>CM028136.1:416875000-417475000 GCA_016271365.2 Neoceratodus forsteri
TACTGCATTTTATAATAAATGGTTACAAATATTTGAACCATTGGTATCCATTTGCTTTTAGTGGGTGCTATTATCTAAATTGATATGTTTGAAGCTTATTCAGCACCACCAATTATCCTGGTATTCCATTTTTTATATGCAATGAATGTTATTAATAATGTTAGAGCTATTCTGAACACACAGACTGGTAAATAACTGAACTATCCTGATAGAAACATTCCTTAGCACTAATAAATGGGGCCCATTATTTGTAGATATAGTATTCTTTAAAATAATAAAGTGCTACACAGTCTGGCCATTTGCTAGGAAGTTTGAAGGCCAGTGCTATGACTTAATGCTGAGAGACTGAGATGTATATGTGTTTTGGACAGGTCCAGGGGTGTCATTTAGCTATAACCAGGGATTTCAGTTAAGATAGCCATGATTTCTTTGCAACCTGTGATATACAGTATGTCTCTTGCAAACTGGATTGCAGTTTACAACCCCTGTGTAAGCTCCTCTACCCAACATTAGGGGCCCACACCCGGTTTATATCTAGCAGTTTAAGACAGAAAGTTAACACAGAGCCTCCCAAGCCAGAGGGCAAGGCATTATGAGTGACCCCACTCCCTACCCCAGATGGGATCAAGTCACCAAGATGGTCAGGAAAAGGCAAAAAGCCTGGATTGAATCTTCCTGATCACGGAGAGATGGCAGCAGGGCCAAGAAAGGAGAAGTCATGGGCACCAGTGCCATTGCTACACCATGCATGTAGAGCAGCATGGAACTAGAGCGCCAGTATGAAATGAAGTATGGCAGTCTGCAATATTACTGGGTCCCAGGCTCCAGGGCAGGCAGCACAGCCAATACTGGACATGGGATAAATTAAATGCTTCCTTGCCCCAAGACAGGCAGTAGAGCTGAGAGCAGAGAGAACTCAGTGCTGGACACCATTTTGTCATCAACACATGTGCAGGAGTCCCTAAACCAGAGCTAAGTGCTCCAGTTGTAAATTGGGCAGAGTAGCTGCTGCTCCAGCACCAGTACCAACCTCATGGGACTTGGTAAAAACTGGACTCCCAGACTGGACTAGATTGGTAAAACCCAAATAGGCAGGTTTAGTTGGAACAGACACAAGTTGCACCTCTGGATGGATGGATGGATGGATGGGTCCTTCTTTTAACTATGTGGTCTGGTCCAGTCCAGGCAGTCTAGGTTTTAACCACCTATATGGTCCAGTTGGATCCTGGTGTTCTGGTTTTCAACCCATTCTATAGAGGGATGGAACCTAGATTATCAGGACTGGAACAGACAAGATTGGTGTATGAAACCCAGACCACCAGGAGAGGACTGAGCCACACAGGTAAAAACTAGGTCATCTATTCAGAGTGGCTGGACCAGCAATATTAGCACAACCTGTGCCCAGTCCAGCTGGTTCAGCCAGACTGACCAGTCCAGATTTTACCAATCTGGTCTGGTCCAGGTCTGGAGGTCCAGTTTTTAACCATACCCCAACAGGCAGCAGGAACAAAATAGATGGATTGTAGCTCTGAGGGGCATAATTAAGAGCTGCAGGAATCTGCACTGAATCACTAAGCAGCATACAAAAGATTTAAATGTCACTGTGTCAACATTAATGCACAGTCATTACCCCTGTCTTATGGTTGCACAAGACTGAAGGGCCTGTGTCATTACACTTCTCGTTATGGGGTTTATATCCAGCAGTTTGAGACAGAAAGTTAACACAGTTGCCTCTACCTAGAGATAAAGGTTTTAGTGGGCCTGGAGACAGTACAATACAATCCCCTGGGATGTAGTACCTCACACCTCCCCCTAGGGCATTCCTCCCATAGACCTCCCCAATGCAATAGCAAATTATACACATTATGTACTTAACAGTTCTAAAATAAATAGCAAGACAATGAATTTAAAGAGAAAAAAGCAACAGATTTATTTAGGGAAGGTTATGCTAAATGGAGAAAGGGAGTGTGCAGTTGGCTGATCTTCTTTGTCCTCCTGGGCCCATCTAGTTTAAACAACAGGACAGTTCTTCTGATGTGTCAGAAGGTGCAGCAAAAATAATACTTACCTTCGGCTGGTGTAAGGTGCATTCTCTGGCTCAGCCCTCAAACTCTGCCTGCCCACAAACCATACAAGCATAGTACAGCTTTGATGCATGTCTTTCTGTACTGGGGGCACTACCCTCCATCCAGTGACTTACACTTTAAAAATTAACAGTAGCTCCTGGAGTGTTACTGGGTACCCAGCCATGGAATCAGTGTAGGTCTGCTTTTGTTGCACATGACTGGCCAGTGGTGGTGCACTTATAAGAAATAAAGTTAGCAATGCTTTCTCAAAATAAGACCCCCAAACCAAAGGCCTTAAATCTCAAAGTGAGTTAGTACTCTTGGCCAGATGGTCAATTCCAGTGATCTTTCCTTAAGTAGTTAACAGGTTTTGTTGCAGGAGCAAACCCTTGATTAACTTGTGGTTCCTGGTATTAGTGGACTAGTGTGGCTGACATAATTACTAGTTATTTAATTTAATTTATTTTACTTATATTACCTGTGGTACACAGAGTGTATTCTGTATAGTCTACTTTCCGATTTCCCTCTCATAAAAATTATGTGATTTATGTAATCTGTTGACTGGCCTGTTTGTAAAAAGACAGAAGAAATCCGGCAAGCTAATTGGTGGTTTATAGGCAGTTCCATCTGTGATTAGTAATCTCAGTAATACACCAGTCTGAAAATGACTAAGAAACATGGAAAGCTTGTTTTAATTCTTCAGTACCCTTTTTTAATCCCAATTATAAATAATGCTGTAATTCATAGTGCCGCTTCGATCTATAATTAAAGAAAATGAGACTGTTTCACCCTAAACTGTTTTGTGTGTGTGTGTGTGTGTGTGTGTGTGTGTGTATGTATGAAGAGCTCACCAACGCTTAGAGGTTTTTATGCCTGGCAAAAGTTAATTTGGATTTTTGGATTTGCCTTCTTTCAACTGAGGATTTTTCTTAAGAGGAAAAGAACAACTGGATGTGGCAGAAAAAGTAAAGTACTTAACTGAGGAAGGGAAAAGTGTAGGTGTTTGACAGATTGTTTTAATCTAAGCTTCCCACCTCCCCAATGGGATTTAGGGAGGGCATCCCACATTTCTAGTATGGATAGCCCCCAGGTAACATCCACAGGGAGGTAGTGTGTATTGACCCTTAGCCTACAATGCCAGTGTACTCAGGTAATTGGCCCCCAGCTTCAGACTTATATGGGGTGAGTGGCATCAGAAGAGGCTGGTAGCCCCAGTCTATGAGCACCTGTCGGCTAAGGCAAGGGCTGGACCTAATAGTTCTTTTGCAAGTGCAGTCCAGAAGTATCTGTGAGGGGGGCGTTCTGTCTGTGTGGGAAGCTTTAGGGAATGTCTAAAATGATAACACTGCACCTTAGGGGCCCCAGAGGAATTCTACCAGTGCTGAGGACTGTCAAACTGCTTAAAATTAAAGTATCTCCTCTAACTTAACCCTTGCAGAGCCAAGGACTGATATATCAGTCCCAAATTCCTAAATGTTCTAATTATGTCGGCAGCCTAAGGGTTAAATTGTGTAGTTCACCCCTGCACAATTTGAGACTGTGTTGTGTTCTCTGTTAAACTATCATATGGAGGGGATAAATGTTCACCTGTAGTAAAACCAGATTTTTGGACTCTGCCCCTGTGGGGTGAATGCCATTCTCCTGAGAAGGAAAACATAACAGAGAAATCAGTAGACACACAAGTTCAACAACAGCATTCTTTCTTGTGTGAGGTGAGCCAACTCACAGGGTGTGGACTATGGCTGGACCTGGTGCTGGGCTGGCTACTTCCACAATTCTGTTACTGGGGCAAATTGATTCTGAGTTTTTAAGGCATGCCTTCTGTGTGTTTTTTCATTTTGTAAAAAAGTGAAAAATACATGGAAGACAAGCCTGCATGCCGATGCTAAAAGACTCACAAAATGCACAAGTTCTGAATAATTCATTAAAAAATTAAAAAATAAAGAATGTGAAATACAAAAGGTAACACTGTAAGTAGAATGAACAAAGGACAAAAACAATTTATCATTCCTCTAACTTATATCAGTATTATGGTATTTAGCTGGTTGGGGAACAGCTTTCTGGACTGCTAAAAGTCACCAAAGTGCACCATTTGGCTTCACTTTTCAAAATTTTCCTGGGGGCATGCTCGGCCCCGCCACAGAGAGGTTGAGTTTTGTGCCTCAGAATTTCTGACTGCATGATGCCCTGGGCCTGAACACCACCCCTGTTTTCAATTTTTTCCCTCCCCTCATTTGCAGGGTTACTAAAATCACCTCCACACCCCCTACAGCCTCCTCCACTCCACTAACCACTATGTCATTTCTGACTATCAGCGCTACACCTCCCCCTCTTCCCACTCCTCTAACTTTCCTGAATATTTTGTAGCCCTCCAAGTTTAGGTCCCAATCATGTCTCTGGGTGGCCCATGTCTCTATAATTGCCGCCACATCTGCTGCTCCCTCAACCAGCATAGCCTGGAGCTCACACATTTTATTGCCCATGCTCCTGGCATTGATCAGGACTGTCCTCCACCCCAACCTCTCCTCCCTCTCCAGTCCCCCCAGCCTTGCGCAGTCCCTTTTCTGCACAATTCTCCATGGATTTGCAATGCAGTCCCCCGCACTCTGTTCGTACCCTAGACCTGGACCCTCGAACAGCCCCCCTGGGACCTTTCTTTTATTTAACCCTCCCCTCTTTACAAGTTTAAACCCCACCTCTCACCTATAAATCCAGCAAGCTTTAGTTTCAAGATCTCCCTCCCCTCCAGATAGAGGTGTATCCTATCCCTGGCATATAGTCCCTTATCCTCCCAAGTATCCCCCAAGTCCCCCACCAGCCCATACCCTTCTGCCTTGCACCAATCCCTGAGTCACTGGCTCACCCCTCTAAGTTTTTGCTTGTTCTTCCCAGTTGCCCTTGGTACTGGCAGAATTATAGAGAAGGAAATTGTGCTTCCTATAGAGTGGCAAACCCTGGCCAGTTCCTGGAATCTAGCCTGTATTTCTAGTTCACTTTTCCCTTCCAAGTTGTTTGCTCCCAGATGTACTAGGAAGTCTGGGGATCCCCCGCATTCCAGTGCTATCGAGTATAGCTGGAATTTTGCCTTGTGTATGGATAGTCCTGGGATACATTTAGCCTTGACTGGGCTGCTTTTACTCTCCCCCGCCCCCTCCCACAGGATACCCCTGGTCATGGAGTCCCCCAGCAGAATCACTTTCACCCCCCCCACTTTATTAGCCCATTTTGTTCCTTCCAGACTCCTCCTTCTGTTGTCAACCCCCAGCTTGCTCCACCCACCCCTTCAGCCTGGGAGCCACACACCTGTGCGTGCCCTACTGTGCTCTTTCTTCTGCCTGTGACTCCCAGCTTGCTCCTCACCCCCCCCAATCTCCTGGGTGGCCCGAGTTGCCCCCCAAGTTCTACCCCAGTCTCCCTTCCTGAGCTGTTATCCTTAGATCCCCCACCTGAGCATCCTCCTACTGCTTCCCTCCCCCACTCTGGGCCTGCACTTTCCACCCCATCTGCTGTATTTCTCCCTACCCTCCTCCTCGCCCCTACTATCCACCTCTTCTGTTTTTTCCTGTCTTGAAGATGGCCTGTGTAGAGAACTCTCTACTGCCCCCCCTTGGTTGGCTTCCCCAGCCTAGACACCTGCTTGACCCAAGTCCTACCCCCTTCCACCCTGGCCTCTCTCTGTGCTCCCCTGTCTACCGTACCTCCCTCCAACCTAGGCTCATGTCCCTCCCCCCTCCATCCTTTCCTTTGGTTCTGGCTCCCTCTTCTGTCCCCTTCCCCCCTCAGCTTACCTAGACCAAACCCTCTCTGTCCACCTGCTCCCCCCTCCCACCAGCCTCCTCCACTGCATCTCCCAGATATAGCAGGGTGAATCGATTAGTAAGTGTGATGCTTGCCCCTGATTTGCTCTCTCCTATCCCCCCCTTCTCTGCTCCCTCTGGGCAGTCCCTCCCTATGGAGTGATTTCTGTATGTTGCTTGTTTCATGCCCCACGCTTCCCGAGTAACCATATGGTCCTTGTCCACCTGTCCCTTGGGGTATGCCCTTTTGGCCTTGTCCACCTCTCCCCAGGAGTATGCCATTTTGGCCTTGTCTAACCTCATATGGTCCTTTCCCCACCTTACCGTCCCAACCCTCCCACCTTCCAGCTGCCTTCTGATCCCCTTGACCTCCTCCCTAAGATCCACCTGCTGAAAACACACTGGGCACCCTCCAAACCTCCATGCCCAATTTAATATTATGGTCACCCCGCACCCTGTACACCCAATCACCCTACCGAAGATGCCTGCTCTGGCAACCCCCAAGTCTACCCTCATTTTGGGTGTGAGCAATATGGTCCCCTGCCAACAATAATACACTGTCAATCTTACACAAGCCCTCCACCAGCAATTATTACACATGCAATACCCAGCAGTAGTCGGTTCACAGCAATTTGCCCTCATTCCCAACAGTATCCAGCTTTCAAGCCTTAACAATCCCCAGTAGTAGTCACAATGCCCACAAGGTTTTCAAGCCTTAGCAATCCCCAGCAGTAATCACAAAGCCCAAGCCAGCACAGTGTACATGACTCTTTTGCCTGCCCCCGCCAGCCAGCAGCAAGTCCAAGCTTCCTAGTGTTCCAGCTCACCCAATCTCATCTTGCCTTCCCCCAAGGCTCCACCCCCACAGACCATTTAATAGAGCTCGGGGCCGGGGTGGGTGGCGTGGGACACAATTACAGCTCCTTTCTGGACAGATCAAGTGAAGGTGGCTAGGCCTGTCTTTTATAGCTCATTGGCAAATTCAAACTTGGTGCCCTATCCTCTGATTGATCCTCCGCCCTCCTGGCAAAAAGCAGCTCCACACCCTCCAGCTCTGGCCTGCTGCCGAATGCAGCAGCCGGGAAGTCTGCTGTGGTGCCCGTCCTGTCTCTGGTGCACTCTCCAGCTGCCGATGCAGCTCCGGCTCCTCCTGCCGCCAATGCGGCCCACAATGCGCTCTCTGTCGCTGTTGTAGCCAGCTGCCGATGCAGCCCTGGCTCCTCCCACCACCTATGTGGCCCCCGGTGGATTCTCCACTGCCGATGCGGCCAGCAACCTCCTCAGCTCCTCCCCAGTGCTTCCCACTGCTGCTCCAAGCAACTACAGATACGTTCTGGCCAGATCTGACAATCTTCTTATTACAAGTGGTATTTTGGATGTTGTATAGTGACCATTACAATGTCTGTTATTTTTTATTTTCCTCTAAATTTCTTAATAAAAAAAAGAATGGAAATAGCATGATCAGCAAAAGAACTCCTTGTCACCTGCTTTCTTCAGAGTCTTCTATTCAACCCATCCCTAATAGTGAGGAAGGCAATGCAGGGAACTGCACCGGTTCACAGATAGGGATCTGACACCCAGTGGGGTTGAGGTTTTCACTTCAGGTTATTCAGAGGTTCTCCCAATGTTGCCAGCCTGGAGGTGTTCCAGATCCATTTTTGTCCAGGTCCGTTCTTCAGATTCCTTTCCCAGGGCCCATGATGATGGCCCAGAGGTTCTTCCAGGTTTCATCCATTTCTTCAATTCCTCAGATTTCTTCCAGGGGTCAGTACTCATAGCTGAGAGGTTCTTCAAGTTTCACCCATTTTTTCAGTTCTTCAGATTTCTTTCTGGGGTCCAAGGTGATGGCCCAGAAGCTACAACTGCTTGGAAATACAAGTATTCTGTTTCTTTCCTGGAGTCTGTTCTGATGGCCTGGTGGCTCTCTGTGGAATACAAGTGTGTTGTTCAAATCCTTGGGTTTTGCGGACACCCAGTGGCCCAAATCCCTTGTTCTTAATCAGTTCTTCAGGCAGGCCAATGGAAAGCATGTGTTCAGAGGTTTCTCAGTTCACATTCTTCTTCACTGCATCATCTACATCACCCAACAGATGCATATGAACTCTAAGGTGAAAATGTAGAAATTCGCAGTTATTGAGAATTTTTCAGCTGTAGCGTACAGTTATACAGCGATAGAGTGATTTTAGCAGTTACACTTGTAGAAGTGATTTTAAAGCAGCAGTAAGGGTTAACCAGGAACTGTTCACCACTTCCCAGATTTTTGCTCTGACTAGTTTAAAATTTCAGACTTAATTTTTGCTGTTTACTATTGTTTTCTGATAATTGGTTCCCTGGCTTTTTAATACATTTATAATGTTGTGTGCATCCACAGGAAATATGGCAGCCCCATACCATTTCTTGTTTTTCACCCTATGTTTACAGTACATTGCTTTTCCTATAAACATTCAACAGGCAGAGGAAAGGGTGGTGCATTCCAATTACATCAGACAAAATAACCAATAAGGGAATGGCAGCATCCCATTTTCCTCAAAATCCAATATAACACTCCAGGCAAGGGTTGTGCTAAACTGTCAGGAGAAAATAAAGAATATAAAGAAAACAAAACAAAAAACTAAAAGCAAAGGATTCAGGTGTTGTCATTTGCAGAGTTTGATATAACTATTGTCAAAAAGTACATTTTTATTAATTAGTACTGCTGCTTTAAGTAGTTTAGTAGCAACAGCAGAGTGGTGGTTTGAAAGTGAACATTTTGTTGTTTGCACCCTTTTTCTTGTTCTGACCTCTGTGATTCAGTTGCTCAATAAACTGGTCCCTTTTTGTGAGTTGTGTCTCTTGCCTGTCCAGTCTGATGAAACTTCCATTGTGTAGCCAAATAGTCAAAGGACTGTCTTACCCACAAAACAACCAAGACAGTGCACCTTCACAAGAGTCCACGTTGACAGGTCAGGTTTCATGTTCCAAGACCTCTCGACTCACTTCACCTGGTGTAGTCAGCAGGATACGTGTACCTGACAGGTTGGTACATCTCATTCTATCTAGACTTTTGGCTCACTTCACTCATATATAATTTATTATTCTAATGCCCTTGCTGTCAGTGGCTGTCAGTTTCCAGTGGAAAGCATGCACACATAGTCTTCTGTAACTTACTAACATACTAACATACTAAGATGCCAGCAGACTACTCAACTCATTTTATTTTTTAAAAAGTGCAAGTCACCATGTATCCAAGTGCTTGTACAATAATTAAAACAATAAATAAGACAGTAATTAAAATACAGTAATCAAACAGACCAGAAATTCATTCATAATCTGAAAAGGCAAGGCTAAAAATATGTGCTTTTAATGCAGATTTAAAGCTCTCCACAGTCAGCCATTCCCTTGTCTGACAAGGTAGAGAATTCCACAGGGTCGGGGCCACAAACATAAATGACCAAGCACCTGAGGTCTTTAAACAGACCCTGGGAATCTCTAGCAATTCCTCATTGGTGGAATGTAGTGGGCAGTGGGGGTGGTAGGGGCACAGAAGATCTTGCAGGTAACCTGGTCCCTGTCCATGTAGGGCTTTATAGGTCAGTAACCTGATCTTGAAGGTGATATGCCACTGAATAGGCAGCCAGCGTAGGCCGCGGAGCACAGGCGTGACATGGCAAGATCGAGGTAAGCCAGTCAACAGCCTGACAGCCGCATTCTGCACTAGCTGCAAGCAGTAAATATCAACCCCCAGTAGTCCTAGGTATAGGGAGTTAAAGTAGTCAAGGGGAGAGGTCATGAAGGCATGGACCAACATTGGAAGGTCATCAGGCGGGACCAGGTGCTTGATCCAGGCAATATTCCTCAGATGGCAAAATGAGGACTTGATGACAGAAGACACCTGAGACTTAAGCATCAGTCCATCATCAAGAACAATGCCCAGATTTCATATCCAATCAGAGGTCACTAGCCAGCTGCCCCCAAGCCAAAGCCCAGTGGGCTGCCCTGCCTGTGCCCCCTCTGCCCAATGACCTGGGTCCACAACCAACACCTCAGTCTTATCAGGGTTCAACCTCAACCAACTGGCATTCATCTAGTCCTGGATCTCGGCCAGGAAGCTGTTAAACTTTGAGACAGCATCATCCTGTTAAGGAACAAAGGACTTGTAGAGCTGAGTATCATTTGCATAGCAGCAAAAACTCAGCCCAGTACCACCTAACAATGTCTCCCTATGGCAGCATACTGTATACACCATGAACAACATGGGTAAAAGCACAGAGACCTGTGATACCCCATAAGCCAGGGAGACCAGGTCTGAGGAAAACATCCTGGACACCACTCTCTGAGACCTGTCAGGCAGGATAGAATGGAACCATTTGAGGACCATACCAGAAAATCCACAGATGAACTGCAGGCACTCTAGCAACACACCATGGTCCACAGTGTCAAATGCTGCAGAGAGATCAAGGAGGACCACGATGGAATGAGTCCACCAATCTCTCACTATCAGGAGATCACTGAGTACCTGAGCAAGGGCCATCTTGGTGCTCTGCCTCTTCCGAGATTCTGACTAGAGAGGATCGTAGATATTGTGGATGGTGAGATGGACCTCCAGCTGCAGCGTGACTGCCTTCTCAATAACCTTCCCTATACAGGGGAGGTCATAGACTGGTCTGTAGTGAGCCAGACAGTCTGGGTCAAGAGAAGATTTCTTAAGGAGGGGCATTACCACAGCCTCCTTCAGGGTGTCTGGAAACACATCTGTCTCTAATAAGCACCGGACTACTTCAGCTTGGACCAGACCAATGACCTCAACACACCCCACTAGGAGGTGAGTTGGACCAGGGTCCAAACTACAGCAGGTCGGATGCAAATCTTGGACAAGCAGCATGACATCCTTGATCACCAACCAGTCAAAGCCAGACCAGACAAAATGAGGGTCAGCAACCTCCCACCAGCCACTGCCACTCCACACAAAACATGCTGCATGGATTTCAGTCCTGATGTCAGCAACCTTATCTGCAAAGGATCAAGCAAACTCGTCACATTTCTCTTGTGATAACACTCTCTGCAGCTGAAGACAAGCTGTATTGCACAGCCTGTCATCAACAGTTCGGAAGAGATGAGCTGGTTGGTTCTGTGCAGTGGCAATCTCCCTGGACAGGAACTTTGCCTTCTTATGGGAGATGGCCAATTGATAATCCTTGTAATGGTGGGTCATCAATCTAACCCTGTCTGTATCAAGGCTGGATTTTGGCCAGCAACGTTCCAACCTTCGCCCCACTCGTCTCAGCTCCCTCAAGGTCCCATCAAACCAAGGGGACTAAGGGCAAAGAGTGAGTAGACGAACATGGACAGGAGCAACGGAATCCAGAGCCTCCATCACAGCCTTGTTATATGCTATGTTTCTATAGACAGAGTGGAGGCTGTCCAGAGGAGGGCAACCAAAATGGTGCAGGGTCTGCACCAGAAGACATACGAAGAAAAACTAAAGGAGCTTAATATGTATACCCTTGAGGAAAGAAGGGAGAGAGGGGACATGATAGAAACTTTCAAGTACCTCAAGGGAATCAACAAAGTCCAAGAGGGTAGCATCTTCCAGAAAAAGCGATGTGCAAGATCAAGGGGGCACAATTTGAAGATAGAGGGGGGGCTCCAGAGGTAATGTGAGGAAGTATTTTTTCACAGAGAGGGTTGTGGATGCATGGAACAGCCTCCCTGAGGAGGTCGTGGAGTCAAGAACAGTGGGGAAATTCAAGAATGCATGGGACAGGCATAAGGCAGTCCTAGTGGTGGGTAGGAGGAAGTAAGCTGTTGGTTAACTAGGATCTGCAGCTTATCTGTTAGGTAGGAAAATGGGCAGACTAGGTGGGCCAAGCGGTCCTTATCTGCCGTCAAATTCTATGTTTCTATGTTTCTATGTTGGACCAGGTCCTCTGAATCCATGCTTACACTTGGAAAGCTCAATAGGTCCAATACTGTTGCCAGGCCATCTGGGATCAAACCCCTTAAAGGGCTGTACTGGACCATTTCCAAGGGGGCAGGCCTATGGGGGGGGGAGCCTGGAAATTGAACCTTATGGAGTGATGGTATGACCATCTGACCAGATCCATCACCAGATCAGAAGTCTCAATCCCCAGTTGGAAGATCAAATCCAAAAAGTGACCATGAACATAGGTTGCAGAGGTAACAACCTGTGTGAAGCCCAATGAATTCATCAATTGGAAGAATTCTTGCCCAAATTGCGAGAGTTCGTCGTCGACCCAGGCATTGAAGTCCCCCAGAATCAACCACCTGGGGGACTCCAAGACCATGGTGATGACGAAATTTGCGACTTCCTGCAGGAATTTCTTCTTGCCACCGGGTAGATGGTAGATGAGCAGAATCCTGCACCCCACACCTGCACCTACAATACACTCAGAGGACCTGGCCTCTCTCACTGGAACCTCTACAAGGCTCAATTCCTCTTTAAAATAAATGGCTACACCCCCGCCCCTCCGATCCTTCCTCTGGTGATGTATCACCGAGAACCCAGCTGGAACAACTGATTCCAACACTGGGCCAGCATTATTGTCCAGCCACGTCTCAGTGATGCAAGCCAAGTCTGATGACCCAACAAGATCAGCAATCACTGCTGTCCTGTTTTTAATAGACCTGGCATTGCATAACACCACCCAAGTAGGATGAGCCACCGAGGTTGGCTGCATCACCTGCTCACATAAAGAGGAACCTTTGGGTATGGGCACCAGACAGGAAGGGCCCCTCCCAGGAACCCATTTTGCCCCAGGGCATCTTCTGGCCCCCAGTACCCCAATCCGACCATCAGGCTCCCCTCTCCCTCCAGGTCCACGGCCCCTGCTCTGTCTCTTTTGCACAATCCCTAAGGCTCAATACCACCCATATACTACACTGGGCAAAGGGGTACAGTTAAAGGACTGGAGGCTGTGAAGCTCAGAGGGAGAGTAGTGCCTGACCAGGAGAGCCCCCTGCCAACACATGCTGGTGCATCTTCCCCAAAGCAATCAAACCACAAATTATCCAAACACAATAATTAGGCCTAAAGGTCTATCAAATCTGCTTGAAAATCAGCACCCACTTAAGACACTGTTGCTGCCCTCCATCTCCCCCGTAAGTCCCCTCAACCCCATCCCCCATTAGAATTACACCTCCAGAGCTGGCATTCCTCAGCTTAACCTCACCCTTATACCTGTTCCAGCCCCTCTTGAATCCCTCCACTATATCAATAGCTACCAGTTCCACAGGCAGTGCATTTCATGGATCAACCACCCTCTTGGTAAACTAGCACCTCCTAGTCTCCCCCTGAGCCTCCCACCAACTAGCCTCATGGAATGTCCCCTTGTGGCTCCTTCCTCCCTCAGCTGGGACACCTTATTTGGGTTGACCCTGTTCATTCCCTTTAGCTATTTAAAGACCTCAATCACATCCCCCCTGTCCCTGCTCTCCTCCAGAGAGTACAGGTACATGTTCAGCTTATCAAGCTTCTCCACATAGGATCTTTGCCCAGGCCCTGTATCATCTTGATTGCCCTCCTCTGGACCCTCTCCTGTAGTGCAATGTCCTTCTTCAAGTACGGGCACCAAAACTGCACACAATACTTGAGGTGTGGTCTAACCACATCTTGCAGCTAGCTGCTTTTGTAGAATGGAGTTCAAAATTGGCTGTTTCTCCCTGATAACACATGATGTCCTCTGACCCCTTCCCAGCAGTCCTGTGGCCAGAAGTACAACAAACATGGAGGCACCCTTACAGTTTGTTATGTGTTTTTAAGTGTTCTCTATCCCTCGATGCAGGGTACCTCCCAGTCCCTGCTGCTATACAGTGGTGACTTATTGGTAGGGGAGTGCTTTTGGGTGCTTTCACAGGTCAACCTGGGTTTCCTGGATCCCAAGCTCTCCAACCACTAAAGCATACTGCTGCTTGCCTTAATCTGCAAGTCATTGGGATTCCCCAGCTCTGCTGTTGGACCCCAGGCAAAGGTGTCTCCTCCATCACCCACATACTGTCTTGACTCCTGCAGGGCTCAGGGGAAAGTATGGCCATCAGGCACTGAGATGTTATTATCTTCTTTAAGGCAATCACTCAGCTGCTGTTTGTGAGGGGTGGGTATCAGGCTGTCGGGTCCACTAGTGCAAAAGAGTAAGGTCCCAGCCTTTCTATCTAACTTTAAACCTCTCATTTATTTTATGCCCTTTATTCTTAGTTATTGTTGACCAAGAAAGAAGGGCAAGGAAAGGAAATGCTAACTATTTTCAGCCTTGGCCCAGATGGAGGGGATACAGATGTGGAATGATCAATACCTAACTAGGTTAAGATTTTGGTAATTTTTTAGTAAATGGGGGAAATTTGGTGGGTCCATGTCATAACAGCAATCACAAAACAATGATCACTATTATGGCTAGTGTATATGCCGATAAGCAAATCAGGGATATATACTTTAAAGCGACCTGACTTCTGGATGTAAAAGGGGGTGGGCGCGCAATGATTTAAGTTCTCAACTCCGGGGGAGTGCATATTGGGGAGGGGGAACAATCTGGATCTCATAAAAAAAATTAAGTGCTGCAGCTTGCAGGTCTGGCAAAATGTAACCCGCTCCTGGTCTCAAACCCAGTACCTGTTCTGCCTGAGCTAGCCTCCCACACCACCATGTCACATGGCTAGCTCGGCAGCAGCAGGTACACCAGTGCTTGAAAACCCCTTCTCTGTCCCTTCTCTTCCCTTTGCTATTCCTCCCTTCTGTTCGCCCTTTTCCCTGGTCGCTATCCCATACCCTTGCTATTCTGCAGAGCAGCCCACAATAATAGCACCCAAAATGAGTCGCTATATTTCTAGTCACTCATTTTGGATTGCTCTTATGACATGATACCAATTTGGCCAGGATACCAGGAAAATTCCCCTAATCTTTTCAAGAAGTGTCATGAGTGGGGAGGGGGTTGGTTGTCTACAATATGGCAGCTTGATTTTCTTAGCTTCAAACTCACCCTTTCTATATCTTTCAACATCCTAATGCTCAGATCATCCTAAACTGTCCTCCTCACTTCAGAAGGTTTACACCTACCTGCAGTACGCTGTGGCCCGGATATTCAAACTGCGCCAGGCTGTGGCACAAGCCTGGGCACAGCTCAACTTTGTTGTGCAGGGGTGTGGCCTGGGCGATATTCAACGGAGCTGCGCTATGGTGCAGCAGCTTTGAATATTGCACCCTGGCCACCCCCACTGTGCATGGCGCAGTGGCACTACGCCAGCGCAAGTGGCCAGAGTGGAGCATGGAGATGTGGTGGTGCAAGTGCCATTGCGCCATGCACAGCACCTGCGATATTCAAACGGGGACATGCAAATGGGGCCATAAGTTATGCAAGGTGCACAGGGGGCCATTTGCATCTCATTGCATCCCCATTTGCATGCCATTAGCATGCAGGTGCACCGATCCCCAACGACTTGTGCCTGGCGCCCTGCCAGACACCAGCCGTTGGGGACCGACGCCCCCTGCAGCCTGATAGCGGGAATTCCTGTCAAATAAAATAAAAACCGTCCAATATCCCTGGTGGTCCAGTGGACCTCTATGTGCCCAATTGTGGACAACAGTACAGTCCCCCCCAAAGTCCAATATCCCTGGTGGTCTAGTGGACCACACTGAGCCCGATCGCGGGCATCTATAATCGCACCCCCAAGTCCAATATCCTGGTGGTCTAGTGTACCCCACCCCACTCGCCCACTGGGCCCCAGGTCGCTCCCCCCATCGGCGCCGTGGTGGCAGCCTCCACCACCTGCGCTCCACCACCGGCTGACTGACGGCGGTGAGTAGGCTGCACACCCATTGGTTCACAGCATGAGCCAATGGGTGCTGCAGCCCATACCGTGCCTACTCAGTCAGATATGTGAATAGATTCATTCACATATCTGGACCAAGTAAACGTATAACTTCACACCCATTGGCTCATGCTGCAGAACAATGGGCGTGCAGCCCACTGCGCTGTCAGTCGGCAGGCGGCGGGCTGGTGGGTGCTGCCACCCCGGCTGGCATGGGGAGTGAAGCGGTGGGGCTCAGTGGGCAGGTGGGTGGGAACTACCACCAGGGATATTGGACTTGGGGTGATATGAGATGCCCACGATTGAGCTCAATGCGATCCACTAGACCACCAGGATATTGGACTGGAGGGTGTGATTACAGATGCCCCTATGGGGCATGGGGGGGCGCTGCCAGGTGCAGCCGGAACTCGGGTGGCCACCCACAGGTGGCAGCTGCTGTGTTGAGCCCTGCAATGCGGCAGCTCACCTGTGGGTGGCCATCACTTGTTCCATTTTTTCCTGGCGTAACTTTGTGCAGGCGCAGGTAGGGGTTGCGCATGCATGACTCTGCACATCCCAGGCTGAATATCGGGCTGTGCAGGTTATGCATGGGCACGCCTCCCCCACCTGTGCCTGCATACATTACTGATGCGCTCCGGCGCGTCTGGATTTGTCCGGCGCACTTTTCCCTTTTAAATATCATGCCAGGGCACATCAGGGCACATCAGTGGCGCAACACTATTGCGCCATGCACAACCCTTTTGAATATCTGGGCCCTAGTGTTCATCCAGTCCTCCTGCACTGCTGTTTAGTCAAATTGTCATCAGTGCTCCATTCTTCAGGAACTGTGGCCTTGCCATGTGGGAAACTGCCTCAGCCATGACGATCATGACACACTCAATGGCAGATACCAGTCTGCAAGAAATAAAAGACGTGTTTGTCCAGATGATGTCCCAGCTAAGCAAACTTGAGCTAGCAGCCTAACATATGTATGCAGATGTCATCAAACTATCTCACCAAACCAACATAGCAGAGCAGTGGATCATGGATTCTAAGGTCCAAAATGAAAAAATCTTAAATTACCCCAGAGACCAAGACTGTACAATATGGCTGCTATGGGAAAGGGTCAGATACAGAGAAAATTGAAGTAGGAGGAATAACCTCCGATTTGTGAGCTTTCCTTTTTTTTTTTTTTGAAATTCAACTTTATTAGCTTTTTAAGTATAAAAGAGATACCAAATAAATCATTCACAGGACAATAAAAGGTACAACACTATAATGAAAGATGAAACAAACTAAGAAACAATCACAAATGACCCCCCCCCTCCTCCCCAGGCATCATCCTTAACAATGACCTTGATGGAAATATAACCTTAAAGACTGTATAGGGTGTATAGGGATTCCCATTTTTCTTTATATCTGTGCATACAGTTAACGTAGACTTGCAGTCATTTTTTCCACATGTAGATTGGCTAAGAATTCCTGGAACCATTCCATGTAGGAAATGGTGATGTTGTCTTTCCAGTGACGAAGCACCAGAACCTTAAGAGAGAGGGCAATTATGGCCATGTGAAACTGGCGTTGTTTGATCTCAACTCCAGTGAAGTCACCTAGCAGATATATTTCAGGGGTAAACAAATTTTCTAGCCCAAGGAGAGGGTCTGCCCTTTGTTTGATGGTTTCCTAGAGTACCGCAATAGAAGGGCATTCCCAGAAGATGTGATATAAGGTACCCTCTGCTTGACTACAGCAACTACAAGTTGAGGAGGGGAGTTTATCCATTTTGTGCAGCTTTGCTGGAGTCAAGTACATGTTTTGAAGGATTGAGTATTGCATGAGATGCAGTCTATCCTGCGTGATGTAAAAATGACAGAACCTCCATATTTTATCCAAGTTAAGAGCCCTCTAATGGAGCACATCCAACCAGTAGGGAGAGGTCCCAACTGCCTGGGGATAGACCAAATCATATAGAGAAGCATAGATAAGGGAGGTCGAATGGGGCTGATAAGACAGAGCAATTGGAGGATGGAAAATCTCACCTATTCCTCTGCCATTACCCAGTAAGAGCTGCTTAGAAACCAGCAGGTGACAGACCTGATAATACTTGAAAAAAACTCCTGGTCCTGCTGGGAATCTGAGCATCATATCCCCTACTGAGAGGTAGGAGTCCCCAGACACCAACTCTTGTGGACACTTCCCTTTGAGAGACAGAAGCCACCGCTCCAAAAGAGGAACAGCCCCAGTGTGAAAATTAGGGTTCTGCATAATTGGTTGTTTTGGGTCCCTAATGGGGTTGTGTTTCAAGACTTTACATAACTGAGAATGAACCCACATTGAGATGATAATTGGAGAGCTGCCCCATGTTTTAGGAAGGTCCTTAACCCAGGTATATAGGAGGGCTGCTCGAGAAATGCCACTCGAATCAATTAACTCTTGTTCAATGGTAAGCCAGGAAGGGACGTAGGGAAAGATGTGTAGGTTCTCTACTGGCCGCAGCCACCTAAGGTATTTACTTAAATGGCTGGCCCAATAATACAAACCAAAGTGAGGGAGCCGGAGACCCCCCCCCTTCTCCTTTGGGGCCGCCAATTTATGGTAGGCGCACCTTGCAGGTTTGCTGTGTCATAAAAAATCTGAGACCACCCCGTGTAGTTTCCTGAACCAGGTGAGAGGCAACCATAAGTTCAACATACTCGGGGGTAAAATAAGTGGGGTAAAACATTCATTTTGATCAAACTAATCCTCCCCCAAAGAGACAGAGACATGTCCTTCCAATGAGATAAGTCTTGTTGTATCTTAGAGATCATGGAATCAAGATTGAGATCCTTTAATTGGGCAGTATGTCTAGCTAGTAGAATACCTAGGTACTTAAGGCTGTCTTGGGACCATTGTAGGCCAGTAAGACCAAGTGAAAACCCTATGGGTCCTGTTATTCAGGGGGGAAACCTGAGTGTTATCTGGATTAACTTTATAATTGGAAACTGCACTATACTCCGAGATAGTCTTCAGAACCGCCTGGCTAGAGCAAGAAGGCTGGGTGAGGTGCAGCAGAATATCATCCACATAAGCTGAAACTGTTAACATGTGGGAACCTATCTCCACTCCATGAACGTTAGCGTTGGTTCTGAGATTCCATAATAGGGGTTCCAAATATAAGTTAAATAAAAGAGGTGACAGGGGACATCCCTGCAGGGTACCGTACTTTAATGGGAAGGAAGGGGAAATCACCCCATTACAATAGATTCTGGCACATGGACCTGTATATGACGTTTTGACCCATCGAATATACTGATCCAGAATGCCAAACTTGGCTAAGACACTGAACATAAGGTTCCAATCTACTCTGTCAAAACCTTTTTCCACATCCAGGGATGCCAGAACCACTGGGTGGACAGAGTCCCTGGATGCGGAAAAAATATGGGCCAGTTTTCTTGGGTGATCTTGGGATGATCTGCCGGCCATAAAGCCCACTTGTTCAGGACCTATGAGGACAGGAAGCACCCAGCTTAGTCTGGTGGCTAGCAATTTGGCTAGAATCTTGATGTCATTGTTAATAAGGGAGATGGGCCTATAACTCATGACACTATCTTCAGGCTTGCCAGGCTTGTGAAGGACTATAATAATGGCCTGTAGAAGGTGAGGGTCAGACGGAGTCTCTGACAAAATATAATTGAAAAATATGTATAACCAAGGGACTAAATGGCCCTGGAACTTATAAAAATTAGGGGAGAGTCCACCCGGACCTGGAGCCTTATCTAGAGGGAGCTCTCGGACTATTGCTCTGATTTCTTTCTCTGTGGTGGGGACTATCAGAAAGTTTTTCTCTGCCCTCTCCAAAGTTGGTATGGGAAGAGAAGCAAGATATGCCTCTATTTCCTGAAGGGAGGGGGGACTACCCTAGGGCTATAAAATTCTCTGTAGTAAGACTCAAATTCAGATATTATTTCCCTAGGGGTGGTTTTAATGGAACCATCAGTATTAGATTTTATGGCCTTTACCAGTCTGGCAGATTCTTATTTCTTTATCTGTAAGGCTATTAAATGACCTGCTCCCTCTCCCTGGTCTATGTATATCGAACTACATTTGAGGATGGCATACTCAGCCTTTTCCCTCAGCAATTTGCTGTAAGAGTTCCAGAGTTTTAATAGGGAGGCTTTGGTAGTGTCATCTCCAGTCAAGGGGAGACAACTTTCCAACTGCCTAATTTGTGCCAATAGGTTGTAGATTTGCTCTTCCTTTTTCCTCTTCCTGATAGAGACTAGCTTAATCAACTCTCCTCTAAGAGAGCATTTCAGTGCACCCCATTTGATATCTGGCTTCCCTGTAGAATTCGGATTATCTTTTGTGTACTGCTCAATGGACTGAGCTATCAGTTTTGCCAGTTCAAGATCCTTCAGAAGCTGGTTATTGAGCTTCCACAGGGTATCTTTCTGTTGGAGAGGAGCCAGGGAAGCCAAATACCAAACAGGAGAGTGGTCTGAAATAACTCCTGCTTCTATACCACACTCCCAGACACCAAGGAGAGAGAGCTCTTGGTTATTAGAAAGTAGTCTATTCTGGAAAAAGATCCGTGTACTGGGGAACAGAAGGTGTAAGCCCTAGAAGATGGGTTAAGGGTTCTCCAGGGGTCACACAATCCCAAGTGATCCACAAGATCCCATATGGCCCTTTGAGCTGGTGATAACCCCTGGGTCCTACGGTATGTCTTGTCCAAGTAGGGTATGAATGAAAGATTCCAGTCTCCTCCCAGGAACGTTGGTAGGCTGGAGAAGAGAGTTAGGATCTGAAGGACTTCAGTAAAAAATGCAGGTTAGTCAACATTTGGGTCATAAAAACACCCAATTAACAGCTAAGTTCGATCTATGATTCCCCGAATCACCAAATATTTGCCATTAGGGTCACTTAAGGTCTGCAAGCAGTTGAAAGCCAGCCGACATGCAATAAGAATTGCTATGCCCTTATTTTACGTACTAGGTCCAGCTGTGAAGGCTTTTCCCACATTTTGCCTCCGGAAGAGCCCCAGTTCTGAGGCCAGCAGGTGGGTCTCCTGAAGGCACATCATGTCAGCTTTCAGGTGACCTAAGTGCTTCAGTATTTGGTAGTGTTTTGTTTTATTCCTGGCCCCTCTCACATTCCAAGATAAAAATTGTATCTGATTAGCCATGACCCATGAGATCCTGTATTACCTGAGTGAAATACCAGTTCATACACCAGTAGTCACACCAGAGCCCATCCAAGTTGATGCCTATCCAAACCCCACCCCCACAATCCCCAGTAATGACCCTCAAACCCTAGTCCCACCCCCAAAAGAACCCAACAAAAGACAGCATACTGATCACCCACCCACCCCTGAACCTTGAGGTGACTCCAGGTAGACTGTGTACTGAACCCTATAAAAGTCAGAGTGCAGTCCCCCCCATCTTTCAACAAAAAACATTTTGATCATGATGAAAAGGCTTACCAAGCCACTGTCCTTCCCTTCCCCCTGCTTATTTAAGCAGTATTAATTAAACAATTCAAACAAACTGCTAAGTAGCATTTCTTGTCTATAAAATGTAACTGCATATGAAAAAGAAAAAAGGGGGGCATATGAGCTATTAGAGGGAATGGTACTACTCCCCTCTGCTGTCCATCATTTGTATTGCAGGATAGGTTCTTAAGCAGTTGATAAAAGATGAAAAAAAAAGAAAAAATCCCCTAAATGAATAGGGGCCACATTTAGGAATCAGGTGTTAGCTGCAATAATAGCAAAAAATAAAAGGTAAAACCGGAGAAAATGGAAATGCAGGGCAGTGCATATAGGGGTGCTCACTTGAGAAACAGAAGAAACATAGAAACATAGACTTTGATGACAGATAAGGACTGCTTGGCCCACCTAGTCTGCCCATTTCCCTACCTACGGGATAGGCCGCAGATCCTTGTTAACCAACAGCCTATTTCTTCCTACCCCCCACAAGAATTATGTCTGTCCCATGCATTCTTGAATTCTCCCACAGTTTTAGACCCCACAACCTCCTCAGGAAGGCTGTTCCATGCATCCACTACCCTCTCTGTGAAAAATACTTCCTCACATTGCCCTGGAACACTTCCCCATCTTTAACTTGTGCCCTTGTTCTTGCACATCTCTTTTTCTGAAAGATGCTACCCTCTTGGACTTTGTTGATTCCACTGAGGTACTTAAAAGTTTCTATCATGTCCCCCCTCTCCCTCCTTTCCTCAAGGGTATACATATTAAGCTCCTTTAGTCTCTCCTCGTGTGGCTTCTCTTACAGACACTGCACCATTTTAGTTGCCCTCCTCTGGACTGCCTCTATCCTGTCTATGTCTTTCCGGAGATTGAGTCTCCAGAACTGGACGCAGTACTCCAGATGGGGTCTCACCAACTGTCTGTACAGAGGGATAACAACTTCCTGTTTTCTGCTGGTGATGCTCTCCTATGCATCCCAGCATCCTCCAACCCTCCTACTGCCTTCTCACATTGCTTCCTAACCTTAAGGTCATCTGATATGATTACTCCCCGGTCCCTTTCCTTTTTTGTTGTTATTACTACCTCCCCCCCATTGTGTAATCTTCCCCTGGGTTCTTGCTTCCCAGGTGCATTATTTTGCACTTCTTTGCATTGAATCCTAGCTGCCATACTTCTGACCATTCCTCCAACCTTGCCAAGTCCCTTTTCATCCTTTCCACGCCTCCTTGTGAATCAATCCTGTTACAGATCTTTGTGTCATCTGCAAAGAGTCATACTTTTCCTTCCAGTCCCTCTGCAATGTCACTTATAAAGACATTAAAAAGGACTGGACCCAGTACTGAACCCTGCGGTACCCGCTAGTAACCCCTCTTTCTTCAGAGTGGAGTCCATTTACAATTACCTTCTGTGTCCTGTTGTCCAGCCAATGTTTTACCCAGGCTACCACCCTGGGACCCACTCCCAGGCTGGTTAATTTGACTATTAATCTTTTGTGTGGGACTGTGTCAAATGCCTTGCTAAAGTCTAGGTAGGCCATGTCCACAGCACCCCCCTGGTCTACTACTTTGGTCACCCAGTCAAAGAAATCTATTAGATTCGTCTGACATGAGCTTCCCGCTGTGAACCCATGCTGCCTTGGGTCCTGTGCGCCACTGTCCTCAAGGTACTCAACAATTCTTTCCTTCAGAAGGAGAAGGAGACATTCGGGTAGCTAATTACTCACACCTTGCATGGGTGTGCAAATAAAATGCACCCCTCTGCCCAAAATAAATCTATAACTGAGTGTCGGTTCACGTGCCGCACAATAGCACAAAATTAAGGAAACACAAGCTTGTTATATCATTCAGAGTCAATTCGAAGCATGCTCACCTCTATCGAGCTGAGGAAAAGAACACAGGTACCGATGCTTGGGAGGATTTGCTGAGCGCTATGTGGCGCGCTGAATCGGAGTTCAAGTCCAACATCCCATGCTGTGCTGAATAGGAGTCAAACAGTGACAGCTTTCAAGGAGTGCTTGCATTGATTAAAAGTCTCCCAGAACAGATGCTTATGCCCCATTTTTGTGCCAAATGAAAGGATAAAGAAAAATTAAAAGAAGCACAGGAAAAGAAATAAAAAAATAAAAAGGAAAAAGAAATATAGCGTAGTCCTTGCCTTGGTTCAGTCTAGAAATTTAAGGCATTTTTGGCATTGTAGGGCTTAATACATATAGTAGCAGACTCACGATAATCTGAGTACCTTCAAGGTGATTTGAACTGGGTTCCTGGTGGTGTCTCGGTGCAGCCCTCAATGCGGCTTGAAGAGATTAGGGAGTGTGATTTGCAGGTCAGCTTCTGCCACTGTGGGGTCTTTGTAACTCTTCCACTGATTGCCCAGATAGATTTGAAGGTGGACTGGGTACATCATTTTAAACTTCACCCCAGCTGGGATCAATTTAGACACTACAGGGTGAAATGCTGTATGCCGTTGCCGGACCATGGCTGGCAAGTCTTGCGCCATTCGAATCTTTCTCTCTTCCCATTTCACCTCTTGGAGTTGCTTTATCTTCGCAAGGAAGTGTTGGCGCTCTTGGAAATTTAGGAACTTGAAAATTAGGGGGCGAGGAGGTGCATCAGGAGGGGGCATCGGCCGTAAATCTCTGTGGGCTCGCTCGATACAGTAAGTCAGCCCAAAGGGAGAGGGACCCACCAGCTTCTGTATTCATTTTTTAACAAATAGCACAATATTTGTCCCTTCTTCCCTCTCGGGCAAACCGATGATTACAGTGTAATTACACCGACTCCTGCCCTTGAGCTTCTCCACCTTCACCTCAAGTTTAGCGATCCTCTGGCTGGTAAGGGCAAATTCAGGGTCAACACAATCCACCTTCCTCTCCAAGGATTTAAGGTACACCTCATTGTCTCTGGTACGTTTGGAGATGTCCTTGATGGCAGCAGCCATGGATTTCATTTCTGAAGTAAGTGCTTTAACTTCTTCCTTGAATGGTCTAAATTCTTTGAGGAATCTCTCTACTGTTAGCAGATTCGGAACCGGGGCTATATCTGATGCTTTGCTGGAGGCCGTGGATTGCGGCCTGGATTTTTTGGACGGTTTCTCTGGTGCATTAGGGGGAGTATGCTTGGGTAAAGCTAACTTCATTTCCGCCTCCATTGCGCACCTTGTGATCGGCTAGTTGGTTGCTGTATTCTCTGCCCAGATCATAAGTGCCTCTAATTTAAAAGAAATTGCTGTTGAAACTGTAAAATTAGTGGTTTGTTGGTCAGAAAACCAGGAGCACAGCTAGAAGGCTGTTACTCAGATGTCCTCATCATGTGATCTAATTTGTGAGCTTTCCTGATGGTTGCGAGGGCCCCAACATGATCCGGTTCCTCCAGAGAGTACTTCTTGAACTCCTAGGCCACAAGTGGGCAGGGCCTATTGAGATTGATAGAGCCCACTGATCACTAGCACCCAAGTCAACTCAAGGCTTCAAGCCAAGGCCAATTCTAGCATGCTTTCTACGCTTCACAGACAAGGGGGAAATCATGCTGACAGCCAGAGAGAAGTAGCACATCACCTGGCAGGGGCAAAAAATCCAGATCTTTGCAGATTTCTTTTTGTAGTTTTCAGAGAAGTGCTGGTCCTTCATGATGGCTCAATGGGCCTGCTCTGACATTGGCCTCAAGTACCCACTATGGTACCTGACAACTCTTCGCATGACAGGTAATGGGGTCTCGCAGTCATTCAATCCACCTGAGGCAGTAGACAACTATCTTTTGAAGCACTTTCCTCAGGTGCACATGGACAAATATAGACTGCCTCTCCACAAGCTGGGAGACTGGGGTAAACTGCTGGACATGAATACTACCCACCCTCTGAATGCTAACAGTCCTGTCTCCCAGAACTCAGGTTCTCTCCTCCCATCCCACCCAGGAAGAATGATGAGTCCCTGGATCCTGGTACCCAAATCCAGGCACAAAAAGAAAAAGGTGGAAGGGGTAGGCGCAGGGACCACCTGCCTCGCATCCAATCCTGGAGCCGAAGCCACAGCACTGAACTGAAGGACTCCACTGGCTTGACTGGTGCTGACAATAGGATACACAGGTTTGCACCCCTGAAGGACTTACCTGAAGACTTACCTCTGCTTCTGTCAGCTTCCACTCCTGCAATGACTATTCCTTCATCAGTTCCTCCTCCATCTCATTCCTGGGCTGATGCTGATGCACACTCAGCCCTCCCAACTAGCTGCTCTTCTGGCACCAA
The DNA here is from genome assembly GCA_016271365.2 of Neoceratodus forsteri. NCBI lineage: Eukaryota > Metazoa > Chordata > Ceratodontiformes > Ceratodontidae > Neoceratodus > Neoceratodus forsteri. The sequence continues at coordinate 416,900,350 of CM028136.1, forward strand.
AGAAACCCCAGGCCTCAAGCAGGAGTGACAGGCCATGCAAACTCTGCCTAAAGCTACCAAACGGAATGGCTGAGCTTGTACAAAACTCCTGTGTCTGCACAATTCTGACTGTTCAACTCATTTTATATGGTTTCTGATGCATGTATGATTCATTTAATAGGGAGGTACTTGTCACCCCATTCAGCCCAATGTGGGCTGCCTGGTAATTAAGGACTGCCAGGGCCTTAAAGGGGTAAGCATTTGTAGGTACTCAAGGCTCACTGTTGCCACTTTGTTCAGGGCAATGCCCCCCTCCTCCGAAGAATGCCCTATCCTGGTGCTCTATAGGGCTATACTGGTTGGGGGGGTAGTGCCCAGCCTGGGAGCCCCATTCTGTAATGGGAGCTATGCAGGCAACCAGGTGTTCTGCTTGGCTGTTTTTTTTTGTTTGTTTGTTTTTTTCTTTCCCAATCAGTGCAGCTTCTTTCCTCTCCCTTCACTGGACACTATGGCAGAGGCATGCTGTTCTGGAATCCATTGGGTGAGCTATGTGACAAAGACCAGTGAGCACATCCATGCTATAGTGGTAAGTCAATATGTTTAGCTGTAGGGTAATAGCTGCCACGTGCTTTGTGCTTTCTCAATCCTGCAGCGCTTCCACTCACTGTGTATACCTTTTTTTTGTTTTCTTCCTCATCAGCGCATATTCATTCCCAGAGAATGTTTGCACTGGGGAAGGGTTCTGGACCCTCAGGTTTGCCGAGGGTGGTGGAAGTGACTTTGTTTTGGGGTTATGTGGGGACCTTGATACCATTAAGGATTGGTTTGAGACTCCCAATGCACTAGAATGTATAGGAGGCTCTGTGACAGGGTCGACTGTGTGGGGTGAAGGCAACAGGGAGTCTGTAGTATGCTACGTCCATGTTTGGGGGTGCAGCTTCCATTCCTTTGTCCAGCTCAGCACAGAACATCACACTATGGTTGGTAATCAGACCACATTAGATGGTAGCAGCACAAGGGAAGCATCCTCTGGCTGTGGTTGGTGCTAGAACCTGGCTGATACTCCCTTCAGCCCTTCTGGTGGCTGTTCTATTCGTGAGGAAAGGGAAGACAGGTTGGAGGTGCACAAACAAGGGGGAAGAATCTGAAAATCTCAATGTTGGTGCCAGTCTTGTCTCCTCCAGAAGATGCTACCAGCATATTGGTCATGGGGTGGCCTGTACACTCCATGGCAAGCTCTCAAACTGGTTTGGGGGAGGAGGAGGAGGAGGAGGGAGGGGATGGATATAAGGGAATGCTGTATTGGGTACTGTTTAATAAGCGTTTATTTACACTTCCTTTTTACAGGTACTTGCTTATGTTTAGCTTTGTTCATATCAGGGCTGGACTTGCTATGAAAAAGAGCTATGTGATGGGATGTGCATATTGCTGGAAAGGGGGGACACTGTATACTTGTCTAGTCAATTAACGGGGGTCAATTGGCAGTGATTACTGGGCTTGATGGGCAACTAAGGCTACCAGATGGAAATGAATATGATCATCTGGAATGTCCGTGGCCTTAACTCACCCTGCAAGAGAAAAACTAAATCATCCCACATAAAGAGGCTTAGACCGCACATACTGTAGTCTTCCTTCAGGAGATTAGCATCTGAATCAGAGGCAGCTAAATTTAAATGAGGGTGGGAAGGAGACAAGCTCATAGTACTGCCTCCTCCAAAAAAAGAGGTATCATCAATACTGCTCCACAAGGATCTGGGGTAGAATATCCTAAAGTACAAATTGGAAAGGGAGTGCTGGTGGGTCATGGCACTATTATCCATGCCTGAGAACTGATAGTGCTGGCTAATCTATATGCACTAAATATAGATAACCCTGTTTTTTTCATCTACTTGACCAGGAGCTGATGAAATTTAATGTGGATCAGTCCCCTTCACTGTTGGGTGGTGATTTTAACCTAACCCTTAATTTCCAGTTTAACCAGAGCGGGGTGCCCCAGAGTCACATACCAGGGTGGTGAAGGCAGTCAATAGCCCTTCTGCAGGAACAATTACTGACTGACCCATGGAGGTCCCACTGCCACAGAGTCAGGGATTTCACCTGCTTCTCTGCTCCTCATGGCGCTTCCAGTAGAATTGACTTGTGGCTTAACTCCAAAGGTCTGTTAGCTCAGCTGACACAAGCCTCCATCCACCCCATTATCATTTTTGACCATGCCCTGCTGAAGATCAGTGTGTTATGGGGACCTCCTCAGACAAAACCCTTGCCCTGGTGGTTAGATCCCTTATTATTGGAAGATAAAGGCTTTACTGAGTGATGCGAACAAGCCAACAGAGAATACTGGGAGTTGAATGACAATGGGGAGTTAGCAGACTCTACTTTATGGGAGGCATTTAAGATGCCAGTGCATAGGAAAATAATAATGCATGCATCCCATAGCAGAAAGCACTGGGAAGAAGAACAGGCTTGACTAGAGATGGAGATTAATCAGCTGGAAAGCTGCTACAACATATGTGGGCCTTTGGCACTCCCAGCTGATCTCCTTGTTCAGCTTATTAGTACCCACACTAAACTAAATGACCATCTGTCCAGAAAGGCTGAATTATCTTTTTGGGGTCTTTGCCACTCCTTCTGGGATGGAGAAGAAGTCCAGTAAATTGCTAGCCTATAGGCTCAAATGCAGACAGGCTGCCGGAGCCATCATGGGACTGAAGGATTCTTCTAACTCCCTGAAAACCAAGCAAGAGGACATTAATATAGTAATGAAGCAATTTTATGAAAAGTTGCATGCCTCTCCCCTTACCCCTTTTGTCACTGGAACCTTCCTGTCAAGCCTCCCCATTCCTACCCTTGCCACTATACAAAATGCTGCTTTGGACATGCCAATCTGCTAACAAGAGATCAGCATGGCGATCAAAGCCATGATTCCTCATAGATCCCTGGGGGTGACAGATTTCTAATCCACTTTTACAAGGCACTCAATGAGGATGTCTGTCCCTTCTTTCATAGAGTGTTCCAGGATGCCCTGACCAAAGGGATCATGCTCCAGCTGACGAGAGAGACAGTTATTATGTTTTTTCCTAAAAAAGGTAAAGATCTGACTTCTCCAGGTAGCTATCAGCCCATATCCCTTATTAATGCTGATGCAAAAATTTTGGCTAAGGTGTTGGCAACCAAGTTAGAGGCAGTACTCCCTGGTCTGATCCATCCTACGCTGGTGGGCTTTATCAAGGGTCAGATCAGCTTGGACCATATCAGGGCATTGGTTTTGCTCATTCACCAGTAAAAACATGCCTGACACTGGTGGCAGTAGTGATGGTGGATTTAGAAAAGGCCTTCAATTCAGTCGAGTGGACCTATCAACTTGAAACCCTGGAGAGGATAGATGTCAGACCTGCCTTTAAAGATGGAATGTGCCTTTTGTAGTCATCCCTTATAGCCATAGTACTTACTAATGGAATTAAATCTCCCACTCCCTTTGGTTTAAAGAAAGGCACTCACCAGGGCTGGCCACTGTCCCTCCTTCTTTTTGTCCTGGCCCTTGAACCCTTGGCTACCTATGGGAGGATGATAGCATTTTGGGTGTCAAAGTAGGGACTGAGATGTTCAAGATTTTTCTGTATGCTGATGATCTCCTGATTATTGTGGAAAATGCTCCTCAGGTGATACATCAGGGTCTCCCTCTCCTTAAGGAATTCTTACTAGTTTCAGGCCTAAGTGTCAATCTGTCCAAGACAGAAGTCCTCCCCTCAACAAGAAATGCTCCTCTGAGTATTTCATTACATTGGACTTCAAATGGTCACAAGGGCATTAAGTATTTAGGGGTAAACTCCACCCAAATACCAAAAAACTAGCCCCCTTAACTTTGAACATTGCTGGAATGCAATAGAGCAACCTGGAGAGGTGGAAAGCACTACATATCTCACTAGCAGGGAAAATTGCTATTAAACTTATTGTAGCTCCTAAGTTTCTGCATTTACTTGCCCACCTCCCCATTAAAATTCCTCCTTGGTGGTTTCAGAAACTGGACAGACCTATTGGGCAGTTTCTCTGGAAGGGTACCCCACCCCAGATAGAGCTGCCTAAAATTCAGACATCACCGGAATAGAGGGAGGTGGGGATTGCCCTAGTTCCTCAGATATCATATGGACTTTATCTCAGCCCAAACAGCATGATGGTTTTTATCTCACAACGCTTAGTCTCCCACGTGGGCCAACCTGGAAACCTCTTTATGTGAGAAGCCTCCCCTGTGGTGCTCCTATACTCAGGATACCATCCCTGCACTATGCTCACTCCCCCATGGAGGTCTCCATAATACAGTGGCATAAAGCACATTAAGTATTTAGGGGAACCCCCAAACCCATGGTCTTTTGCCCGCTGTGGCATAACCCCTTGATAAAGATAGGAATGGCAAACACCCAATGTAAATTCTGGGATTTGCAAGGCATCAAGTTGGAGAAAGATCACTTGATGCCTAGGTCACTAGCCTTGGGCTCGTTTGCTTCCTTCCAAAAAATGATTTTTAATCCCACAGAGGGATTTTTGGAAATAGTTACAGATTAGGGATGCAATACTGATGGTTAGATGGGATCATCCTGCCTGCCCTACTCTCTTGTCTGGCTCCTCTGTGATCGAGTGGGTCAATCTATCCAAGCGCAAAGCTAGTAGCATATGTAAAGCCCTAAGGGAGTCTCTTCCTGATCCCTTTCAGAAGGCCAGAAAACAATGTGAACAAGAACTGAATGAGCCCATGTCAGACCAGCATTGGGCTCACTACTGGGAGAGGATTCACAATGCATGCAGAGACAGCAGAAGCAGGCTGATTAAGAACAAAACCCTACCGAGATAGTACTAGACCCCCCTACATCCTGAAACAGATGGGTCTGCTGGCTCAGGACAGGTACTGGTGATGCACTCAACCTACTGCCCAACTATACCATACTTTGTGGGACTGTCCAGTTATCCAGCCCTTCTGGCGGCAAGTTATAGATATATGTAAGGGGGTGTTAAGAACCACTATATTGATCAGTGCCCCTCTGTTATTCCTAGGATGTGGCCTATCCCATATGCCTTAGCATGACACTGAGGTGCCATGAGCCACAGCTTTTGGGATGGCTGCCACAAAACTGTTACTGTGTACCATCACATGGTATGGTTCAATTTGGCTACTACATCTAAATCATCCCATTCCAAGGCAAAAATATGGGACTTCAGAGGAGCTGACTTAGATAAGATGGCCAACAGAGTTAAGCTAGCCCTGGCAAAAAGAAACACAGGTGAGGAGGTACAGGCAAAGTGGGCAAGCATTAAGGATACAATACTTGAAGCAACATCCCATTGTGTTAGACAGAAAAGGAAGCGAAAGAAGAAGGAAACCACTTTGGTTCTCAAATACAGTAGCAGAAAGGTCAGATCCAAAAGGCTGGCCTTCAGGAAATATAAGGAACATAGCGGGATGAAGATAGGGAGGCATACCAAACTGCCCTAAGGGAAGCAGGTAAGGCAGTAAGGCAGGCAAAGTCCCAAACTGAGGAAACACTAGCACAACAGTAAAAGAGTGACAAGACTTTCTATAGATACATTAGTGAAAGGAGAAAGTCCAGAGGGGTATTGCTAAGCTAATGGAGAAAAGGGCATGTGAGAAGGAGGACCCTGTAAAGGCATATATCCTAAATAGATACTTTTGCTCAGTATTTACTGAAGAGAAGGTAGGGCAGGGCCCACAGCTCAGCATCATGGACACGGGGGAGAGTGGCACTACTCCTTCACAAAAGAAAGGGTCCTACAAGAGCTTGCTAAGCTCAGGTGGATAAGGCAATGGGACCTGATGGCATACATCCCAGGGTACTTAGGAGCTAAAGGAGGAACTAGCAGAGCCATTAGCAGAATTGTTTAGTGAGTCTCTGAGCACAGAGAGGTTCCAGAAGACTGGAGAAGGGCTCATGTGATCCCGCCCACAAGAGTGGTAGCAGGAGGAGGCGGGAACTACAGACCAGTCAGTCTTACCTCAGTAGTGGGCAAGATTATGGAGGCACTCCTTAAGTAAAGGATAGTGCAACACCTGAATCCATAGGGCACAGGATCCAAGACAGCATGGGTTTACAAAGGAAGGTCCTGTCAAACTAATCTCATAGATTTCTTTGACTGGGCAACCAGAGTGGTGGACCAAGGGGAGCAGTTGATGTCACCTACCTTGACTTCAGCAAAGCTTTGACACTGTTCCACATAGAAGATTGATAAATAAGCTAGGTAGGCTCGGGTGGGTCAGAAGTTGGTCAACTGGGTGGCAAACTGGTTGACTGGCAGAAAACAGAGTGGTGATAAATGGTATACAGTCAGAAGAGATGCAAGTCACAAGTGGGGTACCTCAGGATCAGTCCTGGGGCCAACCTATTCAACATCTTCATTAGTGACCTCGAGATGGACTAGAGGTAAGGTTTGTCTGTTTGCAGATGACACCAAGATCTGCAACAGAGTAGATGATCCAGATGGGGTGGGCAGAATGAGAAGAGATCTGGATAAACTAGCAAAATGGTCAGAAGAGTGGCAACTGGGATTTAATGCAAAAGTGCAAAATCATGCACATAGGGAAGAGAAACCTGAAGCCACTTATAGGCTGGGAGGAGTTGCTAGCAGTCACAAAGGAAGAAAGAGACTTGGGCATCATCATCACTGATGACCTAAAATCATCAAGCAGACCTCCTAAAGCAGTAGGTAAGGCTAGGGGTGTTAGGGTGTATTAGTAGGGGTATCAAAAGTCATAAGAGGGAGGTAATAATCCTCTGTACAAGACATTGGTTAGGCCCCATCTGGAGCATGCGTGCAGTATTGGAGGCCACACCTTCACAAGGACATTAACCAAATTGAGGCAGTCCAGAGAAGGGCAACCAAAATGGTGCAGGGACTGCATCAGAAGACATATGAGGACAGATTAACGGAGCTCAATATGTATACCCTTGAGCAAAGGAGGGAGAGAGGTGATATGATCGAGACATTTAAACACCTTAAGGGCATAAACAAGGTGAAAGAGTCTAACATGTTTAAATATAAGAAAAATAGCAGGACAAGAGGACACAGCATGAGATTAGAGGAGGCGATTAAGGGGAATATAGAAATTCTTTTTCACAGAAAGGGTGGTAGATGCATGGAATAGCTTACCACAAGAAGTGGTGGCTATGAATACAGTGCAGGGCTTCAAACAGGCATGGGATAGGCATAAGGGAGCAATACAAATGACTATGAATAGATAGGTCACTGACAGAGCAAAGGCCGATGGCACATTTATAAGGTAGAAAAAGAAATGGGCAGACTGGATGGGCCTTACGGTCCTTATCTGCTGTCAACTTCTATGTTTCTATGTTTCTATGTAACTGGAGATCAGACAAATGTCCATCTCTTTCTGAATGGCTTCTAACTGCTGGACAGCTAGCTTCATTTGAAAGAATGTCCAACTTTGCTTTCAGCTTACTAGAGAAATTCTACCTGTGTTGGTCCCCCTTTTTGAACTCCAAGTGGTGTCATAATGTAAAGTAAGAGCATTAGTGGAACATATAGGGATGCTTCCCCACCTGCATTTTCCCCTTTGCTATTTTTTATTAAACTGAATTTATCTGACATGTGATTAGTGTTGTTAGATTTTATGCCATTCAGAGTTAACTTGGTGTGGGCACACTTTGCACTTGCCCTTCATCCTGCCTAATGCCCTCCCTTTCTAGTCTCACAGTTGTCAGCATTCATCACTGCATTTAATTGAATATTAGGTGACACCTATGTAATATTGGATGTAGGATCCATTTATTGCATGTGCAGTATTATCTATTCCAATTTCCTGTACTGTGTTAGAGCTTTATATGCTACCCTTATGTTACTCTGTATGTTACTGTTTGTCATTTGAATCTTTGATCTTGTTCTCAATAAAAAGTTTAACTTCAAGAAGCGCCATGGCATAATAAATGCCCACATGAACAGCCACCTGAACAGGTAGACTGAACTTCCATTTAAAGTCTTGTTCAAAAGACAGCGCCTCTGCCTAAGGATAAGTGGACCATTAATTTTTATTCAGTGAATGTGCTAAAACTGGCACTTGTACATGTGGTTCAGCCCAAACTAAACTCTTGAGCCACTTCAGATCACTTTGACCCTCAGCAAAATAATTACTTTAGCCCTTCCCAGGTGGCCAAGGCTAGTCCTATGGCTACCAATTTCCACAGACTAGTCACTTAGTTTCCTCCCACCACCACAAATATTCTTTATGAAACAAATTGACATACCTTGACACTGTGCCATGTGCTGACTGAAGTTTTTTTAAACTGATGGAAGAAATGGGGAAGGGTGAAACAGGTTGTGATTGAAATGGGTGAGGAGCTCTTCATACACCTGCTTTGAGCCTGCTAGACCCCCATGCCAAAGACACAAGTGAGTTTTGATGAAGTGTCAAAAACAAACCAAAGATGAAGCCAGGTCAAAGTTGCCAATTTTCATATCTCCAGGGATGGGCAAAGCTGGTGTGGATTTAGATTTGGTTTTTGGATTTGCCAATCCCAGGCTGAGTTTGGATTTGCTAGAATTGGCCTATATGAATAATTAAGGGGAAAAAAAGGGTCTATCAAGAGAAAAGCACCAGAAAATATCAATGAAGTGGCAGTAGTATTAAAAGAGGGTCCATTGCCTGAGAGGCACTGCATTCTGCTGTTTAAAAAGTGCTAGTTTCTGACCAGCCTGCACAGGAAATAATCAAACAGTAGTGTGCAGAATGAAACTGCATACAGAATTTGGAACCAACCCACCCACTCACTCTTAAGAAGTCAGCGTAAATTTAAGGCTGATTAAAAAATGTAGCAAAGCAAGCAAATACCTCAGATAGTTTTACATGTCTGACACTAAAGATAAAATCTAATGTTTGTTTCCATTCACCGATACAAAGGAATTAAGAAGAGTTAATGGAATTGGGTTAGAATTTTTAGTCAGGCTCAGAAAACTACAACTGTATAGTTACAAAAATGTCTCTAAAACTTTTGCAACTGTATTGTTAGTACCCACAATGGCTCATTGCAAATTAAGTGTTTGGCAAGCCACTTTGGGATATTTCTGATTCAAGGGTGCAGCACTGATTCTATAACAAGGAATCTGTACTACTGGATATTATAGCATGTTCTTGCTTTCATAATGAAATTTGTATAGCTTATTCTGGCTATATACGATATAGTGTTATTTTGATAAAATAAATAAAAATGTTCATGATAAAAAATAAATAAAACTTTTGCAAGTGGATTGTTTAATTAGAAAATACAACAAGAAGAAAAAATCAGTGGTATTTGGTTAGATATTCATGTCAACTCAGACAACTACACAAGTGCAGTAGTTACTAATTAGGAATGTCTGTATTAAGTTTTACAAGTAGATAGTTTATTAAGGAAGTATAGAAAGAGGCAGTGGTTTGGATTTGGGATTGGTTACATTTTTTAGTCAGATGACTATGAAAAAATTGATCTGCATATTTGGCGCAACAACACATATAGGATTAGGTTGGTCAGCTAGCTAGGGTTTATGTTTTGCCTTTGTCTTGCATGATGTGGGAGGGAAATCATAAGCACATGCATGTAATTTAAGAATGAAGAAGAAGACAAATTGACATTTGGCATTTATAATTGCACGTAATTCAAGACTGAAGAAGACAACGAATTGACATTTGGCATTTATAATTGCACATAATTCACGATTGAATAAGACAAATTGACATTTGGCATTTACAGATTTGCATGTAATGTAAGATTGAAGAAGAAGATGAATTGACATTTGACATTTATAATTGCATTTAAGATTGAAGAAGAAGATGAATTGACATTTGGCATTTTATAATTGCACTGAAACTAACTTAAAGTATTAATTTAGTGCGATTATAATTGCCAGATCTGAATTCATCTTCATCTTAAATTATGTGTGTGTGCTTATAATTTCTCTTCCACATTGTGCAAAACAAAGGCAAAACATAAACCCAAGCTAAATGATCAACTTTGCCCTGTATACGTTGTTCCACAAAATGTATATAGATGCCTATAGTATACCTTTATTATACAGTATTAATTTAATATTGTATAATAAGGGTATACTATATGCATCTGTTTGCCTTCTACATGATTTTATATTGGCCTTCGTTTTAGCTGTGTTCAAGCTGGCTTGAGTAGCTCTACCTGCATCCAAGTCCCCCTACTTGATGTTGTTACAGTTTCATTCCACTCACATTCTGATACAAGCTGCTCCCTCTTATTTACTTACTTACACACACACACACACACACAAAGAGAAGAGGCCCAATTTTAAAAGCACAAAATTTGGTGGAAGGTGCTTGCTCCAAAAGTATTTGACACAAGTGACACTGTGTGACAAAGTCTGCAGCAATCTCAATTTTTGAATAAAGGGTGCTTCCAAATTGGGATGCCTTGCACCAAAAATGTCCTATGCCAGAAGTGCTGATTCAGCAGATCACAAGGGGGCTTGTGCCATGGTGGGGGTGCAATATCCCTTTATTTGGGATTTTGGATGCCCCACCATGAATGCAATGCATCGCTGAGGTTAGACAAACCATGAGCTGGTCTAACAGCCCTTGTGTTGAGTGGCCAGTGAATGCTATATTAGAGGGGGGACAGGCTGCATGGTGCAGTGCATCAGGACTGGTGGGGGTGTCAGTGCTGGGTGGAATGGGTATGGCAGTATGCAGGAGGGAACACTGTTGGCACCGGAGCAGGTGTGCCCTGGGCAGTGACACACAGCCACGGAGTGACCATGAGCAGTACACTGCCACTGGTCATGCCCTGAACACCCAATGCTGAAACTCCTGCTAGCTGACCCACTGCACACACACACACACACACACACACACACACACACACTGACATACTGACTGCTGGACCTCAGGATGACATCTGCCACTTGTGGTGCCCATCCCACCTGCCATCACTCTTCAGGCACCTGCAGCTGTTCAACAGGACAGGTGGCTGTCCACACCACATGCACCCCCTCATTCTGTGCTGCCATGGTAAGTCACTTCCTGTCGGTGTGGCGGCATGCTGCAGGTGGCTGGCAAGGGCTGGTGGCATCAGGGATCTGGGACATGGTTCATGGCAGCATTCTGCCCAGTGCACTCAGTGGCTCTGTTTCCCATCCAGGGCACACCTGTCTGGTGCCACCAGATTACCTTCCCACAGCATGCCATGCCTCTGCCACCCACTACTGGTACCCCCACTGGTCTGGCTGCTGTGTACCACACAGCCTGTCCCCTCATTGTGGCTCTGGGCCAGGGTTGCACCAGGCTGGGGGGCCATGACAAGACCCTCTGTCAAGCCCCTCTGGTCTGCCAAAGGTTTGATGCAAGACTGAGACTGCAGCAACTCCTGAGACTTTGGCACAGGGACACCCTTTTTTCTAGAATAGGGTGCAGAGTCCCTGACACACCTGGAGGTTGTTGCAGCGGTGGATCAGCACACCATGTATTGGTGTAGTAGCCCTTTGAAAATCAGGTCCAAGATGTTTTACTTTAAACTGGTGCAATAAAAAAAGAAGAGCAGCATTGGTGTGGTTGTGTGTGTGTTGTGTCTTTCTTTCAGTCACACTTCAGGATATTGGTGTACTTTTCTGCAATATTTTAATCATGTGACCTTACAGACAGCAGCAGCAGCTAAAAACCCACATGTCACAATGCCCTATTAATCGTCATCATTAATACATACTGGCTCCTCTTCATCAATGTTAAGATCAGTGTGATGTTTTACAGAAGTGTATCCACTGAAAAGATGAAGACTGACCTTCAGAAATGTGAGGCATTCAACATTTTCAGGTAACAAACGGTTGTGTAGGTAAGAAGCAACACTACCAGCTGTGCTAAAGATTCTCTCTGAATAGACACTGGTGGGATGGCGACTCAAGTGAGAGATGGTTGTTTTGTACAATATTGGTCAGATTTTCCTCTTACTCTGCCAATATTTCAGAGGGTCATCCCATATACTGTAGATAGTTTACTAGAGTCTTTTAGATAGTCTTCCACCATACTGGAAGCAGTATGTTCTTGGAAAGCACTGGAACAACTACTGTTTTTTGTCAGTATATGTTGTAGCTCTGACCAAATGCCCTCTTTTTCATCTTGATCTTTCATAGTGGCTGCACCTCTTGGTGGTAGTATTTTTTCTGAGTCTGTATGCTCAAGAGGTTGTTGTGATGAAACAGTATCCACCATTTCATTTGACACTTTTTCCAATGAGTCAGTCTTTACATCTGATGATGTCTGTGATGCCAGAGAGGAGGAAGGAAGCCTGTGTAGTCTTTAATCAAGAGTCTAACATGATGGCGAGAATATAATGTTTAGGATGTAACATCATTTCTATTTTGGGGTCCATTTCAAGGGACATACTTAGGTTTTCTACAAGTGAATTTGCAGAACCTTCCTCCAGGAATTTTGTCTTCTGCTTTTCCAGTATTTTTTAAGAAAGCATATCAGGGGGATAAGCTGCCTCATACTGGCACTGTCTGCACTCATTCTTCTAGTGGCTTCCTCAAATTGCTGAAGAACCTGGCACAACTGTGCCATCAAGTTGCACTGGATGGAACTGAGACACACATCCCCTTTCCCAATGGAGTGATCTGTTATGTAATGATGCATTGCTCTACACTACTCGTGGAGCTGTTGTACCATATAAAAGGTTGAATTCCACCTGATAACTACCTCCTGCTTTAGTTGATGTTGTGGAAAGTCATTGCCCATTTGCAGCTGCCACAATAATCTGTGTGCTTTTGGCAGAATGGCTGAAATGTCCTCAGATCTTGTGCTCAACACTAAGGGCATTCTGAAACCTTCTGTCATCCCAGAGAAAATCATGTAGGTTCTATGTCATAATAGCGAAAAAATAATTGTGACGTCCACATAGGTGAGTGCACATCACTGAAAACAGAAGCGGTGACTGTGCACAACAGTGGACCCTCAGTCAGCAATGGTCTGCAAAACACACTCGGGATGCAATACCATACTAAACTTTTTATGCAAGCGGCTACACCCCCCCACACACCCTCTGCACCCCTTTCTTATTATAATCAACTCCAGGGGGGCCTGACACTTGTGTACTGGAGATAACTCAGGAGGGGGCTATTTGGGGAGACTCAAGTCATCACAGGGGGGACCACTATCAGAATGGCTGAGGACCGCTGACCACAACACCAGCAGATTGGGGAACAGAACAAAAAAAATATTTAAGTCCCTAAAACACACATAAATACTATTGTGAATGCATGCCTAGCTAGACCCGAACCAGGGTCCTGCCCCACTGCAGACATGCGCTCTCACCATCAGACCAAATGGCCAGCTGGGAACTGCCTTACCAAACTACCTCACATATACCCATTCATTGTACTCTTCAAACACCGTTCTTCTCCTAAACCCTCACTATAACTGCGCTTTGCTACTCTATCACAGTAGCTCACATCACAGGTGCTCAAATTGAGTCTCTCAAAATTGAGCCTCTCAATTTAAGTTGCCCACATAACAGGATACCAATCAGGTACCATGAAATTCAGGGTGTGAGCAAAGCAAGGTATGTGCATTTATCTGCCATCCTTTGCAGCACATATGATGTTAGCCCCATTATCGGATATGACAAATCATGGAGAAAGCCCATGAGGAGTGAACCATTCAGTAAAGTGTCTTTTTAGCTCCTGCAAGAGATTCACTGCAGTATGATATTTTGACTTGAAACTAGTAATACACAAGGCAGCCTGCTTCTTAAATGTTCTGGTTGAGTTTGAGACAGAGGATGAGGCAGAGGAATCATGGAAGGAGGCCCAGTGAGCAGTTATGGTCATGTAATCTACAGTTTGGCTGCTAGTCCAAAAGTCAGTTGTAATATGGATTTGTGGCATTGTTGTCAGCTTCAAGGCCTGCGTCACTTTCTTGCACAATTCACAACAGAAATTTGGTATTGCTTTTGTGGCATGAAATTTCCTGGATGGCATTTGATATTGGGGCACTGCAATCTGCATTAGTTGCTTAAAGATCAAATGCCAATATTTTACAGATTTACATAAACGCAGGAATTCAAGTCCCTGTGTCATGAATAGTGTTTCCTAAAAATATCATGCTTTTTGATTTTGTGGTTTTCTTTAAATTAAAATCTGTTAATGTGCTCTGCAGTAACTGAAAACAGTGAAGAAACAGTCAAGATTTTTCTGTCCCTATCAGTGAGTGATGACATCATTCCTGTCCAGCCTGTTGCTGCAGTAATGAAGTCCTTAATTGCCTGTAGTAGATGTTGCACTTCCCAGTCAGAGCAATGTGTAGAGCTAATTGTCTTTACTCCAAGTGAGCTACTAACCCATCTGGTTTGTGTTTAGATAGATTAAGTTACAATCTATCATTCTGTTCTCATAAAGAGTTGGTCATTTGTGTTTCAGTGGGTAACTGAAGTGGTATAAATGAATGTTTGTGAGAAATCGCCTGTCTGTATCACAGCTGAGTTCTGTCACATAAAAACTCTGCATTGATTTTTGCCTATATAAACCTAGAGTTCTTTAATGGATATGAAATAAACCTAAAGTTTGTTAAGTCATAGAAGTAGTGTGACCTCCATACATATGTTCACATGAGAACAATATTGTTGTTTGTCAATCTGACATAACAGGAGTCTGCCACACTTTGCTAATTCAGGAACATGTACTGCATGAACTCACATAATTCATTTCTCTGAGGGATTCTGTGTGGAAATACAGTACATCATGTACAGTATGTGTGTAACTAGACATACTATATGTCATCCTGATGCCCCTGTCTCTTGCCCCTCAGTTGTGGCTACTGCACCCTGCTTCCCTCTGCCCCCCTCCCGGTCAGGGCCAATGCCATCTGTTGCCCCCTGTTTCAGTCTTCACAGACAGGACTGCTGTGCTCTGTTAAGCCCTAGAATTCCAGGTCCTCTGTCTCCACAGTTGGGGCTGCTGCACCATGCTATCCTCTGTCCCCACCCTATAACACAAGATGAAAATGTTTGTTTTTTCTTTTGAGCAGCTTGGGTGGTGTACCACAGGATCTGACTCTGGTGGCAGGGAGCAGCATGGTGCAACAAACCTAACTGTGGAATCAAGAGGTTCTATGATGCAACAGGGCACAGTGGTGGCAAGAGGCAGAAGACAGCTTGGTGCAGAAGTTTTGATTGTGGGGCAGGACACAGTGGGGCATCAGGGTACAGCAGCTCTGACTGTGAGACAAGGTGCACATGTTGCAGCTGCCCTGTCCATTTGGGGCAGTGCAGGGTGCAGCAAAATCCCTATCTTTTGTTGGCCTTGTGCAGCAGCCCCAACTGAGGGGCAAGAGGCCCTGGGACTCTAGGGCTTAGCAGAGTACAACAGTCCTGTCTGTGGAGACTGAAACAGGGGGTAACAGGTGGCATTGGCACTGCCTGTGGAGGGGGGCAGAGGGAAGCAGGGTGCAGAGGCCTCAACTGAGGGGCAAGAGACAGGGGCATCAGGATGACATGCAGTATGCATAGTGACAAATATACATGATGTATTTCCACACAGAATCCCTCAGAAAACTGAATTTTGTGAGTTCATACAGTACATGTTCCTAAAATAGCAAAGTGGGGCAGACACCTGGTTGTCAGTCTGACAAAAAAAAACAGTATTGTTCTCACACGAATACAGTATATGTATGGAGGCTACATCAAAGACACACTACTTCTATGACTTAACAAACTTTAGATTTATTTTATTTCCATTAAAGAACCCTGTGTTTATATAGCCAAAAAACAATGCAGAGTTTTGATATGAAAGAACTCAACTGTGATAGACAGGAGATTTCATACAAACATTCATTTATACCACTTCAGTTACCCACTGAAACACAAATGACCAACTCTTTATGAGAACAGAATGACAGATTGTAAACTAATTCATCTAGACACAAACCGGATGGGTTAGTAACACATTTGGAGTCAGCAATAGACTAGGGACAAACAGATCGTCACTGTTTCTTCACTGTTTTCAGTTATTGCAGAGCACATTAACAGATGCTGATTTAAAAGAAAACCACAAAACCACACAGCATTATATTTTCAGAAAACACTAATCATGAGACAGGGACTTGAATTCCTGTGTTTACCGTAAATCTGTAAAACACTGGCATTTGATCTTTAAAACCAACAGTCTCAACAAACGAGAAGGGATGCACGTGTAGTGCTATCATTTCTGCTATTTCCTTGTTTAATTTTTGGGCAACTGGATAATTGGGTTCATATTTACATGTCCTTAGAAATTACTCTTGCATGGTTAACTGTTTTGGTTTTGGGCATTCTCTGCTCCTAAAAGAGTGGACCAAATTAAATGGAGGGGAACTGTCAAATACTAGAGTGCCTGATGGTGATGGTGAATTACTTTCTCAGCTTTTTTGACTGAGAGGGGATAAAATATATTTGGCATTGCCACCTGTTTTGATTACGGAAGAAGAAAGGTCTAGGTCCCTGTCATCTAGTGCCTCATCCTCTAGTCTCGCCACTCAACTGTAGCATCTCATCTTTTCTGCATCCCATCGGGTGCATTCTCTTTAAGTGTCTTATTAATGTACATGTGCTAAGGTGATTCTCCTGTCTCTCCCTGCTGATGCCAGATTTATAAATAGTGCATATTGCATGACAGATATTTTGGGAGTCAATACAATAGTAATTCCAGACCCAAGAGTGACTTTTTTTTTATCTCCAGGCATAAATAGCTGTTCTGTAACACTAGTAGCAGCACTTACATTGTGAGTCCTGTCATCATTGTTTTCCTTCTCTAAATAACAGTGTCAGAAGTATAGACAGGAGTATCTCCCTTGTCACCATCTCCTTTTTGGTTGATCCCACCCGATGAAATATCTACAGAATTTCTTCAAATTCTATCCTGTACTACATCACTAGTATCAGAGTCAGATGACTCAGACCCATGGTCACTGGGCATAAAGCTGCTACCACTGCTGTTGTGGTTCATGCTGGAGTCTGACTTGTGAGATGGGGATTGGGACAATGGTGTATTAAATGTATAAATATTCATCCTTTCAGTGCCTTGACGGTTGATACCACCAACTGCAGTTCTTTGGTCCTCTTAATAATTGTGCCTTTACTACCATGCCCCTTACTTCTCTTGCATGGTGCAGTAGCACTCATGGTTATCTTTTTGATACTGCCTTGACCAGATGCATCAGCACCAACACCTGGGAATGTATCGCTTATAGGGCTAGGGAAAGGGGATGTGCCACTTGTCATCTCGCTCACAGACTCTGACTCTTTTGGGTCATTTTCCAACAAGGATTGTTCTGGACCACTTTTGGGACTGGAAGGCCTAGTAGCATCTTACTTTCTCTTTTTGCCTTTTGTTTTAAACAAATCAAACAGTTTCCTTACATTTGTTTAGTTTTGTCCATGGTTTGTAAACAGGGAATGAGCAAGAAAAGTAGTAAAATGAAATTCAAACAATGCCATGTGAGTCAAAGTTAACACACACACACACACACACACACACACACACACACACACACACTTCAGGAAAGGGTGTTGATCAATAGGGGTGGCTAGTTCAAGCAGTTTAAAAAGCATACCACTAGCCACCAAGCTGTGACAATTAGTCAAACAGCAGCAGTGTCTGGATCACAAGTGTCCCTAGTAGTCTCAGCACTGCAAGTGGCAGAGCAACAGTCACTAAGGGGCACCATTTAGTAATTGGTGCCTAATTATTTTTTTCTACTATGGTCAGGGTGCTTCTGTATACTGCAGTCATATCTGTGGTTCCTTTTCCGCTGTATTACCATCAAATTGCTCCTACTATTGGTTTGTAGTTGCAGGTAGTGTGTTAGGAAACCAGGTAACTCTCCTGCTTCCTGCTGCTCATCAGATGACATCTCTCACTGTGTGCCCCTGGCTAGCCTGGATGGCTTATTGCAAGCCCCTACCCAGAGGGCATAGGCACTGGGTGCTCGAGAATGGACATAATTCACAGCAAGATGACAATAAAACCTTGTATTAATGTACTTACACTACTCAGCATCAAAATATTTTTTGTTTATATTGAAAAATGGACTGGGTATCTTGGATGTCGTATGGCAAGCCACTGCCAAGGGAATCACTAGCCTGGCGGCAGTGACAAGTGCTCGAGAATGGAAATAATCACAGCAAGATGACAATAAGGATTGTATTTCCAATAGCTTACAAATAAATAAATAAACACTTTGTGTGGCAGACAGGGACTATGTGCTGTGTTAACACAGCACAGGGCAAAAGATGGATCTTAAAAACATAGCACAGCTGAAAAGGCATGGCTCTATGTCTCCTATGGGCCATATTCAGTCCTGTCATGCAGATGAGTCCATTGGGCATGCACAGCACTAACAGCCCTGTTGTATGTACATTATGGTCTTATTTTCATGCTGTGCACTGTTGAATGTGCCCATGCTGAGTATGGGTGCTGCTCGGTATGGGTGCTGCAACACAAGGTTGTCCCTGGTGTCTATGGTCCCCGTCCCCCCACCCCCAAACATTCCTTTATACATATGTTCATGTTCCCTGGTGTTCAATGGTCCCCCCTACCATGGCAGCTATTGTCCACCCCCTTTTTTCAATCCAGTAACCCCCCACCCTTTCACCATGGATGGCAACCGCCACAGCCCTCCTCTCACCACCATGGCCAGCTGCTGTCTGAGCTGTCAGCAAGCACATAGTATATGGACAGCTGTCACAGTATGTGCTTGCTGACAGCTCAGATGGTAGCTGGCTGTGGTGGAGAGAGAAGGGCTGTGCCAGTCCCCATCTATGGCAATGGGGAGAACAGGACCTGTAGGAGGGGTGCAGGGTGGTGTGTCATGGACTGCTGGGGTGAAGGGGACCACTTGACAACAGTGAACATGAGTATATGTGTGGAGGAGTGTTGGGGGTTGGGTGGGGGGACTGTAGACACCAGGGATGCATGTCATGCCCAGGGCTGGATGGGGTGTGTGTCACCAGCCCCATTTATGCACTTTCTGTGGTGTGAAACTGTGCCATGTAGCTGGCCATTTAGCACAGCTGAAACCACTGAATATATTACAGTGACCTGTATGCAGGACGGACTTCTCTTTTGTATGCGAGCTGAGGTAAATTTTGCATGCCTGTGCAGTCAAGGTTGCACTGCATAATGGGACCTCTGAATATGGCCCAGACTAGACAACTGGCACTATTCCCAGTTAGTATGACACAAACCTGGTTTGTACTGCAGTAACCATTTCAATACATGTCACAAAAACTTGAAATCCTTCATATATTACAGACAGAAGATAAGGTGACAAAGATGCCGTGGTATTGCCAATATTCTCAGTAAGTGATAATACCCTCCAGAGTGGGAGGTATTGGGCTATGCTGGGCCACCCATATGTGTAATGAGGCCTGACACTGCAGGCAGAGGGCCTTTTAGCCCCTGGAAGATCTGGTATAGCCCAATATCGACCACCCTGGAGAGTATTTCTGCACTTAGAAAATTGGTGAAGTAGTAAAATACTGACTATAAATTTGAGAAAATAAAAGAAAATATTTTAAATAGTTGAGAAAATAAAACCTTTATGATAAAATAGTCCTTCCACTGGTACATTACCAGCAGAGAGCACTGCAATATTAAGCAGATTAGTTAGCTTGGTACTGTAAGATGTGAGCTTTTGTTCTTTCCTCATCCTCTAACCCTCCTTTCTTTGAATAGCAGTGAGCACAGTCAGGATGGTCATAGTAAGTGGAAGTTGTGACTGTTTGATGGCTTTTAAAATATGAATGTCTTGGATCTCGATCTGGAGGGATGGCAAAGTGAGCAGCTGTGAAGAATGCCAGCAGCTGTGGAGAGTACCAAAATATGCACTGTCGATAACAATGACCTCACGTTCAGATCCAACAGCTGAACAGATAAGGTGAGACAGTGATTTGTAACACTATGGTGCTAATGTTTACTTTTCTACATAAACTATGGTGCTAATGTATTCTTTTCTACATTAACTAGATAACTAGTGAACCAATCCAGTGTATGACTAGCAAAGCAAGCAGGCGGGTGTGTGTGTTGCTCAGTCGTTTGCTAAGTTCAAAAAAAAAAATGTCTACCACTTCTATTTTTAAAATTATTTCAGGTGGCACAGGGATATTAGTGTGTGGTGTGCCAGGGGGTGCTGGGACTTTTTCTAGGTGGACTCTGTTGCCTCATAAATGTATGAGTATGAGCTGGGCAAAGCTATTCAGCTTTCAGAACTTGATCTTGCCATTTTACAAGCAATGCTAAATGAGTGGATATAACAAAATCATAATTAAGTAATATTATCATAAGCATTTAGGAAAATCTTAATTTAGACACTTTATGATTACTGACAATCATAGTCATACCGTCACTGTGAGTGGACAAATATTTTTCCCCTTCAAATGTTGTGCACCATCATTTTGTGTTCACTACAGTTCTGCTTCATTCAGACCCACTCCATTATCACCACAGCCAGTGACTCATTGTGTTGCCCTGGGCCATTCCCGTAACCTGTCCAAACTTCTTTCTTTATCTGAGATCTGAATGACTTTAGATGCAGCCATAACATTGTTTGCTTTCTAGGCTATCAGTTTATATCGGTTTCCATGATTCATCAGTTACTATAACGTGTGTTCATAATTATCATCCCTGTTTCATTGAATACACTTAAATTTAAATCCCAGTCTATTAATGCAGTTTTTATGGAGTTCCAGTTATGCATTTCTCATATGTTAAAATAATAATTTTATGCATGTAACATCATGTTCATTTGACAGTTTTTAATTATTTTCATTGTAACTATGTAGATTCAGGCAACAACACCACTGGCGGAATGATTTCTTGTCGTATTGTTGTTAAAACCATCAAACGTCAAGCAGCAGAAGTGATATGTTTAACAACTTTTAACTGTTCTGTATCAGAATCGTTATGTTTAGCAACTTGTAATTGTTCTGTATCATGCCTGCCAATGTGGGTACATTCAGAATTGGTGTAATCATTTACTGATATTTAATATCAATAGAATTGTATGTAGTACATTAAACAGGATGTCATCCAAGAAAGTCATACCAACCCAAAATATGTTAAATTTATGGTATTCAGGTCACTGTTCAGTCAAAGAATAGAACCCCTTTATTCCACCCAAAAAAAAAATGTTCTGTGTTCATAATGTTCAATGCATTCATAGATATAAAGTTAGACTTAGGGGGAGCCAGAGAAAATGTCTATGAGTAGGCAGGTATCTTACTTGTGTCAAAATAAGAAAAGAAAAAAAAAGCATTGAAGGATATGCTTGTACCACATGGCATCCAGCCATTAGCCACCACTGCAATGTCTCCAGGCTGCTCAAAGTCAATTAGGGTATATTATGTCTCAGCAACTTGACTTTGGCTTTGTTTTTTTCCAGTTGTTTCCTGTTATTTTAGCAGGAACATTAAATAAAGCACAATTAGTGGACAGCATAAAAAGAATGTCTATGTCCTTCTTGCTGATGATAGATGCGTCATTTCTGTCATGCCTGTGAAGACATTCCATGTCTTCCACCTTACAAATGTAACCTACCATCATGTTCAGGTGGCAATGCAATCATTTGTAGTTGATATTTACATACACATAATTGGCTCAATTCACAAAGGAGTGCTGGCTATGCCCGAGAGCTGCATCCCCGACATACAGCTCCACACACATAGACAGGTGCATGATGGCAGGCATTCACAATTGCTGGCCATTGCATGGCACCTGTCTGCAGCCCCTCTTCCCCTTAACTACTGTGTGGAGGCAGATTGGCAGACACAGTTTGGTATCCAACTGATTGCTCATTCCACTCCGTGAGTGGATCCCCTGCTTGGCATGGAGCAGGGGATTATGGGATGGGGTGGGTGGGTTTACTTTGAAGTAAATAGGCAATTGCATGAGTTGCCACCCCTAGCACTCCCAGTTTTCCCAGAGAGCTGGTGCGGCACGGTATGGGAAGTGCCAACTGTTCACCATGCCTGGCAGAAGTTACTTGGGGGGTGAATACATGATACGGCAGGGTCCCTGCTGGTGTATCCTGTGCCCCCCTTGCCCAGCTATCTGCAACTTAGTGAATCATGCAGAGTGGGAGTTGTGACTGTTTGCTGGCTTATAAAATATGAATGCCTTGAATCTCGATCTGGAGGGATGGCAAAGTGAGCAGCTGTGAAGAATGCCAGCAGCTGCGGAGAGTGCCACAATATGCACTGTCGATAACAGTGACCTCACGTTCAGACCCAACAGCTGAACAGATAAGGTGAGACAGTGATTTGTAGCACTATGGTGTTAATGTTTACTTTTCTACACAAACTATAGTGTTAATGTATTCTTTTCTACATTAACTAAATAGCTAGTGAACCAATCCAGTGTATGACTGGCAAAGCAAGCAGGCAGGTGTGTGTGCTGCTCAGTCGTTCGCTAAGTTCTAAAAAAAAATGTTTACCACTTAAATTTTTAGCATTTTTTCAGGTGACACAGGGATATTAATGTGTTGTGTGCCGGGGGTGCTGGAACGTTTTCTGGGTGGAGTCTGTTTCCTCATAAATGAATGGGTATGAGCTAGGCAAAGCTATTCAGCTTTCAGGACTTGATCTTGCCCTTTTCCAAGCAATGCTAAATGAGTGGATATAACAAAATCACAATTAAGTAATATTATCATAAGCATTTAGGAAGATCTTAATTGGGCAGACTAGATGGGCCAGATGGTCCTTATCTGCCAACAAATGTTATGTATCTATGTGTGATAAGTGTTCTTCAATGAATTGATCTTTCCCTTTACTTACCAATATAAAAATCTTATAAGTGACATTTGTATTGGATTCGTTTCTCAGTCAAGCCGTGATTGAATTTATACAGTATTGTTCCATATTTATATCTATAAAAAAACACAACTGTTATTATAACTGCATGAACATCTTGACAATGTACCAAAGCTATTATCCAGTGCCTCAGAGGAAGAAAGAGACAATACATGGGCTAGTATTCACAGCCTCTCAGGCAGGACAACACTGTACAGTACATATCATAATAGCATGTGCACTGGAAGCAGGCACTGTACAAATGGTAGTAGCCACTGACTCCAAAGCAGACTTTCTATTTATGGTGGTGGTCCTGGCTTCATAGGCAATAGCTGTACCTTTGGTATTAACAACTGCATCTGAAGGCAGCACTATACCTATTGCAGTAGCCAAGGCAAGCACAGCACCACTGGTAGTAGCCCCTGCCTCAGAGGCAGGCACTATACCTGTGCTAGTAATCTCTGTCTCTGAGATAGGCACAGTACCTATGGTGCTAGCCCCTGCATCTGAGGCAGACATAGTACCTATAGTCATAGCCCCTGCCTCTGAGACAGGTATTATGCTTTTGTGAGTAGACCCTGTCACCAACTCAGGCCCTGTACCTCTTGTGGTGGGCTCTATCTCTGAGGAAGGTACTATACCTATGGTAGTAAACCCTGACCCCAAAGCCAGCCCTCTACCTAGGTTGGTGGCCCCCCCACTTGCAGGCAACAGCTGTATCTATGGCACAGTATGAATAGCTGCCTTTGAGGCAGGCACTACACCTGTGGAAGTAGCCTGTGCCTTGGAGGCAGACATTATACCTATACCAGTAGACCTAGTCTTCCAGGCAGGCAGAGTACAAGTGGTAATAGCTCCTGCCTCCAATGGATGCCCTGTACCTAGTGTGGTGGCCCATGCCTCGCAAGCAGGAGCTATACCTATGGTATTAGTGCCTACTTCTGAGGCAGCCATTATACCTGTGGTAGATGCCCTTGCCTCCAAAACAGGCTTTGTACCTATGGTGGCGGCCCCTGCCTCACAGACAAGAGATGTAACTATGGTATAAATGGCTGCCTCTGAGGCAAGCACTCTGTCTATAATAGTAGCCTGTGCCTTAGAGGCAGGCATTGTACACTCTGCCTCCGAGGCCGGCAAAGTACCTATGGTGATAGCCCCTGCCTCCAGGGCAGGCGCAGTTCCTACGGTAGCAGCCCCTGCCTGCAAGGCAGGTGTTATAAAAATAGTAATACCCTTGCCTCTGAGGCAGGTACAGTACCCATGGTTGTACCCACTGCCTCTGAGGCATGAACTATACCAATGGGAGTAGCCCCCACCTCTAAGGCAGGTACCCACTGCCTCTGAGGCAGGTACTATACCAATAGTATAGTGCCCCTGCCTCTGAGGCAGGTAATACACCAAGGGTAGTAGCCCCCGCCTTTGAGGCAAGTACAGTGTCTATGGTGGTAGCCACTGTCTCCGAGGAGGGCACAGTACTTATGGTGATTGTCCTTGCCTCCATGTCAGTCACAGTTCCCATGGTAGCACCCCCTGCCTCTGCGGTAGGTATTACAGTAGAAGCCACTTAATCAGGACATGGATAATGGGGACATCTGCTTTATTGGAATGTCCCCTTGGGCACCAATTAAGTGGCTATGTTAGCCTATAGGGGGTTCAACTGTTTAAATGGGACGCCCCTGCTACCTAAACAGGATGATTTCTGGCTGATTAGTCCTTCTGCTAAACTGTTAATCACAAATAAGTGTGAAAGTTAGTTTGCAGCTGATTTGTCTTCTTTTCCTAACTCCAGACTTGTCCTTCCGTGGCTTCACTTTAATTTACTCCACTCAAAATAGGCATTGCTGAACTCTGAACATTCTGTTTTAAAACTCTGACACCAAGGAGGGAGAGAGACAGTTTGTAGTCAGAGACCGGGAGACACAAGAGAGAGAGTTTGCGGCTTTTGACTTTAATGGAACTCTGATCACCCAGTTTTAAAACTCTGACACCGAGTAGAGAGCGAGACAGTTTGCAGCACAGTGGACAGAGCATGACACAGGAGAGAGAGAGAGAGAGAGAGAGAGAGAGAGAGTGTAAGCAACTTACATTTCATTTAATCTCTAAACACAGAGGAAAGAGCGAGACAGTTTGCAGCATCACTTTAATTTACCCCACTTATTGCTGAACTCGCTGCTTGAAAACACAAACACTGTGGAGAGAGCGAGAAACGACAATGAGTGAGAGAGAGAAAGGGAGAGAGAGAGAGAGAGAGAATAAGCCTTGCTGTTGCAGTCACTGCAGCTCCTCGATCCAGCCCGAAAAGAAGCAGCAGGTTAATTGGCTCCGTTTTGTGCATCCACAGTAATCGGCAAAGTAAGCAGGCAAGCAAAGGAAGCAATTTGTGTACTGTTTGACATTCAGTAGGGTTCAGAACAGCTTCTAGCAATGCATTACTGTACCTTCCTTTCTCTGCACTATCTGCCAACATCAGGGGAAGGTAAAAAAGTCATAAAGATACTGCCTCCTGATAAATGACATGGCTGCTAAATTGGGACAAAAAGCCCACTATGGAGGTGTCCCAATTAAATGGCTTCTACTGTATACCAGTGGTAATACCTCTGCCTCTGAGTCAGATACAGTACTCATGGTTGCACCCTTGGCCTCTGAAGCAGGGGCTGTACCAATAGGAGTAGCTCCCACCTCCAAGGCAGGTACAGTACCAAAGCTGACACCCACTGCCTCTGAGGCAGGCACAATACCTATGGTAATACCCCTGCCACTGAGGGAGGTACTATTCCAATGGTAGTAGCCCTTGCCTCTAAAGCAGATACAGTACCTATGGTAGTAGCCACTGCCTCTGGGGCAGGCACAGTACCTATAGAAGTATCCTGTCTCCAAGACAGATACAGTACCTATTGTAGCAACCCCCCCGCCCAAAAAAAAGCACAATGCCGGTCTGTGCAGATCTGGTTCAACAGCAGAGGCTGCTTGTTGGGGGCATAGATCTTTAGAAATTATTTGCTTTACTTTTTCCCTTTTGGTGCTTGAGCAGGAGAGGGAGCTGTTTGGGGGTGGTGGAGTCCCGCTTCTGTTCTGCTTCTGACAGGTACAGTGAAGCCAGTTGGGTGATGCAACTCTGCTACAATTGCAGAGTTGTTTGGCAGGGATGGGGTTGGTTCAGCAGCAGATACGGGCATATGTCTTTAGAAATAATTACAACCACCATCTTATGAATCCAGATTAGTTCTCTGTTTGGGTGGAAGAGCAATAACCCCACATTTGTCACTTAGTCCCCAACATGCAGCAAGACACAAGAAGCCAGTCTGGATAACTGCCAGCATACCAGTTTACTCCCTCATCTGTTATGACCTTAGTTCTACAGCAGCCAAGCTGGTTCCCAATTTTGGGAGGACAGTGACACAAGAAAAAAGGCACATTTATATCACATTTGTAAAGACCGAAAGGCATGTAAAAAATGCAATAGACTGGTTTACTGTTTGGCTGAGAGAGGGAACACTTGTTGCAGGGGTGGGGGGGGGTGAAACAGAGGCTTTCATAACATTTTAATCACACAATGACCTGGCATTAAATGAGTTGCATGATATTAAAAAAAAAAAACAGAAACACCTGGCAGTAAATGAGTCAAAAACAGAGAAACACCTGGCAGTAAACAAATCTGATAATATTCAAAACACGAAAGCAAACTAACTGATGGTAAGAAAATGAGCAGTTAGATGTTTGAATTGTGCAAATTAAACAGAGCCGAGAGATGCTTTTTTTTAAACAAGCAGGCGCCAATCAGTAACAGCCTAAAAGCAATCAATCAGTAGTAGGCTAGAAGCAACCAATAAAGGAACAGAGGCTGGGTCAAGAGGGGAGAAAGGTGGAGCTAGGAGGGATGGTTAGGCAACCAATAAGGTGTAGCAGTGGGTGAATTAGGTTGTCTGCCTCGGAGGTAACTTTCATTTAAAAAGTGTCTCATGCATGTGCTTACCAGGGTATAGTCTAGGCTTGCACACTGGCGAACAGACATCACTGAGCTCCTCCTTAGCCTCCCATGCATGTCACATAATAGGCATTCATACAGGTAGGCTGGGGGGGCGGGGGACACAAGGCAAGATCTGAGCCAAGCCAGCAGTTCAGTTCAGGTCTCACATAAACTGAACTACCACAGTTTGGCACAGCTCAGTTTAGATGGTAGGGATTTGGCCCACCCCTAATATTCTCTCACCCTTACTTTTAACAGCACATTGTCCCTCAAATACCATGCTGGGGCATTGGTGTGGTTACTTTTAACCAAAGGAAGCATTTCCACCAGTGTTGTCCATAAGCCATGGTACCCACTGCAGAGTTACCAACAGCATGCTCTGCAGCACTTAGTGTTCAATTGTGGTCTTCCATTGTACTAGTGACCAGGCCAAGCACTGCATTGCATATGAAATTTGATGGGCTCAGGCTCCAAAGTGGTAAGGTTGCATTTCTCCTATCTTATTTTCAAATAATAATTTGCTTCTGTTTTTATTTTATTACCAAGCCCATTGGCTCTCCTCAACTCTTGTTTAATTCATATACAAATCAGGGTGGAGTAGCCCTCTTTGTTAGGGGTTATACAGAGGTCACAGAGCATGGGTCCATCGAGAGTGTATGTGTGTGGGGGAGAGAATCATTCTGGGTGCAGCTGACAACAGCCTTAGGGAAATGGTTACTAATAGGGCTAGTTTACAGACTGATGTGACAAGGGTTAGGAGGAGAAGGAACTAGGGGAGGAAACTGAGAAGGAGCCAAAAAAGGAGAGCTAGTGGTGGTAGGGTATCTCAGTCTACCAGATATAGATTGAGATGCCCCAATAGCTAGGTGCACCAGAAGTCAGGTCCTGCTTGATAAACTGTAGGACAGCCTACGGAGGTATAACTGGTAAGGGAACTCATGATGCAGTCTGCCATCCTCGATGTAGGGCTTACTGCCTTGGAAATTATCAGTGGAAATGGAGTTGGGAAACCAGTAATGTCCAATGACCATAATACCATATGGTTTGAACTGGCCCTGGGTGAAGATAAACCCTCATCAAAAGCTCTAGCTCTGGGTTTCAGATGTGCAGATTTTAACTAGATGAAGGAAATTTTCAAGGGGAAAATGATAGGAGTGGATAAGGCCAGGGGTTGGGGAGTGGATGAAACATGGTTTGTAATAAAAGGGGCCATTCTCAAAACAGCTAAATCATACTTGAGAATGACATCCAAGAAAAACAGACACAAAAGACTGGCTGGTTCTCAAAATAGTTAAGGGAGGTGGTGATGGCCAAAACAGGACCATTGCCAACTACAAGAAGGGCCAAGGGGAAGAGGAGTGGAGCAAGAACAAAAACAGGCGAAGAAACAGAAACATAGACAATGATGGCAAAAACAGATCATCAGTCTCTTCAGTCTCTCCATAATACCTTATCTTACCATAAAACCTGTTGTCTATAAGAAGGTGGTCAGGGATACGAAGGTAGACATAGGCTGCAAACTTCAGAGGTAGTCATAGGAGGGGAGAAAAAGTTATTCTGATATATCAGGGAAAACATGAAGGGTGGCATTGTTAGGTTTCTGGGGAGGTAATAGAGGAGGATGAGCAGAAGGAACCATTTTGTAAGATTACTACTGCTTAGTTCTTGTGGTAAAGAACAGCAAACCTGTATTGAAAAGTGGTATCAAGGCAGTGGCAGCAGCAGTGGGAAATTAGGACATGGGGCTGGTACAGTTATCAGTATGTAACCACTAAGAAGCTATGTCTTCCCTGCAGGTTTACAGGCCACACAAGTTTAAGTCCAGTCTGCCTGGGAACTCCCTGCTTGCTAGATGGCTGAAAGGTCTTAGCCACAAGGACACAGTATCCCGGAGATGGGAGTGGACTCTCAGGGTACCTTGTTGTAGGACTCCCAGGTGGTTAAGGGATCCCTATTTTTTTCATGTTACGTGTTCACTAGCATTACTTTCATAGTACTGTCTAATTTTAGTCATGTTTGCACACTGTGCCTCAATGGAAAAGGTAGTGCATGACATCCCTCACTGTAAGCTTTGGATTGAAGGCTAGCCCAGCTGCTCCAAGATTTGACGGAATATCAATTATTTTAAAGGGAGCATGTAACTCCTAGGAAGCTACGGCTTCCCTGTAGGTTTATGGGCCACAAAGGGTTAACTCTAGTGTGCCTTGGAGCTCCCTGCAAGATAGAATGTCTGAGAGTTGTCAGGGAGTGCGGCCAACTTCTGGTGACTGGTGAGTCATCAAGTGTGGTTGTTTACTCATTCAGTTTAAGGAGAGGAATTGGAGAGAGCGGCAGCAATCAGCTCCAGCAGCTAAGAGATCTTGCTAGAAGTGGAACCCACACAAGCCTTGGGATCATGGTGGCAACCCTTACCTAGCAGCCCCCTGTGGGGTGAATCCACACAACATTCAGATCCTTGAGGAAAGTTGTTTCCTTTTTTACAATAGCCAAGTGTGCAGCCTCTGAGGTAGAATGTAATTATTCTGGATTTTCAGTATACTATGTGAAAGGTACTATAGCGCCTCCCCTCTTGCTTGGTTGTGAGGGGGGGATGTTGGATTTGTCCAGGAACTCTTTGATTCATGGGGCTGGAGGGGTAAAGGGTAAGGTGGCTGAATCCAAGCAACTGTGGTCCCCAGTGGGAAATGCCCCACTGAACACTTCTGAGTTGTGTGATGTACCACATAGATTCGTGATTAGCTGGGACCAAAGTGTGGAACTGGTGGAGGTTATGTAGGCTTCAGGGCCTCTAAGTTGGCCACCATAAAACCACAGGGAGGTGGACACAGCCAAACCAGACTGGGCAATGGTGGACCCTCCCTTGGGGGTCAGAGGCAAAGTGGGTACCTTGTCTAAGGGGGCAGTTAGTATGCTGGAATACCCTGGAAGCTCCTTCTCAAAATGCCCCCATAGATATGTCATATTTCACAGAAACATAGAATTTGTAGGCTGATAATGACCGCTTAGCCAACCCAGTCTGCTCATTTTCCTCTGCCTGTGCTGTCATCGTAGACCATACCTGATTTCTGGCCCCCCCACTTCCCTATCAAGATTCCCAAGAGGATATCCCATGCATGCTTGAAGCTGGCCACTGTTTTTACCCCAACTACATCCGCTGGAAGACTGTTACAGGCATCGACCACTGTTTCAGTCAAAAAGTACTTCCTCACATCCCTCCTAAATGTTCCCACTTCCAGCTTCATTGCATGCCCCCTTTTCCTCATGCATCTTCTCCTCTAAAAAATACTCACATCCTGTACCTTATTCACCCTTGTGAGGTAATTATAGGTCTCTATTATGTTTCCCTGTCCCTCCTTTCCACCAAGGTGTACATACTGAAATCCCTGATTATATCCTCATAGGTCTTCTGGTGCAGTTCCTGCACCATTTTAGTTGCCCTCCACTGGACAGCCTCTACCCTGTCTAGGTCCTTCCTGAAATGTGGTCTCCAGAACTTGACACAGTACACCAGGTGGGATCTCACCAACAATCTATATAGTGGTAACACAACCTCCCTCTTTCTGCTGGTTATATCCCTCCCTATGCATGGCAGCATCCCATTGGCCCTATCTACTGCCTTGTCACACTGCTTTGCTGCCTTAAGGTCATCCAATATGATTATTCCAAAGTCCCTTTACTGTTTTGTGACTGTCAATACCTCTACCCCCATGTCATGCTCCACCTCTGAGTTTCTGTACCCTAAGTGCATGATTTTGCATTTTTTTGCATTGAACCCCAGCTGCCACTTGCTGGACCACTCCTCGAGGTTTCTCAGGTCTCTGCACATTATCTCCATCCCCTCTGGTGTGTTTACCCTATTTGAAAATGTTGGTGTCATCTGCAAAGAGTCATACTTTCTCTTCCAGCTCTTTTGAAGTGTCACTTATAAAGACATAAAAGAGGACAGTTACGAATACTGAGTCCTGAGGTAACCTGCTGGTCACTCTCCCCTCCCTAGTGAGTTCCATTTACTACCATCTGCTGCCATCTCTCCATCAATCACTTTCATACCCAATATACCACCTTAGGACCTACCCCCAAACTGTCTAGTTTTCTTATGAGCCTTCTATGTGGTACGGTGTTGAAGGCCTTGCTGAAGTCCAAGTACGCCATGTCCACTACCTCACCCAATTTTATTTCCCTGTCACCCAGTCAAAGAAATTGATCAGGATCATCTGACATGACCTCCCCCTCATGAATCCATTTTGCTTCTGGTCTTGTACTTGCTGGATTCCAGATAATCAACAAACCTTTCCTTTAAGAGCATCTCCATTAACTTCCCCAGAACTGACATCAGACTGACCAGCCTATAGTTGCCATCCTCCACCCTGCTGTCACTTTTTTGAAACGGGATGACATCTGCCATCCTCCAGCCCTCTGGAACCACTCTTGTTTCCAGTGAGTTGCTGAATAGGGCTGTCAGAGGTGCAGCCAGTGCCTACCTGAGTTCCCTCAGCACCGTTGGGTGTGCCCTGTCCAGCCTCATAGCTTTATCCATTTTCAGATTGGCAAGTCCTCTCAGGTATCCCTCCTCAGTGAATGGACTTGTGTCTTCTTCTCTCCCACTACTGTTCCTGCTGCTTGTATTTGCTCCACTCACTCACCTTCTGTTATGATGACTGAATGGAAGTATCTGTTCAGAATATCTGCTTTTTCCTGATCCTCTGTACTGCCCCCGCCCTTCTTAACCTCACCCCCAGCTATTGTCTTCCTTTTTATCATTTATATACATAAAAAGGTATTTTCCCTCTAAGTTACCCCTTTGGCTAGTCTTTCCTCAGTTTGTGTCTTTGTACCCCTCATCACTTTCCTGCTCTCTCTGATTTTCCTGGTAAACCTCCTATCCTCTTCCCTTTGCATCTCTTTATGCTTCCT
Organism: Neoceratodus forsteri; assembly: GCA_016271365.2. NCBI lineage: Eukaryota > Metazoa > Chordata > Ceratodontiformes > Ceratodontidae > Neoceratodus > Neoceratodus forsteri. The sequence continues at coordinate 416,932,042 of CM028136.1, forward strand.
GAATACTAGCCTTTTAGCCTTAACTGTTGCAGTCACTTTCCTTCAGAACAACAGTAATCTCTTTTTTTCCTCCTATATTTACTCACTTCTTTTGTGCAGAGGATTGTTGCCTTCACTATACCATCCCTTAATTTGGCCCACTACTTCTCCACCCAAACCAGAATACCCCACCCCACCACCACCACCAATTAGATCATCTCTGAGGCATTCACCCATTTCATTGCTGGAAATGTCTGACACCAGCAGAAATAGACTTTGTTTAGTCTACCCCATGCCGGGCATTGTAGACCATTCTGAATGTGCTGGTAACTGTCAAATCAAGTGTACCCCGTGGATTGTTCACAGCCCTTACAGTATTAGGACTGTAATATCTTTGGGTCCATGTCCCCCAAAATTCACCTCTGTGGAGTATGGGCTTTGCTCTGGTTTTTAATTTCTTGGATCCACTGTACTGTGATTAGTAGTTTCAAATGATATGCTCATAGGAGTTTCCTTTAATAAATGGAGTGGGTAGACTTTAATCAAGTTATGGACATTCTATCTTTGATGGAGACTGTATGTTTGGTAATCCTATTATTTGCAGCTTTGCTCTGGCCTGAAGAGTGTCTGAACTTGAGGCAGATTTTCTCAGACCCAGGAGGTCAAGTAAGATTTATTGTGGGTTCCCTCTCTGACAAAGAACTGATGTCATCTTAAAACCCATAGACCAGTGATGGGGCTACATTTATGTCTTGACTGGTATTTGAGATGCATCCACAGTCACAGAAAGTAAGTGACCATCAGGTTGAACAAAAAAAAGTTCAGCCATTTAAGCTGTGTGCGGCTTTTTAGAGCTGCATGATAATGTCACCATGCTGACGTACTGCTATAACTAGAAGAGAGAGAGAAGGGACCCTGGAAGCATGTAACAGAATAACTAGATTGTTGCCTTCCACTGAGTGCTTGCAGTGGAACGGAACACAATCTCTTTGCCTCCATAATGCTGTTCCTTGCTGTTCCTTTATCTACCCCTAGCCCACACCTCCCACACCCCTCCCCCACCACTGTACTACCCACACTACGTTCTTGCTCCTGACATGAGCTCCTGAGCCTACAAATGGTCACTGTGAGGGTTTTAAAGGGGACATGAATGTTTTTCTAGCACTTAGATCACTTACTGGTGTCCCCAAGCTTGTTCTGAACATGACAGTGTTATTTGTGTTTGTTTTGGGCACAATTAAATGAGAAATTAAGCTTCTGGTATTTCACATCTTTCTTTCTTTCAACTATAGCATTTACTGGAGACCTGCTCATCTGAGTTCCATTCAGCTTGGCAAAGCCAATAACACTGCAGAATACTTGTTTTTTTTCTTTGAAGGTTAACCCTTTAGCTACCAGCACCACAGTGCTATCAGCTGTGCTAACATCTTGTTGCAGTCAAGGGGTAATTGTTTAAAAATATTGTATGTACTAGCCTAGTAAATAATTAGTTTACTTCAAAAGGATGATGTGGTATGCTTTTGATTCAGTAACACACACATGGCATCCAGAGTATGTAAGTGCATTCAGTTAACAAAGTTATAAAAGGTATGGAGGTTTGCTGCAGTCATTATTTCATCAGTACAAGAGTTAAAAATCAGCAGTACATAGTAAATCTGTATACCCAACTGTTCCATTGAATTTATAGCAATGGCAACATCATGCTTCCTGACAGACTGAGTTTTATTTTCACTGAGCCCATCTACAGTTACTGTAAGAATGATGGAACAGAAAATAAACATTTTGTGTCTGGTACATCTTTATCTTTATTAAACATGCTGCCTTATAGTATTTCTTAGTTTTCAGATCAGAAGGAAGTTCATATGTCTGAATTTAGTTATTCAGTCACTATATATGGTATCATGACATTTAACTGCGACTATCAGACTAACATTTTGGAACTATATTTCTTCTTCAGAGTTAAGTAGTCTTTAGTTTGGAAAATGAATGAAGGAAAATAACATAAAAGTGGCTGTTAAAAGTTGTTTCATTTCCTGACACTCAAACACAGAAAAATATCTTTGTTCCAGTATTCCCAAGAGATGGAACTGATCTGTTTAGATACTTAATTATAACTGGGAAATTTTAATGGCAGAAACAGCTCCAGTGGCATTTGATTTCTATGAAATCCTTAAAAATAAAAATACAAATTTAACTTAAAATGGATCTTTTTAAAATTTTATTACATAGAAACATATAATGTGATGGCAGGTAAGGACCGCTTGGCCACCTAGTCTGCCCATTTTCCTACATAACAGATAAGCTGCAGATCCTCGTTAACCAACAGCTTACTTCCTCCTACCCCCCACTAGGGCTGCCTTATGTCTGTCCCATGCATTCTTGAACTCCCCCACTGTTCTTGACTCCACAACCTCCTTAGGGAGGCTGTTCCATGCATCCACAACCCTCTCTGTGAAAAAATACTTCCTCACATTACCTCTGAGCCATCCCCCCTCTATCTTCAAATTGTGCCTTCTTGCTCTTGCACATCTCTTTTTCTGAAAGATGCTACCCTCTTGGACTTTGTTGGTTCCCTAGAGGTACTTCAAAGTTTCTATCATGTCCCCTCTCTCCCTTCTTACCTCAAGGGTATACATATTAAGCTCCTTTAGTGTTTCTTCATATGTCTTCTGGTGCAGACCCTGCACCATTTTGGTGGTCCTCCTCTGGACACCCTCCACTCTGTCTATGTCTTTGCGGTGATGGGGTCTCCAGAACTGCAAACAGTACTGCACATGGGGTCTCATCAACTGTCTGTACAGAGGGATAACAACTTCCTGTTTTCTACTATTGATGCCTCTCCCTATGCATCCCAGTATTCCCCCAGCCTTCTTTACTGCCTTCTCACATTGCTTGCCCACCTTTAGGTCATCTGATATAATTACCCCCAGGTCCCTTGCCATTTTTACTGTTCCATTGTGTACACTTCCCCTGTGTTTTGTTTCCCAGGTGCATTATCTTGCACTTCTTTGCATTGAATCTGAGCTCCCATACATCTGACCATTCCTTCAACCTTGCCAAGTCCCTTCTCATCCTTTCCACTCCATCTTGTGTATCAACCCTGTTGCAGATCTTTGTGTCGTCTGCAAAGAGACATACTTTTCCTTCTAGTTCCTCTGCAATGTCACTTATAAAGATATTAAAAAGGACCGGTCCTAGTACTGAACACTGTGGTACCCCGCTAGTAACCCTCCTTTCGTCACTGTGGACTCCATTTACTTCTACCCATTGCGTCCTGTTGTCTAGCCAATTGTTTATTCAGGCTACCACCTTGGGACCCACTCCAAGGCTGGCTAACCTGTGTATTAATCTTTTGTGTGGGACTGAATCAAATGCCTGGCTGAAATCTAGGTAGGCCATGTCCACAGCCCCTCCCTGGTCTACTACTTTGGTCACCCAGTCAAAGAAATCTACTAGATTCATCTGACACGACCTTCCCATCGTAAATCCATGCTGCATTGTGCCCTATGCCCCACTGGCCTCTAGGTACTCAACAATTCTTTCCTTCGGAAGTGATTCCATCATTTTCCCTACCACTGAGGTCAAACTAACTGGCCTGTAGTTTCCTGCCCCTGTCCTGCTCCCACTTTTGTGAAGAGGAATCACATCCATCCTCCTCCAGTCCTCAGGTACCACCCCATTATCTCATGATTTGTTAAAGACAGTAGTCAGCGGTGTCACTAGTTCTACCCTTAGTTCCTTTAGAATTCTTGGGTGAATTCCATCAGACCCCATTGCTTTGGCCACCTTCAATTTTATTAGTTCTTTCAGAACCCTTTCTTCTGTAAATGGACTGGTATAGACCCCCGTCTTCAGAGTGTTTCTCTTGTTTGGTTTAGGTACCTCCATCTCCTCTTCCTTTGTGAATACTGAGCAGAAATATTCATTCAGTATCCCTGCTTTTTCACTGTCACCCTCTACCCACATTCCTTCCCCTTTATTAAGCCTCAGTATCCCTCCTTTGGTCTTTCTTCGCTCCCTAATGTACATATAAAAGGTCTTATCCCCCTTCTTAACAGAGTTGGCTATCCTTTCTTTCAGTTTGGGCCTTTGCTGTTCTGACTGCCTTCCTAGCACTCTTTCTGCTTTAACTGATAATGTTCTCTGTCCTGCTCCTTCTGTGTTTACTTATATTTCCTGAATGCTATCCTTTTCTCCTTAACCTTCCCTGCCACCTCTTTTGAGAACCATACATTTTTCCTTTGTTGTGTTTTGTTGATTTGCTTTATACAAAGGCTTGTTGCCTCTGTGATGGCTGTTTGATTACTCCCCATTGTTCCTTCACCCTCTTTCTTGCCTGTTTGCTAGTGCTGTTCTGAGGCACTCTCTAATTTTCCCAAAGTCAGCCTCCTCAAAGTTCAGTACCTTGCTTTTGTATGGCTTGATTGCATGGCTGTGTTTATTGTGAACCACACTGTTTGTGGTCGCTTGTCTCAGATGTCTACCCACTTCTAAATCTGAGATTCTTTCTCCATCCCCATTTGAGAGTACCAGGTCTAAATTGATCCCTTCGAGTGGGTTCCAATACTAGCTGTCTGAGGCATGCCCCTGTAGGGCATCAAGAATGACCTTGCTCTTGGATGTGCCTGCAGCAACGGTGCTCCAGTTAACGTCTGGCATATTCAGGTCCCCCATCAACAATATCTCCCCTTTTTCTGCCATTCTAAGGAAGCTGTCTATCATTTCCTAGTCCATTCCTTCCCCCTGAGACGGGGGTCTGTAAGCAACCTCCATGCAGATTGTGGTGCCATTTCCTGTCTCCAGGGTGACCCAGAGTGCCTCATCTGCTCCCTGTTTACTCTTTAGTTCTGTTGCTTTGATCCCTTCCTTTACATAGAGAACTACTCCTCCTCCTCTTTTACCCACCCTGTCCCTCCTGTAGATTGTGAATCCTGGTATGATCCCTTCCGAGTGGGTTCCAATACTAGCTGTCTGAGGCATGCCCCCTGTAGGGCATCAAGAGATTTATTACAGACCTTCCCTCCAGCACCCATCATTGCTCTCTTTACATGGCAGTCAATTGGACATCCCTACAGCACAGAAGAAAAAGGAATGCTGCAATCTGGATCTTTAAAGCTTTATCAGGCAAACTCCCTCCTATATCTCAGACTGTTTCACCGAATCACATCTAGGCCATACACCTTAAGGATCAATAAGCTCATTATGCTAAGATTCCCATTACCTGCACCCGGTTTGGGAGGGCTGCTATCAGCTATTCCTAGCATTTGTCTGGAACTCACTCCAAAATCTATATGAATCTGAATACCCTCTTACCCTTATCATCCTTCAAAAGATTATACACGCCCCTATTTCCAGAGTTGTGCAACTGCTTCCATAAGGCCTAGTCTCCCATCCAACCTACACCCCCCTCTTCTGTAATCCACTATGTTTAGTTTCCTTCTTCTACCCAGTCAGTTATCACATTTCATATAAAGCCTACAAAAAGCCCTATTATTTGATTATTATCCCTGCTATATCTATTATCCTCTTCATTTTACAGGTTAAGTTATTTTACTGTGCCTTGTATATCTGTAAATTTTGTATATATCTTTATTTATTGATTGTACTAATGTTATGCTATTCTCATGTCTTTGTAAAAAAACTTGTACCCTTATTTGTATGACCACTCAGGTCCATCTTGTAAATGAGCTACGCTCAATGATGTTCGCCTGAATAAATAAAGATTTTGATTGATTGATTGATTGATTGGTATGTTGACATCCCAGTCATGGTTCTCTGTGTACCAAGTTTCTGTGGCTGCCACAATAACCAGGTAACCCTCTTCCATCAAGGCCACTAGTTCAGGAAGCTTGTTACACAGACTTCAGGCATTGGTACTCATCATCCTCCACTTTTTGATGGCCTTACCCCTTTTAGTCCCATTCCTGTCCTTACTGCCTTTGCCTTTTTTTTACATTTACCTCTGTCCTTCTCCCTAATGACTTCTCTACCTTGGTGTTTACCTCACTAATTACCTTGTTTTGTTAGGGGAAGCTGGGATTTCCCTGCTCCTTTTCAGTGCCTCCCCCCTTGGCTAGTTTAAATGCTTGCCAATGAAGCATTTAAACCTCTCACCAAGGATCCTGGTCCGCCCCCCCCCCAGACAGATGCAGACCATCGCACCAGTATAGGTCTGCATCCCTCCAGGTGGCTCCCCAGTCCCCAGTGAAGTTAAAACCCTGAGCTCCACACTAGATTTTCAACCATTTATTGAATTTCCTGGTGAGGAGTACCCTAGCATCACCCTTGCCATAGACAGGCTGCACCTCCGAGAAGGTTACTGTATGTGCTACTTGTCTTAGGCCCCTCCCCAACTCTACAAACTCCTCTTGCACTGTTCTGATCCCATTCCTAGCCAGGTAATTTGTCCCTAGGTGGACAATGACATCCAGCTCCCTCCCTCATACAACTGCTCCCATGATCCTGAGGATTCGCTTCCTGTCACTCAAGCTGTGACACCAGGCAGGCACTGCACTCCCTCTTCCCTTCCTCCCCATTTCTACCCCCAATGACTGAGTCCCCGACCAGAGTTGTTCCTTCCCCTGTGGGGTCCCATGCCACCCTCCTGTGGGTCTCCTTTGTGAAGGTTCTCAGCATCCTCCTTGGTCTCCACTGCAGATGCCTCCATAGAGGAACCACCATCCACCAGAAGAGTGAATGACCTGTGGAGAGGTGCATCTGGAGGGATGCAACTCTGTTCCACCACCCTCTCCCTCTCTGAGCCCACCCTGGTCCAGCTTTTCCTCTTTCTTGGCAACCTCTGAGGTAGTGGCATTGGCCCTGGTGGTCCTTGGGTGGGGGAGGAGATTTCACAAATCCTAGCCAGGTCAGCCCTGAGACAGGCAACCTCCTCCCTCAGACCAGAGAGGTGCCTGCAAATAGGGTAGCATGGCAGCCTCCACAATGTCACCTGGAACACTGCTGCCCTACAGTCATTGCACTGCACCACTCCTATCATGTCTTATTTTGTGTCCCCTCTCCTGTTTCTCTGTATGCTTACTCTCTCCTCTCTTTACAACTCTCACCCTTCCTGTTCTGGGACAACAAATTCCTATATTCTTCAGTAGTCTCCTTCTTCTTTGCTCAGTGTCAGACCACCACCAGCTGGGGGGGAGAATGAGCTACTTTTTTCCTTTAGGGTTGATAAAACCAATGTTTCTCTATGAGCCTTCCCTTCCTACTGCCAAACGGGAAGTTCCTGTTGACAGGCAAATCCAGTGGCAATAAAAGTAGAACTGGCTTAGGGTGGGTGGGATGGAGGGCAATTAGAAGGAAAAAGGTTAGCAACAGGAAGTTGCAATTTGAGTCACCTGCTTTCATAGTGTCTAAGCCACACCCCCAATTACGCCCTCTCTCCTCCTACTGGTTTAGCAAAAAGTAAGTTGATACAGTACCCTTCACAGCACAGAACACAAACTGACTTTCTTTCTTTTCTTTGTTTTCTTAGCCCTAAATAAGACCCCTTCTACTTCTAATAAATTATCTATTTTGTTTAATCTCAACAGACACTGACTCCTGCTGAGATATAAGTGTTAAATTAATAAGAAAATGTAGCTTGTTTTAGTTAGCTGCTTTCTGCTCTACAAGCAAGGCTAGCAACAGGAAGCTGTAATTTGAGTCACCTGCTTTTATAGTGTCTAAGCCACACCCCCAATTAAGCTGTCTCTCCTCCTACTGATTTAGCAAAGTAAGTTGATACAGTACCCTTCACAGCACAGAACACACACTGACTTTCTTTCTTTTCATTCTTTTTTTAACACTAAATAAGACCCCTTCTACTTCTAATAGTATTGGTCTTGCTTAATCTCAACAGACACTGACTCCTGCCGAGATATAAGTGTTAAATTAATAAGAAAATGTAGCTTATTTTAGTTAGCTGCTTTCTGCTCTACAAGCGTGGCTAGCAATAGGAATTATGCAATTTTAAATTTAATGCACTTAGTAGCCATTTAGTTTATAGCTGAATTTATGTATTCAGTAGCCATTTCATTTACAGCTGAGTTCCTGTATCAGAGTTTTAACAGATGTCCAACAGTTCAAAATAAAAATTAGCCAGCGATTACCGACCTTCATTTACCTGTTTTCTTTTAAGTAGTCTTTTATAGGTGTTTCAATCCCAGTAGATCTGCTTTGTTAGTATTAAAATCTCTGCTAGGGAATAATAAAGAATGCTCAGGAGTATTGTTTACATGTTAATGTTTTTTTTTTCTATAATGGTGCTAGTCAAGGAGTTTGAGGAATTATTTAAAAAGGAAACTGCATAATTTATTCAAGAATCATTATACATTTCTTTTTTTCCTCTAGGTTTTAAAATGCCATTCTTCTGTGCTGTGAATTTGCATGTTTCCTCTCATCGGTAGTGATGTAAAGGGCCGGGAAGCATTATGACCTGCGATGTGCTAGCCTTCCTGGTCTCCAGCTGGAGAAACTACAATACCTGCCAGGGCAGGTCTACTGTTGAGTGCCTAGTAGGCCCTTCAGGCCTGATAGTTTCTATGCACATAAAATCTATGAGGCATCTCAAGGATTTTAAACATGACTGTGAAAAGAAGCCTAAACAGCTGAGATCTAGAAAACCTTCCCCGTAGACTAACATACTTCTTTGTTCCATCTGCTTCTCATATTTTTGCTGTCATATATGATCATGTTTAAAATTATCATGACCATTTTTTGCCATTTTGCCTCTTAAAACATGTACCCAGACTAAAATACTAATCTCTCTCCAACCAGCTGGTCCTCAGTGTACAATTCTGTCACTTGAATTTTTTAAGGGACATCGCTGACTTGGACAGAGTTTTGTTCAGTCGTGCATTTAACATTACCTTCCACTTCTAGCATTGTACTTTTTATATTTAGGAAGTTCTGAGCATTTGGCTACTTTCTTTTTCAAACCTTTATCAGTCACCTTTCTATCCCCCCCCCAATCCCATACTTCTTTCTCAGAGTGCTGCATAAGTTGATAAGAGAATGTTTTAGTTTATGATCTTTTTATATACATGTTGCACATGTAATTCTGTTTAAACATTTGTTAAATTTATATATCTGGGCTTCACTACTTCTACTGCCACCACAGCCACTTGATAAGCATTTGATAGCCACATAATTGCAACACGTCCCTATCTGATGCTGGCTGATCCCCTAGTGCTATGTAGCTGCATGCAGTTTAAGGGCAATTGCAGAACAAGAATGGTAAACTGCTCATTTCCATCTACTTCTCCTATTTTTGCTCTCATATATTATCACGTTTTGTGGTACGTATCATGATTCTGCTATTTTAGCCATTTTGCCTCTTATAACTAGTTGAACCTCCATGACAGAATCTCCTATCAAGCCTGCCTGTTTGCAAAAAAGATTAGTCTTGGACTAACCCCTCCCTCACTATTGTAGCTCCTAAATCAGACTCACAACCACCACTGCACTAGAAGTACAACCAATCCCAACTTCCAGGTCCCTTTCTGCCATACTCCACAAGCCCAACAGACTTTTATGTACAGAGTACCAAGTTGGCTAAATAACCTCCCACCTGACCTCCTGGCTGGCTCCAAAATGGGCTCTTCAAAGCCAAACTTTATGAACACCTATTGAAACTCAACAGTTACGACTGCACCACTTAGTTCTAGCCCAATCTCTCTTCCTAATGCTCATCTCAGCTCACTCTTCTCACTATTATCCCTCCATCAGATGACTTCCTGGCCTCCTCCCCATCCCAATACTATCCCTCCTATCTCTGCTCTAATTGTTACTTTCTCACCTCCCAACTCTCACATACTCTCCTCTCAGGTACACCTCTCCCTACCTATCATCACCTTATACCCCTCCCACTCTCTTGATCATTAACCTTCACCACCTGTTCCTCATGCATGCATCGGTGCCCTACCCTTGTCTCCTCTTTCTGGCACTTAATTTCCCCCACCCTCTTCTCTAAAAATGCTTACCTCTGGCTGCCTGCACTCTTTCATTTCTGGTGATTCCTAACTACTCTCTCCCGCCCCCCCCCTTGAACTCTACAGCTTTGTGGTTCTCGACAAGGTCTCCTATCTGGCCACTATGATCATTTGTATGATAACTGTAACCTTGTAACTCATGATACTTATGCTGCACTTACTATGTACTTTTTATATTTTATGTAATCTGTTTACTCACTCAGTCTTTGTACAATGTTTACCATTCTTGTTTGTCCCACTTATTTCTTCCTTTTGATATAGAGCTTTTGTTCCCAACTCCTAGGTGTTGTAATTCTGAAACTTCAATAAATAACAGTGTACCTGTACCCCAATTCCAGTATCTCTCTCTCTCTCTCTCATGGGCTGATCCCCCATAAACAAATCTCTTACTTGAATTTTTCATATAGTGGACATCGCTGACTTGAAGAGAGTTTTGTATAGTTTTGTGTTTAGCATTAGCTTCCACTCCTAACTCAGTAATTTTTATTATGGCTGCATAGAAGAGCTATGTGGATGTATCGCTATTATGCAGTAGAAGTAGAAAATTGGACTCTGCAATGTCTTGAATGTTTCCAAACACACCAATTGAAAAGGGGGATTTGGTAGCACTTGACTGTGAACACAACATAGCTGTGGACATTTATGTCCTTCTACCAGAGTGGAATATCTCTCCGTGTCCTCTCCATTAAATAAAGTATGGTTGCTTTCTCCTAATATCCAACTCCTAACCGCACTATTTTCTTGCTCTGGGACCGATCAACCATCATCTCTGTAAAGAGAGACAGACTGAGAGGCTGTCCATGAGCTCTATGGGGAGGGATGGACTGAGAGGCCATCCATGATGTCGGTGGAGAGGGACAGGCTACTCATGGTGAAATAAGTGACAAACAGAATGAGAATTTCCATCTTCCTTACTTTGTGAAGCTTTCAGCACAGCAGCAGCTCATGGCCAATCTTCTTAGAATGGATGCAAAACAAAAAAGGGATGGTAAGTCCAACAGCCATGCCACATAATGGGCAGGTGGAAGCAATGTGGGAGAGTTCCATGTTTAATGCTCATGTGATATTGGAAGCCAAAAACAAAATCACTGGCCAAATACTTTTTGTTTCAGTTTATTTTTTATACTGGAAAGGCGTATGAGCAATAATTGCCCATTTTCACAAGCATTCAGCTAATGACAAACAAGCAAAGATTACAGTGTAAACAGGAAAGTGCATTGCAATGAGCATTACATGGACCAAAGTGCATTCATTTGGTGCAAAATACAACACAGTAAAATCACAATTACTGAGCGTACATTGAAATGTTGTAATGCACACTCATAACTTTGATAATTTTAAGTGGCAAATGTCCCTTTAAAGCAGTATAGGAGCCATTTTGGTTCTGACCAAAGCTTGTTTAAAATGGTGACTAATTGCTGGGTTTTGTTTGCCATGCCACAAACTGTGTGAGACCACCTTCAATGGCATTCATTTGCATCTCAAGTGCCCCATTGGCTCACTTTTTGTAAAGGAGGGGTGTGTGGCCTTGCACCCAGAGGAACTGTAGTTGTTGCCTCTTAGTGCCATCTGGGAATTGTGGAATTGTGCACCCAGAGACCCTGTGGAAGTATGTCTCAAATCAAAATAATAAACTCCTCCCCTCCACAATTTTTGTCCTCACTGCCTAAATTCCCCCAGTATGCAGTTTCTGCTGGTGTCCTCAAGGAGAGCAGAGTAAGTGCACTACAAGTGCTGTGTAAAGAAGTTTAAACAGAAAATCCCCCATCCCATTTGTGTCAACCCTGGGTCCACCTGCCATGTGTCTTAGGCTGAGTCATGCCAGGAAGTAGAGGAGGTGTGTGGCCTGGAGCCCTGATTGTAGAGGAGAGCCAGAGGTTCTTAAGTGAACTGCGCTGTGCAGTAGTGCAGAGCATGGCAGAGAAGATAGGTAGGAGACTGGAGTGAGCGAGGAGCTTGACCAGGTGAGTGCCTCACAGAAAGTGCAAGCAGAGCCACATGGAGAAGCAGCTGTGGGGAGAGAGCAGACCCCACCCAATCAGGGCTGATGAAAACAAAAAAGAACTGATCTCTGAGAAGTCCACAGTAGGGGGAGAAAAATAGGGGTCAGAGATTAGAGCAACGGTAGAGCTGCCATTGAGAAACAGATGCTGCAGCCTGACTGCCAGGTCAATCAAGTAGTCAGAAGGGTGGAGGAGGATCTCCATAGAAAAGAAAAGAAAGGAAAAATTAACTGCATTATCAGTAGTATCAGGTAGGAGGGGCAGGATTAATGTTGGACAACCCCCCCATAAGAGGAAAAAGCACTTCTGTTTAAACACTGCTGACACCAGATTTCAGACTGTAGCCCACCTAAGGCAAATACAACTGGACCTGTGAACCATGACCTATATAGAGGAAATAAAATGTTAAATGCTGATTTTTTGAGGGAGGTTGAGGAGCTCGTCACCAGCCTGGTGCTGGAGTCCCCCAGGTGGTTGATCCTGGGGGACTTCAATGCCTGGGTCAGCGAAGGGCTCTCAAAATTTGGAAGTGACCTTCTAAAGAGCATGGAGGCCCTGGGCCTGACACAATATATAACATTGGTAAGACATTCAGGTGGCCACATATTGGACCTAGTTTTTTCACTAGGTTTAAATATTATCGACCTCTGTGTTGATCCAGTGGTTTGATCAGATCATAGCACTATGGGGTTCTCATTTAGTGACCTCCCCCAGATGTTCTGGCCCCTGTGGAGATGGTCTGGTACTGCCCGTTAAGACAAGTTTTCTCTGTGGGACTGTCGGCAGTGCTGGACCTATTGAGAGTTGGGACAGCCTGTACGATTGGGCTGGAGAAAGCAGTGGTGACATCTAATGGGGCTGTGACTGCGGCCTTCGACTCAATTGCATCCATTCGTGTCTGCTCCTTATCTACTCACTGGAGATCCCCTTGGTATGATGAGGAACTCTGGAGATGAAAGACTAAGGGCAGAGGTTAAAGAGATGCTGGAGGAATTCTGGCCAGATGGAGGACAAATTGACCCTGAGGTTGCATTATGCTATCAGGGGGCAATCTTCCAAAAGAAGGCAAAGTTTCTATCTGGGGAGACTGATGTGGTGAGGAGCAGACCAGCTCAGCTCTTCCACATGGTGGACAGACTTTTACATCCTCTCTGTCTCCATGCAGGAGGAGGAGTAGGTTCTAGCACTAGGTGTGAAGAGTTGGCTCTGTTCTTTGCCTACAAGGTGTTCTCTATTTATTTTTTTCCTCCATTAGCAGGTTATACAGATCTGCCACTGGAGGGATCTTGTTCTTTCATTTAAGAAAGTCTACCCTCTTAAAGTCACAGTTGCTTTACTTGCTATATACCTTCCTTGTACTGCCTCCCCACTAAATCCTATTTTACCTCACTTGGCTCCTCTCTTGTTCAATGGCATCACAAGGTGTGAAACTATTTCTGGTGCTTTTCTGCACACTTTGGGTCCCACTCTCATTTGGATGGCACCCCACATCTCATACTCCTGTTCTCCCTACCACAGAGCTTCCTCTTATCACACTTGGCATGGTCACCAGTGTCAATGTAACATACTACACTCCTTTCTTCCGATGGAAGCTGCATTACAACAGGCTGTACATGAAACATGGAAGTTTTCTGTCCTCTATTGACCCCACTGTTCTTGTGTTACTTAAAAGCTTCTCTGTTTCTACGGGCCTTGTTAAAGTTTTGTCCCCTTACACTTTATTTACTAAACCAACTCCTGAAATGCCTCATTCTTCTTTTTCTCCTTATCTCTTTGAGTGTACATCCTAATCCAGGCCCTCCTTCATAAGGAGTCAATGGCAACAAAAAACAGGGTACCCTTGTCCTGGCCAGTATGAACATCTGCAGTCTGTTAAAATAATGTGATGCCCTCACTGCTTGGGTTCTAGTACACAATCCCAACATCCTGTCAGTAGCCAAAACATGGCTGTCACCTTCTACCCCTGACTCAGCCATCATCCTACCAGGCTACTCACTTTTCAGACAGGACAGACTATCTAGAAGAGGAGGTGGCTGTGTCATATACCTAAAGGAGTCATTGTTGGCTTATCCACTTTCCCTCCCTGGAAAATCTATGGATATTCAGATCCTTGCTGTTATGGTTATGCTTGGTGCACGCAACAAGGCTCTCAACATTGGCTCAGTCTATATTCCCCAAGACCTTGCTGAACAGGGCTTAAAACCCCTGATGAACTGTGTCATGAGTCTAAAACAAGATGCAGAAAACATCCTGTTAGGTGACTAATGTCAACTGGCTCTCGGCAGGTGCCAGAAGGCATAGGGATGAGTTAACAGGCCTGAACTTTACTCAGTTAATAATGACTCCAACCAGGATAAACTATAAAATGGGACTAGCATATTCCTGGACTTGGTTCTAATGAATCATCCAACACATATCTCCCATTCTGAACACCATCAGTGATCACTCTCCTACCAAGTGTTATTGGTCTAACAAATGTATCAAGCCCCCTGCCAGAACAATCACAAGTAGAGTGCTCTTCCATAGCCACCTGCAGCCACTAAAATCTCTCCTCCAGCAACAAGACTAGCCTTACATTGAAACCGCACCTGATATTGACTCAGCTCTATAATACTTAATTAAATGTTTCAATGAAGCCTGTGACATCCATGCCCCTTTTAGGGTACATATGATCAGGGTACTTTATAATCCCTGGATTCCTTTTAACCTGCTGGCTCAAATGAAAGACTGTGACCACCTCTGGCATAGGGCCAGGACCTCTGGCAGTCAACCTGACATACAGGCCTATAAGATGGCCAGGAACGCATGTACTAAGGCTATTTGTGAGCACAAAGTGCGTTACTATAAAGACATCCTTGCCAAGACCTGGGCAAACAGGAAATAATTCTGGGAAAACCTCTCAGAAATCACAGGGAAAGCATTCCAACAGACTACAACTATGTTAAATGTTGATGGGTCTATCACCCATAACTCCAAATTAATTGCCAACACATTTAATTCATCCTTCATAAACCTTAGCCAAATTGTGCCCCCAAATATCTTTGAACTACCCAGCACAGCTCCTACGTCCACCAAATCAGAAGAGGCCTTTACCCACACATGTTTCTACTTCAAAGCTATCTCAGAAAGCGAGACCAAGACATATCTACGTAAAGTTCTAGGAGGAACTAGGACAAGGAGTGATTCCCTCAACTCCAATACTTCTTACCCTAACTCTAGATGAAGTCCTATCCCCCCTCACCAAGCTTCTCAATCGCTCCCTCATACTTTCACAATTCCCCCAGATCTGGAAATCCACTCTGGTTACACCAGGTTTTAAGAGTGAGGACAGATTATTTCCTGGGAATTTTAGGCCAATATCTAGTCTTCCCCCATTGTCCAAAGCACTGGAAAGGACTGTTGCTGACCAGTTTGAGAAGTACTTGAAAAATACAACCTACAACGTCCAACAACATAGTTTTTGGAAAGGGCATAGCACATCTACGGCCCTACTGGAATTCACAGGTTTCATTCACTATACTCTTGATCAGGGTCAACTTGTTGATGCAACCTTTATTGACCTGTCTACAGCATTTGACACGGCCAGTCACCATTTGCTGACACATCAGCTTGCTGGGCTTGGTTTATCTTCAGAAGCCCTAAAGTGGTTCACCAGCTATCTAGCAAACCGCATACAACAGGTGAGAATAGGGCTACCCTTTCTGCTAAACTGCCTGTCTGCTCTGGGAATCCTCAAGGATCGATACTGGAACCCCTTCTTTTTAGCACCATCCTCAATAATTTTTCAGCATCCTGTTCCGAACCAGTACTTCTCTACGTGGATGATGCGGTCATTTTCTCAAAGACTGCTGACCTTACCCTCCTTCAGGCCCAACTGAGTCCTGGTTCATCTCTCATAAGTTGGTGCTTAACTGCAAAAAAACAAAGGTCATGCTCTTCCATGGTACCCACAGCAAGCACAAAGCCAAACAATTGGTGATTAAAAACATTGTGGGTGTTGTCCTGCATCAGACTCAATCTTTTAAATGCCTAGGAGTTACTCTGGATAGTACGATCTCCTACTCCAACCATATTGAGAATGTTGCCAAGGCAGTTAGCATTCGTCTGGGCCTGCTACACAGGCATAAACACTGCCTTACTACCGAAGCCCTCAAAGTTAATTTGTGTCTATTATTGACTATGGTTTGGTCATTTACGAATCTGCCACATACACAACTCTATGTCGGCTCACCACAGCTCTAAATAAGGTGTGCCATCTACTAACTGGTGCAGCATATTGTACTCATACTTGTGACCTTTACTAACAAGCAAACTGGCTTCTGCTCCAGGCTCAAATTGAATATCAAGCCTGCCTACTGGCTAAGAAGGCAGGTCCTGGTCTCCTGCCACCTGGTTCCCTTCAGCTTTTCAGTCCCTTCTGGGGCACTCTGAGCACATGAAGTTCTGTGAGCCAAACTTTTTACTGTCCCTCGGTGTCAAACCTTACTTCGACAGCGATCCATTGCAGTTAGAGCTGCTGATTTATTTAATTCCCTTCCTCCTGAGATTGCAACAACTGCAACCTTGGGACCATTAAAGTGGAAGCTGCATCAATTCCTAGTTTCCAGAGCATCTTGAGACTGCTATACCTAATCTCTGCTGACAGCTAAATGCACTGGGACCTCCCTCTTTTTACAATTTGCACCGATATAGCCCTATCCTGTTGCTGCACTATTCCACTCACAGCACTTCCTCTCTTATCTCTTTCCAGTTCCTGCCCTCTTTTCATCATACCTCATCCCCTTTCCTTTCCTTACCCTCCACTCCCACTTCTCCCTCTCCTCTGTTTCCTCACCTTGTTTTCTCCTCTAACCCCCACCCCATGGGTCTTTCCTGCTAAGCTTCATTTTGAATCTCCTCCTTGCTCTTATTTTGCTCCTTCCACTCCCCAATTCACCCCTGTACTACTCTTCAGACAAGGCCACTGGCTGCACATGACAATATTTATCTTGCCATATTGTTCTTTTGTTTATGTAATTACTTGTATCATGTTGTACTGCTTACTGAAACCATTGTAATTTGCTATTCTTGTGACTTGATGTGGAACCTCTGTAAAAGATCCCTTGGCTCAAAGGTCTTCTGGATTTGTTAAATAAATAAAATAAATAAATAAATAAACATCAAGGCTGAAGACTCCTTGAGTATCTCTTGAAAGGGATGCAGTGTCTGGCCCGAGTTGTGTCAAAACATCCCTCTGTCTGGGATGAGTTTAAGCTGGTTGGGGTGGAGAAGGTGATGGGGATAATCTCAAAGCTGCAGCCTACACATTGTGATCTGGATCAGGTCCAACTCACCTTTTAGTTGGATGTTCAGACCTGATAGGACCTATGGTTGCTGATGTTGTCTGGAGTTCATTGAGAAGTGGGGTCTTCCCATTGTCCTTGAAAGAGGCTCTGGTTAGGACCCTTTTGAAGAACCTCTTTTTGGACCCAGACTGCCTCAGCAACTACAGGCTGCTCTCAAACCTTATGTTGTTAGGGAAGGTTATAGAGAAAGTGGTGGCTATTCAACTTGAGAGACATCTCGCATCTTCATCTACCTATCAGCCTTTCCAGTCTGGGTTCCGTACAGGGCATAGTATGGAGACTGCCCTGGTAAGGGTGCTTTATGATCTCCTGATGGTAAGGAACAGGAGATCTCATAGCATCTTGGTTCTCCTGGACCTTTCTGTGGCATTTGATACCATGGACCATGAGGTGCTGCTTGACTGCCTGTGGTTCTGATGTGGCCTGGTCAGTAATGTCATCAGCTGGTTCAGGTCATAATTGATTGGCAGAGTGCAGAGGATGAAAATGGGACTTGTCTCATCCAGCCCAAAGCCTCTGAGCTGTGGAGTGCCGTAGGGGTCAGTGTTGTCACCCTTATTGTTCACAGTGTACATGCTGCCATTGGGGGACATTATCAGGTGGTACAGGTTGGGTTTTCACTGCTGTGAAGATGATACCCAACTGTACTTATCCTGTGCACCTGATGTTCAGGTGTTGGACTTATTTAACAGCTGCCTTGAGGAAATACAATTGTGGATGACTCAAAACTGAGTTAGACTCAACCCAGACAAGACTGAGGTACTGGTGGTGGAGCTGGGTCATCATGGAGGAGGGGGAGATGGGGAGGCTCTCCCTAATCTAGCATTGGGGGTGTTCCGCTTATCCCTTCTAGACAGGTGAAGGATTTGGGTGTGATCCTGGATGATGGCCTGACATTTGATGATTAGGTATCAGCCATGGTCAAAAGTGGTTTCTATCATCTCAGGAACATTGCCTGAATCTGAGCCATAATCCCTCCTGAGGACCTGCTCACACTGATACATGCTTTCGTAACTTCCAGGCTGGATTAATGTAATGCCTTGTACCTTGGGTTATCTTGGGTTACCTCTGCAGACTGCAGCTGGTGCAGAATGCGGCAGCAAGGCTTTTGACTGCGGTAAGGAGGTGTGAGCATATTATCCTGGTCCTCCGCAAACTACACTGGTTGCTGATCAGGTGAAGGATTGTCTTCGAGATAGGGCTCCTTACCTATAAGACCCTGCATGATGGGGGTCCCACCTGTCTGCAAAATCTCCTTCACCCTAACTGACTGGCCCAGATGCTTTGTCCTGCCAAGGTGGGCCTCCTGGGGGTTCCCAAGGCTAGGTTGTAGCACTCAGGAGATAGAGCATTTGCGATGGCCACACCAACCCTGTAGAACTCCTTGCCTGATAATTTAAAGGGGGCCTCCCTGGTGGAAACCTTTAAAAGGGGACTGAAAATATGTTTGTTCAAACTGGCTTTTATTATGTGAGCTTGCGCATAGATAGTATATCTGTATTTATACTGATTTTATTACGTGTGTTTTGTGATTTTAAATAATAATGTTTGTATTGTGAGTTTATTGTACAGTGCCCAGAGTCTCAAGAATCGGGCGCTTTATAAATAAAAATATCTATCAAATATCTATCTAAATGGGGAATAACAAGGGTTGTGTTGAAATTGCCCTTTCCTGCTGACAGAGAAAAAGGATTTAGTGCTCAGAATTAGTTCTCTGATAGGAAGGCCTTTGGCCTATATCTACTAGCCAGGGTAAGAATGTACAATGTGGTCTCTATTCAGGAAGTAAAAAACTCATGGTAAACCTTAAAGCTAGACTTTAATCAAGTCATGGACATTCTATTTTTTGTGGGGGACTGCGTGTTTGGTAACCCCCATTGTTTGCAGCCCTATGCTAGCCTGAAGAGTGTCAAAACCCAAGCTACATCACCTCAGACCCAGAAGGTGAAGTGAGATTTATTATGGGTCACCTCCCTGAAAACAAATGGATACCATCTTAAATTCCAAAACCAGAGAGGGGACTATATTTGGGGCTTTTCTGGGATTTGAGGGGCCTCTGGAGTGAAGCAAGTAAGTGACCATCAGGGTGAAGAAAATAGACTGTTCAGTAATTTAAACTGCATGTGTGGCTTTTTAAAAATGTTGCCCAATAGCTGTGTTTTTTTACTATAACACACAGACTGTCTGAAAACACGATCAATGGCATTCATTTGCATTTCAAGTGCCCAACTGGCATTTTCTAAAGGGTGTGTGACCATGCAGCTTGAAAGAATTGCTGTTATTGCTCACTTGTGCCATTGTGGAATCTGGTACAGTGAGGGCCTATGGAAGTGTGGCTCAAATCAAAATAACATACTTTATCCACTGGTCTGTGTTTTTGCTGCCTGTGTTTCCCCCAGTGTGCAGTGTCTGCCAGTGCTCTCACAGACAGCAGAGTATGTGCACTGCAAGTACCTTAAAGAGATAGTGGCAGCTCAAAGTCTGAAAATAAATCTCCCATCCCTGTTTCTGTGTCAGCCCTAAGTCCCCCAGGTGCATGGCTTAGGACTAAGCTTGTGTTGGGAAGAACAGAAAATGTGTAGCATGGACACAAGATTGTGGAGGAGAGACAGAGATCCTTGCATGAACCATGTTCTGCAGCAGTGCAGAGCATAGCAGAATGGCTGGGTGGGGGCAGAGACAGGAGTGAGTGAGGAGCGGGTGAGTGTGATGCTTGGCCATCTGGTTATGATTGTTGGATGATATTTGTAATATAAAAATATGGTGTGTGATTGTCACAGTGCTTCCACGGGTGCCCCCCCACCAGGTTTCAGTGAAAATGACAGGATATATATTAAACCAGGAGATCTCTGTAATGTAATTAACTTCCTTGAGACATTACATTTTATGGCCTTTTTTATGACATGTTGCTTCTTTGAAGTGGAAACAAAATGGGACTTTATGAGTCTGCCAGAGGATAGAGATCATAAACTTTTATGATGTCTTAAAAGGAAGAACATTTTATATTAAC
Organism: Neoceratodus forsteri; assembly: GCA_016271365.2. Taxonomy (NCBI): domain Eukaryota; kingdom Metazoa; phylum Chordata; order Ceratodontiformes; family Ceratodontidae; genus Neoceratodus; species Neoceratodus forsteri. Next base: position 416,952,362 of record CM028136.1, read on the forward strand.
TGCTGTTAAAAAGCTATAAACCCCCTTTGAAATGCCTGGGAGAAAGAACTGGGAAATCACAGACTTATAATTTGGGAAATTAGTTTTTGCTGATGTCACCTTATTTAAAATATCTCCTGCCAGGACATCATGTTTTTTTTTTTATATTATAAAAGGAGGAGCTAGATGACTCATAGAAGGGGTGTGGGGAAACAGTTTATACTGTGTCTGAGCTGTTTGATATATTCCATCTTGGGAGAGAGAAACACACAACTCTCTGATAAGCACTTAGAGGTAATATATTAGATAGAAAAGTATCCAACTGTATGTTGGTAGGAGCTTGTCTGTAATTTTCTTTGTTTTCTTGTAAGTTATTGTATGCTTTGTGATGTAGTATTCAGTGTTTACGTTTTTCATATTTGTATCCATTTTTAGTAAAATCTATATTTGAAAGCTACTGCCTGGGTCTTCCAAGTTCTTTTTTTTTTTGCATGTGATGTATACATAGGTTTAGGACTGACACAACTGTTCAAAATCTTGATGGAGTTACTAAACTGGGAAAAGGTAAGACTATACCTAAGGTCTTTTATAGAGTTTTAAGGGTTCATTTTGGAAGCCTGGCTGGGTGCCCTGGTGTAAGATTGTACTGCAATCCACAAAGAGGGTAAGAATCTGCACCTGTACATTGGGTACACTAGTATAAGATTCACAGTTTGAATCCCCCCAGAACTTGAGACAAAAGGTGATTCAGACCCACAAGCAGACAGGAGGGTTACCCTGTCTGTTACCTGTTCACACTACTGCGCTTGGAGGTTGGCACTGTGAGAGCAGAGGTCCTGCCTGCTGAGTGCGTTTGTGACAGATTGCCTCACAGAAAGTGCAAGGAGTGCCGCATGGAGAAGCAGCTGTGGGGAGAAAACTGAACTCACTCAATTGGGGCAGCCAAAAACAAAACTGGACTGAGCTCTGAGTAGCACACAGTAGGGGAATGAAAGTGGGGGACAGAGTTTAGAGTGGCACTTGAACCATTAGGGAGAAACAGAATCCGCAGCCTGACTGCCAAATCAGTCGAGTGATCAGCAGAGTGGCCCTGTCGGAGGTGGTCTTTAAAAGTGGTCTCATGCCACACCTTTTTAATAATGTATTTTTAAATTAGTTTATTATACTGATTTTATTATTTATTGATTTTCACTGCTGATTTTATTGACCCTGTTATTTATTTGTAAAATGTATTGTTGTTGTATGTCATTGCACTACCTTGTAAGGCACCCAGAACTTCCGGATTGGGCATAGTATAAATTAATGTTTTACTTACTTAGTTACCCCCCAATTGAATAAAACTAGAACTGTGAGCCATGACCTACAATATATGGGGAAGTGAAATGTTAAATGCTGCTGGGAATAGGGGAATAACAAGAAATGTGCTGATGTTGCCCTTTCCTGCTGACAGAGAAAAGATATCATGCTCAGACCTAGTTCTTTGAGTGGAGAGACTTTGACCTATACTTACTGACTAAGGGTAATAGCATTAGAGTATGACCTCTATTCAGGGAAGAAAAAAACTCACAGTAAACCTGCAGACCCTGAAGATAAGACTTTGTGCCTGGATAGATCCCCAAAATACAATATCAGAAACCTGCCTGATTTTCTAAATATAATACTACCTCCCCTTTTTAACAACTATAACCTTCTGATCAAGAGGGAGCACCACCAACTGCAGCCAGACACCAAGGGACCCCTGGGTGCTGCCCAGATGACCTGAGGGTGGATTCAGTGAGGAGGCCAACTAACCTCCCACCATGCACTGGGCTAGTGGCTGCCCATGTCTGGCCAAGATTACCAGATAGTACATTTATTTCATGGTACAGAGTAGAAGGTCTGAGCCAGGTTTCCATCACCACCAGTATATCCAGCTTGGAATTACAAATCCAAGATTGAAGGGTGTCAATCTTCCTTAGGAGACTGCAGGCATTTACATGAAGTATACTGATCCCCTTAAGATGGACCAGTTCTGATGAAGCAGTGATAGGGGCAGTGGGACCTGGGCTCAGCTCGACATTGCCTGAGCATAGGAGAAACAGCAGTAGGAGTTTTTTAAGAGCACTTAAGAACAGCCTAAGGAGATGGATCCATCTTGACTTTAGGGTTAGGATGAAGAGGATGAGGAGTAACTGGGTGAGATCCAAGAGGACTCCAGGAGGCACAAAAAAAGCACCCTTGCCTCATGGAGCTGGGAGGTCTGATGTGGAGAGGAGGGCCAGCAGAGTGGGGAGATCAACAAGTCATGGGTAATTAGGGTGCCATGACACCAGATGGTTAGCCAGGTGAAATCCGGATGAGGGAAGGAATGTATAAATGTGGCAATATAAATTTCCTTAGGGTTAAATATGTTAGGAGGGGCCCAATGAAAGTGTTCAATGTAAGGACAGGGGCATGGAATAACAGGCCTGTGATGCAACACAAAAATACAAGGAAAAGGTGCATTATGGAGGAGAGAGCATTTATTGACAAAGGGGGAAGCAATGCTCCTTAAAAGATCTGCAGGGAAAGGGCAGCGAGACAGGGTTGTGTGGTACCTTTTGATAAGCAGATAAAAAGCGCCACAGAGTTGTAAATAATAACTAACAGACAAAGCAATTTTAGAGCCTTCTGAAGAGCAGAAGAAACCATAGCGCTGCAATTACTAACTGGCAGGGGAATGGGATGCAAAGTGCTAAGCACCTAGGTCAAAGTTAGAATGCAAGCTGCCACTTTTAAATTATGTCAAGCTCAGGCCACTAATGATAGAGAGGTACCATGAATGGGAGGGGAAAGTAGTGTATTTAAAGAGCACCGGGGTTGGGGAGGGCGAGTGGGAGAACATTCAAGTTTAGAAAGGAGTGGGGGTCAGGAGAGCAACAGCAGGCTGAAGATTAGCGTAGCAAGGAGAAAAAGCTGTGGATTCAATCAGAAACCTGCCAGACCAATCCGCAGGTGAGCCGCAGGTGTAACAGCCAATCAAGAGCTGTCACGGGATGCTGCAGCCAACTGGCAGTCCGAGCTTCGGCCCTGGGCAAAGTCGGTGTCGTACCTGATGCAGATGCTTCAGAGGCGGGCACTAGAAGTGTCACAGCCAGCTGGCTTCTCCAGCTGAGCTGCTTATCTGGCAGGAGCTTGTTCCCAATCAAGGGCAGCCTGAAACAAACAGCAGAAGGGAGGGCATTAGATATAAGTCAGGAGACAAGAGGGAGGGTTAAAAGTTAAATGCTGGTAGGAGACAAGATGGGGGATGAGAGATAATCAGTAGGCGGGGAACTGAAAGACAAACAGCAGAGCACTTAGTAGAGGAGAGGGTGTGGGGGTTGTTAAGCTGACACCAACAATGAGGTTAGTCACAGCAGGAACAAGTGCAGGAGAGAAGGGGGGATTCTGTAGAACAGAAGATCAGAAAAAAGCAGATTAGTCAGGGGAACCCAGGTCTCATCAGGAGGAGTATAGAGCAGGCAAACAATAGAATACAACAGTCCCTCCATAGCACTTTTAAGCAAACAATATTAATACAGTTCCCAGTGTTTAGCAGTACTAGTGCTAGAGAAAAATTTTCTCAGTCCCCACAGTTACACAGATCATGAACCCCAAAATTACACAGTAACAATCCCCCAGAGTTTAGTAGTCCTATCACATAAGCAAACATTCCCAAATTCAAGTTTAGAAAGGAGCAGGGATCAGAAGAGTGAGAGCAGGCTGAAGATTAGTGCGGCAAGGAGAAAAGGCCATAGATTCAAGCAGAAACCTGCTGAACCAAACCGCAAGTGAGCCGCAAGTGTAACAGCCAATCATGCGTTGTCACAGGATGCTGCAGTCAATTAGTGGTCCAAGCCTCGGGCCCAGGCAAAGTTGATGTTGTGCCTGATGCAGGGGCTTCATAGGTAGGCAGTGGAAGTGGCGAGGCTGGCTGACTTCTCTAACTGATCTGCTCATCCAGCGGGAGCATGTGCCCGAGCAAGGGCAGCCTGATGCAGAGGCTTCAGAGGCGAGAAGGGGAAGTGGCACAGCCAACTGGCTTCTCCAGTTGAGATGCTCATCTGGCGGGAACTTGTGCCTGATCAAGGGCAGCCTGATGCAGAGGCTTCAGAGGTGTGCAGTGGAAGTGGTGCAGCTGGCTGGTTTCTCTAGCCAAGTCACTCATCCAGCTGGAGCTTGCACCTGATCAAGGGCAGCCTGATGCAGAGACTTTAGAGGCGGGCAGTGGAGGTGGTGTGACTGGCTGGCTTCTCCAGCAGAGCTGCTCGTCTGGCAGGAGATTGCACCTGATATTTTCAGTCATTAGACAGGAAAGGGACCTTATATCAGAGGACCTCAAGGTGGCAGTACAGTGGTAAATTAATTTGGGCAGGGCTAGTGGAATGCTGGAATGCATAGGGAGGGGTAACACCAGCAAAAGGAGGGAGATGGAGTTGCCACTGTATCGTTCACTGGTATGTGCCCACTTGGAGTACTTCATCCAGTGCTGGAGACTGCACCTCTGAAAGGACTTGGACAGGATGGAGACGGTCCACAGGAAGGCAACCAAAATGGTGCAGCAGTAGCAAGGGAAGCCCTAGAAGAGAGACAGAGATCTCAACATGTACATCTTTGAAGGGAGGAGAGTGAGAGGTGATATATGATTGACATGTACAAGTACCTCACAGGGTGAACATGGTGCAAAAGGGGAGCCCGTTCCAAATGAAAACAAGTGCCAGGACTAGGGGGCATGCAATAAAGCTGGTTGGTGGGGAGTTCAAGAGGGATATGAGGAAATATTTCTTCACTGACAGGGTGGAAGATTCATGGAATCAGTTGCCAGCCAAATTGGTGGAGGCAAATGGTGGATGACTTCAAGCATGCATGTAATAAATATAGAGATACTGTATATTATGTAACCCCAACCACCCTTTTTTGTTACTCAGACAAGGCAACAAACCACAAGTGGCAGAAATAGGTATCACCCCTGGCATTCGGGCAAAGCCTGGCTCAGGCATCTCAGAGGTTGTGGGTAGAGCACAAAACAACATTTATATTTTACCCAGGTTGGGAAGAGAGGTGCCAGGGCTATGGAGTGTCTCCTATCTGTGGGGGTCCCCAGAAGCTCACACAGGTCACTCAAAGATGGATTGTCTGAAACCAGAAATTTGGGATGTTACTGTATGGCTTTTATTCCTGACAGTGTTAACAGAAATGGTGGTGCCCCCAGGGCTTGAAGCAGTACAGACAGATGACATATTTTGTTTTTATGTTAATCTTTTTCTCCCTTGGTCCCCAGTCAGCTCACATCTACTGCTACCCACCCAGCCTGTACCCCAACATCAGGCTGAATCCCCATCTTCCCCATGGTTTCCCTCTGTGGCAGGGGGTGGAGAGCTCCTAACTCAATTCACCTCGAATAGGATCCAGTGTCCGGGAGCTCCATTCAGGGTCGGGGCCTGCAATGGGCAGCTGTTCACTCTGAATCGAACTGGGGACTATTTTCCTGGCTTTCTGATTGGACCCCCTGGAGAGGCATGCAATGATGCCGATGGGGAGCACACCGAAGTTCATGCACTCCTCCGGGGTCGGGCCCATCTCCCCTTTGTCTGCAGTGTCGGTGCGCTGTCCCCAGCCTCCACTAGGGCCAGTCTGGGACGACCACTGGCCTCCCCTCCCCGAGATGGAGAGCAGTCCTCGACATCATCCTTCTCACCCCTACCAACCCCGGCCATGCTTGTTCCTAAACACGGGTTGCTGGTGTAGTGCGAGGTAAGGTATCCAGCGCCTTAGCCCCCAGCACCACTAGGCTGAGAGATGATACATTTTGTATCAGGCGAAACATTTCCAACCTCTTGCAGGCAGTACTAACTTCTTACACAAACATTTCCCACAGACATCCAGCCCTATGCAGGGATACCTGGACTTACCAAAAGAACATTTTCCACGAACATCCAGCCCTATTTTAGGAGTACCTGGACTATTTTGAGCAGTACTAGGTGACTTAAGTTAACACCTTAGACCATTCCTCTTGTAACCAGTTAGGTCTTCTTGGGACCAGAAATAAGGGGATAGCTCACTCTGGCCAAAGCTAGAGTGTGTCTGCCATTACTTTCAGGAAAACAGGCTTCCCTAGCCACACAGAGGCTACAGGAGACATCCTACTGCACAAGCTTTGTGCCAGGGTCCTGAGTACCTGTATCTGAGAATGCACCAACCAACCGCATTTGAACATTGTACTTGCTACATCTTGTACCCTTCATGACACTTGCAAAAAAACATTTGAAGTCCACAGATCTCACACACAATCCATATCTCTAGTTTGTACACACACAGTCTCTACATTCTGGGCAGTTCTGATAGCTCTTACTGTCTATTGGGTGATGCCCCAAAGTACTCACTGACACTTCAGTCCCATTCCTTTTTTTGTGAAAAATCTTTACCCACTCATGGCTTCACAGGACCTGGTAGCCACCACTTCCCAGGAAATTAGCCATTGGTTACTGAAGTATGGCAAAAAAATAGCAAATTTGGGTCCTTCCCTCTAGCATGTGATCACTGGGTAGAGCACCACTTGCTCTTTGAACTCTTCACTCGAACTCCAACTTCAAAACTGCCTCACAGCTCAAAACAGCTGCAGGTACAGTGTGGCTTATGCTGCTACAAGGGTTCTAAATTCCATGACATCATCCCCTGCCTCAGCATAGCTGAGCAGATAGTGATATAATGTTTTAGAGAGAGCTCTAAAACCCACTGACTGCCCAGGCTATCTGCCTGATCTAAAACTGATGGGATTCTGGTAACCCTAGGAACTGTCCGGTTACACTTACTACTACCAGACAAGCTTGTTGTCCGCAGCAAGGGCTTTGGACTGCAACACAAGCCAGACAGCCTCTGGGCACACTACAGGAAGGGGTGGCCAGTCCTCCCCTACCTATGACTTAACATAAACAGGTTACCACAGGGAACATGAAGGCATGCTGAAACAGACTTCAGCACCACCTGGCAAAACTAGCTAAGGAAACTCCACTCCATGGTGTCCCAAAGGAACGACCTGAAGCATGCCCTGACAGGGCAGAACTGACTGCCCACTATCCGGGTTAGGGCCACCAGCCTATCCAGCCCCTAGCCCACTAGGGAAAAGCTATATATCCACTATACTACCCAAGGGGCAGTCTATACCCATACACTTTCACATTGCACATTGCTTTATAAACATACATATGACATTGCTATGCATTTCCCAAACCCAATACTTCAGACTTTACACCTATAATTAAAAATTTTAAACATTTCTAAATCACACTCTTTGAAACACTTTAAAAGACTAGAAAACACCAGGTTACTGGCTGAGCCCCAGATTCTCTTCCTTTCTTCTTCCAACCGCACCTGTAAAAGAAAACCTACAAAAGAAACAACAGCAACAAACCTCCCACCAGCAGATACAATACCATCCCAAAAACTTTTAAAGGTTTTTTCTACAAAAGGCAGTATAAAAGTACAAAAATAATACATACAAAATACTTTTTGGGGGAGGAGAACGCTCAAATGTCCTTCTAAGGATGTAATGTCCTGAGTGCATGTGGCACTCACACACAAGAAAAGTTTCTTATGGATGATGCCTGAAGCCAGTCCCTGAACTGTTCCTGTAAGCAGGCATGAGGCCTACTGGAAATGTCCAGATCAGATATCCACTGGACCAAGGTAGTAAGGCATCACAACTAAAGGAGACTCAATACAAAGAAAAATAAGAGAAACCTTGCTCTACCAGTTCAGAAGTGCAATCTGACTGTTCTGCATCATCTCTCTCACTGTTCAGGACCCGTTCTCTCCTCAGGCTAAAGATAGGTCTTCAGATCAAACTCTTCTTCATCACTTCTGGATCTGGTTTCTGCTGACCAAAGTAGAAACTGCAGCCACGACCTCCCTCATTGCTCCCAGGGGAGACGATGCACTTCAACCTTCCAGATCTTCTTTCTTCGGCCGATTGCTTGCTGATTGTGTGGCCCATCTACCATGGTTTACAGTCTTTTACGGCTACTTGTACATGCTGGATCTTCCAGGAACTTTCAGTGAAAGTGCCAATGGGGATGAGGACCATGGATGATTCTTCCATCTGGACTGGTTATCTTTACTGAATACACTGCCTCTTTGCATTCACAATCAATTACTATTAATGAGTCCAGGTGGAGAGGTGCCCCACCTTCCAAGAATTGACTTTATCCTTGCAAACTTTCTCTCTACTAGACAGTTTAAGTCCTTTTATCCAGCACCAAAGCTCACTAGTAGATGCCGTGGCTTTCTCCATCAACCATTGCTCTATCCGGTCCTCAATTTCCTCCCACATCCATCTTTGTATAAATGAATATTTAACTCCAAACTCCATCTCAACTCTCTTCCAGATCACTCTCTCCTCTTTGCTTCTCTTTGGCAGATGCAGGCCCTCATCCTTGCTTGAGGACAGCCAGGTCTGATGCAACCATGCATCTTTGTGCCACACAGGTAAAAGACAGTCGATATCTGTATCCTCCTCCACCTCTTGCACACTGGAGACCCTCCCTTCTGCTGAGGGCTCAAAAGTTTCAACTGCTGAATCTGATGTTCCAGTCTCACCATCAGACAACTCCATCTCCTTCAGTGCTTCCATATGGGCCAACCAGGAGCCAGTTACTGTCTCAACCCCTACGAACACCCATTCTACACTGATGCTGGAGGCAAGGGCCTCCCATGTGATGAGGTCCTCCAGCTCCTCATCCTCCAATAACACACATGGACCTTCTGCCAAAGGGTCCACAGGTTTGAATCCTGGCACTGCCATGCCCCTCTCAGCCTCTTCCTTGGTCAAGGTGCTACTTGCTACTCGCACCTCTTTGCTGCACTCAGCCACACCCTCAAAATATTCTTTAAGAAAATCTACTGCTTCCTCCTGCTCACACCGTGTACCGTACGGACCCAACTGGACACATCGGACAGTCTCTCTGGGAGAGCCACTAGTCATACTCATGCTAAAATTTCTCCTGCAGTCCTGGCACTGGGAGGTGACTATTACGTCTCATCCAACTTTTAAACAGACTTCACACACACACACACACACACACACACACACACACACACACAGACTGGATATCCAGGGAGTGCTATGACGAGGGAAGCTCCTACAGAGCCATACTCTTCTTCACATTTTCTTAATTCCTGTTCTTTCTGTGCCACTCATGTCTTAACATGCAGTGGATATGCTTTGCCTCCACTTGCCGTATTTAACTGTCTGCAAAATACATCCAGAAAAATCACTGTTACAAAATGGACAAATTCTCACTGCTTCTCAACACTTTTAAGTCTGTTCTTAAACCTGCCCATTTTATATAGTGACCTGTGTTTTGTTTTGTTGCATTGCTGGTATTTTTTTTTTCATTTGTGCCCATGCCCTAGCATGGCTGCTTCATTTTCCACTGTGTCACTACTAGACTCACACTGTTTTGCTCTCACTTAGTTTTCTTGCTCAGTTGCTTGTTCACTTGCTACACACTTGGCACTTGCTCAAACACTTGGTTTACTTGCACAAACATTTGGTTTACTTGCACAAACACTTCATTTACTTGCAGAGACACTTGGTTTACTTGCACAAATACTTGGTTCACTTTCACAAGGTTTTGGGTGTTCACTGCACCAGCATCTTGGCACCGCAACAGCAGCACCAGTGAGGTGGTGAAAATGGAATGGGCGACCCCACAATTAGAGCACCAGTGAAACAGTGCACCCTGCAGGACTCCCCTTTCGGTATTGCTGGCCATTGTCCCTGTGGCCCTGGGTGCCTTTTACTGCTGCAGTGGTTCCGCTGTCACTGTGTGTCCTGCATGCACATCCCTGTGCTGCATATGGCTCTGCCCCTGGCATTCCCCTTGTGGCTTGCACTGCTGCCACAGATCACTGGTGCTGGCCATCTACAGCAGCATTCATGGTGCACCTGCCCTTCCAGCCGGTGGCACCCATGATGGTTATGAGGGGGGAGGCTCACGCTGCAAGCAAGTCTGTCATCCATGTGGGCTATGCTGGTGGGGTGTGGGTACAATTAGCAGCCGTGGGTGTTTAGGAGCAGTTTGCACAGTGGCACTGGACTAGTTGCATGGTGTGAGTGCCATGTCTACCTTCCCTGGTGCCCTGTTTCAGCACACATTGTGTCTACAGGGACATTTTGCCAGGTGTGCTCTTGTTCATGGCGCCTTCCATTGTTACCATGCCTCCAGTAGCCCTGTTGGTGTTTGGCGGGGAGATCGTGGGGTGAGGTGGTGTGCAATACTCGCCAGCGCTGCCTTCAGTGGGTGTCGTTGCTCCCTGTAAGCTGTTGTGGCAGTGCTGGAATTGTGGACACCTTTATGCTGGTGTTCTAACTGACAGTGCTATATTTGCGAGCACATTCTGAGGGTGGAATCCTTACACAACACTACCCAGAAACCCTTTTTGCTTTGCATTTAAAACTTTTGTTAGTACTGACTTAAGTCGCTTGCTTCAATTTTATGGCTGCAGCCTGCAAACCAGACGACTGCACTTATGCTCGCTTTTTGGACTGTCCTTCCTGATGGTCAGCAAGGAAACACACCACGGTAGCTACTGGAATGATCACTTTCACTGCTAACATGGGAGAAGCCCAATTTTTACTGTTTTAAGCACCTTTTTGAACAAAATCTCAATAGTCCGCCAATGGTATTCCTTTCTGTAGGCCTGATGCTTTGCACGCTTCTCTTTCTCTCCCTCACGAACACTGCACAGTCCACAGAGCTCTAGCCAGGGGGCAGAGCTTCACTGAGAAAGCCAATCACTCGACACCATGCAAGTAGGCTAGGGGCACTTTTTGTCTTTCTCACTCTCTCTCTCTGCACAGAAATCCTCAAGCCATGAGACAGAATTATAAAGTGTCACCAACTTTTTTCTCTGCAACTTTACTCACAGTCTCAAACAAGCACTTTCACTGAATTTTGACTTTTAAAATGCAGTTCATTACAATGACTACAATACTTTCCTCCTCAGGCATGGGAAAATTATATCCACAGTAAACAAATGTTTCTTGGTTCAAAATCACTTGCAGATGGCAATTTTGACCATTTTAAACAGTTTTAAGCACTCTCAAAGCACAGTTTCTCAGTTCCACTAAAGCAGTACATAACAGCACATTTTTCACAAAAGTCACATACTGTAGTCCACTCTCAAACTGTATATATGCAAAAGGCATTTTTCTTGGCAAATTGCAACTTTTCCATAAAACAATCATTTGGCAGGGTGTACCGCCATCAGATAGAAAGACTACAGCCACATACTCTGTAAGGCAACCTTTTTTCTCTCTCCCAAATCCTAGGATGAGTCCCTAGTTTTGAAACCCCAACCCCCTTTTTTGTTACTCAGACAAGGCAGCAAACCAGAAGTGGCAGAAAACAGGTCTCACCCCTGGCGATAAGGCAACACCTGACTTGGGCACTTCTGAGGTCGTGGGGTAGAGCACAAAACAACATTTCTGTTTCACCCAGATTGGGAAGATAGGTGCCAGGTCTATGGAGTGTTTCCTATCTGTGGTGGCCCCAGAAACTCACACAGGTCACTCAAAGATGGATTGTCTGCAACTAGAAATTTGGGATGTTACTGTATGGCTTTTATTCATGACACAGTGTTAAAAGAAATGGTGGTGCCCCCAGGGCTTGAAATTGTACAGACAAATGACACATTTTGTGGCAGGCAAAACATGTTAACCCTTTTGCAGGCAGTACTGACTTCTTATATGAACATTTCCCACAGATGTCCAATCCTATACAGGGATACCTGAACTTACCAAAAGAGCATTTTCCACGAACATTCAGCTCTATTTTAGGAGTACCTGTACTACTTTGAGCAGTACTAGGTGATTTAAGTTAACACCTTAGACTATTCCTCTTGTAATCAGTTAGGTCTCCTTTGGACCTGGAATGAAGGGATAGCTCACTCTGGCCAAAGCTAGACTCTGTCTGCCATTACGTTGAGGAAAACAGGATTTCCTGGCCACACAGGGACTACAAGAGATATCCTACTGCACAAACTTTGTGCCAGGGTCCTGAGTACCTGTATCTGAAAGGGCACCAACCTACCCCATTTGAACATTGTACTTGCCACATCTTGTACCCCTCAGTACATTTGTAAAGAACATTTGAAATCCACAGATCTCACACAAAATCCATATCTCTAGTTTGTACACACACAGGGCCCGATTCTCGGTGGCATACAGCAGCTTGCACCAAAGACCCATGCACCATGGACCCTGCACCAGATTCTGGTAGAGAAGGGGTCCTGGCGCCTAAGTTCCAATGCTTGTGGCAACCTCAGCCATGCGGCAAATGCATGGCACATGGGAGGGTTCACCACAAGCCCCTTGGACTGTCAGCTGCACAGTCTGTCCAAATAGGGACCAGCCGCAGTGGTGTGCAGAGAGCTGTGCAAGTCCCCTGCTCTGTCTGGGGATGGGGGGGACACTACCTACATTGGTGGGGGCACGGGGCACCAGTGTGAGGGCTGGTGGCATTTGTCCTGGTACCAACTGGGACACCGGGATCGGGAGGGGGGCACTACCAACATGCCGAGGGGCACATCGAGGATTGGGTGGGTGGTCCTGCCCTGGATGCCATATGGGGGCACAACGTGAATGGAGGGTCCACTATGTGGCACTTGTGGGCACAGTGGGATTGGGGCGGAGGGACACACTGCACTACTCATAGTACAGCTCACCCAAGGGAGCGATGTCTAAGTCCTCTTATGCCAGCCCTGGCAGGTCTAAGGGGACTTAGAATTTCTCCCACTGGGTGCTGTCTGTGAATAGCAAACTGCAGCTTGCATCGGCACAGTCCACCTAGCACCATGTCGCATGGCAGTGCAAGGCACAGGGCTAGCACAAGCCCTGTTTGGGACAGGCAGCCTACAGTCAATGCAGGTGACCTTTATAAATTGTGTGGAGGCAGCTCTGGACACAAGGTGCACCTTGCACCATATCTGTTTGGTGCAAGCACCTTGCGTCAGATGCAGGGCTTTAAGAATCTGGCCCACAGTCTCTACATTACTGGTAGTTCTGATAGCTCTTACAGTCTTTTGGGGGTTGCCCGAAAGTACTCACTGACACTTCAGTCCCACTCCCTTTTCTGTGAAAAATCTATACCCTTCCCCCCGGGCTTCACAGGCTCTGGTAGCCACCACTTCCCAGGAAACTAGCCACTGGTTACTGAACTATGGAAGAAAAATAACAAATGAGGGTCCTTTCCTCTAGCAAGTGATCTCTGGACAGAACTCCAATTTCTCTCCACTCAAACTCTGACTTCAGAACTGACTCACAGCTCAAAACAGCTGCAGGCACAGTGTGGCTTATGCTGCCTAAGGGTTCTAAATTCCATGACATCATCCCCCGCCTCAGCAGTACTGAGCAGATGGTGATGTAATGTTTTACAGAGAGCTTTTAAACTCTCTGACTGCCCAGGCTATCTGCCTGATCTAAAACTGATGGGATTCTAGTAACCTCAGGAACTGTCCGGTTACAATTAGAACAGAGGCAGTGAAGGGAAGGGTTGTGGGAGACCATACAGGGACTACAAAGGTAGACTAGGCAAGGAACACTTGGTCAGACTGTATGGGCCAAGTGGTCCTTTTCTGATGACAAATTCTGTTTCTGTGTTTCTGTGCTTTTCCTGGTATTACTAGAAGACAGTTCAAGTTACACTGAAAATTTACAATACCATGCTCATAGAAGGACATTTAGGGATCTCCCCTGGTCCTTTTGACCTATGCAATATTACTGTTTTATAATGTTGTTGCACTATTTCTACTTATTCTTGTTACTGTTTCAACACAAATATAATTTTAAAGCTAACTTCAAATATTTTGACCTGTTGCAGGTGATTTGAGATTCGGGCTTGCCCATGATGTTTATATTTTTAAGTTACCTTAATAGGTGGGTGGGGGGGTTGTGGCTTGAACCCGGAGAAGATGGCAACTTGAACCTCTCGCTGTGCCCCATCTGGCAAGAAATTGCACACTAACCGTCACAATTCTGGACTAAAGGTATGTTTTTCTGCTTGACCTTATCCTTTCCCACCTCTGTCACCACATCAGGAATGTTCTCGGTGATAGTCATGCTCCTGCTGCACTCAAGATACCGCGCAGATATCGGTCCTCCTCTTTCTGGTTAGGCCACACAGGCCCAAGCATGGTCTCAAAGGCTCACAGCATTTTTCCTGGTCGGAGTATTGGTGCCTTTCCTCCTCCCCCTCACTCACTACTGGGCTGTGACTGAGTAGACAGCGGCCAAGTGGAACCCAAGCAGCCCTCGAAGGCAGTTTGTTACTGCACTGCCTATCTGCAAATTGCTGATTCTTCCAACAAGATGAATCCTTTAAGCAGTAGTCAGGAGGGAGCTTCCACGTGGGCACCCCTCAGATCTCTGGACCAGGCGCAGATGGGGGAAGCTCTTGCGAATATCACCAAAATGCTCGAAGAATTGTTATCCAGAGCAGACACGATTGGCGCCTCCTTGGCAGGCAACGTTGCAGATACTCACAGACTTGAAGACCAGCATAATGTTCTTGAACAGCGAGTGGAGGAGCTGGAAGACCACCATTTAAATGTATTTCACAAACTTAGGGAGCATGACGATAAGCTGGCCCAGCTATGGCATAGAGCAGAGGATCAAGAAACCCGAAGCAGGAGAAACAACATAGGTGTTTCCGAGGGGACGGAGGGCCCAAACATAGAGAGATTCCTAAATGAATGGATTCCTCAGCTATTAGGGGAATGCTGGAAAGAGCCAGTGGGGTTGAACATGCTCACTGAGTCTTTGCAAACCAAATAACTCCAAAGGCCCTCAGACTACAATAGCTTATCTGTTACGCCTCTCAGTCAAAGAATGGCTACTTAGAGCTACGAGGGACATGGAGGAGATAACTTGAACAGGAAACACCATCTCTTTTTACAGAGACTTTACACAGGAGGTTGTGGCCAAACATAAAGCCTATAACCCTCTAAAAAAGATCCTAAATGCAAACTTTGTCCAGTATCACTTCAAAGGCCTTTCTGCACTATATCTGTCCAAAAATGGCCACTCCTTCCTTGCAGAATCTCCCCGAGATGCTGAGGCCTGGATAAGGAGTCACTGGCCTAATATGTTGCCTGCAACTACATCTCACGGATGCCTCTGAGAGCCATGGGGCCATATAGAACAAGCAACTACCAGGAAAGGAAATGCTGCCCCAGGGGACAACAACTGTAGCTGGACCGGCCCATCCCATAAAGACTCCCCCATGCACAGGCAGCTCTGTGCTCCTTCTCCTGCAGGGGCTAAGCAACCTTTGACCCCTATTGTGCTTCACTCATCTTCTGATGTAACCTATGCCAGTCAACAGCCCAAGCTGTTGGACACAACCGACTACCCCCTCCCAGCGACGCAGTGTCCACACTCCAGAAGCCCCCGCTCCTCAGTGCAAGGAAATATTACTGCGTCTTCACCTGCAAAGCTTCTCAAGGCCGACCCGACAGCACTGGACAAGGAAAGACAGCTGGATTTTGCTGAGGATTTAACTGCTACTACCATGGATGATGAGGTTCCTTTGGACTGGGCAATGGCGATGGAAGACAGTGAAAACGAAGCCATTGCAAATGCTGGCCTGCTGAAACCTGGGCTGAAAACTTTTGCAGAAGCCCTTGCAATGCCTTATAATCCAGCTAAGATGGACTTGATATGTGAAGACCTGAAGAAGCATGATAAATAAACTGTTTAAAACATTTACTATTTTTGAACATACTGTTAGCTCAGGCCTCCTATTGGGAAGGGAAAGCAGGCCCCCCCTGCCCCCCGCTTTACGCTCTGATGGAGTACTGCCTGTGAATTATAGGCATTTAAATCACTCTGTTTTATTTCCCTGTTGTTTTCAGATCACTAGTCACCCTCCCGGATAGATGAGTACATCACTGTGGCCCACCAGGTAACCCCCCCTCCCCCATACCTAGTGTTTCCTTCCCCTGTCTCCCTCCGCTGTTAAGAGTAGTTATCTACATGTTTTTTCACCCACCAGCTGGGTGCCATAATCATGTAGCCATAACTTAAGGAAAGAGCTCCTGTATCTAACAGATGCCCATTGCCAGAGGTGACCATGGTGCCGCTACGCTGTTGATTGAGCCCCATTAAAGGGCGCTATGCTCTGCAGGCTATAGCTGGCTACCCCCTACCAATTTCCTAAATCCCTGATAAGTTACTGCTCCACTATGCTATTTGTGTTTGTATACATCATGAGTGGTTGACATACCCCCCATTCCTTTCTTCCCAAGCAGGCAAACCAGCCTGCTTCCTGCTGGATGACCGTGCCCTAAACTTGGTTTAGGTTGTCATGGTCACAGATATATCCCGACTCTTCAGTGTAGGCCTCATGTCCAGGTTTATGGAGTTGAGCTAGGACATACCATACATGTTTGGTGTGACCTTTCCCTCTCACATTTCTTTTTTGGTGTCTGAAGCAGTGTGGCTGAAGGGCTTCTTTGTCCCCTCTCACACGTTCAACCCAGCAACAATAACTGAGTTACTGTTGTTTTGCTTAGAGACTCATACTGCATTGAAGCTTATTTGTTATTGCATAACTACTTATTGTTAAGGTTACAGTTCCTCAAGATACAGAACCTATGTGTTTTCTGTGGTTTGTTCAGGCTTTTTCTCAGCTAAAGACAAGAACACTTGCCACTGTCATCTTTTCTCTTTCTCAGCACCTGTCCTCTGAGGTTACCTATTGCCTAAGTTTTAGCACAAGCTTCTAGCCGGGTACCCTTTCTCCCCTTTTGTCCGCCTCTTCTACTACTACCGACTGGGTGAGTACCTTCTTCTATTCTAAGTGCCTGGAGCTGGGCAGCAATGGTTTTGACTTCAACTGCACCGCACGGCTGGGAATGTGTCTCCTGGAAAGTGTGGGGGCTGAATCACCCAGCAAAATGCACTAAAGTCTTGCAATTTCTGAACTCCATGGGTGCTGACATAGCCCTACTCCAGGAGACGATCTCACCAGCCATACGGTACAGTGGTTAAAAGAGCTCTGGGTGGGGACAGTGTTGGCTAGTTGTGCTTTCACAAAATCCAGGGGTGTAGCCATACTGCTGTGGAGGTACGGACCCTGGACAGTCGAGGCTCAACATCAGGATTCACAAGGGAGATGGATAGTGGCTAAACTGTTGTACCCTGGGGGCAAAGTCATAATAGCCAACATCTATGGATATAATACCGATGCAGGAGAGGTCTACTTGGATCTGAGCCAGGCCTTCGCTGAGCTCTCTGTGGAAGAACTCAATATCCAAATTTTGCTTGGAGGGGACCACAATTTTGTGCAGGATATCTTCCTGGATCAATCCATCCCACACCCCAGTCACATCCGAAAGTCTTAGAAGCAATAAACACTTTGATGTCAGAATGAGGATCAGGGGACCCTAGGAGAATCGCCATCTGAATGGGCGAGACTATACTTTCTTCTCCAGTGTCCATGGGACTCACAATAGACTCAATTTTTGGCTGGCTTATTATGCCGCTATGCCTGGGGTAGAATCCTCCACCGTTAGTAGTATACTTATATCAGATCATGCCCCTGTAACAATTAGATTCCTTCCTCCAGGGCAAAGCTCACCCTCCACAAGGTCAAGATGCAATCCTCTACTGCTGCAGGATGCCTCGTTTCGAGATTCGAGATTACATAACGAAGGAGGCCCTCTCCTATTTCTATATCAACACTCCAGGGGAAACTCATGTGACCACAGTCTGGAAAGCCTTCAAGGCAGTTCTTAGAGGGAGAATTATCTCCTTATCAGTGGCCAAAAATAAGGAAAGGGTGAGACAAATAAGAGAGCTGCAGGATGAGCTATCCAGTTTGGAAAAGTGGTTTAAGCTATCTACCTCCAATCCACTAAACTCCCCTCTTCTGGCTGACATCACAGGCTTAAAATATAGAATTAACAAGTTGTTGAACAGAAAAGCAGTGTGGCAGTTGACCCTGGGCTAAACATAGGTCCTGGGAGGGAGGGGACAAGGGAGGGAAACTGTTAGCATACTTTCTGCAGAAGCAGCAAGTCTCCTCCAGAATTCTTGCCCTCAAAAAATAAACTGGGTAAGGTAACAACAGCACCTAAGACCATCAACAAGGTTATGAAAACTTTCTATCAAGAACTCTACCAGTCCCAGAAGGCTTTGTCAGATGATGAGCTTGCCTGTCAGCTCCAAGCTTTTTCTCAAGGAGTGCAACTCCCTCGGCTCTCTGAAGAGCAAGTCCATTTTCTGGACACCCCAATCACTCAAGATGAACTTCTCTCAGCCCTGTCCCAAATGACTAAAGGGAAGACTCTGGGTCCAGATGGGATGTCAGTTGAGTTATATCAACTACTACAAGACGAGATTACCACGATCCTCTTCTGCATGCTCTCCAGAAAGCAC
Source organism: Neoceratodus forsteri (assembly GCA_016271365.2). Classification (NCBI taxonomy): domain Eukaryota; kingdom Metazoa; phylum Chordata; order Ceratodontiformes; family Ceratodontidae; genus Neoceratodus; species Neoceratodus forsteri. Next base: position 416,970,780 of record CM028136.1, read on the forward strand.
AGAGAGATGGTACACTTCTCCAACTATGCGTGATGCCCTCGTCACACCAATCTCTAAACAATCTTTGCACAGCTTGATGTGTGCAAATTACAGGCCCATATCACTTCTCCCGGTAGACACCAAGATACTGGCCAATGTTTTAGCATCTAGATTGTCCCTAGTCCTCTTGAACTTGGTTCACTCATTGCAAACAGGGTTCTCAAAAAGAAAGTCAACTGTTGATAACTTATGTCTCATTCTAAACCTTAAATGGTTAGCACTACAGTCTGAAACCCCAATGGCTGCATTGGCAGTTGACTTTGCTAAAGCATTCAACTCCCTGGAATGGGCCTACCTCCATCAAGTTCTTCGACTGTATGGATTTGGGCCCTACTTCTGCTCCTGGGTATCCACCCTGTACAGGTTACCCACGGCCAGGATTCTCACCAATAGGGATATTTCCTTCCCCTTTTCCTTGCACAGAGGCACCAGGCAGAGTTGTCCTCTCTCTCCCCCCTTCTCTTCCTTATTGCTTTGGACCCATTGATCAGAAAGCTCACTCATACCCCAAGTATCACCAGTATTCCAGTGGAAGATGCATCCTACTTAGTTAACTCATATGCAGACGATATGTTACTTACTCTCTCCAATCCTCAGTCTTCCCTCCCTACTATCTTATCAATCCTATAAGACTTCACCTCGCTGTCAGGGCTAACAGTGAACCAAAGGAAAAATATGCTTTCCCCCCTACATAGGCAATGCAGTAGGCACTGTCTCGCTGGAACTGATATTGCCTGGGTCCCACAACGCTTCCCATATCTGGGTGTCACTATTATGACAGCTTGGAAAGATCTTGAAGCTGCTAATTTCACCCCTCTCCTGGCATCCCTTACAGCCAATATCTAACGATGGAGAAAGCTGTGCCTAACCTTGAAAGGAAAGAATGTTTATTTTCTCCAGGGTCTCATACCTGCTTAATAACCTCCCAATCCCTCTCTTGCAAAAGCCATTTCAGGACATAGACAGGCTAGTTGCACTTTTTCTATGGGAGGGTGGAGCTTCAAGATGGGAGAGAAGTTGTGAGCCCACTGGACTAGAGGAGGACTTGGCCTCCCTGGTTCATGGGCTATCAGCTTGCTTTCAGAATGGCTCAAGCCATTGCCTGGTTTGCCTCATTCCACCCCTCCTCCCCAATGGGTAATGTTAGAAGCTGCCTTGTCGGCGGACGTCCCTCTCTTCTCCATGCTATGTAGCAGAAAACCCTCTGGATCTCAACTTGCACTTCTCATGGCAGAAACATGTAGATCCTGGCATCGGGCAATGGCAATAACTGGGGTTCCAAGCTCAGATTACCTCCCTCTTCTCTGTTATGCTCCGATCTGGCACAATCCTCTTATCAAGGTGGACCACAAACTGCTTAATTGGATCATATGGGCCTCCAGGCATATCCAAATGGTAGGAGATCTCCTCTTGAACATCAAAATTAATGTCCTTCAAGCAGATTAGGGGTAGATATGGGCTGCCCTCCCAAGACTTCTGGAAATTTCTTCAGCTAAGGAATGCTTTAACCCCTCTCCTTAAGGCTTGGCCATCCCAGTCCACGTGGAACTGCTTAGGTAACCTCCATCTACCCAAAAAAGGTAGGGGCCTTGTAGGTACCCTCTATAAAACCCTCAGAGATTCCCAGCTGGATGTCACTGTATCTAGTAGATCTACATGGGAAAAAGACCTCCCCAACCCCCTTTCCCAACAACAATGGTCTGAGTGTCTCAGAGTGGCCCATACAGCATATGTGGACTCAAAGAGCCAGTTAATTCAATTTAAAACCCTCCTTAGATGGTATAGGACCCCCACAGTTCTTCACAATCTTAAGATAATACCACAAGATAGCTGCTGGAATGTCATTCCTCCCTGCCCATTTACTCCACATTTTGTGGACATGCCCAACCATATGTACTTTTTAGGCCCAAGTTCTGAATGACAGCTCTACTATAGTAGGCAAACCAATTTCCCTTCAGCATTACCTCCTCGTGCTGGGGGACACCTCCACACTAAGTCCATTCCCTTCCCCTAGTAAGGCATGGGTTTTTGTGGCAGTTATGGCAGCAAAAAGAGCTATCCTGATGAAATGGAGGCAGTCCACCCCCCCATACTTTCACAGTAGGGGGCTGCTATGGCCGGTCTGGCCATTTTTGAGTGACTCACAGCAATAGCCAAATATAAACTTGCTGACTACTACCTGAAATGGGAAGGATACCTGCACTCCCACATTTGCATGGTGGCACCTCCCCCTTTGCAACCCCCCACTATCTTGACTTGAGCTTGAAATAGTAAAGATGTCATCTCCCCCTCTTAGCTTCTGATTTGCTCCCCACCATCCTTGTCTATGTTTTTTCACTTTCACTGTTTCTTCTTTTCCAGTCCTCTGGCAAGCTAGATACCAGTACAACAGGCTATCTGGCATACACTATCCAAGAGAATCTGATAAATATTCCCTAACATGTAGTTTTACTGACAGGACTGTACTGCTCTGCTTTTTAGCGGTTACCCTAACAAATTTATGTAGTTACATAAATTCTGACAAAAGTAGTTAATACATAAGGTACGCCTCTCTGGAGGCTTGCTGAGTTTCCTAAATGTTTGGAATCAGATTATTTCTATAGTAAGACTAGTTCTCTATAATTGGATGTCTTGTAAGTTGTTGTTACTTCTGTTTGCCTGTGCTGGAAACTACTAGCAGGGTTGATATTATGTATCTTATAAGCAGTCTATCAAAACTGAAAACACAATAAAATTTTACATGATAAAAAAAGTTACCTTGGTGGATGATTAAGCTGGTATTGAAATGTTTAGGGTTTTCTTAGATAAAGTTTCAAAATACTTGAAATGTTTTTTTTTAAATTTAATATAAGGAGTGCATATTCAATGTTTGTCTAAGGGTCATGTGCTAGTGTGAAAGTACAGGTTAGAGGCTTAAAGTATTTTATGGTTGTTTTGCCATATTTTGGACCTGATAGGTACCAATCTGGATCACTTAGGCATGGCATTCAGGGGAGTAAGGAGGGTGTTTCCTTAAGGTACCTGGGTGAAGGATCCTCAGGTGATTAAGAGATCCTTATTTTTTCATGTTATGAGTTTGCTAGCATTACTTTCATAGTACTGTCTAATTTTAGCTATGTTTCCACATTGTTCCTTGACAGGAATGGTAGACTACCACCCACCTCACTGTGGATCTTGGGTGGAAGACTAAGCGCAGGTGTTCAAGAATTGGGAGGCGTGCCAATTATTTCAAAGGGGTGAGTGTAACCCCAATAGCTATGACTTCTCAGTAGGTTTACAGGAATCTAAGGGTTAATTCCAGCCTGCCTGGAAATTCCCTGATGGCTATATTGCATGAGGTCCTCAGGGGATGTGACCAGGTCCTGGTGATTGCCAAGTCATCAGGTGTCATTGTTTACTCATTTAGCCTGAGTAGAGGAATTGGAAAGAGTTATAGCAGCATCTCCAGCAGCTGAGAGGCATTGCTAAAGGTGGAATCTACTTAAGCCATGGGATCGTGGTGGAGGCAATAACCTAGGAGTCCTATATGGGGTGAAACCCTACAGTATGCCGATCCTCAAGGGAAGATTTTTCTTTTTTCACAAAAGCTGCATGTGCAATCTTGGTGGTAGAATATAATTTTTCTGGATATTTAGTACACTATGTGAAAGTTACTACAATGCCTCCCTCTTGTGAGGTAGCAGGAAGATTACCCTGTAAAGTAGTGTTCTGGATTTGGCCAGAGACACTCTGCTCCATGGGGAGGTTGTGTGGTTGAGGGTGAAATGGCTTGGCCCAACAACTGTGGTCCCAGAGTGGGACATGCCCCTCTGAACACTTCTAAATGGTGCGGTGGGTCACACAAGTTCTGCATTAGTGGGTGACCAAAGGCTGGAACTGATGAGGGTATATAGGATCTGAGGCCTCTAAATTGGCAACTGCTGTGCCATTAGAAGGCAGACACAGAAGAACCAGTTTGGGCAATGGTGAACTCTCCCTTTGAGGGTAAAGATGCTGTGGGTACTGAGTTTAAGGGGACTGCTGGTAGGCTGGATTTCCTGGTTAACTCCTGAGCAAAATGTCCCTTAACTACATTATATTTCTTTGTTGGAAATGTTTTGACCACAACAGAAATAGACTCTTTTTTTAATCTACAGCAAGCTGGGTTTTGTAAACCATTCTGAGATGCACATTACTATCAAAACAAATATGCCCCTGGGATGTACAAAGCCTCTAAAGTACCTGGACTCTACTATCTGTTGGCCAGTGCCCCAAAAACACTTCTTTTGAAATATGAACTTTGCTTTGGACTTTAAGTTCTTGGATCCATTGTACTATGAATAGCACATTTTCTAATAATATACTCCTGAGCATTTCCTTTATTAAATACAGTGGTCAGATGTTAATCAAGTTATGGATACTCTGTTATTGTTTGAGACTGTGTTTTGCTAACCCCTGTTGTTTGCAGCCCCTGATGTGGCCTGAAGAGAATCCAAACTCAAAGGAGGTCACCTCAAACCCAGGAGGTCAAGTAAGTCTTTATTGTGAGTTCCCTCCATGAAAATGAATTGATGCCATCTACAACCCCTGGATGAGGGAGCTGGCTATAACAAAAGTGCTTGCTGCCCTTAAAATAGATAAATCACTTCTCAAATTCTAAAAGAGGAATCCTCTCTAGGGGTCCTAAGGGACTTTATTGTGCACTTTGTCGCGGACAATCAAGATTCCATAAGCCAAAGAGACATGATCTGGGCCGCCTTAAAGTGTTCCTTAAGGGAGAGCTAATTAAGATTGCCTCCAGGAGGAAACAGGCTCAGAGAGATAAATTAACCTCTATTTTATCCTCGATTAAACAAATTGAGTTTAACCTATCTCGGAATTCACCTGATTCTGAGTGGGTTAGGTTACATCAGTTGCAGGCTCAATATTCGGGACTTGTCTTTCAACAAGCGGAGCTAACTCTTTCTCGAGCGAGACTCCAATATTTGGATATAGGGGAAAAGGCTGGGAAACTCTTAGCCATGCGTGTTAGACAGCTCGAGTCTGCTCATTACATAGTGAGTGTACGTACTGGTCAGGGTGATCAAGCTTGCACAAATCCGGGAGAAATATCTAAGGCCTTTGGAGCATACTTTCAGAAATTATATGCGGAGGATTCTGAATTTAAACCCTAAACTGAAGATTACTTCATACCTGAATACAATTATTTTACCAAAATTAAGAAGCCGATGCTGAGGACTTAAGTGCACCAATTTCGATTGCTGAAATATATCAAGCTATCCAACAGTTGCCCCCTGACAAGTCTCCTGGACCCGACGGGTTTCCGAGTAATTTCTATAAGGCGTTGCTTCCAAATACACCCCAAATCTTGTTAGACACATTTAGATATTGGTTTAATTTTGGTATCTCTGACCCAAGTTTCCTTGAGGCAACAATATCCCTGATATTAAAACCCGGAAAGGACCCCTCTAGTATGGACAGTTATCGACCAATATCCCTTCTAAACATAGATATTAAAATTCTGGTGAAAATCCTTGCTAATAGATTGTCTAAAGTTATGGATAGCCTGGTGTGCAGGGAACAAGCGGGTTTTATGAAAGGGAGACTACCCCATGATCATGATCATCTTTGGAAACTATTACACCTTATTGCAGAGGCAAAAGAATCTAAATTCCCAGCAGTACTCCTCCCGCTTGATGCTGAAAAAGCCTTTGACCGGGTGTCCTGTGATTTCCTATTTGCCACCCTTTCGGCTTTTGGTTTACCCCAGAATTTCCTAAGATGGGTTGGAATTTTGTATTATTTTCCCTCTGCGAGAGTCAAATGCAATTAGGTATTGTCACGGTCATCAAGTTAGAAGCGGTACTAGGCAGGGCTGCCCTCTGTCCCGTTGTTATTTAACCTGTACTTAGAGCCTTTTTGAGAAGGTTAATGAAGAACACGCTCATTAAAGGCATACAAGTAGGGAGTCAGATATATATGCTCAGCCTATGCTGATGTTGTTCTAATACATATTGAGAACCAGAGACTTCCATACCACCCATATTAGAGGAAATAAATATTTTCTCCAGATTATCCTTTATAAACTGAATTGTTCTAAAACTAAAATTTTCCTTTAAATCAGCATGTTAGAAAAGTGGATCTACAAGATTTGGGCCTGGCTTGGGAAACCAAATCCTTAACATATTTAAGCATTGCCATTAGTACTGAGTCTTACCTCAATGATTAAAGATAACTTAGGGCTCTAGTCCATAATATCTCGAAGATTTAAATAAATGGCGCTTAATCTCCTTATCTTTGTGGGGTAGGTTAAACCTCTTAAAAATGATTATTCTTCCTAGGATGTTATATCCTTTGGGTATGCTTGGGCCTACCTCTCAAAGAAATGGTTTACAAATCTACAGAGGGTATTTAACTCTTTTATGGCAAGGAAAGCAACCGTCGATCCTACTCAATTTAACTGTCCCTAAATCTAAGTGGCCTTGCTACCCCTCACTATTCCTGTATTATTTGGCCCTACGCCTGCAAATTGAGCTTGTGGAATAATGAACACAGGCGTTTAGCTTATTCACCTTTGTGGCTCGATATAGAACAAGACCTGGCAAAGAGGGTGAAAAGCTCTTTATATGCTCTGTTATTTGTCCCACTGGCTGTTACCCCAAACTTCTTAAGAATAATCCTATAGTGTGGTCACTCAGAGCTTATCACCAACTGCAACGTTATTTAGGGGTTAGCTGGTGGCTATCAGTTCCCAACCTATATTTGAAAATCTACAAATCAAAATAGGTGGAACTCCGATACCCACAACATTTGGCCTCAGATAAGCCATCTTGCTGTAGCCGATTTTTGGGACCAAGGTAGCCCATTCTCATTTGACCTCTTAAAAAGACTTCATGGATTCACAGACTCCTATTTTTTTCAAGTGGCTGCAGCTTAGTAAAGCTTTAGCCCAAGCATTCTCGTCGGTCTCCTTACTCAGTCAGGGGACGAAAAATATTGACACTCTTTTGAAGTCTGCCGAACAATCACATGCAGTTTCCAAAGTTTATAAGCTCCTCCTAGAATGGGACCATAGGCTTTCCTCAGGCATATGTTATTATTGAGTAAAAGAACTAAATCTACGGGACTCCCTGGAAGTTTGGAAATCACTCTGGATGACTGCGTATAGGTACATTAAACAAGATAGGCTAAGAATGGTGCATTTCAATGTCATGCATCACCTCTACTTGACTCCTACTCATCTATTCAGGTGGGGAGCACTTAGTTCATCTCTCTGTTGGAAGTGCAAGAAGGAGGAGGGTACTTTGTATCACCTGTTATGGTTGTGCCCGGTGATTTGGACTCTCTGGAGAGCCATTAGCAGACTCTTAGACCCTATCCTTGGCTCAAATAATTTGGATGTTCCCGAGATTTGTCTATTGTATGCTTTCCCAATGACCACTCCTAGGGTTTGGAGGGCACGTGTCTCTCTTGTCTCAGCAGTTATGAAGTTGTTAATCTTAAGACACTGGTCGTCTGACAATTCTCCAACACTATTAAGTGGCACAGGAATGTACCCTAACATTACAGCTCGAGAAACATATTGCTTATATGCGGGCAAACATGAGTATTATAAATTTCTATGGGGTCCTTTAGAGTCCTTTTGATGACTTGGAAGCCGTAAAATTAAGTAGCCTTTGAATCGGTTGGATTAATTCCTTATTTTCTATTGTCTTAATTATGTAACCTTAAGGGTTGGGGATGGGGAGGGTAGTTTGTTTTGTGTTTCTCCTTTGTTATTGTCACAACAGAAAGTGCGGTAAATGTAATAGTGAATCTAACGGTCATGGCCCTGTGCTTTCAGTGTAACACTTCATTTTTGTCGACTTAATGTTGTTGTTTGGTTAAAACTAATAAAATGTTAATTACAAAAAATAGATAAATCACCAGGACAAGAGAGATGCACCCAAGAGTGCTCAGGGAATGGAGTTGGAATGGGCTGATCACCAGGATGTCTCACTACAGTCAGGTGTGGTTCCATGGGATTGGAGGACAGTGGAAATGGTTCCACTCCACAAGGGAGGGAATAAGAAGGCTCCAGGAAAATCACCATCTGGTTCAACAAATCTATTAAAATCCAAATAAAAGAGAAACTATTTTCATGCCTGAAAACAGAAAATAATAGTAAAAAGGAAATATTTTGCTTAAATATAAATTAGCAGTTAAAACTCAAACAGTTAAATACTCTAAACATAACATCGAGTTTAAAATAGCACATAACAAGGATTGTCACAAATCTTTGTTTTCGTATCTTAACAGTAAAAACAGTAACGATAAACACATTGGCCCGATTGTGAATAATTGTACTACCACATCAGACAAAGATACTGCTAACACCTTTAATGACATTTTTTGTTCAGTGTTTTCCACTGAAGAATCCCATCAACTCTCAGATTCTCTTGTATATTCTACTCGTTACAATATTTCTTTAATAGACACCATCCAAGCCCTTAAAACTCGGAAACCTAAATCAAGCCCAGGCCCTGGTAATATTAGCCCAAGATTCCTTATGGAAACTTCCAAAACTATAGCAACCACATTGACAATCATCTTTAATAAATCCTTAACACAAGGAGAGGTCCCACAAGATTGGTTAAAAGCTATGGTTATTCCCATTTTTAAAAAGGTCTCTCAATCTAACACAGAGAATTACCACCCTATCAGTTTAACTTCAGTTATTTGAAAGCTCATGGAAAAAATAATAAAACACTTATTATATCAAGAAATGGAATCACTTGGCATCATAGATTTGACACAGCATGGTTTTAAACAAGCCACTCATGTACTTCTAACTTAATTGCCTTTTATAATCATATACGTGAAGGCCTTAACTCACAAATCCCCATGGACGTTATTTTGTTAGATTACAGCAAAGCATTTCATAAAGTTTCATATGGTAAACTTATCAATAAACTCAAGTCACAAGATTTCTCACCTCATTTACTGCATTGGATAAATAGTTGGTTAACAAACAGAACACAGCAGATCAAAATTCAGGGAATTCAGTCTGATGTTGGTCATATGAACGAGTGATGTCCCTCAGGATCGATCCTCAGTCTCACACTGTATAATTTATTCATCAGCGACATGCAGATTGGTCACACTAATTTCTTATCGAAGTTTGCAGATGATACCAAGTTAGGGGCAAAATAGATAATATCAAAATTTGAGGACACGCAACAGACCTTTTAGTTATGAAAATGGGCTCTTGCCAACAGTATGCTATTTAATATTGATAAATCCACTGTCCCATATTTGAAAACACAACCCTAGATCAACATACACCTTAAACATCTCTCTCTGAAGTCTTCAGACCGTGAAAGAGATTTGGGCATTATCATTAATAACAACTTTCTCAGAACATTGCATTAAAATTGTCATACGTTCAAATGGGTTATTAAAATCCATTAACCGCACTTTCATCTCAAAAACAGCAGCATGCATAATACCCTTGTACAGATCTCATGTCAGACCATACTCTAATTTTGGTTCCCCCTTTTGGAGCCCTTAGTAAAGACATAGCTAGGTTGGAGTGCAACCAGAGATGTGCTACTAGGATGGTCCCACATCTATCTACTAGAAACTACATGGAGAGACTCCAAGCCACTGGCCTACATTCTCTACAACAAAGATGCTGCAGAGGAGATATCTTATTTCTTTTTAAATTATTACAATCACTAGACTTAGCACAACAATGTGGGATGTTATACACACAACTCGTAAAATAGTACCTAGACTGCACTATAAATAACTGGAAGTATGCAATGCAAGGATTAATAAAGATTAAACTATTTTCATTAAGGGACCTAGATACTGGAACCAGCATCCACAAGAACTAATTTACCTAAATACACTGGTTCCTTTAAAAGGGATTGGATAACTGGCTCACAGCATATCACATCTAGGAATGATGTCCCACTTCATAGTGAGGGACAATCATGATGGGTTTTGGCCTTCTTTTGTCCTAGATTACCAAGTACCAAGTCAATCTTACCAGCACTGTAGAAAAACTGAAGGAGACACTGGTCAAGGAAGACGTGGTGACCAGGGCTTGGAGGGGGAGTCAAGAGTGGGGTTATGCAGGGGTCAGTCCTGGGATCTGTCCTTATTAATATGTTATTATTGACAAAAGGAAAGGTATACAAGGCAAAATGTGTCTCTTTGCAGATGGCACAAAGCTTTGCTACAGGATGGAAGAAGAAGAAGAAGAATAATCAGCATTTATATAACGCTTTTCATACATCTAAAGCACTTTACAAGCAATTCTAGACTGGTAGTGAAGTGACTGAATGTGTGGTGGCGGCCATATCGCACATCATCACCCACACACAGCCTGGATAATTGCATGAACCAGTTTATGGGAAGGGGAATGTTGGCTAGGACACCGGGAATGTTCCCTACTCTTTGCGAAGAGTGCCCTGGGTTCTTTTACTTCCACCTGGACACCCACCAGGACAACACCAGGATGGGTAGAAGGGACCTTGGTTTAACGTCTCATCCGAAGGATGGCACATCCCAGCAGTACAGCACCCCCCAATACTGCACTCAGATGCCAGCAATTTTTAGGTGCAAGTCCAATCCCGGTGTGGGACGAGAACCCACGACCTTCTGGTCCAGAGGCAGATGTGCTACCAACTGAGCCACGCTGACACCGATGGACATCAAGGAAGGGATCACAGAGTTGCAAAGAGACCTCAAAAGGTTATAACGAGAAACAGTCTTGTTCTAAGGTATGGTAGCAAAGATTCAATGCCAAAAATTGCAAGGGAATGCATATGGGGAAGAAGAACCCTAGAATAAAATACTGGGGGGTCAGGTTAACTGCTACATCCAGTAAAGAGATTGGGACTCATCAAAACAACTCCCTCAAGCAAACCAGCTAATGTAATAAAGCCTACAACAAGGCAACCAGAAAGTCGGGTAGAAACATAGACTTTGGACGGCGAGATAAGGACCGCTAGGCCCATCTAGTCTGCCCATTGGGTACATAGAGAAGGGTTTTAATAGTAGTCAGAAGAAAGTGATATTGCCAATCTATAGGTCACTGGTGAGGCCCCATCTGTAATATTGTGCCCAGTCCTAGAGTCCCAACCTAAGAAGATAGTGATAGACTGGAGTCGGTACAACAAAGGGTCACCAAAATGATTCATGGTCAGCAGGGCAGTTCCTATGAGGAACAGCTGGCAGCCCTGAATATGTATGTATTTGATGCCCAGAGGGAGAGGGGTCACATGACTGACACCTTCAAGTTTGTCAGGCAAATAGGGAAACTGTGAGAACCAATTGAATAGGAAATGGGAGTCAGAAATAAGGAGGCATGAATGAAAGCTAGTGAATCAGAGGTGAGGAAGATTTGCTTTGTAGAGAGGGAGACGGAGCCATGTAACAGCTTACTAGCTATGGTGTTACAGTAGTAGCATGGGCCATTAATGGGTTCAAGCATGGCTGGCACAGAGTAAGGAGTCTGACTGGTACACTGAGGGAAACCAGTACAATTAAAATGCGGAAAGTGGATGGAGTGAAACCCCCACCAGGACAGTAGTCAGTAGTTCATGGGGTGAGGAAGGAAAACAAATAGTACAGACTAGATCTACCATTGGTCTTTTCTGACATCAATGTCTATATTTTATGTTTTCCAGAACAGGCTGAAAATAGTGTTGTGATCAGTTTTCTACAAAGTTATTACCCCAAATTTTGGACTACTACTGGACCAACCTCAGGAGACAGCATATCCATCACTTCCTTGCCCCTAGGCCTATTGTGGTGCTCCACCACAACTAACATTTGCCAGTTTTCTTAGATTCATTGTAAAAATGAAAAGTTGCTCACCGTAGTAATTGTGTTTCTTCTAATGGAGCCTTACTGTATTCTGACATACGCAATTAGCCCCAGCACTTGACCTGCTCCAAAGAGGAAAGAGCTAGCTCTATGCAGAGAGCATAGAACATTGGGCTCGAGCTCAGTTTCAAACCTCTGTCTGCAGCACTTCAAAGTGTAACCATCAGATTCTTATGTGCTATTACTAATTACACTTATTCAAAGTGGAAATTGTAAAAGAATAGATCAACAGGTTACAACTGATTTGGTTCCCTCAAAGACTCAAGTCAAGAAACCAAAAATAAAAACCAGGTAGTGAACCAACATAAAGCTACCAGAAAACAACATAATCAGAGCCCACTCTAAAGGAGGTGCCAAGTACACCCTGAGGTGCAACACTGCACTGCCAGCCCACTTCCCAAAACAAAGGTTCTGAGAGGGGAAGCAGGGAGGGAGGTCAGAATACAGCAAGACTCCATTAGAAGAAACACAGTAACTAAGGTGAGCAATTTATTCTTCAAACAGCATGAAATCTTGCTGTATTCTGACATATGCAGACTACCAAGCAGTACCGCCATGGAGTGGGGTGTACAGAACCTATAGGCTCTGCAGTACTGCTGTTCCAAACCAAGCATCACTCCTAGCCTGGATATCCAGAGAGTAATGCTTGGTGAAAGTATGGACAGTTTTCCAGGTGGCTGCTTTGCATATCTCCAGTAAAGGTATATGCCTGTCAGCAGCCAGGGAAGCAGCTGTACCTCTAGCTGAATGATCCCTAAGGCCTGAGGGGGGTATTTTGCCTAGCTTTTCATAGCAGAATTGTATACAAAGACAATCCATCTGGCAATAGTTCTCTTAGTAACAGCTTACCTTTCCCCACTTCATCATAAATGAGAAACAATTGGGGACATTCATACCTGAGTGCCTTAGTATGCTCAATGTAGTAGCTAAGTGCCCTCTTAACATCAAAACTATGTAATCTTCTTCTCCTGAAGAAGAATGATCAGTCAAAAACACAGGAAGAGACATGGACTGGTTCAGATGAAAATTTGAGACCACTTTGGGTAAGAACCTCCTATTGGTTCTAAGGACCACCTTATCTCTATGGAATGAGATAAAATCTGGCTCCACTGATAGAACTTGTAATTCACTAATACACCTGGCAGAAGTGATAGCTACCAGGAACACAGTTTTCCAAGTCAGAAACTTGAGTTTGGCTGAAGCCAAAGACTCGAAAGGGGGTTGCATGAGCTGAGCAATGCAAACATTAAGATCCCAAGCAGGGATAGGGTCCCTCCTTGTGAATGAGCTTGCGCAATGGAGTGTTCCTGCAATAAACTTGAACTTGAACTTGAACTAAAGGAGGGCTGGTATGAACCAAACCTCTAAAGAATTTACAGAAGACAGAATGGAATGCCAGAGAGGAAGCTTTCCCTGTTGACAGGAATGCAGATACAGCTACAAAATTAACTTTTAAAGTGGCTGGCCTAAGACCTAGGCCATTAAGATGACCATATAATCCAAAACTATAGCCAGATCAGCAGTATCCAGTAAAACATCCTAATTGGAACACAAAATACTGAATCTCTTCCGTTTGGAATTACAAGTTTTTTCTGGTGGCAGGCTTTCCAGAAGCTTTGAGAATATCCAGCACCCGAGACAGGTGCAGACCTGCATAATCTAACTCTTCAAGAGCCAAGCCTTAGGTTGAGAGACGGAAGGTTGGGGTACTAGATTCTCCCTGAGAGGAGGTTAGCAGATTGTGCCTCTTGGGGAGGAATAGGGGAAGATGGGACTGCTAGGGACAACAATAGAGACACCAAAGCTGTCTGGCCTAGTCTGGTGCAATCAGGATCACCCTGCATGGTTGTGACCTGATCTTGACCAGGGTGTTGAATAACAGGGGAAAGGGAGGAAAGGTATAAAGGACCCCCCAATCCAGAACCAGAGCATCCAGGGGAACTGTGCCCAGGACTAGAGGCCTGCAGCAGAAAAGAGGAAGTTGATGATTGTCTAGGACTGCAAAGAGATCTATCTCTGGAGTGCCCCACCTGGAGAAGACTACTTTCAGTATGAAGGGGTCCAGGGCCCATTCATGGCGGCCCTGAAATATTCTGCTCAGGGCATCTGCTAGCACATTGTCCTTCCCTGGTAGATGGACTGCTACTAGGGATGCTTGCAGGGCATAAGCCAGAGACATATTTTCATGGCTTCCATGTACAAGGCCATAGAACCAGTGCCTCCCTGCTTGCTGATGTACTGCATGGTGGTGGTGTTGTCTGTCCTGACCTGAACCACTTTGTTCCTCACTGAGTCTGGGAAAGCTTGGACAGCCAGGAATACTGCCCTGAGTTTCAGAAGACTGATATGAAGTAGAGACTCCTGAGAAGACCAGACACCTTATGCCATAAGGGCTCCTAGGTGTACTCCCCAGCCCAGGGGAGAGGCATCTGTGGTAAGTACCACTGAATGAGTATGACTGATTAATGGGACTCCTTGTTTGAGACTGTCCTGATCCAACCACCATTGGAGAGCTTGGATCAGAGTCTGAGTCACTAGAATCAATTTGGTTAAGAGATCTTTTCTGAAACCAAAAGGACCTCAGGTGAAACTGGATGTCCCTCATTTGAAATCTGGCTCCCTGTACCACCACAGTGGAAGCTGCCATGTGACCCAGGAGCTGAAGAAAATGTCTTGCTGGATGAGAGACAAGAAGGCAGAAGGAGGAGGCAAGACCTAAGGGAAGAAAGGCCTTTGCTTGCACAGTATCCAACTCCACTCCTATGAAGGTGACAAGTTGTACTGGTTTGAGAACAGACTTTGGCAGGTTGAGAAGAAACCCAGAGAGTGAGCAGCTGCTGGGTAACCTGTAGAATGTGAGTTGACCTGTTCTGGAGACTGCCCCACAATGAGCCAGTCATCCAGGTATGGAAAATGGAGACCCCTTGTCTCCTGAGGAAAGCAACTACTACTGCTAGGCACTTTGTGCATACCCTTGGAGCCAATGTTAAGCTGAAGGGCATTGCCCTGAGCTGATAATGGCCAAGGTAGTCGAACCTAAGGTACTTTCTGTAGGAGCACCTGATAGGGATGTGAAAGTAAGCGTCCTTGAGGTCCAGAGAAGCTAACCAATCTCCTGGCCTTAAAGAGGGAAGAATTACTCCCAGAGTCACCATCTGAAACTTTGGTTTGAAGATGTGCTTGTTTAGGTATCTGAGGTCTAGGATGGCAAGCCTCCCTGTCTTTTTGAGCTAAGAAAGTATCTGGAATACAGACCTTTGCCCTGTGTTGAGTAGAAACTCTCTCTACAGCACTGAGGACTAAAGGACAAGAAACCTCTGCTTCCAAAGCAGTGGTCTCAGATGGATTTGCATGTGGAAAGGATTTGACCCTTAGCTTTGGGAATTTTGTAAAGCCGAGAGCCAGCCCCTGGCTTATCACCTCCAGGACTCATCTGTCTGAGATAACAGACTGCCAGGCCTGGAGAAAGTAAGCCAGCCAGTCTCCTATTGGCAATGGGAAGTAGACATCTTCTTCTTTCCTTCCCATTCCAGTTCATAATACTCATCTGGAACATATTCCGGAACCGGAGGGTCCCGACTGAACGAGCGCTTACCGAGAGGCACCAGATCAGCTGGAACCGAAACAGCAATTCCTCTATACTAATTGCCCTGGCAATCTCATCAGCGGTTGGAGTATGCTGTTCTGGATCTGAACCACTGACTTTCTTTTCTGTTTTGATGGAACTGACCCCTCGGTGAGGATCTCCTCTTGCCCAAAGGTGTATCGCCTGGGTCAGCGGGCACCCCTCAGGTTGACAGGAACCCGAGCAGGGGCTAGCCACCTGGATTTGTGGACTTCTCAGCCTCCCTTTCCCTGAGCCTGCCAACTTTTTTCAGGGTGGCTTTAGGAAAGATCTTACATATTTGGCAGTCTGAATCGACGTGGTCAAACCACAGACAAACACAAGTGGCGCCAGGGTCTGCCTTAGAAAAGGCATCCCCACACTCACCACAGTGTTGAAACCCAGTGGGCCCGGGTTTTTTCTTGGGTTTCTCAGACATAGCCAGACTACAAAACTTACTCTTTACAGCTTTTTATTACGCCAGGTAAGACCTTCCTATCAGTTACTGATCACGTTGTGGGTTATGGAAAAAAAAAGTAAAAAATACGTTTTTTTTTAAACCGATGGGAACCGGAACCTCACTCTACAGAAAACAAAACAAAACCCTAGACGATCGGATCCAAATCGGACCGATCCACTGGTTTACAATTTCCATACAGTAACTCAAAGCAAACGAAACTAAGGTCCACTATCTACAACACTTACTGTACGAAGACTGGGATCAGAAACCGAAAAGACAGAACCAGTTGAAAAAGCGACAAATTCTTTGGGCCTAACCGACTGAGCAAAGAAGAAAACTCTGGAGCGACTGTTCAATTAGGCAGAGTAAAGAATCTGACAGTTACACTTTAAAGTGCTGCAGACAGAGGTTTGAAACCGAACTTGAGCCCAATGTTCTATGGTCTCTCCATAGAGTTAACTCTTTCCTCTCCAGAGCTGTTCAAGTGCTGGGGCTAACTGCATATGTCAGAAAACAACAAGACTTTATGCTGTTTGAAATAAAGATTCTGGCTGTAGCCCAAGACAAAAACTGAACAGGCATAATATTTAACATACTAACATACTAGTCATCAGTAAATTAGGCCTTATGATCTATTAAGTCTGCTTGAGCTTCAGACCCCAGGGTGGGAACCGAAGCCTTCCCCCCTTGTTGTACCCCTGTGTCTTCTGTTCTCTGTCTTGGCCCCCCCAGGGCAAGTCAACCCCTGCCACATCTCTTTCCTATACCTGTCCCACCTTCTCTTGAACCGCTCCATTGTAGAAGCCTGGACCAGCTCACCAGGCAGTGCATTCGACGGTTCCACCACTCTGTCAGTGAAATACCTCCTCCTCTTTTCCCCTCTAATCCTTCCTCCCTCAAGCTTCCAGCTATATCCTCTGGTGATTCCGCCTCTCCTTTAGCCTAAAGGTCCCCTCCCAATTTACCCTATTAATTCCCTTAAGGGACTTGAAGACCTCAATCATATCCCCCAATCCCTCCTCTCCTCTAATGAGAAGAGGCCTAGCTCCTCTAGTCTCTTGGCATAAGTCATCTCCCCTTGACCTCAGATCATTTTGGTTGCTCTTCTCTGGACCCTTTCCAGAGCTGGATATCCATCCTCAAGTGCGGGCACCAGTACTGTAAACAGTACTCAAGGTGTGGTCTGACCAGGCCATTGTACAGTGGCAGAATCACGTCCCTGCTCCTCAAGGTAATCTCCTGTGCGATGCAGCCCAACATCCTATTACTTTTATGGTTGCTCCCTTACACTGCTCAGAATTGTTCATGTTGACATCCACCAGGATCCCCAGGTCTTCTGCTCCTGCCGTGGCCTTCAACTCATCCCTCCTAGGGTGTACTCATGATTGGGGTTACCTTGCCCAAGGTGTAACACCTTGCACTTGGAGGCATTACATTTTATTTCCCAGGTGCTGGCTCACCTATCCAGGGTCTCCAGGTCCCTTTGCAGGGCCAACCTCCCCTCCTCCTCCACCACTGCCCCCTGCTTGGAGTCATCCACAAATAGACGAATTTCACACCCGTACCCTCCCTGATATCAGATATGTAGGCATTAACCAGGATCGTCCCCTGGACCGAGTCCTGTGGTACCTCACTAATGACCTTCCTAGGAGTCGGACCTCCCCTCCCACCACTACTCTCAGGGCGTGCCCAGCCAAACAGTTTCTGATCCATCTGACCATCAGTGGACTACCCCATCCCCTCATTTTCTCCAGTAGTCCAATGTGAGAGCCGAGTCAAGCTTGCTGAAGTCCAAGAACAGTATATCCACAGGTCTTCCCTTGTCTAGTTCCAATGTTATCCATACATAAAGCTCCACAAGGTTAGTTTGAGATGATCTTACAGGCACAAACTCATGTTGATGACTATCCTGAAGTTCCATATCCTCCAAGAAACCCCCAAGTTTTCCTTAAGTATACTCTCAGCATCTTGCCCACCACCGATGTCAAACTGACTGGTCTATAGTTACCGGCACCTCCTTGATACCCCTTTATGGATTGGCACCATATGTGCCACCCTCCAATCCTTAGGTACCCATCTTGTCTCCAGTGACAAAGTGAAGAGTTTCACCAGCAGTGCGGCCAGTACATCCACCATCTCCCATTGCACTCTAGGATGTATGCCATCCGGGCCTGGAGATTTGTCCTTTTTAAGAGGTTTAAGGACTCTCCACACCCTTTCTATAGGTATAGCATCATCGGTCCCTCCCCTCTTTTAGCAGATCCTACCTAGTGTGCTACCCTTGAGGCATCATTGGTCCCTCCCACCCTTTTAGTAGATCCATCCTGATTGGATACCTGTGAGGTAACCCTACCCCCCCTCCGCCTTTACTATATCTGGTGCTCTAGCAGTCATACCTCCTGCCCCTTCCAAATCCAACAGCTCCCATTTTGTAAGTTTCCCACCCCCCCATGAACACAGAGGCAAAATACTCATTAAGTACCTCCGCCTATTCCCTCTCCTCCTTCACCCATCCCTTTTTTGTTCTCAGTCTGCCAATCTGTCCCTTGGTTTCAAGATTTGTTAGCTGAATTGGTGAGAAAATAGCAAGAGTATGGCCCTGTGACAAAAGAACTAGCAGAGCTATATGTCCCCTATATAGGGCTGCATGAAAATTATCTTCTGCCAGTGATCAGAAATTCTGATTTTGTTTCCATGAAATTTCACATTTCCACACAAATGTGAAATTTCACCAAAATTGTAATTTCTTTTATGTCCATCTAAATTTAACAGTTTGTCCAAACTGCACTACATTTGGTACGATGACTAACATGGGCCATGCAGAAGTACCAAGTTTCAAATCCCTGTCTTTAAAGTTGACTGAGTTATAAGCCTCAAAACATACAGAAATTTTAAGATTACATTTTACAATTGTGTAAACTGCAGAATTGTAAACCCTTATAACTTTAAAACATAAGAACTGAATAATCAATAGTTTTCTTTAGGTTCGTTGACCTTAAATATTAGGTTTTGAGGGCACCCCCATGGCCCCACAGCAGAGCATTGCACTGCCATGCTGACAACCAGGGATCAGAAGCAAGTCCAGGAAGTCATGTCTGGAGGCAGGCCATGGCTGAGACAGCTGGCACTCAGGAGTGCATCTCAGTCAGGTAGGGCTGGCAGCAGGTTCCACCAGCCGTGACCTCTGTGGCCAGGCCATGGAGCTTGCTCCTGCCACAGGGGAAGCTGTGGCTGTGTGATGCCGACAGAGGCAGAGCTCCCACCAGGGGCAGTGGGAGGGACACAATGTGAGAGAAAAACCTGGTAGAAAATTTGATTAGGTTATATTGCTGTGAACAGGGTATATCTCTACGAGACAAGCTGCCAGCCGGGAGAAAAACAATATGGAAAAAGAGGCTGTGTGTGTCAACTATAATCTTTTGCTGAAAGGCTGGCCAAGTTATAAGAAACCAAATATTCCAAAATGTCAGTAATTAAAGTTGAATTTTGTGAGCTTTTGTGCAATTGTGGATTGTTGTGATACTTTTGTTGAAGCTTTGTCCATACATTTCACCCAGTCATACACTTGAGTTGCCATTGTAGTGGAAAATAAATGCTGGTTAAGTGGCAATAAGGTAACAGTCATAGGAGGCTCCATAGTAAAAGTATAATGGTGCCAAGTGTCAGGTCACCAGGTCACTATCTTGAGTGACGAACAATGAATAATAGTCATAGTCATCACTGTGCACTAGCCTGTCTTCTTTAAATTGCCAGCTAGCGGTAGAGCTGTATAAAGGTAATCCCAACTACAGTATAAACAAAATATGTTTATTGCTCAAAATAAGCAGATTCTGCAAGAGACCCCCCACTCCTTGTCAGCGTGACTCAGATGGTATCACATCCGCCTCTGAACCAGAAGGTCGTTGATTCTCATCCCACACCGGGATTGGACTTGCACCTAAAAATCGCTGGCATCCGAGTGCATTATTGGGGGGTGCAGTACTGCTGGGTTGTGCGATCCTTTGGATGAGATGTTAAACCAGGTCCCTTCTACCCATTCTGGTGTTGTCTTGGTGGGTGTCCAGGTGGAAGTAAAAGAACCTGAGAAACTCTTAGCAAGAGTAGTGGACATTCTGTATCCTGGCCAACATTCCTCTTCCCATAAACCAGTTCATGCAATTATCAGGCTGTATGTGAGTGAGGATGTGCAATATGGCTGCCACTACACACCCAGTCACTTCACTACCAGTCTAGCATTGTTTGTAGCGCTTTTGGATACACTGTGTATGAAAAGCACTATATAAATGCAGATTCTTCTTCTATTCTTCTTCTTTTGAAATCAAAATAGTAAATTGCCAATCCAGGCTGAAAAATATGTTTATTGTTACATTTACCCTGAGAGTGTCAGGGTGTGTTCTGACTTGTTGTTTTTGTTGATGTATGCCATATACAGAATCACCCTCATTTAGAATCCATTTATAGTTTGTGAATGAGCAAGGGTGAGCAGTTAATATTGAATAAAGTTTGTAAATGGATAAGAATGGCTTTCTCATTTAACTATCTCCCACCAGTTACTTGCACATTAACTGGGGACCACGACCTAATTAAGCCAATTTTAGGCTGATGCACCCTATAAAGGTAAACCATTTGAGGCAGATGCAGTTTAGAGTAGAGACCCAGTTGAATATAGACATTTTGGCCTAAAAATGACATCACTGTGATACTGAAAAAGTAATATGTAATGAGCTGATGTTATGTATAACAAATTTTTTGTCAATGCCGAATGTTTGCTTGCTGGTATTAGCATTGGAAATGCAGGAGTTAGACAGATGCAGAGTATGAATGCCAGTGAAGTATTGAACTTCATGCCAACCTCACCTCCACCCCGCAGAGATGGACAGGCATTGGGGCATGCGTTTGGATTGTCGCCCATAACGTTCATGCCATTTCACCTCATCCTTTTCTCCAGGCACTGACAAGTGTTAAGGTGGCCTTGGAGTGTTCGGCTTTATGTCACCTCCAGAAGGGCGTTCGCTGAAATGGGTGCAGTATAGAATGGGATGAACTGTGGGTCTAAAGAGTCCAAGGCACAGCTCGATGCCTATCACTGGCTGCAGTGTGGGGGGTTGGAATGGCATGAGCATTACAGTTAGCAATCCAAGGCATCCCTGATGCCTGTCAGTCTGTACAGGGTGGGACATTATGGTTAGAAACCATAATGCCCCGACCACGTGTTGGTATTTGCAGTACAAATTTTCAACATGGGCATTTTGTGGCCCCCACCTCATGAAAGCATTTGGGACCTCTTCTCATGATCAGTGGCACTCTGATTTTGTCAATGTGTCCTGAAATTTGAGTTTCCACAGTGACCATGCCATTGTGCACCAGATGTACGAAAACACAGATCGGACAGGATGTGAAGAATGACAGCTGTACCATTGATAGGGAGGTGTGAAGAGATGGCAATGTTGAAAATCTGGTGAGATGTTAAAAATGCTCAAACTTCCGGCGTGCGTGGAAACTCGCAATGCATGTGTGTAATACAATCATTTAGCAAATTATTTCATAAAATTTTCAACATAGGCATTTTGTGACCTCTGTTCATGAATACTGTCACTATAATTTTCTTAAACTGTCCTAAACATTGATTTCCCACAGCAACCACGGTATTCTCATGAATGTATAAACCCATATTTCGGGCAGGATGTGAAAAATGGCAGCTGTACTGTTCCACTCAAAAAATGGCAATGTTGAAAATCTGGAGTGAAAATACTACAAATTTGTGAAGTTACAAGGGTGCGTGGAAACTGCATCACACACGCTTGTAACACAGTCATTTTATGGACATTTGTCACCAAATTTCAGCATAGGCTTTTTAGGACCTCTGCTCATGAACAGAGTGATTTTACATATGAACATACAAATCTGCCAGCAGAACTCACCAATCAGTCTATGTAAGTCTGTCCGAGGGTGCAGCTAGCACCCAAGATTGCAGCTGCCCCAGCCTCCTCCCCCTCAGTTCCTCTCCAGTTGTCCCAACCACTGCCCCCCTGACTCTTCTTGCTTTATCCCACTCCTCCTTAAAGCTATTGACTGTTCTACATGTTACCACCCCCTCTGGCAGTGCATTCCAATTAGACACCACCCTCTCAGAGAAGTAGTGCCTCCTCATTTCTCTCTTGAAATGTCCCCCTTTCGACCTTAGTCCATGCCCGCTTGTCTCTCTTCCACTCCTCAGTTTAAACATCCCCTCAGTGCTAGGTTTAGTTACCCCCTCAGGTATTTAAATGCTTCAATCATATCTCCCCATCCCTCCTCTCCTCCAGTGTGTACATGTTCAGGTCCTTCGGCCTAACTTCATATTTCTTTCCTTCCATCCCCTTTAACATTTTTGTTTCCTTCCTTTGCACCACCTCCAGTAACTTTATATCTCTTCTCAGATATGGCCTCCAGTATTGCACATAATACTGTAGGTGCGGTCTGACCAATGATCTGTAGAGAGGTAGGATCACATCCCTGTGTTTGGATTAAAAACCCCTTGCAATGCACCCCAGAATCCTGCTTGCCTTTGCTGCTGCTGTCGTGCAGTGGACAGAGTTGTTCATGCTCCCAGTTACCAAGACCGCTAGGTCCTTCTCCTCCTCTCTAATCCCCAACCAATAGTCACTCTTGTGGTTCTCAGCCCTAAAGTGCATCACCTCACACTTCTTTGCATTGAATCCTAGCTGCCACCCCACCGACCAGGTCTCTAGTTTGGTTAGGTCCCCATGCAGATTTCCCCATCTGTCTTCTTCATCCACCACCGCCCCCAACTTGGTATAATGTGTGAACAGACTAACCCTGCTCCCCACTCCATGTGCTATATCGGAGATAAGGGCCCAAATAGCACCGGGCCCAGCATTGACCCCTGCAGCACCCCACTTGTCACTGCTCTGGGTGCCCAGAGCTCCCCCACCACCACCACCACCCTCTGCACCCTCCCCTGTAACCAGTTCTCTATCCATTTCATCAGCTTTTTCCCCACCCCCACTGCCACCAGCTTCCCCCCAGTCTCCCATGAGGCACTGTATCAAAGGCCTTACTGAAGTCCAAGTACAAGATATTATGTGTGCCATGGCCCTGTCTAACTCCCTTGTCACCCAGTCACAATACTCTGTTAGGTTGGTTTGACAAGACCTCCTTGAGCGAACCCATGTTGCCACCTATCTTGGAGGCAATTACTGTCTAGAATGCCACCAGCCTCTCCTTCAGTATCGACTCCATAAGCTTACCCACTATGGACGTGTGACTTACTGGCCGATAATTTGCTGGCTCCTCCCTAGACCAACTCTTGTGTATGGACACCACATGGGCCACCCTCTAGTCCTGGGGCACACACCCCGTTTCCAGGGAGGTGTTGAACAGATCTGCCAGCAGCTCAGCCAACAGCTCCACCATCTCCCGCAGCACCTGGGGTGGATAGCATTGGGACTTGGTGCCTTGTCCACCCTTACTGCCCTCAGCCCCTCTAGCACCCTACTTCCTGTGATCACTTTGCCCGTCACCGCCTCCCCCCTTTCCCCATCACCCCAGCCCATTCTGGTAGTGGGCCATCCCTCTCCTTAGTAAAAACAAAGCAGAAGTACTCATTTAGAATTTCCACTTGCTCCTCCCCCTTTTCCAGTCAATCCCTCCCTTTATTCTCTGTCGTTCCTTACACTTCCTCTTTCCTGACATACCTAAAAAAGTCCTTTTCCCCTCCTTTAATGCCCTGTGCAGAACTTACTTGCCTGAAGGCCTTAGCTTTTTTCACCCTCCTGGCAACCTCCCTTGACCAACTCCCAAAAATCTCCTTATCCTCTGTCTTCCCTGTTCTCCTGTACTTCCGGTATGCGGCTGTCTTTGCCTCACCCCTTGCAGCACTTCCTTGTTCAGCCAACATGGTTTCTTGTCTCTGCTCTTCTTACTCCTGGCCCTGACGTAGACTACTGTGGCCTCTGTTAGCCCAGTCTTTATGACTCCCCACTTTTGTTCTGCATCCATCCCTTGCCTTATATCCTGGATTCTTCCTTGCAGTATTGCTCCCACCTCCCCAAAGTCCACCCTAATAAAATCCACCACCTTAGTGCCCATGCCTGCTGTCTCCATGCCCAGCGCAACAAGCCACACTGTTTGGTGGTCGCAACCTGCTAGTGGGTCCTCCACTCTTACCTCCCTCACCACCTCCCATTTGCCAGTACTAGGTCCGAGTGCTACCAAGCCTTGTAGGCCCACTTACCAAGTCGTGAGAGGCCATCCTGGAATGCATCAAGGAACACCTGCTCCCTGGTACTGCTAGTGATGGGGTGCACCAGTCAACCCGTGGTAGGTTAAAATCCCCCACTATCACCATAGTCCCCCTTCTACACACCCTCCTTATCTGCTCTGCAAACTCCCCATCCAGTTCCCCAGATTGGGCTGGTGGTCTGTACACCACTCCCAGCCTCAGCTTTCTGCCCTTGGAGTCCAGGAGCTGCACCCAAAGCTCCTCTGTCCTCTCCTCCCTCATCCCTTATGCATTTATTCCCTTCCCTCACATAGAGTGCAAGCCCCCCTCCAACCCCCTGGTCCCTCCTGTATATCCTGTATTCCAGGATTGCCAAGCCCCAGTCATGGTACTGTGTGGCCCAAGTCTGTCACTGCAGCAATGTCCACCTTCCCCTCTGAAAGGAGCACCTGAAGCTCTGCAGTTTTGTTCCCCAGGATTCTTGCATTGAGAGAGACCTTCCACCCGTACCCCTCCTTCTCCTCACTCTTTTCTCCTTGGCCTGAGTCCCTCCGCTCAGTAATCCGCACCCTTTCTCCTCCTTATTCTTACTGGGTGGTGGTGCCTTCTGTATTACACTCAGACCACTCTGCCCACCCCCTCCCAGGGTTACTATGCATCCGCCTTTAGCTATATCTGGGGAAGGGGGACTCATTAGACTCCCCTGTCCAGACCTTTTACTAACCTCAGTCTTTGGCCCCCCCACTAGTTTAAATCCACCTTAGTGAGATATCCCCTCTAATCCTGCCTTTAATACTCCCTGCCACTTCCTGCTCAAGTGTACCCTGTCCCCCACATACAAGTCACTATTTCCCAGACCCTACCCCAGTGAGTCACTAATCCATAATTTTTGGTGGCGTCAATCCTCTGCCCTCGTTGAACTTCTTAATCCTACCCTTCCTCTCCATACTTGCACATGGTATGGGAGTAACTCAAAATACCACTGACTCCCCACCCCTCAGACTGCTTGCCCAACTATTCGAGCCTTCTCCTCACTACTTCCACAGTCTCCCCTGCCAAGTCGTTTGTACCCACATGCTACAGTAAATGAGGTTTCTTCTTCCCCCTTGCTGCACACTTCAGCAGTGCCTGCCCTGCCCCTCCTGTAGTCAACCTGGGGATAGCTTCAACCCAAATATGACTATACCTTCCCCCCCTTCTGCCCCATCTCACCCCTTTCAGTATACAATCTACTAGGATGAGTACCCCCATCCCTTAGCCCCTTTCCTTCTAATGCCCTTCTATCACCCCAGTATTCGATCTTTCCTGCCCTCACCCCCACCAGCTGCACCCTCTGTGACTTCTGTATCTGTACCCCTACTTCTGCCTCACCCCTTTCTCTGCCTTATTCCTCCCATCCCCCTTGAACTCTTTCCCAGCCTGACTACTTCCTACTGGGCTTTGCTGATTTCAACCCCTCTCCTATCCCCACTGTTGTCGATTTAGAGCCCTGTTCTTTTCTACCCTGATAGTGATGTCCCTCCCATCCTTCCCCTTCCTGTAGCCTTGTCTCCTCAGTCACCCCCTCCTTCCTTATTAGCCACCTTCTACCCTTTCGTTCTCGTCATCTCTTCCCCTAGCTGTTGTCATCCCCATGCCCGCTTGTCCTCCCCTTCAGTATCTTCCTGCTCCCTCTCTTTCCTGTAGCAGAGACTCAAATCTATTCTAGTTGATACCCTCTACATCTCTTCCCCTATCAGTTCCCCCCTCCTATTTGTTCCCTCAGTGCCACCCCTGGTCCCTCCCTACCCGCAGCCATCTGCTCTCTCCCCTGGTACTCCTCGTTGTCTCTTCCTCCCCCAACAGGAGGCCCCCATTGCCTCAGGCACCCACTCCCTTGTCCTCTCTTTTCTGTTAGTGCCTCTGATACTGGGGTCGGGTTCAGTACCTAGTTGTTCTTTCTCCGTCCCCCCTTGCCATCTCCTATTCCCCCCCCAGCTAGGATGCCTACCATACTCATCTGCTCTGACACTTAGACTCCTCCCTAACCTCCACAGTTCCTCCCTCAAACTAGCCAGTTATCTACAGACCATACACCCCCTCATCCTCCAAGCCCAGTCCAGGATCATGGCGGACCCACACCCTGTACACCCCACCACCCTTCCAAAGATGCCTGCCCTATTGACATGTGGCACCTGCCCCATTTTGGCCCCATCTTATTTTTCGGGCTCTTACTCCCAGGTTCTGTACCCTACTACAACTGTTAGGCCCTATTTACTCAAATTCCTGCCCCCCCCCACACTAATACCCCTACTGGCTCCTTGCAGACCGGGGTACTTAAGTCTCAAATGTCATCCGTTAGATACTGTATTACTGTAGCAATTCTAATGCCTCCTTGTCCATTTTTCACCCCTCAGCTACCATACATTTTGTTCTCAGTTCCCATATAGTTTCACTTAGCCCAGTCAGAAATCTATTGCACTCCAAGTATTACTCAGCTCAGTTAGAAAATAAACAGAACAAATAAATATGTATTGTTACAGCAATCATAACAGTATAGCTCAGTAATTAGCTCAGTTAGAGAAATAAACAGAGCAACTAAATCTGAATTATTATAGCTCTCCTCAAAGTATTCAATCATTGTTTTGTCTCCACCCAGAGACTCTGCTGTAATATAGGACCACAGAGAACACTGGGTGGGAGGTGAGGCAAATCTAAAGTCCCGGCAGAGCTTCGTTGAGCTTGCTCACTCCTGTCTCACTCGCTTGTTCTGTTTCTCCCAGTGCTGCAGGCTGCCCTTTTGTACTGGGCTCCTGCCTGCATTGGTGCCTTTTTCTGCCCACAAGGAAATCCACAGCAATCCCAATAGAGCTCTGCTGAGCTCGCTCTCTCCCCCCTCTCACTCGCTCATTCTGTTTCTCCTGGCACTGCAGGCTGCCCTTTTGTACTGAGCTCCTGCTTGTGTTGGCGCCTTTTTCTGCCTACAAAGAAATCCGCAGCAGTCCCGACAGAGCTCTGTTGAGCTCACTCCTTCCCCCTCTCTCACCCACTCCTATTTTACCTGGCGTGCAGGCTGCCCTTTTGTACTGAGCTACTGCTGGAGTTGGCACCTTTTCTGCCCACAAAGAAATCCACAGCAGTCCTGACAGAGCTCCGTTGAACTTGCTCACTCCCCCTCTCTTGCTCGCTCATTCTGATTCTCCCGGTGCTGCAGGTGACCTTTTGTACTGGACTCCTGCCTGTGTTGGTGCCTTTTTCTGCCCACAAAGAAATCCACAGCAGTCCTGGCAGAGCTCCATTGAGCTCACTCACCCCCCCAACTCGTTCGTTCTGTTTCTCACGACGCTGCATGCTGCCCTTTTGTACTAGGTTCCTGCCTGCATTGGCACCTTTTTCTGTCCACAAAAAAATCCGCAGCAGCCCCGACTGAGCTCAGTTGAACTCATTCACTCCCCCTCTCTCACTTGCTTGATCTTAATATGTCCCAAACACTGATTCCCCACAGTGACCACACTATTCTGCGCCAGAAGTGCAAAAATACAATTTGGCCAGGATGTGAAAAATGACAGCTGTACTGCTCATAAGGAGCTATGAAAAAATGCCAGTGTTGAAAATCTGGCGTGAAAATATTACAAATTTGTGAAGTTACAAGGGTGTGTGGAAACTGTGCAATGCACACTTGTAACACAGTCATTTTATGGACTTTCATCACCAAATTTTCCAACATAGGCATTTTAGGACTTCTGCTCATGAAGTGTCACTGTCATTTTCTCAATCTATCTCAAAAACTGAATTCCCAAGGCAACCAAACTATTCTGCGCTGGAAGTGCAAAAACACATTTTGGTCAGGATGTGTAAAATGACAGCTATACTGTTCATAAGGAGATGTGGAAAAATGCCAATGTTGAAAATCTTGACTGAAAATATTACAAACTCGCAAAGTTACGAGCGTGCAAGGAAACTGCACAACACACGCCTGTAAAACAATCATTTTTTGGATCTTTTTCACCAAATTTGCAACATAGGTTTTTTGAGAGACCTCCTCATGAACAGTGGCACTGTCATTTCATTAATCAGTCGCGAAAGGTGATTCCACACAGTGACCACAAAATCACCTTTTGGGACCAAATAACGCAATGACAGTGACTGAATTCATGAGGAGGGGTCCCAAGAACCACATGTTGAAAATTTGGTGCCAAAATTCCCAAACATGCCCGAGATATGCAGTAAAGTTGAAAAAAAACATATTTATGCCATTATACAGCTTACTGGCATTTCTTCAGTTAATGGTCGGCTTTGAAAAGTGCAGGCGTGTTCCTGGTCCACTGAAGATCATAGCACTGGGCTCTGGAGGTAAGTATGGGATGTGTGGGTGTGGGGAGGTGGAGAGTGCAGAGGGTGGGTGTGGGTTGGGGAGGGGCCACCAAACTCTATGAGGGACTGTTTTCTGTTTTACAGGTGTTTAAAAAAATCGCAGGACTGCTTTTTTTTTCAGGGACATTGGCATACTGAGGTGGGCTCCCAGCATGCCACCTGAGTTTTTGGGGGCTGTAGCCGACGAGGATTGGCACCTCTGTCAGCACATACCAGGGGGGGAGAGTCAGGGGATTGGGCACCCCATGGCAGGCACAAAGCAAACTGTGGGGACATTGTGCAGGTGAGGAGGGCTCCCCATCGGCAAATTGAACTTGGTGGGGACTGAAGCATTCGGGGATCAGAACCCCCATTGTGAAAAAGACTGTTGGGGGTGCATGCTACCCAGGGGACTGGGCACCCTTCAACACACACAACAAATGGGGAGGGGTTACAGTGTGCCGAGGAAAGTGGCTCCCGTCCAGCAAAATGTACTGGGTCGGGGGAGGCATAATGGATGTATAGTACTTCTGCAATGACGGGAGTCACTCCTCATTGTAGCAAAATGGCTGACGCTGCAATGATGAGGCGGCCCCTGATTGCAGTGGCAAAAACGTTTTAACTTGGTGGCACTTCTGCTGAACCAGTGTTATCAAGACACTGGGCTTGCATTGGTCCACCAGTGCCAAGCCCCCAAATGCAGTGCCCCTGTTGGCTGCCAGAGTGCCGCACCTCCACAACCCACTTCTCTCCTAAGCTGCCGCATAATGTTTCTAGCTCATGCGTGAAAGCAAACATAAAAAGGTGCCTCCAACTCACTAGCCACACCCCTGAGGAAGACTCGGCATGAGTCGAAGCACCAGGTGGTGAAGAAGGAGAACCTGTCTTTCCAGAATCTGCTTATTTTGAGCAATAAACTTATTTAGTTTATATTGGAGTCGGGACTACCTTTGTTCTGAGTGCTTGTGACTTTTTGGCTTATGTTTCTCGACTGGTCTGGCTGTCCTGCACAGAAGCACCGGTCTTTCCCCAGCTCGCAGCTGTTCTCTTAATTCTCATTTGAAATTGCCAGTATTGCTGCTGACGGAACAGCAAGCGGGTGTTATGACTGCCTGCAGGGTGTCTTTTGGACCAGTAACAAAAGAACATCCACAATAAATTTTAACTCACTAAACCACATTTATCCAGCTTAATTAGATTCCAGGACATATTAATTTTGGTATGCATACCACATCTTGAGTGTATACCTGCAATAACAGTGGAGCTATAAATATTACACTCAGTACTATACTCAGTACAAAAGGCAGATCAAAGACTTATTAAAGCCTATTGTGTCTGACTTCCCTTATCAAGGGGTGTTAATGCCCCTTTTCAATGAGAATGTGGTTGTCAAGCTTTCTTTTAAATACAAGGATACTATTTGTATCCATAACCTGTGGTGGGAGAGAATTACATGTGTTGATTACTCTTTGAGTACAGAAGAAGTTCCTCCTTTGGTTTTTATTGGGGTATGTTAATTTAAGCTGTTTATCAAGACTCCTAAGATTGAATTTTCATACCACATAACTGATACCCAGATCCTCCATTAAATCCTTGTCCAGGGAAATTTTGAACATTTGTAATAGGTTGTCTCTTAATCGTCTCACCTCCAGGGGGTACAGATTCAACCTCTCCAATCTAACTTCATATGTATCATGCATAAGGCCTTTGATCATCTTGGTGGTCCTCCATTGGACCCTCTCAAGAGCACTACAGTCCTACCTAAGGTAAGTACTCCACAGGGGGCTACAGTAGTCCAAATGGGGTCTAACAAGTGATTTATACAAAGGCATGATACATGCTTTATGTCTTGATACAAATGATCTACGAATAATGTCAATTATTCTATTGATTTTATTTACCAATTCACTGCAATAATTGGTAAATGACAAATCACAGGATATTAGGATCCCCAAGTTCCTTTCCCTGGTTACTGGTTTAAAGTAGTGTTGTTCAGTGTGTATGTATGTTGTTCATTCTATTGCCAAGATGCAAAACTACACACTTATTTGTGTAAAGTGCATTCCGTTGTTATTTGCCCATGTTGAAGTTTTACTAGGTCCTGTTGGAGGGTATGAGCTTTGTCATCACACCCTACTTAGGCACATATTTTTGAGTCAACTGTAAATTTTGTGCAGTTATTAACAAGTTTTTCATTCATATCAGAGATGTAAATATTGAACAACACCAGTCCCAGGACCAACCCCTGGGGAACACCACTAGTAAAAGGACCTAATTCTAACAAATGTTATTCGGACTCTGTGTCCTGTCCTGCAGCCAATTATTAACCCAAGTAATAATATGTGTGTCAATGCAGAGTGATATCATGTTGGCAATCAGCAGAGAGTGTGGAACTTTGTCGAAGGCATTTTGGTAGTCTAAAAAGACTGCGTCCACTGGTTTATTATTGTCTAGCAAATTGCTTACATGATTATAGAAAGCAAGCATGTTAGTTAAGCAGGAGCTGTTTTTTAAAGGCATGCTGTTTTATCCACTATGTTTTTCATTTCTAGGAATTTTTTTAGTCTGTCCCTCAGTAAGGACTCAAAAATTTTGCCCAATACCGAGGTCAGACTTATGGGCTTATAATTTCCCATATCAGATTTTCCCCCCTTTTTGTAAATTGGTATAACTTCTTCTCCCCTCCAATCACTGGGAACCTCCTCCATGGTTAGGAACAAATAAAAAAGTTTGTAGAGCAGTTCAACTAACCAATCCATAATTTCTTTCACTAGGATGGGGTGAAGTTTATCCGGTCCCGCTGATTTAGAGGTGTCAAGTTTACCTACTTTTCCTGCTATTTCAGATCTAGACTTTGTGTCAATGTGTGCACAAGTGTGAACATTTTCATACAGTTTAACAAATAAATAGGTAAATGTTGAATTTCTGTAACTTACAAGTTATATAACCAAGTACCCCTCTATTTAGCAGTTTCTGAGACTCTTCCAAGAATGTATGCACAGACTATTTCAATTATCTAGCCCCAAAGATGGTTAAGTTGTAAGAATAGAAATATTTTCAGAAATGTTCATATAAATACATAAATTGTCAGATTCTAAACCCCTATAACTTCTCCGCCCCTCATCTGACTGTCTTAAATTTTTGCATCCTTTTTGGACCGCTTCCCAACAGTATGCCTGCCACATTTCAGATCTGTAGATATGAGAATGACCACATTATGACCAATTAAAAACTTAAGAAAATTCCACAAAATTGTGAAATTCCGTAAAATCAGAATTTCCTAATTTTGCCCAGCCCTACTCCTATAACTTAAGTATCCAGCCAAAGAATGAATCTTGCAAAACGGAGCTTGGCATGTATTTAAAACACCAGAAGAAGCCCACTGCTTTATTCTCAGAAGTTGTCCTGGACCACCACACCCTGTCGGTAGCAATCAGAGGAGAGGGAGACAGGCAAGAGCACTGGAACTCAGCTGAACAGATCTATATCAGAGCAGATTGTTACGCTTCTAAGATTCGGCAATTTGGCACCTCAAAGTGATCATGGCAAGTGACAAAATCCAAGGAAAAGGATCATGCCACCAGACTACCTCAGTCTTCCTGCTGTCTATGCAGAAGCCACAGCTATGGCTCAAGCCAAAAAATGCCATAATCCTCCTCACTCTTCCTAGTAGTCATTCCTCATAGACAGGCTTCTTGGGTATAAAAAGATTGGCAGTGGCCCCAGCCCCATTAATGGACTTGATTTTCTCATGGCAGGCAAACAGACAGAGGGAGGCAACTTATTGTATGTCTCCTCAGAAGACAGGAAAAGATGTGTCTATTTGTCTGAGCTGGGCCAATATAGTGGCTGAATCAGC
Organism: Neoceratodus forsteri; assembly: GCA_016271365.2. NCBI lineage: Eukaryota > Metazoa > Chordata > Ceratodontiformes > Ceratodontidae > Neoceratodus > Neoceratodus forsteri. Next base: position 417,003,154 of record CM028136.1, read on the forward strand.
AGTGAACATAATGCCAGTACCTCTGGAAAATGATGACTCAACAGACTTAAGTCTTTCTTTTTGGCCTGGCACTGAATTGATTTAGTGGGTAATGTATTTGTGAATTGATACAGTACTAAGGGAATTTGTTGGTTTAGTACCAGTGAAAGTGTCAAGGAGTGAGAGAGATGCAGATTCACTGGATGTGTAATGGGAAACAACAATATACAGTTCTGAGGAAGTCCTGTGCTGGAACACAGCAGGTGTAATACATATACTGGGTAATATATATTTCTAGCATATGGACAGCCCAATGTAATTTAGAAAGTCTGAGAGCCAACTGATGTGGGCACCAGTCCAGATGAGATGCTCCCCTACCCCTGCTTAGTGGAGACCGGGGAGTCTGGATGGTCTTTGGACTGGGATAGGAGTAAATCCCTAGAGATGCCACCTGGAATAAGGAGAAATATCACTTATGGTGTTGCATGTTGGCTCTTCTCAGATAAATTGATTTTAAGAAAAAACCTTGCTGCTACATGTTAATTCGCTCTCTACCTGCTGTTATCATTACTTGTCTCAGGCTAATCTTTCTCTAACTGCTGTTATCGCTACTCATCACAAGCTCAAATGTACAACTTGGCAGGGTTGCCTCTGACTAGATGGGTACTGGTACAACTATGGTCCTTGACTCCCCGGCCCTCCTAGTGCATTATTCCCCTGGATGCCCCTGGGCAGGGACTGCCCATCGCACTCATACCCAGTGTCGGAACCAGGAGCCTGGTTACATGTCCCTCCCACCAGCCGCTAAAGCCGTAAGTGTGCAGTATCTCCTATGTAACCCCGAACGCTCGTTGCTCTCATGCCCAACTATGGTACCATGAGCCCGGCTCTTATCCCAACACCATGCCACTAAAGCCGTAGGCTTGCCTAATCGTCCTCCAGAACCCTCGACTGCAGACCACCCTCACGTCCGCCTACGATACCTCCTAGCCTGGCCACCCAACCCTACGCCTTACCGCTAAAGCTGTGAGCCTTGCTAAACTCAAAACTCCGGCCGAGTGCTGCTCTCATGCCTGTCAACGGCATCCTGAGATAGGTTACTTGTCCTATCGCCCTGTCTCTATCACCGCTAGTTCAGCCATTTCCCGCTAAAACTCTGACCACACGCCCCCTTCCAAGCTCGCCTACGGTACCACGGGCCCAGCTGCTTATCCCTGCACTTCACTGCCGAAACCATAAGATGCTACTGTGGACTAGTCTGCTTTCAGGGGACGCTGCTGCATTCGTTCCCAGGAGCAGCTCCATAAGCCCAGCTGCTTATTAGTACCCTAAGCCACCACCGCCATACTCCGAGCAGCATAGCTGTCTTAAACTGTGATCCTACCCATGGTCTTACAAACCTCCCCCTCTACTCCTTCTCTCCTTCTCCCACCTCCTGAACCATGTCCTCCCGGGGTGGATATACCCTGTCCTTGTACCAGTACCCACTCTCCTTGTAAATTCCAGTCAACGTTTTTGCTTAGACTAGTAGACACTATGTTAGCCTAGCCTAATTAGCTTCTCTGTATGTACTGTACTGCCTCACTAATTGTATGGTTTATGTTGTACATTCCTTAGTATGTATCTTGTCTTGTACTCTCCCGAGTCGTGCCTGAAAATAGTCACCTGCTGGCTAGTGCACCTACCCGGTAAACAAAAGTTAAATAAATAAATAATGAGAGCTTGTTAGAAATATCAAGCTGTGGCCATTTTGAAGACCCCCTCATCCTCCTTTGATACTTATATTATCCCTTATCTTTCATAGGCCCATGGAACCAGAAGGTTCCCCAACCACCCGTCATGGTACCTGCTCATGCCCAAGTAAACAGACTTTACTTGGGCATGAACAAATAAATCTATTTATTATTATTTATTTTTCTATTTATTGAAATCTTGGATGACACCTGTGAGCACATGCTCGTTGAGAGGTTCCATATCAGATTCATTAACACAAGAAGGCACAATATAGTTACAGTAAATTATACATACAGAGTACAAAAAAATTCAACAGTACATTGGTTACAATGACAAACAATTACACAAATTGTGCTAAGGCATAGTACATAGTATGCCAGTGTCCTGCAGAAGAGAGAGAGAGAAAGGGGCAGAAACAGACTGTTAGGGTGAGGTAGGGAGGGGCAGTGGGAGCTGAGATAGGAAGGGCAGAGGGAAATAAAAGAGCCAAGGGTTGGGGGGTGAGAGGCAAGTGCTAAGGCAAAAGAGGGTGGGAGGCAAGTGCTTGGGCAAAGACTTAACTTGGTGGGTCAGGAGTTGGAAATGCTGAGGCAGACGAAAGCTGTGGGAACAGACTAGCGGGGACACCTACAGGTACTATTGTCGGTGAGATGCTGATGGAATTTGTGCTTAATGAAAGCAAGGGTTGTGGCTCCAGCTATGTCAGGTGGTAGATCATTTGTCTACAGAGGGGCCCAATGAGCAAAGGATCACTGGGCCATAATTATGCGGCACCTGGTCACATGGAATACTTGTGTAGTCAAGCTCCTGGTGTGCCTGGCATGTTAGGTGGTGATAGAAGGCTCAGAACTCCTTGAGGAAGTAATTTTAGTGAGACCTTTTTTGTGAGTAAGCAGGTTTGATAAAGTATTCTGTCCTTTAATTGAAGCCAGCCCAATCGCACATAAAGTTCACAGGTGTGGATGAGTTTTCCGTCTTGTCTGTGACTTCCTGGCAATCCATCTTACTAACATCCTCAATCACTCCCTCTGCATGGAGTCCTTCCAGAAAGCATGTAAGTGCAAGATATTAAACCTCTTCACAAATCTGGTTCCAAGGATCTAGTATCCAACTACCATCCCATCTCCCTCCTTGCCCCTCTCTCCAAAATTGTAGAGAAAGTGGCCCACAGGCAAACCACAGAATTTCTCTCCAAATACAACCTGCTTACAGAGGCTCACCATGGGTTCCATGCTAGACACAATACTGAAACTGCCCTCATCAAGTTCACCCACTTCATAGACAAAGCTAACAAAGGCCTCCACACTGGTGCTGCATTCGTAGACCTCACCAAAACCTTCAACCTCATTGATCATGAAGTCCTCCTCCATACCCTGGCTGGCCTCCATTTCTCACCTGAGGTGTGCCTCTGGTTCAAGGTTTACCTAACGGGCAGATCCCATTGTACCATTATTGGTGGTGTCCTCTCTGAATCCTGCCCCATCAAATATGGCATCCTACCCCATCAAATATGGCATACCCCAAGGGTCCATCCTGGGCACTCTTCTCTTCTCTCTGGTCATTAACTGCCTGCCTGACATCTGCACCTCCTCTGAACTCTTTCTCTATGCTGATGATGCAGCCCTTTTCTGTCAGGAGAAAAACCCCAACACTCTCATTAACAAACTCCAATTTGATTTCAGCAGACTTCATACCTGGTTCACGTCCAAAGGTCTTGTACTCAACTCCAAAAAAACTAAGTTCATGGTTTTCTCCAAGCCCCACAAGCCCCTTGACTTTGACCTCTCCCTCTATGAAAACCTTGGTAACTCCATTGAAAGAGTCAGTGAATTCAAGTACCTCGGCTTACTCCTGGATAGCCACCTCAATTTTAATGTTCACACTAGCCTCACAATCAAAAAAGCCCACCAACACCTCAGTGTCCTCCACAGAACCAAGCATTACCTTAACAGGGAACCCAAATCCCTCTTAGTCTCCGGCTTCTTCCTTCCTGTCTTCAGCTATGGTTCACTTGTCTCCCTCCCCCACCTCTCCATAAAAAATTTCTCAGACTTCGAAGTTCCTACCACAACGCTATCTGCTTTGCTCTGGTCTCCCTAAACTCACATACCACTGTGACCTTTATAAACTCACCAGTTGACCCTACCTTGAGGCCCAACTCAACTGCAAGATGGCCACCTTCTTCTTCAAACTCTCCTGTGTACTTCCTGATTGCCTCACCTCCCTTTTCCAGACAGCCACCACCACCAGGACCACCAGACTGTCCTCCACTCTTTCTTTCACTGTTCCTTGCGCCAACCCACTCAAGGCCAGAAAATACGCTCCTTTATGGGACCCAAGCTCCTCAGCGCTCTCTCCCTCTGAAACTAAAACTCTATATTATCCTGATTTTATGTACCATTGTATTAACCCTTGCTGTTAGTTAAATGTTTTAGCCTATGTCATGTCTCAGGACCGTTGTATGTAACTGGACGGTTGTATAAACAGAAAGTAATGCTCACATGCCTTTCCAGTATAACCAATAAAAACTAAACAAAATGAAATATTAATGAGTATTGAACCCTGAAATAACTTGCTCTGGTGTGGCCCTCTTCATTATATTTTGTGCGAGATTGGTGCTATGGGTACTGTACATTTTCTGTGCCCACGGCCTTCCTTTGGTTTTGTTGGAGTTTGTCCTGTGCTGGGAAGCCTATACTTGTTGGTTAACTGTGGATTTCTCTCCTTAAGCATAATGATCTTTGAGTTTTGATTATACAAAATGCATGTAATGTGCAGTAGAACCAAGATTTTTTTCTTTTACATATAAGGCTGTTCATATGTGCTGTTCTCTGTCTGTTCTCTGTTGTTACTATCTTGTGTCAATAAACATGAAATATAAAAAAGTATAAAAAGTTAGACTTTCTCTGAGCCGTATGCAAGCCACTCATGGTAGCTGCACTTGCCCATCAACCATAACTGATGGAGTAACCATGGCTACCACTGCTACTGGAGTCACAACCAGACTGAGCTGAGAAAGCTCAGAAGGAGAGGAAAGATGTGCCCAACTTCATTGAACTGATCTAGTTCTAACTGCAGCTCCATCTTGTCTCTTATCCCTTTCTGACACCTGTCTGTCACACTGTGTCCATGTGGTCACCACACAACTGAGCTGACTTTGGTCCCAGCAGCAGGATTACAGTTCAGCCAGCATGACACTGGCAGTGGAGCAGGCAGCTGAATTACTGAGCATGTTGCATTCCTGCTCACTAACTCACTCAGTCTGATTCAGGCTGCTAAGCAAAATGGCACTATTGGCTTTATTGCTGACTCCTGCTCAGTGCTCTTACATGTGTCACTGTGTGTGCTATTATGCCATGCCACTGTCTGTTAGAGGATGTGCTGGGGGATGGTTCTATGGCTGTGGATAACAGGATTGGTCAGAGACACTTCATCTTCACTAATAGTCTTTCCCTTGACCCACCCCACACCACCCGAGTCAGTACCCAGTCAAGTGAGCGCTACCAGAATAGCGCCACAATTCACAGTGCTAGTCTGATAAGTGTTCACATGGACAGCAAGTGGGGATTTACAGTGTTTGCTGTAAATGCTCCCTTCGCTGCTGTCCATGGTCCTGCAAAAGAACAAAGGCTGTGAGGAACAGGAGGCTGGTTAAGCTGCTCCCGTGGTGTGGAGAGCTGGGGCATGGAGTAACTCGGTCAGTGGCAATGGAGACCAGGGTTCTAATCCTGGTCACTCAACTTTTGCCACATTGGGGCTTAGTTTTTATTTACAAGAGGCAGTGGAAACACTATTCCACGCCCCACACATTTTAAAACTTTCTCCGTGGTCCGCTTCCCTTGGAGTGAGAATCCTTAAGACTGAGAGAATGTGGGGGGTGAAGCCCCCCACAAATATAAAATTGGCACCTTTTTTACTGCACGCACCATGCTGACACTATTCTTGTGGCACTCTTTGGACCCAGTGCCCCTGAGTCAATAGGGAAAAATTTAAAAAAAATTAGTTTTTTCCTTTGAAAAGATGACTGACTAGCTGCTTGTAGCTCCTAACTACTGGCTTGCATGAGTCAGTAAACTGATTCAGAAAGATAAATACTGCCCTGAGCAAGCCAGTGTCAGCCATATCCAGCACACCCTTGACTCTTTCTATGTCCTTTATGAGGTGCAGCCTTTAAACTGGACACAGTACCCCAGCTGGGGTCTCACCATTGAGCAATATAGTGGCAACACCACATCCTCCCTCCACCAGCTGGAGATAACCCTCCCGACGAATCACCAATATCCCACTTGCCATATCCACAGCTTTATCACCCTGTTCTGCCACTTTGAGATTATCAGTTATGATAACCCCAAGTTGCCATACCTCTTAGTGACTGTTAGAACGTCCCTCATCCTATACTCAGCTCCTGCATTCACATGCCCTAGGTGCATGACTTTCCATTTTTTGACATTGACATCCCCAATTGCCATGCTCTTGATCACTCCTCAAGATTGCCAAGATCCATGTGTATTCTCTCTACACCCTCCTGAGTGTCCACCCTATTACAGGATTTGTTATCATGAGAAAAAAGGCATACATTCCCTTCCAATTCTTCTGCAGTGTCACTTATGAAGACATTGAAGGAGATAGGTCCCAGTACTGAGCCCTGTGGCACCCCACTGGTTGCTCTACTATCATTAGAGTGAGTGCTTTTTACCACCACTCTCTGTCACCTATCTATTAACCAGTTTCTAACCCAATTCACCACTTTGGATCCCACTCCTAAGCCGCTCAGTTTCTTTGTCAGTCTCCTGTGTGGCACAGTGTTAAAGGCCTTGCTAAATCCCAGATAGGCTATGCGCACTTCCCTCCCCTGATCTATGTCCCTGGTCATGCAGTCTAAAAAACAATCAGATTCATCTAGCATGACCTCCCCCCTGTGAATCCATGTAGCCTGTGGTCTTGCAGCCCACTGCATTCAAAATATTCTGCCAGACTTTCCTTTAGGAACAGTAAGCTGCTCAATAAGGCTGCCAGTGGGACAGCAAGAACCATCCAGAGTTTTTTTAGTATCCTTAGGTGAATTCTCTCTAGAACCTCATCCTTGTCCATCTTCAGAGCTGCAAGTCCCTTGAGGACTCTTTCCTCTGTAAATGAACTTATGTCCACCACCCCCTTCTCCTGCTACTTGCTCCCTCCCACCACTGTGAAGACTAAGCAGAAGTACCTGTACAGAAAGACAGCTTTTCCTTGGCCCCCTTCTATGCAGTCTCCCTCCCCCTCACTTCCCTCCTTATCCTCCAGATCCTCACTACCCTACCCTTACTTTCCTCTTCTCCACTTATGTATCTAAAGAAAGTCTTTTCCCCTTTAGCTACCCCTTTGGCTATTCTTTCTTTTGTGTGTGCCTTTGCTCCTTTCACCACATTTTCTGCTTCCCTCTGTTTTACTTGGTATAACTCCCTGTCCTCTTCCCTCTGTGCTTATACCTCCCTTTTTTCTTTCACCACCTTGTCCACTTCCATAGAGAGCCATAACAGTCCCTTTTTCTTCCTGCATTTACTCACTTCCCACATGTACAGTCTTTTGACTGTAAGTATGCCCTCCTTTATTTTTCCCCACTGTGCCTCTACCCCATCTGACAATCCTCCATGAGGCTGTTTCTGAGGCAGTCTTCCATTTCTTTAAAGGGACAGTAAACATTGCAGGGGTCACTCATATTGTGAAAGCCATGAAAAGATCTTTCAATTTAGATACTGGGTTTACCAATAGGGGACAGGAGTCTTGAGATATGAATAGCTAAGTAATGTGTCAATCACAATAAAGCAGCAGCCATTTCATGTTGTCTTACTCACAGGAAGTGATGTCACTGAGGGGCTAGCTGTATGTTGTTAATTACAGCTTGCCCCTCAGTGGCATAACTTTCTGTTTTAAAATTGCATGAAATGGCTGTTGCCTTGTTTTGATTTACTGATGATTTAACTAGTCATAGCTCAGGACTTTTGACACCTACAAGAAAGCCAAATATCTCATTCAAAAAACTTTTCATGGGCTTTCACAGTTTGAGCAGTCCCTGCAATGTTTATTGTCCCTTTAAATCCACCCTCCTATTAAAGTCCAGGACCCCTGTCCTCATGTGGTTTACCTCAGCTCCTGTCTTTATGTTAAATCACACTGTATGGTAGCCACTTGAACCTAGGGGACTACCCACAGTGATGTCTCCAATGCTGTCCCTGTTTGTAAGCCCCGGATCCAACACTGCCCCATCCCTAAGGGGTTCCTTGACCAACTGCCTGAGAAAAGCCCCTTGTAGGGAATCAGGGATAGTCCTGCTCTTTGCTGAAGCTGCAGCCGAAAGGCTCCACACCATGTTCAAGTCACAAACCATAGCAGCACCTCCTTACTTGCAGTTCTGATTGATTGACTTCCCAAGTCTGTTATCCAACTCCTTTCTCTGTGTTGAAGTCTGCACACTACCCTGGTATGGATAGCATCACCAGAACTTGTCTCTATGATGATCCACATCACCTCCCTTTTTCTTCTGGATGCTCCTGTATCCTCATGGTTTTGATTCCCTATCTCACATACAGTACAAGCTCTCCTCCCTCCTCCTTGCTTGTGTCTCTCTGGAACATGCTGTAGTCAGAGATGACCATGTTACAGCTGTGGTGCTCAGTGCACCACAACTTCATTATAGGCACCAAATCCAGGTTAGCCTCTGCCCTGATGGCTTCCATGTCTGGACTTTTGTTTCAAATACTCCGTGCATTCATGCACATGGCTCTCATACCTAAATCCCTCTCTGTTAGTCTGTTTCTGTGCTTTCTCAACCCCTTCCTGCTTGTGCTGTTCCCTGAAGCCTTTAATACATCCCTACCTGCCTCCATGACCCCTACCTTTCTGCTTGTGCTGTTCCCTGTTCATTTTTAGAATATAGTTTACAATTATCCATAAAATGTTATATCGATACATAACTGATAAATGAACACTGTATTACTAATAGCAATAGATACTGTCCCAACACAAAGCTTTCAATAAAAAAATAATCCTATCCCTTAAGGTTCCAAAGTTATCCTTTTAATAGAAACTTTCTTTAAATGGGGACTATCAAGTTGGAAACAAAGAGGAAAGAAAGTTATTTGATTTTTAAATTAAAAGCTTGTAGTTAGGTTGCCACTAGGGGTGCTAAACAAGATGGCAGCTTAGTATAGATACTCTCTCCCCTCCAGGTTTGCGTCCTTCTATATCTGTAAGTTCTTCTAACTCTAAAAATTATCTCAGGATCCTAAACTGTATCTAAAGAACTGAGGAAATCGAAGGGGTGGTTATTTTAGAAAAATACCTACACACGAGACCGCATGTACTCCTGCAAGCTGTCTTGTAGCCTATCTGACTTGCCAGCATGGCGCTTCAGCAACCTGCCACGTGGGGCCAAATGACAGTGGAGAATATGTTCAGGCAGCTAATCCAAAATGGCCCAGGTTACAATCGCCACCAACCATACGGCACAGTCCTACAATCACTTGAGTCCCAGATACTCTGCATGGAGCACAGGGTATCAGCCATTGAAACCACAATGCATGATTTATCTGCAACCCTAAGAGAACAGCAAAGACCATCCTTAAAATGCATGACAAGATCAATGTCCTACAAAACTGGGAGTAGAAATAAACTCTGATTCCTAGGATTCCCTGAGAAGAGATGAATCTAAAGACACTGAAAGGTTTCCTGCAGTGCACCTTATCTGAGATGTGCAACTGGACCCTACAAAGGTGCTGCAGGTTGAACAGGCCGACAGTACACTGGCCCCTTCCCTAAGCCCAATGAGAGGCCCTGGTCCATAATTGCAGGCTTCCTGGATTACCAAGACAAAGAACTGGTCATGGCAAGGCCTAAAAAATGGACCAGATATTCTGGCAGAAGCACAACATTCAAATATGTACGGACTACTCTGGGAATTATCCGACAGTCAGTTGGCATATACTGAGGCCCACCACCACGATGCACAGATTGGGCCTGCCATTCTCCCTCCACTATCCAGCCACCATGAGGTGGTTACAATGGTACCTCTCTCTTCTTCACCAATCCAGATGCCACTATGGACTTCCTTTGGCACACCTGGCCTCAAGAGATGCAGCCTTCTGCCCCCCGCCAATGAATGGGCTGGTCCGGAGGAGGTGGACAGGAGATCCCCCCACACCTGGAGAGAAAGGGGTAATGGTAGCCGGATGCTGAAAGCATCTGGGCAATCCCTCCCACAACATAAAATGGCAAAATAACTGAAGGCATGCAAAAAGGGATCACCCGTCAGACCTTGAGCACTCCACAAGCCCCAAGCAGGACCAGATGGACACTGCAGGCACTGGATCTATACAAGATTATTACACGGAGAACAGGTATAAAACCCTATGATCCCCAGAGTAGCATCTAAAGACCTCCGGAGGACCTATGACCTCCCTGCAGCACCAGATCTCTCCTGACTCCAGCCCAGCTGATTCATGGGTGGCCCAAGCACCTGCGAGCATGACCAGTGAAATGGAGAAGTCAGAAGCACTCCCATCGCATGTGCAGTTGGATCCAGCTAGCAACCAATGAACTGTCTTCTCTGACCTTACAAAGCACTGCCCAAAGACTCTGCAGATCAACCTTGAGTTAGATAAGTACTTTTTCACCAGTATTGGAGTTTTCTTTCAAAGGTTGGTAAGGGGGGGTAGGGCTTGTCTGCATTTGGGGAGAGGACCTTTTAGCACATAAATGTACCGCAGGGATCTGTTAACAAGGGCTAAAGTTGGGGATTTTAGCCCCCCCACAAAGAAGTAGCCACTGGGCAAGAGCCTCCCCCTGCAACTCAAGAGTATTGAAGTGGCCTACACCACCAACAAGACTGGGGCAAAGGAGTGGTTGACTCCATTAGGCTGCAGGTAGGCAGAGCCTGCAGCCCTCTTATATCAGCTCTAAAAATGAGCTACTGATTCAGACCATGGAACACTTCCTTTGGGGTTTCCACTGATCCTTCCCTGTCTTTGCAGCCCTTCAATTTAACCCTTGCAGTGCTGCAGACTGAACATCTGTCCAGAGCTCAATCAAATAGATTCATTCTAGTTCTTTCAGCAGCTTTGTAGTGCTTCAGTGAGTACAAGAAACACATGTTTTCTTTTGAATCCAACTTAGTAAACAGTATTTTTAGAGCTACTACAAGACCGATAACAGCATCTTACTGCAGAGTAGTCTCAAATTGCATTCTTGGTCATCTCTCCCAATGTCTGTGTGTGTGTGTGTGTGTGTGTGTGTGTGTGTGTGTGTGTGTGGCAATGAGTTATAGTATTTCCTCTGAAAATTTGGTTAATGTTAACCTTTTCAGGATCTACGTAATTAGTGGCATTGGAGCTATGCTAGTTTTATACTTGTAGGAATGGTAAATAAATGCTAGGCACCTAATGTTTTAGGGATTTTCAGAGGTTACAGGGGGCATCCTAGGGAATTACAAAGAATAATAGTGGTGTCAACTGCAGTGTTCCCAGATTGATCAAAGCATTTCCCTGTAGAGCACCCTCCTTTTCCCTGTATTTTCCATGTGAAACTGGGACAAAACTACTGTGCAGTTTCCTGCATGTTCTAATCAATACATGTACGCAACTGAATTCATTATGCCCATCAGTAAAATCATTATGACAAATGTTAAGACTGTTTCTATTTATTTGAAATGGTAAAACTCACCTACAACATATCACATAGGCTGTCCATGTATCTCCAGAACCTCTTGATGGTATTATAGCATTGTTACAATGTACTGACTCAGCCGGATAGCCTGGCTGAGATGCAGTATGTCATATTCAGTGGGGTCATACTCTTTTATCCATTTTTGCAATGTACTGACACAGGATAGCTTTGATGAGATGCAGGATCTCATTTTCAGAGGGGGTCCTAATTTTACCCATTTCTACAATGTACTGATACAGGTTAGCCTGGCTAAGATGCAGTATCTCATTTTCAGTGGGGTCTTACTTTTACCCATGTTTGAGTTCCAACAGAGGATACAGCATCTAACTACAGAGCAGTTCCAAATTACATTCTTGGTCATCTCTCCCAATGTATGTATGTGTATAGCAATGATTTACAGTATTTCCTCTGAAGAATTGATTTATGTCAGGGTTTTAAATAATTGATTAGCAGTTTTTTTTCTTGGGATAATACTAACTATACAGAAAGTATTTATATAGGTTTTCTAGGACTGTTGTATTTGTTAAACACAGTGAGACAAGAGCTATGCATTTTCACAAAGTTTTAGCTAGTTTTATGAGCAAACGCTAATCAATTTTTAGAGTTAAATAAAACCCTGTATGTTAACACTTTCAGGGACCTATCAAATTAGTGGCTTTGGAACTCTTATGGTTTTATATTTGTAGGAAAGGTAAATGCTAGGCAGCTAATGTTTTATAGGTTGCAAGAGGTTGCAAGAGGCATGATTACAAAGAAATCATAGGGGTGTCAACTGCAGTATTCCCAGACTGAACAAAACATTTCCCTGTAGGGCAACCTCATTTTCCCTGTGTTTTCCATGTAAAACTGGGACAAAACTCCTGTGCATTTTCCTATATGCCCAAATCAATACATGTATGCAACTGACTACATTATGCCTGCTAGTAAAATTGCTATAACAAACGTTAAGGCTGTTGTGTGTGCTCTTTAGCCCTGTTATGATGTACTGATACAGGATGGTCTGGCCGAGATGCAGTATGACATATTCAGTGGGCTCATACTTTTATCTATTTTGGCAATGTACTGACACAGGATAGGTTTCCTGAGATGCAGTATCTCATTTTCAGAGTGTCCTAATTTTACTCAGTTTTACAATGTACTGATATAGCTTAGCCTGTCTGAGATGCAGTATCTTATTTTCAGTGGGGTCTTACTTTCACCCATGTTTACATCTGCGTGCAATATACTGACACATAATAGATTTGCTGAGATACTAATGTCTGCCATATGCAACATGGCAGTGCTGACTTAAACCATGCATAGATGAGTATCGCACATATGTAGTCATGTCAGTGCTGCCATGTTACTGCTGACTCGGAGCAAACTGCACATGCGTGAGTATCACACATGTACAGTTCTGTAATCACAACAGTATCAGTTACATCTGACTGTGGTGACAGAGCATGGCATGTTCTTTAACACCTCTTGCAATTCTAAAGCTCTCCACAACCATATCAGCTCAGTGCTGGCAAAAGCTAGGGATGGGTACACTGGGGACCACTCAACTGTCTTCATGTCCACAGTCTATATTGGCAGGTCATTTTAGAAGGCCACTACCTTCTGGGACAAAATATGCTTCCTAATGGTACCCTAAACTTGCTATCTGTGACCTTCAGAGCATGTCCCTGTGTCCTGCTGGAGAACATATCCATATGTTCAGTGCTGTCAATACACTCTGAGAATGGGAAGACTGGGCTCATGTCCTTCCCAGCCTGCTGTTCCACAGGGACAACAAAAGTTTGCAAACACCCCGACATATGCAGAAATCACCAGGACCACAACAATATCATTCAAAGTCCTTTATTTACCTAAAGTGCATAGTGCACCCACATATAGTGAGCATAAAAAAGTGTCTGCTGAGCCTTTCTACAACCATAATTTCTCCTGACCCCTGCCAGGCATCATCAGAGTGATTCACTCTAATGATGCCTGGTAGGGACTGGGAGAAGCATTACTTTCTGAGTGGCTCAGTTGTCACATTTTTATGCTCACTATGTGTGGGTACACTATGCACTTTTGTTAAATAAAGAACTCTGAATAATATTTTGCAATCCTGGTGCTTTGCCATGTGGGTGACCTCATCCTTTGCTTGTTTGAGTTTTTCATTGCTGAGCACCATTTTACTTGTTCCTACTCCAAATCCATTTTGCTTTGTTCCACAGGAGAAGATAGTAACAACTACTAGTAAACATAAATGTGGATATTATCTGTTAGATCTTTCCAGGTATTCCTGCTTTGAAAATGCAGCTTCCCTTAACAGTGGTTATCTAAACATAAAACCCACCTGCAAATGTATTTTATTTTAGTACTGAACACATTCTATTTACTGCTGCAGTAAATGTAAACACTGGAGGAAATATGAAGAAACTGGCAGAGGGACGCTTACAAAGGATGTCAGTAGACATTTTGTGACTGCATAAATATGCAGAACTAAAAAATGCTACATAAATTCACTGCCACTAAGTAAGTGGCAGATGGTGGGGGGGGAGAATTTGTCAACACAAAAAGGGGACTTGATTTGCACTCAGAGAGGAGTGAGATGATCATTTTTTATTTTGTGGGACAGTGACCCACAGGGTGTAAAAAGTTGGGGTTATTGAAAATATGATGGATTATAATCATCTACATAGCCCATTTTCTTAAAGCAGCAATTTTGCCATCAAAAAGGAAAAATGGTGGGTTGGAATTGACAACCATCTGACATTTTCACAATCCCCCACTCAAAAATGAATACCAACACCATTTATCTTGCTGCACTATAAGACTGCACCAAGAATTTAGCATCTATGCCAAGCTCCATGCTGCATTCTTTCATGAGTCTTTATAGTACAATACCACAATAAATTTTCTTTACCTTATCCTCACTTCCATCTGCATGCACCCTAACCCCTTTCTGCCCTGCTATCATGATATTTAGGGCTTGATTAAGTAAAGCTGTATCCAAATTTCCTCCCCGTGGATCAAGTTAAACTTTTTCAATGCCAAAAAAAGACTAGCAATGCATTCCATGGCTTTGAATAAATTTAACATGGGTGGTATTATACTTTGCACATTCTTGTATTCTATGATTCTAGTAAGTTCACCTATTAAGTTATGAGGCTATGCTGAATTTTGCAAATACAGGCTCATAACATTTGTAATATTCAATATTTTTACCACATTTCAACATAGCTACATGTTCTGGTACAGCGACTCATGAATTTGACAGCTGTCATTCTTCAACCCTCTCCAATATGTGTGTTTGTAGCCCAAAGTTAATTTTGCAGTCCCTGCACAACATCACTTTTAGGCCAGGAGTTGAACATTTTCTCTGCCCTTCTTTATGAGGCAGGTTCATCACATGACTGTATTGAAAATTTGGTGTAAAAATATTAAAAAAAATAATTTTCAATATTTTAAACCCAGATTCCTCTCCTGCAGCCCTATTGGCTCTGGCAAGAGTTTGTTTTCTTTAGTGCACTTCTAGATGGCCGGGAATTACCCGCCTCCCCATAGTGTTGTAACCCACCCTTCCACCCCTTTCCAGAGTTATGCAGAACCAGGTCTGGTGGTCTATACCACTCCAATGCACCTGAAACACTGCCTGCAAGACATAAGGCACCCTCCCCTGAATTTTTATTTTCTAAAAAAAAAGCTCACCAAGCACAGGATATCTCCTTTTTCCATCATGCCTCTCCCCCACCCCATTGCACAGGGGAGGCCTAATCTTCTGATGCTGTTACCTAACAGCCACTTAATCAGGGCAGGCCTTTGCTGCCCTCAACTCGCACTTCCCGCTGCCTTCCGACAGAGCAAGGTGAAAGCCCTCCTGCACTCTCATATGCCATCTTTCCCAAAGGACTAGCACCCCTTGTTAGATATTTGTAGACATAGTTATACCCACAGCCCCTTGAGGAATATAGAGTATGTCACCAAACTGCACCACATCTCCTCCTCCAAATTAGGAGGACAACCAATCTAGGTTCCCCTGCTACACCCCCTGAAGGTAGCAGACAGGGAGGGTATGAATATAGGCACCCAGGGCAAAGAGGTTGTCCACAAGCAGGTTTCTGCAGCCACAAAAGTGCCTATTATGCCCACCTTATGTCTATCCAATGACTGTGTATATAGTTAT
Source organism: Neoceratodus forsteri (assembly GCA_016271365.2). Lineage (NCBI taxonomy): Eukaryota > Metazoa > Chordata > Ceratodontiformes > Ceratodontidae > Neoceratodus > Neoceratodus forsteri. Next base: position 417,018,719 of record CM028136.1, read on the forward strand.
GGTTGTTTTGTGTTATATACAGATTTAGTCACTGAGAGTTACCTATATTTGAATGTTATACTGCTACTCAATGTTTTTATGATAAATGCCTTGCTGAGACTGTGCCATGCACCACCTGGTCCCATGTCAAGGTTCTCCACTGGACAACCATGGCCTGGCCGCAGCTTCAATCCCTTCTAAGCACCTCCAGGTTCATGCTAGCACCTGTAATTGTTAATGAGCGACACTATATATCACACCTGGAACATGCGGGGTCTGAACACCCCACTTAAGCATAAGAAGGTGTTATCTCACCTTAAGAAGCTGTGAACAGGCCTGGCCTTCCTACAGGAGACCAAATTAGATCCCACAGATTATGACAAGTTAGCAAGAGAGTGGGTAGAAGAGGTTATCCATGCATCCCCCTATCCCGGAAAAGAGAAGTAGCAATTCTCAACAAATCCCTCCACTGAATAGTCACAAAAAAAGATAAATGACCCCAATAGAAGATGGGTTTTGGCACTAATGAACACCCCTGAAGGTCCACTGCTACTGGGGAATATTTACAGCCCCAACAGGGACATCTCCAGCTTCTTCCACACCGTGGCACAGGAACTAGAGAACCTGAGCAACATCAACACCCCCACACTAATAGAGGGGATTTAACCTTACCATTGCCCCCTTCCTTGATAGAAACCCCTCTAACATTGAACTCCATGCCAGGGGTGGCCAGAACACTAGCTTAAATGATGGGAGACATGCGCCTGACAGATATTTGGAGAACATTCCACCCAGAGACCACAAATTTTCCTTCTACTCCCCAGTCCATAGCTCCCACAGTAGATTGGATTTCTGGCTCACCTCTGCTGACATCACCAGAGCCACCATAAGCTCCAATATCCTCCCTATAGTAATATCCAACCATACTCCTGTCCAACTTGCTTTACTATGGGGCCCTCGTCCTTTGCCTCCCCTTCCTGGCATTTAGACTCTCTCCTACTGAGGGATCCAGATTTTGCCCCCTGGTTGTAGAACGAGGCTACTCTATTTTTCCAAAATAACCCTATAGCAGATACCTCTGTGGGCAATACCTGGGAGGCTTTTAAAGCCACAGTGAAGTTTCTCAATGAGAATGGGGTTGGGGGTGCAAATAAATTGGACAGAGTCCCAAAGTTCAATTGCTGTTGTAAATTTTATTCAGTATTCTTCTGATCACCAGATGGGAGGGGTAAGGGGCTGGCCAGCCAATGGGGCTTTTCCTGGGGACTCCCAGCTCCTTACCTCTGAACTGGTGCGGGACCTAGGTGTGATGCTTGTTGATGGGCTGACACTATGATCTCAGGTGTTGGTTGTCATTAAGTCATCCTTTTACCATCTGAGAAACATCACTAGAAACAAGCACTTTGTTCCATCTGATGACCTCCCCACTTTGATCCATGCATTTTGACCTCATGCTTTGATTACTGCAACTCCCTCTACTTTGGGCTTCCAGGGGTTGATATCCACAGCCTGCAGCTGGTGCAGAATGGTGTGGCCCGGTTGTTGATGGGGACTCCTCGGACATCCCACATAACACCGGTGCTTTGCGAACTGCATTGGCTGCCGGTTCAGTGGTGGAGCACCTTCAAAGTCAGATTACTGACTTATAAAGCCCTACATGGACTTGGCCGGATTACCTGAAAGAGCTCCTGTCCCCTTACTGCCCAGAAGCGATGCTCCGTTCAGCTGATGAGGATTGCTAGAATTCCAAAGGTATCTTCAAATCTTCTGGGGCCAATGCATTCATGTACACAGCCCCAGCCCTTTGGAATTCGCTGCCCCATCAGCTTCGGGAGTGCATGACTGTGTGGGGGGGGGGGGTTAAACAGGCTCTGAAAACCTATTTATGGAGCAGGGCATATTTTGAGTAGTAAGGTTGATTTTTGGATTTTATTGCATATTTTACCGTATATTGTTGTTTTTATCTTTCTGTTTTAATTCATTTTAATGCACCTTGATAAATTGAAGGTGCATAATAAATAAAGATATTATTATCATTATTATTCATTGACCTATCTCTCTACATTTCACCTGATATTCAGGCTTCATCAGGAGAATGGTCTTTTAATTCCTGAATGAAAACAACACATTTATATTAAGTATTGTGTCCCTGTCCATACAAACTTACAATAAATAATGTTTTGATATCAGGAATCTGTATCATTAGATTTAGAAAATGACTCACTTCTAACGAATTGCTTAATTGTCTCACATTCCACATCAGGGGGACGAAATGGACAAGGATATAATAGAAGGCATTCTCAGGATGGCAGAGAAAGTGGAGATACTGTTGATGGAAACCTGAATATACCAGATGTTAACTGGACCACATTTGCTGCAGCCACATCCAAGAGCAGGGCCATTCTCAATGCCTTACAGGTGGTATGCTTCAGACAGCTAGTTTTGGAACTCACTGGTGAAGGAGCAATCTTAGACCTCATAATCTCAAATGGGGACAGTGAGAGGATCTCAGATCTAGAAGTGGGTTGCCATCTGGGAACACGTGACCAGCAAACAGTGTGGTTCATGATAAACTCAGCTGCAGAGTTGAGCCATACAAAAGTGAGGGTACTGGACTTCAGGATGGATGACTTTGGCAAGATGGGACAGTGCCTTAGAAAAGCACTAGCAAACAGACTAGAAGGAGGGGTGGAGCAACAATGGGGAAACATCAGAACTGCCATCACAGAGGCAACAAGCCTTTGTGTGAAGCAAATAAATCAAAATGAAAGAAAAAGCTACTATGGTTCTCAAAAGAGGTGGCATGGAAAGTCAGGGAGAAAAGATAGCATTTAGGAAGTATAAGGAGACACAGAAGGAGCAAGACAGAGAGCTGTACCAGTTAAGGCAGAAGGAAGCAGGGAGGGAAGTCAGAATAGCAAAAGCCCAAACTGAGGAAAAGATTGCCAACTCAGTTAAGAAGGGGGATAAAACCTTTTATAGGTCCATCAGGGAGCATAGAAAGACAAAGGGAGGGATAGTGAGGCTGAATAGAATGGACGGTGGGTGGGCAGAGAGGGACAGTGAAAAGCAGGGATACTGAATTAATATTTTCTGCTCAGTATTCACAAAAGAGGAGGAGGGAGAGGTGCCTAATTCAATTAACAGAAGCACTCTTGATAGGGGGGTCGATCCCAGTCCTTTCACAGAAGAAAGGGTTCTGAAAGCGCTCTTAAAAAACAGAAGGTGGACAAAGCAATGGGGCCTGGTGGAATTCACATCAGAATTCTAAAAGAATTAAGGGGAGAACTAGTGAAACCACTGACTACCCTTTTTAACAAATCATGGGAGGATGGTGCGGTACCCGAGGACTGGAGGAAGGCGGGTGTGATTCCCCTTCACAAAAGTGGAACCAAGACAGAGACAGGAAACTACAGACCTGTCAGTTTGACCTCTGCGATAGGGAAAGTGATGGAATCACTTCTGAAGGAAAGAACTGTGGAGTACCTAGAGGCCAGTGAGGCACAGGACCCAAGACAGCATGGGTTCACAGTGGGAAGGTCATGTCTGACGAATCTAATTGATTTCTTTGACTGGGTGACTAAAGTAGTAGACCAGGGAGGGGCTGTGGACATGGCCTACCTAGACTTTAGCAAGGCATTTGACACGGTCTCACACAAAAGTTTAATAGTCAAATTAACCAGCCTGGGAGTGGGTCCCAGGGTGGTAGCCTGGGTAAAACATTGGCTGAACAACAGGACACAGAAGATAATTGTAAATGGAGTCCACTCTGAAGAAAGAGGGGTTACTAGTGGGGTACCACAGGGTTCAGTACTGGGTCCAGTCCTTTTTAATGTCTTTATAAGTGACATTGCAGAGGAACTGGAAGGAAAAGTATGCCTCTTTGCAGATGACACAAAGACCTGCAACAGTGTTGATACACAAGGAGGCCTGGAAAGGATGAAAAAGGACTTGTCAAGGTTGGAGGAATGGTCAGAAGTATGGCAGCTTGGATTCAATGCAAAGAAGTGCAAAATAGTGCACCTGGGAAAAAAAAACCCAGGGGAAGATTACACAATGGGGGGAGGTAGTAACAACAACAAAAATGGAAAGAAGCCTGGGGATAATTATATCAGATGACCTTAAGGTTAGCAAGCAATGTGAGAAGGCAGTAGGGAGGGCTGGGGGTATACTGGGATGTATTGGGAGAAGCATCACCAGCAGAAAACAGGAAATTGTTATCTTTCTGTACAGACAGTTGGTGAGACCCCATCTGGAGTACTGCGTCCAGTTCTGGAGACCCCATCTCTGCAAGGACATAGACAGGATAGAGGCAGTCCAGAGGAGGGCAACTAAAATGGTGCAGGATCTGCAAGAGAAGCCATTTGAGGAGAGACTAAAGGAGCTTAACATGTATACCTTTGAGGAAAGGAGGGAGAGGGGGGACATGATAGAAACTTTTAGGTACCTCAGTGGAATCAACAAAGTCCAAGAAGTTAGCATCTTTCAGAAAAAGAGGTGTGCAAGAACAAGGGGACACAATTTAAAGATGGGGGTGCAGTTCAGGGGCAATGTGAGGAAGTATTTTTTCACAGAGGACGCATGGAACAGCCTTCCTGAGGAGGTTGTGGGGTCTAAAACAGTGGGAGAATTCAAGAATGCATGGGACAGACATAAGGCAATTCTTGTTGGGGGTAAGAAGAAATAGGCTGTTGGTTAACTAGGATCTGCAGCTTATCCATTAGGTAGGAAATGGGCAGACTAGGTGGGCCATGCTGTCCTTATCTGCTGCCATAGTCTATGTTTCTATGTTTCCATCGAGTGAAATTTAAAATGAAAACAATTCCTAAAGAAATGTAAAGAAAATACATATTAAGTGAGTGTTTAATGACAAGGCCTTTCCTTTAGTTCATCTGAATAATTTATCTTCATATAAATGTGACTACACAACAGTCTATTAAGTCTCTATTTGTTATTTAAATGGACACCATAGCATTTTCCAATGTGTTCAAAATATCCTACTACATTGACTCTTTGTAATTGTTACTACATTATTTTTTCTCCATTATTTATTTATTATTTTTTCAGTAGGTTCTCAACCTCCCCAGGCCCAGGCGTGCACATGCATGTGCGTGCGGTGAGGCGCACGACACACCAGGATCTGTGGCCTTCTGCCCCTCCTGACTTTCATTGCTGCACTGTGCCACCCACGTGCCTACTGGACCTCCACCCAGTGGGAGCGTGACTATGGATGGTGGGCATCCACCCTTGAAGGGAGAACCGTGGCTCAATCCTCTCCAACCCACCCCCATGTTGGCACCCTAGTGACCTGAGGTCGCTCACAAACCTGGGTCACCGGTATAGCATGAGGGTAGGTGCCAGCTCTACTAGGCAGGCCTTTGTTACCACATTATTAACACTTTATGACACTATTGAGTTTTTCTGCCATGAACCTGTAAAACAAACATTTATAAAATGAACAATGAATTAAAATAAAAACAGATTGACTTATTCTCTGCATCTACTGGCCAGTTCCCAACCCCCACCAGTCTCCACCTTTTCACTTTAGAACAATCTCCCCTAGTGTTGCCCACACCTATCTCTCCAAGTTCGTCGGTAAAACAAGGCAGAGTGATGACTCACTTGATGCAAAACTGCTCTCCCTAATACTTTACGCAGTACTAACACCCCTAACACCCCACACACTAACTAACGTGCAGTCTTTTAACTCATTGCCTCCTAGAAACGTCTGTAGGCATCAGTAAATCTAACTACAGTGTGTCCCAGAGTGCCTACAGAAGTCACCTACAGACTTCCTGTGTGCCCTAGAAACGTCTGGAGAAGTCACTCACATATTTTAATGTTACTTGCCAGCCAAAATTGATTAGAATTGACTGCATAGTATCATTACAAAGGTAAAGTTGTGCTGAACAACCTTGCCACTGACACTTTCTGTGTATCATGTTCACTTTATGAGTTATTCACACTTGTTTGACATTTTGTCAATCTAGAACCACCTAAGCACTTTGAAGAAAACACACATTCTGGGTATCTTAGCCAGTATAAAACAAAAACCAAATTGAGTACAGTTGATTGCATAGAACCGTTGGAAAGGCAATTTTGTGTGGAACAACTTTGCCACTGATACGTTGTGTGTGTCATGTATACTTTAGGAGTTATGTGCATTTGTTTATGGTATGGTGTGTATGGTTCAAATTTGTCCCTCAAACCTCACCAATACACCTTGACTCAAATGGGGAAAAATTTTGTTTAATACCACATAAATAGCTGTTTGTTTTACAAACAAATTATTAAAATTACATCTAATGTCTGGTTGCTTAATTTGGTGTTGATATGTTACATATTTCCCAACAAAAAAAGGTTTATGGTGCATTTTTAGTGGAAAAAATATTTTGTTTTGCTGTTTCGACCAGCACAGAAATAAACTAAATTTCCTGCTAATCCTTGCATACCACTGTTGGAAAGGTAATTTTATGCTGAACAATTTTGCCACTCATACTTTGTGTCTAGCACTTATAGTTTTTTGTGCTATTAGCTTTTGTTTGCAGCATGCCAAGTATGGCTTGATTTTGCTTAGAAGGGCCCAGGATTAACTGTTAACAGTATACAGGAGACAAGTGCTGCAACTTCAGAGAGCTCCTGTGAGGCAATGAGTTAAAGAAGCTCGATTCAGTCCAGGCTTGGATTATTCATACTGCACCAGACGTACCTGCTTCTGGAACATTGTCGGGCATCCACCCCAGAAAGAGAGGTAATCATCCCAACTACCTCCTCTTCCAAACTGACAGGCAGACCAGGGGTGGAGGAGTAACCATTTATGTTAAAAACAAATTCTCTGTATCTATATTAGATGCCACCTCCCGCGCCTGTGGATTTGAATGCCTGTCTCTTAAAGTCGAGCTTTCCCATCAGTGGCATTCCACATCAAGGCTGCTATAGACCTCCAGCAGCAGGACCACAACTTCTGACACACCTGTCATCCCACCTGGATACTACCCCAATGGAAACAGTCATACTAGGTGACCTTAACTATGATTGGCTGACTAAGGTCTCGTTTCCCCTTAAACAATTCTTCGACTCTCATGGGCTCACTCAACTTATTACTGAACCTACTCGCATCAACAAAAAAAAATCCAATGAGAAGCACCCTCTTGGATGTTCTCCTTGTTAACAGACCTCATTCCTTTTCCCATGCTGGTATCCTCGTAGCGGACGTTAGTGACCACTGCTTTATTGGTGGCATGAGAACTGTTACCAGACCTCTATCTGCATCAAAGTTTTCCACTAAAAGATCCAGATGGAACTTCAATCCTATTGCATACTTCAATGATGTAAAAAACTCTTTGCTATGGCAGAGTTTCTACCTGGCTAAGTCAGTGAGCGATGCCTATGATGTTCTCCATGAAATCATATCCAGCACCCTAAACAGCCATGCTCCCCTGGTTAAAACACGAATAAAAGCCAGAACCTGTCGTTGGTTCTCACTTGATCTGAAGGCTGCCTTACTCAAAAGAGATTACCTCTGGAAAAAGGCTTGTAAATCTCGTGCCGACACAGACTGGTGTCTCTTCAGGGCATCTAGAAACGTCTGTACTAAGTTGGTCAGAGAGGCTGAAGCCAACTTTTATCAAACCAAGCTACTCTCTGTGTCAAACTGCCCTACCAAGTTCTGGTCCACCATAAAAGAGCTATCTGGCCACTCCAGGAAGTGTGCTTCCTTCCAAAATTACCACGATAGTATCATTAACGATAAATTAGAGATACTGCAGGCTTTCAACAATCACTTTGCCACTGCTAGCCTGGCATTTGATAATGCACCTGTAAGTAGCATTCTTCCTCAGACCAACACCCAGCCTTCAGAACCAAATAGCAATAACATGGACTTCTCCTTTTCACCTACCACCATAAAAGAAGTTGAAGATCTTCTTCTACGACTAGATACTAAAAAAAGTGCTGGGGCCGACTCATTCGACCCATATTTCTTGAAAATAGCATACCATATACTTACTACACCTTTAACACACCTATTCAATCTGTCCCTAGCACAAGGCTCCATCCTCAAGGCATGGAAAACTGCTCACGTCATTCCCCTGTTTAAAGCAGGGGACCCCTGTGACCTAAATAACTATAGACCAATCTCTCTTCTTCCCATACTTTCAAAACTTCTGGAAAAATTGTGGATATGCAGCTGAGATCTTTCTTAGACAATGCTAGACTACTCAACCCAATGCAGTCTGACTTTAGAGCTAAGCATAGTACAATTACGACACTGGCAAAAGTTACTAATGATTGTAGCGGGACCTAGACAACAAAAATTCTTTTCGCTGTGTTTCTGGACCTCAGTAAGGCGTTCGACACTGTCGACCACTGCCTGCTCCTTCCACCTTAAAAACTACAGGCATTGGCTCAACCGCACTGGGATGGTTCCAAGACTACTGATAAACAGCAACAAATTAAGACTGATAGAGATATTTCTCCACTTAAACCAAAAAGAGGTGTCCCCAGGGCTTCATACTGGGCCCATTACTGTTTGCCATTTATATCAACAGCTTGGATGCAGGCATCAAAGATGCCAGTATTCACTTGTTTGCTGACGACACGTGCTCTACTTAAGCCGGAATCTCCTGAAGCTGCCTGCACTGAGTTACAAGCTGACTTTAATACTTTGCAGTACCAGCTCCTTAGCAAAAAGTTACTACTAAATGCAAAAGAACCAAGGCCATTCTTTTTCACCATCAGGCCCAGGGCTTACTTTGCTGTCGCTAGTCCATTACCATCAATCTCAACATTATTAGGGGAAAATCTTGAATTTGTGACTACATTCAAATACCTTGGTATTTGGCTAGACAACAAACTCTCTTTTGTGGAACACACAGAAGAACTGCTGAAAAAACTGAGGCAGAGGCTTGGTCATTTTTTCAGAATTAAATGCCTCTTGACCACAGACGCAAAAAGACAGCTTGTCCAATCTACGTTCCTTTCTTTAATTGACTATGCTGACTTCATTTATGGCCATTGCCCTGCCTCACATCTTGCAAAACTGGATGTATTATATCATAGAGCACTGAGATTTATAACTGGCCTCCCATACTCCACACATCACTGCTCTTTACACTCAGTCATAGGGTGGCCCTCCCTTCAATACAGGCGACATAGAAATGCAGCCCTATGGATGCTCTGAGCCCTCACCAACAAACTCCCACAATACGTTGTTGACTGTCTCCCCCTTAGTCCTATTAGGAACTATGCCTTAAGAAGTCAATTGCTGATTTCTTTGAATGTCCCATAGGCCAACACTCGCCTTGGAAGGGCTGCCATAAGCTATGCCCTGCCTACTCTCTGGAATAGGATACAAAAATCGTTGAGACTTAGCTCACCTGTCAGTCCTGCCTTCTTTAAGACCCTCTATGACAAAACGTTTGGTAAATCTGTAATTGCTTTATCGCTCCTAGCAGCTTGACTATTGTTCCTCTCTTCTTCAACACTAGTCCCAGCTGCTTATCCAAATCAGTCCTTGCCACTACTACTTCCCCCTCCTCAGCCCCACTTGCCCTTAGCACCCTCTGCATCCCTCTTATTCACCACTTCTTCTACGATTTACCTAAGGCTTACACATTGTTATGCACCCCTCCATAGCTTAGAATTTCCATCTAGGCCTGTAACGTGTTTCTGCTGGACAGAAATATAAATAATCTTTCTTTTTTCTTCTATGGTTTGTATATGACATCCATACACATCCTGCTCCTGTGGAACTATATATATATATATATATATATATATATATATATATATATATATATATATATATATATATATCACGTTTGGGTTGTGTTATGTAGATCTTGTACATGTGACTTGGAATGTAAATACTCTGCTCCTATCAGTACTGTAAACATTTGTATTATGTATATTTATATGTAACTGTACAATTTTCCCTGCCAACAGCAGGTCCACCTTGTAAATGAGCTTGCTCAATGGTGAGTGCCTGGATAAATAAAGATTTAATTGATTGATTGATTGATTGACCCCTAACCAAAATACTCAGCATGTCTCTGTGTCTAGGGCAGTTCCCTTCACTGTGGAAAAGGGCGGTTATGACTCCAGTACATAAAAATGGCGATCGTACCTCTAGTAGTAACTACAGACCCATTTCCATCCTTCCTCCCCTATCAAAAGTGTTGGAAAAATTGTTGCTGACCAACTTACTGAATACTTGGACTCGCACCACCTACTGTGCCAGCAACAGCACCATTTCAGGAAAGGGCACAGCACAACCACTGCCCTACTGGAATTTACCTCCTTTATCCATGATGCCCTAGACCAGGGAGCCCTGGCTGGATCTGTCTATATCGATCTCACTAAGGTGTTTGACATGATTAATCACCCGATGCTCATCAACTCCCTCTCTGTTGGAGTATCCCAAGAGTCCGAGGCTGGTTCTCCAACTATCTCCATGGACGCATCCCAGCATGTGAAGATCAATAATACCTGTCCACAAACCTTCCTGTCCAGTCAGGTGTCCTCAAGGGTCCATCCATGGCCCATTCTTCTTCTTGCTATACTTAAACTCCTCCCTCCCTATGGCCTCCACTGGACATCTCCTCTATGCAGATGATGCAGTGATCTTCAGTTGGCACCCAGACCCAACCCAACTCTAAATGTCCCTGCAGGACTACTTCACAGAAATAGAATCCTGGTTTGCCTCCCACAAGCTTTTGTCCTCAACTATAAGAAAACCAAGGTCATGCTATTCACCCACCCTCAACATAAACACTACTTGACCACCCTCTCTATACAACATTTCCAGGGTACAACTCTGGAACCAGTTGCCAGTTCAAATATCTAGGGTCACCCTAGAGTTGGCCTTACCTTCCATGAATATATAGCTGTGACTTGCTCTGCAATCAACACCAGAATTGGCCTCCTGTATTAACTCAGACCCCGTCTCCCTTCTGACGCCCTCCGACTAGCCATCTCTAGCTCCATCCTCTCCCTGGTAGACTATGGTATAGTCATCTATGGTGCTGCCTTAGACACTGCCCTAGCCACTATAGAATGCTCCCTGAATAAGGCCTGCTGACTAGTCACAGGCAGTAAATGGCTCACACATACCTGTGACATCTACCAACATTCATCATGGCTTAGCTTTCAGGGGCTTCTTTTCTACCATACCTGCCTTCTGACTAGAAATTCCAACTGGTCTGACCCCGCCCCCGGGCTGTTCTCGCTCTCAACTGAGCTCACTGAGATGGGCCACAAGACACTCTGACACTACTGCCTTTCACGTCCCTTTTGTCAAGACAAGCGCTGGCCAAAGGTCTTTCCGCTACAGGGTTCCTCTCTTGATGAACTCAATCCCTGGACCTACCCTATCAATCCCTGGGCTAGGACCCTTTAAAACTGAGCTACGTGACTATATACTAACCAGCTCTAAATGTGATTGCAAGTAACTCCTTTTCCCTGTACTGACAAGTCCCTCTACTGAATATGTACTTGATTTTACAGTCTGATTGTACTATACACATCACTGGTATTACTCTATATATTGGTATCTTATTATGCACTTTGCCTCTCTATTTGGTCTTCATTATTCTCTGTATTTGTCTTCATTTTCTGTATGACATAGAGCCTTTGTAAATTGGGCTCCCCGAGGGAAGTCTGCGGGTTGCGAGGGCAGGAGAATCACAGCCCTCCCCTCAATCAAGCCTCAGCAGCAGACAAGGGCTGCAGTCTTCTTTGGCTCCCGAGGTAAGCCTGCGGGTTGAAGGGCAGGAGAATCACAGCCCTCCCTCAATCAAGCCTCAGCAGCAGACAAGGTACGCAGTAGGAGCAGGACGCTCTCTGCCTGGAATGGCTGAGTGTTGGAACTGTGCCATTTACTTTAATCATCCTTCCTCCGTTTGAGTCACCAGACAAGTGCAGATAGTGTTTGCACTACTGATCTGTGCAGCTAAACATGAGGGTTTATACCTATTCTCACTGTGCACCTTAAGAGGTGTTGGAATAACAGTAATTTCTGCTCATTCTAAGTGTAGCCTTAATTTGTGCAGGGTGCTTGTAAAGTGCATGTAATTTGTGCTTCACTGGGTTAAACAGTGCCTAGACAGGCTTCTCTGCAATTGCCATCTCTTACAGTCAGCATGCAGCATGATCCTTGATTTAAATAGATGTGCACTCTAAAGAGAATAGGCTGCTTTAAAGTTCGGTAAGCTGAAGACTGATTGTTACTGTAAAGTGTAGTGAGTAGGGAAAAGTGTAGTGAATAGGGTTATTTTTACAATGCAGCAGAGTGTTCTTTCTACCCGCCCATAGCCTTTCTATCACAGCTTGTCCCCAGTGTAATTTCAAGTGCTGCACACTGCTATATTGAACCTACTTTCTCCCACAAACAGTCAGCTTGAGCTGGACAAAGCCCTGCACCTAAAAGCGCTGTGGAACTGGGGCCATTTTATTCGGCTGAGACTTCCATCCCCTCTCGCAGTGCTGTCGCGACCCCTCCCTCTCCCCTCCCTTTCAGCCACACCTGTAAACTGATTTCCGGTTCTTTTGTCTGTCTCCACAGGGCTGCAGTCTTCTTTGGGCTCCCCGAGGGAAGCCTGTGGGTCACAAGGGCAGGAGAATCACAGCCCTCCCCTCAATGAAGCCTCAGCAGCAGACAAGGTACGCAGTAAGGAGCAGGACACTCGCTTGCCTAGAACGGCTGAGTGTTTTGTTCCCGCCGGCGCTGCGCACTGGCTCCGCACCACCCCTGCCACCACCCTTTGGTTGACATCGAGCTTTATAGGAAGAACCACGTGGCTCCCTAAACCAATCAGTCGACTTTCCTAACTGCTGGTTATTTTCTTTAGCCACCAGCAGCCGCTACACTCTTAAATCCCTATGCTTTTCAATTAAATTCTACCTACTTGATACACAGCTCACAGAGCTAATCTCTAGCAGCTGTTATCCAGCCAATCTAGCAGTTTATCACTCTGTCAGGAGTTGAAGGGGTACCAGAGCCACCTTGCCCACCACCCAACCATGCAGACAGTCACCACCCCCCCCCCGGGAAGTCAGGCTTTGGGATAGAAAACAAGGGCGCTGTCAGCTCTCCTGCATATCATAGACTGCCAACTAATCCTGTATCACACTAGCCTGCACCTGCCCTGGCTAATCCTGGCAACACAGAGACTGGGAGGACAAATCCTGTTCCTAACACTGCTATTATGCTTACTTCAGGTGTCTACTTCAGTTCCAGTTAACAACCCCCATGGAGTGAAGACCTCATAACACAGTGACTTTACCTTCTCCAACCAAATTGCCAAGACACAACATGTGCGTGCCCATGCCACCCTTATCTTTCGGAAGGGTTGTACCTATAACTCATTTCGCAAGCTCAGAAAATACAAAATGTCACAACTGGTACATCTCCCATTCCACACTATTAAACTGTGGTTTCTCATTCTCATCATCATCATCCTATTGTCAGGGAATGTAGAACTTAACCCTGGCCCCTCTGTCCACCTCTCTCTGCTGACCTATTGGCTATCCCAGGAAAGGACTTCTCATTGCCCATATGAGTATTAGAGCATTACCAAGCACCTCGCCGATCTTGAGACATGGATGAAAGTGCACAATCCTGACCTACTTTTGCCTATTGGAAACTTGGCTTAAGCTCCACATTCCAGACTCCTTATGTTCCTAACCAATTACTCCTTGATACAGAGAGATAGGCCCTCCTCAAAACATGGATGGGGGTCGCCCTTCTCTACAAAAACATCTTGATATTACTGTATGCCCACCCACCATCTCCCTCAGTCTGTGAGTTCCTACACACAACCATTGCCCTTGGTGCAAAAAACTTCACATTATCTGCACCTACATTCCCCCCACTGGTGGTATCACAGGTTTTCAGGACTTACTTAATCAAACAGCCATGAATGCCAAGCAAAACAAGGTCATAATCTTAGGAGATTTTAACCTAAACTGTCTGGGACCAACTCACGGTGCACTGCTGATGCTAACACAGAGTTATAATCTTCACCAGACCCTTACTGACCCTACTAGAACCACCCCTTCTCCAGCTACATCCACCCTCATAGACTGGGTACTGGTGAATCGCCTTGCTCATGTGCAAACTACAGGCATCTTGGCAGATGCTATCACAGACCACTCACCCACCTTCTGTGTATGGAGTCCGGAGACTGCTCCCCCACCACCTCCATGCTACATCACTATTACCAACTTTGCCAAACTGGACGTGGAAGCTTTTCTCTATGATGTTTCCTGTATCAACTGGTCTAACATCTATTGTTCCCATGATGTTCAAACTGCCCTTAATATCTTCTTTAACAACTTCACAGCACTCCAAGATAAACATACTCCGAAGGTCACCAGAAAGGTCTGGGGTAAACAAACAAGATGGTTACACAAGGACCTGCTTGCTAACCTGCACATTCAGGACAAACTCTGGAAGAAGTATAGAGTCCAGACTATCAGTGGATTACAATACCTACAGGGCCTCTCAGAGCACCTGCAAAAAACAAATCAGAACTGCAAAGAGCATCTACTGCAAGGAACTGCTCACTAACTCAGCTGGTGACTCTAGAAAATTCTGGATGCACATAAAGACCTTTCTTGGGGCTGCACAGTCATCGACCCCAGGGGATATGATCCTAAATGGTGTGCATTGCAATGACACGAACACCATAGTGAATGCCTTTAACAGACTTTTCACGGACATGTCTCAGTACACCTTGTCCTTCACTTCATCTCCCACAACATGTCAGCCTTACTGCACACCCATGAGATCTGCATCTGGTGCTGACCACGCAAACTACCTACTACCCCACTTTCTACTTTAAAGCTATATCTAGGTCTGAGGTCCAAAGGCTGTTGCAAACCATATCTGACAACACTAGCTCTAGCTCCGATTCACTCGAGCCACGACTCCTGAAGCTAGCGGCACCACTGATTGCCTCACCTTTGGCCAAGATTTTCACTGTGTCTCTCTCACTTGGTGTTGTCCTTGATCTCTGGAAGATTGCCTGAGTTACGCCCATCCTGAAAAAAGGTGACTCAAAGGATATAAATAACTACAGGCCCATAGCCATTCTCTCTGTGCTAAGCAAGCTATTGGAGAAGCTTGTTGCAACCCATACAATTGCCTATCTTACAAAGAACAACCTTCTCTCAGACACTCAGCATGGTTTCAGGAAAGGGCACAGTACCTCAATTGCCCTTCTCAAATTCACTACTGATGTCCTGTGCAACATGGACAGAGGTCTACTCACTGGAGTAGTATTTATTGACCTTACCAAGGCTTTCGATCTTGTTGATCATCCCCTGCTTCTCTCAACCCTGCATAGACTTAACTTCTCATCCCAAGTAGTTGACTGGTTCAACAGCTACTTATCAAACAGATTACAACTTGTTAAATTCAACTCTGTTCTCTCGGATGTGACCAGTACTGACATCGAGTACCCCAGGGTCCATCCTGGGACCCTCTCTTCTAGCTTTACATTACCAAATATAGATTCTACCATACCTCCTGCTCAGCTATCCTATACACTGATGATCTTGTCCTCTACTCCAGCACCGACAAAGTCAACATCATCAACGAAACCTCTCCTCGGATTTCAGGAATGTGCAAACATGGCTAAATACAAATAAGATCATCCTCAACACTAAAAAGACACAAGCCATGCTACTTGGCACTGCCCCCAAACTCAAGGCCTGTAAGGAATCCCTCCTAGTCCATGACTCTGGGGGGGTCTCTCATCGACTGTGTCACATCCTTCAAATACCTGGGAGTCCTCCTTGATAAATCCCTTGATTTCAGTCTGCACATACAGTCAACATGCAAAGCTACAAATGCCAAACTTGAAATCACCTACAAGACTAGTCACCTGCTAACACCATCCACTAAACTGGCTATTGCCAAGGGTATTCTGCTTCCAGCACTGACATATGGTGTCTCCACTTTTGCTAATGCCCATAAGACTGCTCTTCATAAATGGGATGTCACATATAACAACATATGTCGGTATGCCTCCTCTTCACATTGCCTCAAGCACCACTGCACACTGTATAATGAACTGGGCTGGCTCTCCCCTTCTGCCTACTGACTTTACTCACTAGGGACCCTCACAGACTCTGTAATCCAAAACCAAATACCCTCCTCCCTTGCAGCTCTACTTGTTCCACTGACACCTGCTTGTGGACTACGCCCGGCAAATAAATTTCTACTTACCGTACCCAGGTGTCTTACTTCTAATGGCTCTGGAGAGTTTCACTGCGCCGCCCCAGCCACCTGGAACTCCCTCACATCTGCCCTAAGACAGGCAAACTTCCACCCAATATTCAAAAAAGAACTATATCACCACCTATCACAGGACCCTTGCACATGCTTTGATCCCACTTGAGGCCTTACAGCTAGCCACCCTACCTCGCCCAGGACACTGCTGCACTTCTGAACAATCTTTGCCTTATTTTTGTCTTAATAGCCACCACTTAGCCTAGTATCAGTTGTTATTTGCTTGTACTACTGTCACCTTGTGTCATCCCTGCCTAGCCATATGCATAATCTCTAGTACTGTCTGAATTGATCTGTATTCTTACCTACATGTACTATATACTATGTAACCATATACTATGTAATTGTATAATTTCATCTCTTTTATGTATGTATTCTCTCGGGTCGTGCCTGAAAATAGTCAACTCTTGGCTAGCGCATTCTAACCAGTTAACAAAACTAAATAAATGAGTCCCTGACTCAAGGGGTTGTAATTCCAAGACTAATAAATAAAATAAATAAAAAACAGATACCTTTAGCTTGTAAGCAACCTTGTACAAAACCTATCCCTCATTCAGCATACATCGTTTGAAGGAAACTTAAATGTTTTTTTATTCTCTTATTCAGCCCTTATAAACATGGCTTACATGCTATAAGAAAAATAGTTCAATTGAAAAAGCCTTGCAGGCTGTTACGGGATAAAAGCCAATGAAGTCCAGTTTGTTAGAAAAAGTTTTCTCCTTCTTTAATTGTTTAAATTGTATTTATAACTCTCATAGCTCTTAGCCCTGTGCGCACACCTATGCGAGTCCCAAGGCACTGTGGTGATGCCGGTAAACCTGACTCCTTCGAGCTAATGAATCTACTTATTGTGACTCACATTTAACTAATTCTTAGACTTGTAGATATGCAATCTACTCTAGAGCCACATAAATAACAGACGTTACAAGAATACCCTTACTGATAAATCATCAAACATACATGGCTAATGCTTTAATGAAGTGCTTGTTATGGCTTGTTATGGCCATCTCTACTCTGCCAAATAGCTGTGTTATGAAAAAAAGCTTGTGGCTGGATTGTAAACTCTAAAATCACTTTATTCTGTTAAACTTTTTATCTGGGGTTCAAATAAACAACAGAAAGGAGAAAGGCCAGACTCTAATACTTGTTACCTGGTAATGTAAATAACTTGTGCAAAATGCCAAATGAAACTGCTGCATGTGTGAAGTGTTTGTGGTTTTAAGTTCAAATAGAGTGACTGAGCTGTAACGTCACTATGTTATGTGTCTTACTACATGTGAGGGTATAAACTGAGCATGCTCCAAGTGTTAGTTGTGAGACTTAAGTTTTCTATGCTAAGGTTATGCTGTGCTTAATTTTGCAGTTAATGTGCGCTTAAAAAAATCCAGTCTCACATAGGTTCACAGTGCCCCAGTCGGAGACACATGGACAGATGCACAGGGCTAAACTACAAGAGATGCCTCTGCTCAACCTATGGAGCTAACTAAAAGTAAAACAGATAAATGAAAAGCTACATTACTTTTATAAGATTACTGAAATAGGTGTCATGTGATCTATATGTTGCTTATGAGTCACTACAAAATAACTCTATATTATAACAAAAATGGATAAATAAGTGACATAATTTTTTATTGTACAATTACTGCAATAAGTATCCTACAACCCATACATTGCTTATGAGTCACTACAAAAGAACTATGAATTCATTACAAAAGGATAAGGATTAGCACATCTCCACTAAGACAGATTTTTAATTCTAGTCTACATTTAAACATTGTTGTTATTAATACAAAAGTTCCATGTATAATAAAGGTAACCCTTTACAAATAAATTATAGGAGGGGGGAGGGTGGTCAGGAAAGAAAAGAGGAGAAAACACCATAGGAACATTCAAATACATTAATTTTCTGAACCAGAACACAATATCTGTAAATCTTTCTTAAGACCTGAGATATCTAAACATCCTGTTTCCAAATTTTATCTGCAAGCATTTCAGTTGATATCCCTGTTTAACAATATGTTGGAATTAAATGGGTTTATAGTGTATATCCATCTAGTTTCCACTTGTTCTAATAGTTTGTTGCAAACCCCATCTCTGTCAGTTGTGGAACTGCCTCCAGACCCCAGAATATTAATGAATCACCAGTATGTCCTGCTGCCAGGAAATGCTCTGCCACTGGAGTCATGACTTTGGTTCTGATATTAGATTTATGTTCTTGAATTCTTGGTTTCAGTTGCGAGGAAGATTGCCCAATATAAATCTTGTCATAGGGCACTGCAGAACGTAAATGACACCTATCATGTCACCTAAGTAAACTGTCTGAACTGATATTCTTTGTTAGTGTGAAGGTGTCTATAAGAATTAGTTTTGTTGGTGTGCCCATAGACTGAGCAAAGATCGCATGGCACCATTCCTGGACTTAATGGGCCTAGTAATAGTTGTTTACTTAGTGGTTTTTACCTTGTGGAAGATCTGTATTTACTAGCCTATATTTAATAGTTCTCACCCTCTTAACTGCTACTAGTGGAGCGTCTGTATATAAATCCTGGTTCTGAGGATAATTGCTTATTATCCCCAAAGATGTTTAAGAATTCTTCTGTTTGATTTTATGGTTGTGTTGTATGGACAGAAAAGGTCTCCTTATGTTAGTTTCTCAGGTCCTTTCTCCAAGAGTATCAGCTTGTCTCATATGTTCTATACATCTCTCTGCCTTAACTAAAGTCTCTCTTTATACCCCTTTGTTTAAAGCTATATGTTGCAGCTTGTAGTTCCTTCTGAAATCCTGTCTTCTGACACAATTCCTGTGAATTCTTAAAAACTGGGAATAGGCTACGCTTTGAATCAAATGGTCTGAATGAAAACTTTCTGCATGTAATATCATGTTCCTTGCAATGGGTTTTCTGTATAAAGAGGTAATAAGTCCAGTGTCCTCAAATTTGACTTCTACATCTAAGTATTTAAACTTTCCTTACTGTGATTCATTGTAAGTTGTATGTGCATGGTGCATCTATTTAAATATAGAAAACAAAACTAATTGGTCTTGTGTGCCTGTCCATAAAATGAAAAGATCACCAATGTATCTTTTATAGAGCTTAATTTGTACGTAATATGGATTATTGTCTGCATTCAGTACATGTTGTTGTTCATACATGTACATATATGCATTGGTATAGCTACGGGCTATGGTAGACCCCATAGCTGTGCCTCTGCATTGTTTGTACAGTAATAGCTTTTAAAGCCACTCTAAGGGGGGCAATTATAGGGTATTCCCACACCAGGAGAAAGAGAGGGGAACAGTGCCTGGCAGCACTTGACAAACAGCTAAAGGAGGTTGAGACCCACTTCAAGGCCCATCCCAACCTCTCCCTCCAGTCTCAGATAGGCCGAACAGTTACTAGAAGTCAATGAACTGATGTCAAGGAAGGCTGAAATAGCAATTATCTGCCTAAAGCATAAATACTGGGAGGAGGGAGAAAAGGGTGGGAAAGTCCTAGCCTACCACCTCAGGAAGCAGCAGGCTGAAAGACACATTAAGGGGCTGGCACATCCCTCAGGGAAGGTAGGCACCTCCACTGAATACATTAACAAGATAATGACTGACTTCTACACCACATTTTACATCACCTCCAGAGCCCTACACCCTGAGGCAATATCTTTCTTTCTAAGCTCCCTGCACCTTCCTAAACTATCCAGCCAACAAGCTCAATGTCTGGATGCCCCCTCACTATAGACTAAGTGACACAAACACTCAAATTCCTGAAGGCAGGCAAAGCCCCAGGGGAGACGGGTTCCCACTGGAAATATGGCAGATACTAAACCAGCAGTTGCCCAAATTCTACAGGCAGTATACACTGAGGCTCTCAAAAACAGCCTCCTTCTCCCTCCTTTGGGAGGCAGTCATACCAGTTCTCCCCAAAAGGGAAAACCCATCCCAAGTGGACAGTTACAGACCCATTTCACTTCTCAATACTGACAACAAAGTCCTGGCAAAGATACTAGCTACCAGGCTCAACCCTCTCCTACCTAATTTGATACACCAGTCTCAGGTGAATTTTGTCAGGGTAGATACAGCTCAGACCATATTAGGTTGCTGCTCAACCTCATCCACAAAGCGAAGGTTCTCCCCACCACTGCAGCAGCTCTGGCCATTGACTTTGAAAAGGCCTTCGACTCCCTTGAATGGGATTTTGTCCACCAGGTCTTAATCACTAAGTGATTCGGAGACAAATTCCAGGCATGGGTGCAAACCATCAACCACTCCTTCACAGCTAAAGTACTTACTAACTCCTGTGCTGTCCCCCATTCCCACTTGAAGGGGAACATGCCAAGGCTGACCCTGGCCCTATTGCTTTCATTTTAGCAGTGGAACCACTTTGTGGCAGCCATCAGGCACCACAGCAGCATTAAGGGGATAGATATAGGCCACAATCACTACTCTACTCTAATGTACCCAGGCAACCTCCTAGTACCACTGGCAGATCTGGAAACCTCCCTCACTTCCCTACTCAAGGTCCACTCAGACTTCACCTCATACTCTGAGCTGAGATTTAATCAGTCTAAAACAGAGGTCCTTTCACTGAATCCCAGATGCCTGCACAGGATGGCAGCTGTACACAAGTTGAGATGGGCCCCAGGAAGTATTACCTCCCTGGATATCCTCATAGTCCCAACTATAGGTGAGATCTAGGAGGTGAACTTAAAACCTATTAGTGACTATCCAGACAGAACTGGACTGATGGGAATCCCTCCACCTTATACTAGCTGAACAAGTTACAGCCATAAAGATGATCAAGGCCCCCAAGCTCCTATATGTCATGTCCCATCTCCCCAGAAATATCCCAAATGGTACAAGAAAATTAACTTTTTGTGTGAGGGGAAAAAGCCATGATACAGCCAGAATAAGCTGCGGTTCCACTGGAAAGAAGGTGGGTGGTGCCTCCCCTGGTTTGAGGGATACAAATGGGCTTTTACAGCCACACAAACACTTACATGGTTCCTCAGGGATGCAGCAGAGGCCCCACAGGGACTACGCATGGAAAAGACTCAGAGCAAAGTACCATACTTATCTTTCCTGTTGTACAATAACACCCCCCCAAGGTGCTTTTCTTCCACCTCACAATGGGGCCCTTCATAAAATGCTGGGCCAAACTGCACAAGAAGTTGGGCACTAATCCCATTCCCTTGGGCTCCACCCCAATATGGGGCAATAAAACCATCCTAGTTGACTGCAAACCTATAGCATGGGAACAATGGGCTAATAAGAGTATCCATCATCTCCAGGACATATTAAACCAATCAACTAAAACAGTGACCATCTTCAAAGGGATCCAAGACTACTGGAAACTACCCACAAAAGATTTCTGGAAGTATCTCCAGGTCAGAAGTGCTATCAATGACCACTACCATCAAGTCAGCAATAGCAAGCTTCCTCCCTGTTCCCCAGTGGATGGCCAAAGTAAGGTCCTGGCCAGTACCATATATGCAGCACCCAGGGAAAGACTCCCATCACAGTTCCAGAGGCCAAAGCTAAATGAGAAAAAGCCCTGAAAGTTCATATATCTGACCAGGACTGGAAGGCCTGCTGGAAGTTAGCCCACAAGGCATACCCAGAAAACAGGAGTACACTGATTCAGAACATAATTCTGCAATCCTGGTACATGACCCCAGCAGTGCTCTATGCAGCCAAACTTACCCAGGACGAGCTCTGCTGGAGATGTCTCACACAAAGGGGGGACCTGCTCCACATATTATGGGACTGCTCTGCAATTAAGCCATTATGGCAACAAACTTGCAAACTAGTCTCTGAAGTCCTCCACAAGCAAATACCCCAGTCTGCAGAAGTCACACTACTGGGATAACACACTTCTTTCCCACAGCTCACTGTCCTGGAGCAGAAATGGTTTGCCATACTTAGCATGCAGGTAAAAAGGCTTATTTTGTGTAATTGGAGATCCCAGATGATCCCCTCTGGCCAGGAGGTGCTAAATGCCATAACCCAAGTGGCTAACCTAGACCAGATGACTCAGGTAGTGGCCAGCGCTCTTCGAAAATATCACTTGCTATGGCAACTATTCATTACCTTCCTACAGCCCAGGGCTGATATAGGCTGACTCTCCTTCCCTAACATGCAGACCAGCCAACCAGCTAGACCTATATCGAACCTGCTGTGCTGAGTAAGGTAAAGAAATAAGCTAGCAATGCAAGAAGCAAACTATGGCACTCTCTTTGGTAAAGTTACTCCTTTAGATGCTTTATGTATGTTTTGCTGTTTTTGTTTCAGAATGGAATGTTAAGCAAGAAGACACATCTCATACATAGTGCTGTTAACTGGATCCAGTTATACAGTTTATACAGGTTCCTGGTTGGCAATTCTCAGTAATTCAATAAAGCCAACATGCTATATCTTTGCCAAATTAGCAGTACTTTATTATGATAGTATTAATCAGATTAGCCAGAAAAAATGCTATTGTGCTAGTTTACAAAAGGGAATACATGCTAACATTATTTTTAAACATCAGGTAGCCCACAACTACCTAAATGTTTCTCTTACAATTTAGTTGTAAAACAGCCAAAGGGCAATCTCAATGGGGTGTTTCTAACATGCAATCTAGACAGCTAGTAATATTTGCATTACAGGGCTACAGCATTTCAGAGACACATGTAACCATATGTCTCTGGATCCCTGAGCAATCTATGGATAGTCTCAGACTGCATCTTGTCCGAGACTGCGTCTTCTCGAAGGGACGCTGGACTTAACCATAGGTCCCATGTTTATGTGTAGCAAGCTTAGAAAAAAGATACAAGGCTGGAATTTCCCAAAAACTACCTCAGCAGTTTTAAACACAGACAATATGTCATTCAACAAGTCATAAGACTCGGGTTCAAAAATACACTGGCCAGTAGATACCTCGGTCACAAGATACTTTTTTGATACTTTGCCAAGACATGCAGTCATTCTTAAATGGAAAACAAGCAATCAGGGTTTTTTTATTTGTCAAAAATAACTCTTTAGGATACAGAAAACATGCAAGGGGATGTGACTGTTTTAAAAATATTCGGTTTACAGATAAAAAACTAGACAGTGGCCAAATTGGGGAACTCAATTCTCAAGGCCAATTGTTGTTACTACTAACTGCATTCTTATCTTAGCTGTAACCTTTTAAAAAGATATGTTTTGGTATACAGCATTGCTGAATAAGACAATTCTAAATTAGACCCTGAATATGCTTTAAAATGTATTTTATGTTCTTCAGTTTAACCGTTAACCATTTAAAGCCTCCACATACATGCATTGATATGGTGGTATCATTCATTTGCTTAGCCACTGGCAGTCATTGGCTAGCTAGCCATATTAACCTGTATGTGGGCCCTCATTCAGTCATCCATTGACATTTGCATTTTCTCTGCAAGCCCTTTACACCTGCCATAGTCAACTGTATATATAGAGGTGGCTATCAGCAATCCTATATAACTGAACTTGTATATACCTAGGCCTTGGGGACCCTGGGCAAATTCAACAGTGCTGTACAGAATTTTCAAATTGCGGTGAATGAAATTCCATGGAATATTTAAAATTCTGCTGGAATTCCACCAAATTCTGTCGGAAACGGATTGGTGAAATTCTGCAGCGTAAAACAGTTGTGGAATGATTTTCTGCAGAAAAATCACTGTTCTATTCCACGGATCTCAATATTTTCCAAGGGAATTGATGCAGAATAATTTTCTGTAGAAAAAATGCTGGTCCGCAGAATTTTTTCCCATGGATCACAGTAGGTGGAATTCTGTAGGCAAACAAGTGAAATTCCGGCAGAAATTCCGCTGGCAGAATAGTCATTCCACACTAATTCTGCCAGCAGAATTCTGCATTCTGCACAACACTACTCATACATGATTGAATTGCAAGCAGGAATCATCTGTTAGAGCTGATTACTCTGGGCCATATCAGGTGGGCCATATTCTGTATTACATATCCTATATGACTTCATGTACAAGGTGGATGTTTGTAAGCCTGGAGTTATAGTAATGGACCACAATACATCCCTATAATATACTGTCTTTGTTTTTCTTTGTGTTTTGAAATACATAAAAAAAATATTAACAACAAAATAGCTTGTAGTTAGAGCAATATTGATATCTAGGTACGGTGATCATGTATCAATATCTTAGAGTTTCATCACCATTTATAAATACATTTTCTTAATGATAAAGGGCACTATGAACTATTTGGCATAAGGTACGTGCCAGAGGTGGATACCCCACCCATGTAGCTCTGCACCTGTGGACAGGTGCACACCTGGTGGCATTCATGACTGTCGAACACCTGTCCAGAGCCCCATCCCTCCAGTGCGCAGGTTTGTATGGGGCAGATGGGGGGGAACTGCAGTCCTGGGTGGGCATCCAATCAAATGCCCATCCTGGGTCCCTCAGTGGATCCTCTATGCAGCAGAGTGTGCATTGGCTGCATGCCCCTGCAGATGTTGGATGACTGGAGGGGGGATGGGGCAACACTGGGTGTGTGTGGGGGATGTCAGCCTCAGGGGAATGCATACATGGATCCAGCTCAGCAGACCATTCCAGGCACATCTGATGAAGAAACGGGGTTGGGCAGTCCCACACTGTGTGTGGGGGGGTTGCCCACCTGCCACAGGGACTTTCCAGTGGATAGTTAGCTGCAGGTGCAGGGCACAATGGCAGGGTTCTCCCTGGCATACTCAGTGCCTATCTATGCGCCCCTGTGTGCAGCACTATGTGCCTTAGTGTATGACATGTAGTGCCAGCATGCCCTCCTGCCCATTCACAGTGTATTGCGGTCTGTGCATCTGGGCAATAGTGTGGGTAGGGGCTGTGAGCCCCAGTCTGTGCATCTGCGTGGGGGGTGCAATGTGTGTGGAGTGGCTATGCACCTCTGCCACTCCACACACATTAGTGCATAAGGCTTCACATTAGTGCATAGAGCCCATAATTTGTAAGTACTGATAAAATTTTAAATCAATATATAAGTACTGAGAGGTGTGGTGGTTATCTATACAAGCATACATACATGTGAACATACGAAGAAGCCAGCATAAGAAGGCCATTTGGTCTATGAACTAGAACATAATACAACCAGATAAAACTGGAAGATGCTTGGAATCTTTTATTCTGAAAAACACAGGGCCACATTTGTTGCTCACTTTTGTTGCACTGCTGCTTGTTGTATAAATAATTGTAAAATACATTAAGAAATTTATAATGTTGTCAAAAATACGTATTTTCAAAAAATTTCAACTTTTTAGTTATACAGTACTACTACCTTTTTAATGATAATCCATAACATTTTCAAGTGCATATATACACATCTAATGCCTCTTAAATCACCCTACACATCTAACTAATTATCCTCACTATACATAGTCTTTCAGTACTTTCACAGGACTTGCCTTCAACAGTGTCTGAAGAGAACAACAAATAAATGAAAAAATCTATCAATCAATCAAAGAGCAGATAGCTGACTTCCTGAAACAAAATGGACTCACTGACATAAATCAGCATGGGATGGGAGGTCATACCAAATCAATCTTCTTTGGCATATTGATGCAGAATACTATACAAACAACATGCCCTGGCAGGATTTTTATAAGGACCCATCTGACATGTTTTCTTCAATATTTTCAAAATGGAAATACATCCAGATTGTAAGACGATCTATTAGATGGTTTTACCATGTCTAAATTTTGATACAAAAAGATGCAACTAAAACCAAAAAAAGTGTGCACTGGGATGATCAATTGTCTGTAGATGAAACACTGACTGCTGCTCTTAATTATGGTTTTACTGATCTGAAAATGAATGAGTTCTTGTTTAATAATGAACCTATTTGTGTAACTTTCTACATATTACCCAAGGTACACAAATATTTAAACAACCCCCTGGGGACACTAGAGAACCAAGTCCAAGACAGGACATGTTTGTGCACTGCTATGGCACGGATCAGTTGAACTTTGTTATTTTTGCCTGTCAAAAGTCTGAACTTCTTGGTTTCATTGACACCGTTTGTTGGGTCTCGCTATCCTGAGCATCTGAATATAAAAACTAAATATGGGGTGACCAAAGGGAGTGATGGGCAGCCAGGGCAGAAGCAAAGGCAGCCACCACAACAGGCCCTGAAGAGCACATCGGATCTTACAGGCTCCTCCAGTTTAAGTGGGGTGGGAGAATCTCCACCTTGGGAGCCAGTCCTGCAAGTGGTCTGGGCAATGGACCAGAAGGTGGGAGAATCCTTGAGTGCATGGGTGCTCAAGATGCTAAAATAGAGAAAGCTGCAGCAATAGCAAAAGAGGTGGCTGATCATGCAATTTGCACACAGGCAGCTTTCAGTAAAATGATGATGAAACAGCACACCTCAGGGCCCACTTGGAGAGCCTAGAAAATGCTCAACATGCTGTGAATCTGCATATGGTGGGACTACATGAGGACTCTGAAGGGAAGAACCCATGGCTGTTTATTCGATCATGGCTTACATTTGCTTTATCAAAGGATTTATCTTTTGATCCTGATGACATCCGCAAAGCTTACAGAATTAACTTTCACAGAGCCCAAGGTTCGCCGGATACTCTGAGAACTTTGTTAATTGTCACTTCAGGTCCTGAAATATAAGACATGATCCTTGCCTGGGCCCATGCACTCTTCCCAATTGCCATAGAAGAACAGGCAGTGAAACTATTCCCTGACTGGTCCTACACTACTTGGTCATGATGGAAGATGTTTGATCCCATCTGTCAACAACCCAGTGGTCTTGGGGTTGTCCACACACTTCTTGCACCGGCTTGCCTAACAGTCACCTATGACAATAAAACTTTTCAGTTTAATGACCTGGCAGAAGCAAGGAAAAGGGTTGACAAGATAGCACAAGAGTTCCATCATGAGGAGGCTTGCAATGAAATGAGACCTGAATGTTCAGATGAAGAGGCATGAGTGTTAACCTTTAGATAAAGTTCTGAGCTATGAACAATCTACCTTTGATTTCCTCTAAAGTACAATTTTTATTCTATGTTATGGTAAAGCACGCACACCATGTGGTGCTGACCATGTGGAAGAGGCATTCCCTGAGGTAGCATTTGAGTTTTTCTCTTATTAGGGACCATGGAAGATTGCCCCCTAACATTATAAATGTTTAATTTGCACCAATTGTGTTTAAATACTCAGAGAGTACGAGGGAGGGAAGCAGTATCCCTTTCTTTTATATATCCATGATGGTCAATGTCATGGTAATTTAAATGCTTAAGCTATCCATTGCTGGAGGAACTGAGGTACTGTTGTTATTATTAGTCCTAATCTTAACATTTTGACCGAGAAGTGCAGTGGGGGTGATTCTTACACTTTTTTACTCACTCTTAAAATGCAGTGGGAATTGTGGAACTAATGGCTCGATGAAGTCATGTTAAAGTAGTTTAATACTTGTTCTAATTTCAGGCATTCCATGATCATGACCTGGCTAAGTTTCCTAACCAGTGTGGATGGTTTCTTGGAAAGGGGTGAAGTTATATTAGTGATACCCCCATATGCTGTACCACAAATTAATGATCATTTTTATCCAGATGCTAATATGTATTTAGTCACTATTATTATGTAATGGTGCTAGCCTTGTTATTTTCATAAAGTGTATGGATTACTGGCATGTACAGTTTATAATACAATAAAAACAAAGTTAAAAAACAAACAAACAAAAAAAAACCTGGCTGTCCCATTTTCAGTGGGATCAGTTTCTTAACAGAGCCCCTCTCCCAATACATTGATTTTTTTCTACAACCTTTTGTGGATGATTTACCATCTTATCTACAGGATACCAAAGATGTTTTGAATGTTTTAAATGACATTACTTTGAATGAAAATACCATATTTGTGACAATGGACATTGAGATATTATACACAAACATTCCTCATTAAGGTGCCTTGGACACTGTAGTTTTTTTCCTTAACCAGAGAAGCCAAGACCTGTCTACACCTACTGTATTTTTGATTAAAATATTAGAATTTGTATTAAAAAATGATGTTTTCACATTTGACAAGGAATTGTTTTTACAAATTAAAGGTACAGTGATGGGTCTACATGTGCACCATTTATAGTGAATTTAAATGTGGGGGAATGGGACAGTAAGCATGCTTTGAACCCAGATGTCAACCCTTTCTTTCAAAAACTGAAATTATGGTGTAGCTATACTGATGATGTCATCTTGTTCTGGTAAAGGAATGAAGAACTGGCAGATTGCATGCATTATTTACACAGCAAGAACCCCAACATTAAGTTCACATTTAAAGCAGCAGTGCAATGAAAAATGTTATTCCAAAAAGCTATTTTTCTGCATATTTATAAAAAATATTAGCAGAACTGTTGATTTGGGTTTTCTGGATGCTTCCTATGGTGTATACTGTACATTTGCATTTTTGACTGGACTCTTACCCTCCTTGGGTCGTCAATAGTATTTCTATGCAAAAATGAGGTGGCCATCTTTTTTTCTTGAGAAATAATTACTTTAAAACTTTCATAAAATTCTTAAATGATAATGAAAACTGAAAAGTTTACTTCCAAAATAAACCTGAAGACATATGGCATCAATTAGGAAGAAAAAAAAGCTGGGGTCAAATTTTAACCCATTTTTGTTGCACTGCTGCTTTAAAGCAGATGTCAACATTGTTCATGTTTTCGGTGTTACTTTAGTTAGACAACAGGATGGCAACGTTGTTTCAGATAGTTATAGAAATGACATAGCAGGGTCCACACTACTGTTATTCAGCAATTGCCATCCTAAACATACAGTGAGTAACATTTCTAAAGGACAATTCCTATGTGTAAAAATAAATTGTAGCATTGAGGGTAACTTTCAAAGGGGTGCTAATGATTTAACTAGGAAACTTCAAGAAAGAGGATATAGTAAAATATGATCATGAGAGCCAAGGAATATGCAAGATCTCAAGACAGAGATTCTCTACTGCACCCCATTAGACATGAAAATGATGCAGCAGCTTGTTTTAACTTCATTACCACATATTCTGCACATGCCTCCATATTTGAGAACATAATTAAAAAACATTAGCCCATATTTTCTGGTGACCCAGGTATGACAGAGCTAGTAGAATATCCCCCCAGAATGGCTAATAGGAGGCAACCACCTTCTGAGATATGATAGTACAGAGCCACTACACGGAAAAAAAAGATCACTTGGCTTACACAAGGTACTACTGGTTGTTACCAGTGTAAAATATGCATTAATTGTAAGTATATACAGACAGGCAAAGAATTCAAGAGTTTCCATACTCACAAACATTTTCAAAATTCACCAGCTGACAACCTGTGACACAGCTTTATTTATCTAACCGACTGCTCCTGTGGGGCTTTCTACATCGGTAAAGAACAAGAAATTTTAAAATACAAGTTGGTGATCATATTAGGGCCATTGAAAGGGGAGATATCACCTATGTGATGGCAGCACACATAATAGCAACAAGGCATGGTAGAGAACACAGTTTTATGTTCAGGTCTATTGATAAGGTGAACTTGAACCCTTGGGGTGGTAATTTTAATAATATGGTAGTAAAAAGAGTAGCCATTTAGATTATTAACCTGGGAGCCACAAAAAGTCCAGGACTTAATACAGGCTTCGATATAACACCGTTTTTAAAAGTGAGAAAATTACAATGTTTATATTTATCAGCTTAGACTGAAACATTAGGTGTTTGTAGTACTATTTTTATTAATGAAGTTCCACATTGCACATTAGTGTCTATGTCATTGTATTATTATGTCCTGGTCTATTTTATATAAGTCATTTTTACTTTGTGCTCACTACTTTTATTTATATAAATATTCTCATTGTCCTTTCCTATCTTGTCCTATGCTTTTCCTTAACACCATTTCTGGTGCCTGCTAATTTGATGTAAATGCTTAATTACATGTTGTACCCAATCATTTTAGAGTTTGATGTTACATCCTCTATGACATCATGACTGGTTACCTATTTACTGAATATATTGTCTATACTGCATTAGCCTTTGATAAAGTACCACAGTCCAAAATGTATAAGGTGTACAGCTGTATGTCTGAAGTTACCTATATGTGAGTGTACCTTTCAATATATAACAGTGCAAGTAAGCTTGGAGTCCAGTGTCCATCTGTCTGAGGTGAAGAGTGCCCAACTTTCTTATTTTGTTCAAAAAGATGCAAATGCAGCAAAAGATGACACAAACTGCATTTGCATAATTTGGAAAAGGATGAAAAAAGGCTGTAGGCCCTTGGGTGGATAACAAATCAGGCCGGGATGGCCAGCACCCAAGGGTATTTGGGGAACTGGCTTCAGAGTTGGTGGAACCCTTGACCACACTATTTAATGGCTCAATGGAATCAGAATAGTGCGAGGGGATTGGAGATCTTTGGATGTAATTCCCACTCCACAAGGGAAGGGGGGTTAGGGCGGATCCTGGCTACTACAGACTGGTCAGTCTTACCTCTATTAAAGATAAGCTAATGGAGACCATAGTAATGGAAAGTCTTTTTTTTTTCCCTCCTACTCTCCTGGTGTGGTGGATCTTTCTTCCAGGTATCCCTAGACTGGAGACTCCCCTAATCCCTCCCCGAGTAACTACCGTGGTGCCGCTCTTGGACTTACCTCCATATAGCCTCAGCCTACCCCCCCGGGCGGGGAGGAGGGGGGTACCCCCTTTTACCCCCTCCAGTCCATTAGTCTTTCGTCAGGCGGTCCAGCTGTGGCGGCCACTAGTAGCCCAGTTACGGGTTATCTGGGGCAGTCGGGACCATTTACTTTCCCCTCATGCCAGGTGTCCTTTTTCCTGATTTTCTTGTCCCCCCAAGGACATGAGCGCTCTGGGAGACCAAGGAACGGCGCACTAACGTACGCTCGCTTCTGGTTTCTGGCCCACGTCCTCCCACCCCTTTACGGTCCCCCCCTGCAACACCACCCATGTCCACTGGGTGGCAGTCAAGCTGCAGGACAGGCATCCCCTCCCTCCTCCCTCCCTCCCCAGAGGAGGAGAGCAGCCGCTAGGCTAGTCCTCCTCTCCCCGGCTGGCCCTCCAGCTACCCGAGTCCGTTTCCGAACCCAGGTCGCTGGTGTCGCAAGCGGAAATCCAACCGCTGCGCCAGCAGGCTGGCCGAGTAATGGAAAGTCTAGTGGACTTTTTAGAGGACAACAGGCTTCACAATAGCAAGAACCATGGGTTTGTGTAATGGACGTTGTGCCAGACCAACCAGACACTATTTTTTTGACTGGATCACTACAGCGGTAGATAGATAACAAGTGATAAATTTGCTCTACTTTGACTTCAGCACAGCCTTTGATTCAGTGCCACACAGAAGGCTTCTAAGAAAGCTGAAGGATGTAGGAGAGAAAGGGTTTAGTCAGGTGGGTGGAGAACTGGCTGGGGGGCATCAACAGAGGGTGGGGCAGTAGTAAAGGAGTCATATCTGCGACCAGCGGTGTCACAAGTGGGGTGCTGCTGGGATCAGTGCTGAGACATGTCATATTCAATATGTTCATTTGTAACATATTGGAAGGTATCAAGGGCAAGATGTGTGTCTTTGTTGATGATACAAATCTCTGTGGCACTGCGACAGTGAGATAGTTCAAGTTCAAGTTTATTGCAGGAAAACTCCATTGAGCAAGCTCATTCACAAGGAGGTCCTGTGACATAAACACTTAAAGTACAAACACAGATAGGTAATAACAGTATATACATGAAATGCACATTACATGATACAGGCTGGATATACATACAAGGGTACCACATAGGGTGACCGCAGGTGGTAAACATTGATATGAGACAGGGAAGCGACTTACAGGTTGCATACTGATAAATGAAACAGATAGGGGTGAGGGAAGTTCAGAAGGACCTGGAAAAAATTGGAAAGGAGGTCAAATATTTTGCAAATGTAATTCACTGGGGGGGGGGTAGGCTGGTGACTACATCTGAGGAAAGGGATCGGTGTGTCATCATCAGTGACTGCCTTAAGCAAACCAACCAGTGCAATAAGGCCTATGGTAAGGCATCTAGGATGCTGGGTTGCATCAGGAGGGGATTTCATAGTAGGAGAAGTGAAGTGGTACTGCCCCAATATAGATCTCGGGTGAGGTATGTTTCTAGTGCTGGTGCGCTCATCTGAGAAAGGCCATAGTCAGTCTGCAGTCATACAGAGAAGGGTCACAAAAGTGATTGAGAGGCAGCAGGGCAGATCCAATGAGGAACAGCCAGAGGCCCTAGACATGCACATGCTGGAGGCCAAACATAAGAGGGGGGACATGATAGAGACCAATACGTTTTTAAGTGTTATAAATAGGGTGAATATAAAAGTCCTGTTTGTTAGAAATAGTTATGCAGTCACAAGAGGGCATGATTATAGGTTAGTGAGGGTAAATTCAGGAGGATGGTAAGGAAGTTCTACCTCACCAAAAGGGTGGTGGAGCTGTGGAACAGATTTCCAGTGGAAGTGTTGGGGCATGTATCCTTAATGGGTTTTGGACATGGCTGGGACAGAGCAGAGCACTCACAGACTCACTGGGAGAACTGGGTGGAGGGATTGTATGTGGGGGGACAGAGGGAACAAACTCCCAGGATACTACCTCATATGGTGAGGTAGTATAATATGAGTAGACTCAATGGACCATCATCTCTTACTGCTGACAAAGTCTAGGTTTCTATATTTTTACTGCAAATCATGATTTTTCATCACAAATTGATGTTTCCATTCAAAACAGCAATAGGGCTCTCCGGAGTTATTCAAGAGGATGCCGGCATGGGTGCTATATACATTTGCATCCATGACATTTGAAAATCCTTCCTCCTTGACTCTAGTAAATCCTTCAATTCAATGCCTCATAGAAGAGTAATTAAAAAAAATACACAGCAATTAGGGCGTTTATTTTTGGCAACTTAATTTTGCAATTTATTTACCAGGATAATCCAGCTGAGCTGCAATTTATAAGCTCTCACTGAACAAGGACAAATGTACAGTTATACATTTGGGAAAATAAAAATACATATTATATAGGCGACACACTCCTTAGAACTGTGACTGAAGAAAGAGATCTAGGTATTACAATAACTAACAATCTTCAGTTTAAGTCCCACTGCAAAATGTGGTCAGGAAGGCAAATGGGTACCTAACTGTATATTAAAGCGTGTAGCTGGTAGAAGCAGTAAGTTTGATTCCCCTGCATGGCTCCTTGGTGAGACCGATATTGGAGTATGGAGCTCAAGTGTGGTCACCATATCAGAGACATGAGATAGACTTACTGAAGAGATTACAGAAGAAGGCAACACACTTCATGAAAGGGATGGAAAATAAGGACTATAGCAGTAGGCTGAGAGATTTGAACATTTTTCCTTGAGTACAGGAGGCTAAGGAGACATGTGTCTGTTGTTTAAGGCCCTAACAGATCAAGATCTTTAGGGAAAGATTGGGGTTAAACTTTAGGAGACAGTATACAGCACTAGATCCATCCTCTCCAGCTAAAAGGTGAAAACTGCCAAGCTTGGTGGTGCAAATACTGGTTTAACCAGATAGTGATTTCAATATGGAACTCCGTGACCAAGGAAGTGGTGGAGTGTTCACCAGTAAAGAGCTTCAAACTTGAACTGGATAAACTTCATCTGGCTGAGGTGTTTAGTTTAAACTTGGCGAACATCAAGGGACGAAAAGTCTAATAAGCTTTGTACATACCTATGATACCTATGATCTAATTTTCAGTGGGTTCTGCTCTATCAGTTTCCTCAACTGGGTGAACTGGAACACTTGGAGGTAAAGTGATTTTTCCCAAGTTCACAAAATAAGCATGTGGGTCTAGTGGGGTTTGAACCTGCGATCATTTGGTCCCTAAGCTAGTGCTCAAACCCTTAAACCACAATGCCTCCATGCTTGAAAATAAACTTACTGGTTGAACTGGATACTAATTGTCTGACAGGGTCAAAGAGTTTTTCTAAATAGATGTTCAGATTCATCATATTTATATATTTATTTGAGAACTGGGTAATAACACTGGGCCAGGGTCCCATTTTCAGGCATGACCTGAGCCAATACAGACACAACAACAAAGGAACACAGAACATACTTCATACTGGCATCATAGTATACTGGAATAGGTGTCAGGAAGATTACATGAATTCCTCGGTGTCGGTCCTAGAACCGTACAGTTTAATGTTTAAAACTGACATAGTAGTAGAATTTTTTTTAAGATTCATTATATTTACATATTTATATATTTATTTGATAACTGGTAATCACAGTGGGCCAGGGTTCCATTTTCAGGCATGACCTGAGCCAATACAGACACAACATAGCAGTACAGAATATACTTCATACTGTAGGTAGTGACACACATCTTAGTACTGTATACTGGAATAGGTGTCTGGAAGGTTAGAGTGTAATGCCGCTGGTATCAGTGCTAGGATTGGTACAGTTTAATATGCTTATAAGTGACATAGGATTGGTATTGCATGACAAGATAAACCTATTTGCAGACAGCACAAAGCAATGAGTAAGGGTAGACAATGCTGAGGTGATAAGCAGCATGAGGATAGATGTGGAAAGACTTGAACAGTGGTCAGGAACATGATGGCAGTTAAAGTCCAATGTCAAAAATGTAAAATGATGCACATTAGCAATAGAGATGTGCGAAATTAAAAATTTTGTTCATAAAATATATTTCTAAAATTCACGCATTTCACAAAACAATTCCTGGTACGAAATATGAAATTCTGTAGTGAAATGCAAAATTTCACTATGGAATATGAAATTTCACCCACAAAATGCAAAATTCATGTGAAATTTGGCACTATTCAGGTGAAATTTGGCAAAATTGTGCATTTTGCAATGAAATTTCATGTTTCGTGGGTGAAATTTCGCAATTCCATTCCTGGCAAAAAATTACACAGAATGGCAGAATTTTGCAAACTGTTTTGCACGGCAATTTCACCAGCAAAATTACATTGATCAACATCTCTAATTGGAAACAGGTATCCATAAATAGCATATAGAATAAATAGGGTCATGGGGGAACCCTAGGTGGAAGAAAGGGACCTGGGGTAATAATAAACAGCAGTATATGTTAAAGCCTATGGAATGGCAAATAAGATACTGTGATGTATTAGATAGGGTTTTACTAGTCAAAAATAAGGTTATCTTTTCACTATAAAGGCTGATGGTTAGGCCGCAATTGGGGTACTGTGTACAGTTTTCAAACCTTCATCTGGTAAGGACAGGGAGAGACAGGATATATAATCAAGGGTAACAAATGTGATTCATGGTCAATAGGGAAGACGTAACGAGACAATTATTGGTGGAAAGGAAGGAGAGGGGACAAGACAGGAAACATAAATACCTACATTGGCATAACATAGTAGACACCATGGGTTGTATTCAAGATAAAATGGCAGACACTCACCAACAGTCTCAACCACAAACTGAGGGGGCAGTATTTTCAAGATAGACATAAGGAAGAATTTCTTACAGAATGGGTCCTGGATAAATGGAACACCATCCCAAAGATAATCAATGTCAACATAACCTTGAGGTTCAAAAGCAAATGGGATAGCTACTCCTGGCCCAGTGACACTGAGGGTTGATCGTTGAATGCCACACCTCGCGCCACGCTGGTAACCCAGGTTCGGGAATGGACTTGGGTCATTTGGGGATTGGCTGTGGAGGTAAGGATTGAGCATCTGGAGGACTGCTCTCCTTTCTCAGGGTGGGGGGTTTATGTGCTGCGCTCATCAGCACAAGAGGGGTTCGACCCATAACCAGGTGCATTTGGCCACATCCATGGAGGTGGAGACAGCTACTGTGCCCATTGAATGGGCATGGGGGTAGTAGACAAAAAAAGGAGGAAAATAGCGGGACCCGGCAGGACCCATGATGGCCGATGGGCCGGAGGACATAATTCTGGGGAAGGGTTGTAGTCCCTGCTGGGTCCACTTCTGGAGGAGGTGACAAATTATGTTGTGATAAAAAAAATGGGATGGCTACAAGGAGTAATAAGAAACAGGCTGAAGGTCGAAGGAAACACTGACAGCATCAAGCTGATCGAATAAGCCTAGAAACAGTAGATAAAACAAGCCAAACTAGATGGACACTTTCATCATCTGTCCTTAACCATCTACTGTTTGTATATATCCATCTCAGTATTAGAGTGATTTTCATCTATATAGTTACAATGTGTTATACCCTGTCCTGCAGCCTTAGTGAGGTCTATGGACCACTTACTCTAGTTATGAGGAAAGTAAAACTAGTGTGGCTACTTGGAGTTAGTTGACATGGTATTGTATTTTATTTTTTTAACAATTTATTTGAATAAGGGCTCCACACCTCCATGTTGTTTTGAATTTAACATGGGGTGTGAGGCAAACCCCAAACTCAAATAAATTGATAAAAACCTACATAACTATACCAACTAACTCCAAGTGAGGCAACAAGTGAAGTGGGTCTGGAGCCCTCCACCAATGCCATGTCTGCTAGGTCTGGTCACATAATTTATATCTGTACCTATAAGAATCTCTTACTCCCAGGTGCCATATAACCCATACATTCGGGTCTATACAGTATGTAATTTCCACCAGGTACCATACAGTGAAGACTGCCAGCATGAAATACAGTGTCATAGCTTCCTGAATTGCAAAGGGATTAACTCCCACTGAAAATGCCTTGTTTCCTGTAGTACTGTACCTTTCTTAGATTTCTGCAGAATTAGGTTTTATCCCTGAGAGATTCACTGTATGTCCCATGTTGTGCTGGTCCACCTGTAAACATCCACACAGATAACATATGCCCCATGGTATGTTGTTCCATCTGTAAACTCCCCCTCAGTACCAAATGTACCATTATACTGGTTCATCTGCTGGGCTTTCTGTCAGTTCATGCCCAGATACCATACATCTTGTGGTATGGTAGTCCATCTGTGAATTTTCCTCTTGTACCATATTGCGTTGGGTGTGCTTTTGTACCTCAGTTATGACTGGAATTTTTATAAGGAATTGTGTTTTGACAATGTCCATTATTTTTGATAAAGGTTTGTCCCCTTTCATTGAATGACCCTCTCCCCACCTTTAGGCTTTCTCCTAATGCCCCTTTAACTTTTCTCTTCTTGCTGCCTTCCTTCACCTCCATATCTCTTTATCACCTAACTCCCCTTGATTCCACTCTTCTCATAGAGCTAGCTGTGTTCTGTAACCCTTCCTCTCCCTCTTCTCTTCTCTTTCTTCCCCCCTCCCTTTGTTGTAGTAGTAGTAGTAGTAGATTTTTATTTTTATGAGGCACCCCTCCAATGTTAAGCGTGCCTGTACAGAAAAGATCAAAAGGAAAATGAAGAAATAAATCCAACACAGTCAACAATATTTTCTAATAAATATGGCAAAAAATAAAACATAAAAATTATTACATACAATAACATACATTCATGTACCTTTTTCAATCTGCTATACATATTTCCCTGCCCCCCACCACCAAGCCTCTCCCATTACCACTGCCTTCTCTTTGCCCTAACTCTTGCTACAGTATTAGCCATCCTAAACTTCCCTTTTACCTCAGAATTTTTGGTACAATATTAAGATACTGAAAAGCAGTATTCACATGTCATTACCACTCCAATCACAGACAATCAGAAAACTTGCAGCTGCTTCCCTAAACATGATATATAAGCTAATGAGGAACTGCAGTAAGAGTTTAGGATGGCTTCCACCGTATGTTACTGTTTTGTTTACTTCCCTTTTTCCTCTACCATATCCTTACCCTTCCTCTCTTACTTCTCCTCCACCTTCAAAAACATCCATCCCTATTCAAATAAACATAGAATTTGTCAACAGAAATGGACCACTTAGCCCACTTGGACTGCCCAGACAGTCCTTGCCTAGTCTGTCTCCACAGACCCTACCTGGTCTCCAGTGACCCTCCCTTCTCCCAGCCTGTTTACTAATATTCCCCTATGTCTATGCCATGCATGTGTGAAGCCCCCTACTGTTTTCACCTCCACCGCTTCTACTGGCAGTTTGTTCCAGGTGTATACCACACTTTCAGTGAAGAAGTACTTCCTCACATTCCTTTTAACCTCCCTCCCACTTTATCGAATGCCTTCTGGTCCTGGTGCTCGTTCTCATTTGAAACAGACTCTCATACTGCACCCTGTTTACCCCTATGAGGTTCTTGCAGGTCTCTATCATGTGCCCTCTTGCTCTCCTCTTTTCCAGGGTGGACAGGATACAGTAATATCCCTCAGTCTCTCCACATAGGCCATTTGGAGCAACCCATGGCCCATTTTACTTACCCTCATCTGGGCTGCCTCCACCGTGTATATGTCCTTTCTAAGATGCAACCTTCTGAACTGGACACAATGCTCCAGGTGGGTCTCACCATCAAGCAACATAGTGACAACACCACCTCCTTCATCCTGCTGGAGATTCCTCTCCCTGTACATCCCAGAATCCCACTGGCCTGATCCACTGATTTATCACAGTGCCCTACCACTTTGAGGTAATCAGATATGATGACCCCATGGTCCCTTTTCTGCTTAGTGGCTGCCAGTACCTCCCCTCCCATCCTATATTCAGTTCCTGGGTTTCTATGCTTTAGCTGCATGATTTTTTTGGTACCAGAAGAGAATAGCACGGATGAAACAGTGCACAGCAAGACCGTACAGTGAACAGCATGAATGACTTTATAGCGATTGGGGAATTACAGTGATACAAAAGTATCATTACCCCCCTGTTGCTCACCTGGAAGAAGGAAGTGTATGTGGCCACTGTGGATCAGGTTTTTTCGAGCCATCCCATGATGGAGTGGCTAGAGCACCTGACCCTGCAGTGGATGGGGTTGGAGGGAAAGTGATTTGACTCCCTGTAAGGGAATCTTTTTTTTTTTTTACTATTTAGTTCTTGCCCCGTGTTCACACACCCTCAGAGCTGGTTATAATAGTTCCGGGGTGTGTAGGAGGCATGGGGTGTGAAGTCCCCTTGTAAAAGAAATAAAGTATTTACGGGTCTTGCAGCACTCTGTTGCTGTGCATGGTTTTGTCCCATGCTGTCATGACCCTGTGCCAATTTTTTTCTATGCCCTAGGTGCATGATTTTGCTGCCTGTGGTCTTGGAGCCCATGGGATTCAAGACACTCTACCAACCTTTCCTTTAATAGAGTTCCCCAGAAGAATTGCTACATTCAAAATAATGGCTCTGCTAAAAATTCTTTACTGTATCTCTAATCTCCTCCATTGACTCTCTCCCATTTGGTGGACAAATTAGAACAGACCTTCCAGAGGTTCCTATGAGGCCAGCAAAGGCCAAGATTTGGGAAGCAGTGGCTCAGAGCTCATATGGATGTGGGAGGACAGAATGCAGCATAGCCACAAGCCTGTCACATAGCACTCAAAGCACAGAGTGCCCTATTATGGATTAAGAATGGGGATCATGCCCCAAACTGGCTGCAAACTGAGTGGGAATGCTCAGCAGGCATTCCCCTCCAAACATGGCTCAAGACTCCTGCAAGTTTGTTTAAAAGGCCTTCTCCCTACCTTTGCTTACACAGTTGATGCATTAAGAAGAGTACAAAAATGGTTGTTTTGGCCCCAAACTTCTTTTGGACTACATAAATAGCTCTAGCATAACCCATCAGTTTGGACTGATGGCAGGCCGATTAACTGGATGAGTTGGTCCAACAAGGGAATTAATGCCCTTACCTATCTGCTGGTGAAATCATTTGCGAGCCTACAGGCAGAATTTGCGTTGCCACCCACAGACCACTGGAGGTTCCTCCAGATTAGGTGTTCACTCCAACTTCACCTATGGCCCAAGTATACCTACAGGCCAACAGAAATGGATGAGGCCATGGATGCTTGGGCCAGACCAACTCAGATTGAAGCTGGGGTTGTCTATAAACATTTATAATGTCTATGCCAGCCACAGTGGCATAAGCAAAGGTTGAAATGGGCAGAGTTATTGATTATGGACACTCCTGCTAACACTTGGGACATATGTTAGAAATTAGCCCATAGGGCCACATCAGACACAAGATATCAATTTATTGTGAAAAGAAAATACTAGAAGGATGGCAGAGGACACCTGGCAAATCAGTCAGAATGGGGTCCAAATACCAAATGAGTGGTGGAGAGGTTATTGGTCACCATGCCACATTGGAAACATCATGTGGACATGTCCTAATATGCAAACCATCTGGGAAGGGATATTCCACAAAGCCACTGAGATTACAAAGACACAGATCCCTCATTCTCCCATCCTATGGGTATTGGGTAAAACATCCATGCTACATGGGGACCAACAAAAGTTTCAGTCTCTTGTCTATGTCATTGCTGTAGAAGCCAGAAAGCAATTGTTAATGAAATGGATACAGGAAGAACCGCCTAATTTGCAAGAATGGGAGACTGGAGTAAAACAAATAGCCTATATCAGGTGCAGTACAAAGACAGTGGTAACGTCATTACGTTCTACAGGGGATGGCAGCTGTGGTTTGATTCTTTCAATCACTGGGTAGGTAGACTTGCACATAATGGAGGTTGAGGGAACAGGACCTGACTTGGGAATGACAAACACTTAGCATAAGTATTCTTCCCTGTTTACCTGTCTCCCTCATTTCTCCACTTTGTTTTTTTTTGTCTTCACAACTTGGCAAGCAATTACGGAAATGAAATCAGATGGATATCAGTTAAAACTTCAATAGAAGGTGCAGGTTAACTTTTACTGTTTATGGTGGTAATCCTAGCTGTTGGCATTTTCCTGTGTAAAACATATAGTCAGTAAGGTGTTAATTTTTATTACATACTTATGGTTATTGAAAATGTATAGGACATAAAGGATGTAATGTTTGATTAATAATTTAAAGTGGATATTATACTCACTCATGTTTAGATGTTTTGTTAAGATGAGTTTAGAAATGCCTTCCTCTATGGGGACAATTTTTATATCCCTGGCTAGGTTTAATAGCGTGTTCAAGTTCAAGTTCAAGTTTATTGCAGGAAAGACTCCATTGAGCAAGCTCATTCACAAGGAGGTCCTGAGGTACATACACATACAGTTCGCAATTACATAGACAGGAGATATAAAATGTAGAACAACAAAGAAAAAAATATATATAATGCAAGAAGTATACACAATAGAAGTCCTTATGCTATATATACAATACATTCCAGCTTTAACCTTGCCCTAAATTATCACAATACATTTCAGCTTAATAAGTAGAGGGCCAGTTGTGTGCTTATCTCTGCGTTGAATATATATTAATGGTTTCTAATGTGTTTAAGCTGTTTTTTTTCTTTACTGTTCTTATGTTTTAAATTATCTTTGTACATATGTATTTTCTATATTATAGACCAATAAAATCTTATAATACTATAAAAATAATTTCCATTAATTTCCCCCTCCACTGAGGTGAGACTGACCAGCCTATAGCTGCTAGCCTTCTCCTGCTGTCACTGTTATTTAGAGGGACCACATCTGCTCTCCTCCAGTCCTCCAGAACCATGCCTATTTCCAGACAGCTGTTGAATAAGGCCATCTATGTGGCAGATAGCACCTCACTGAGTTCCTTTAGTACCCTTGGTTGTATCTTGTCTGGTCCCATAGCCTTGTCCACTGTCAAAGTTGCAAGTCCCCTCTTTATTCTTTAAATTGACTTGTGTCCACCTCCCCCCTTTATTCCTGCTTCTCCATTGAGGTCTGTCCCCCCTCCTACCACTGTGAAGAATGAGCAGAAGCATCTGTTCAAGATTCTGCTTTTTCTTGGTCCATTTCTGTGCAGTCCTCCCTGCCACACACTCCTTATCCTCACTATCCCTCCACTTGCCTTCCTCTTCTCACTTTTCTACCTAAAGAAAGTTTTATCCACCTGGAAACAAGTTTCGGCTTAGTGTGCCTTTCCTGGTTTAACAATTTTCCCTTTCCCTTTCCCTTATTCCCTATCCCCTTCATCTAACCGTTTGGCTATCCATTTTCTGTCTGCAAATTGACTCCCCTCACTGCCTTTCCTGCTTCACTCTATTTTGCTTTGTACTCCTCCCTGTTTTCCTCCTCCCTCTGAGTTTCTGTATACCTCCTGGATGTCACCCTTTGTTTCTTCACCACATTAGTCTCCTTCCAAGAGACCATAATGACCTCTTATTCCTTCTGTTTTAACTCACTTCCTTCACAGAGGCTGATTGCATGCCTAATTATGCCCTCCCTTATTTTTCCCTACCTCTATCCCTTATTAGAAAACAAAAAACTAGTGTACACACACTAAAAGGGAGGCTTCCTGTAGTCGACGTGATATGTAGTGGCAGCTGGTCAGTGTTTTTTATACAGTGCATGTGCAAAAAATATTTCACAGTCCCTTTCAGTCTGCGTTTGCTGCTATTTTGTTTTCTAATACATGCTTTTCTACCCATGCCATCTTATGGAGGTCAGGAGTGCTTTTCTTCTGTTTCCACATCCCTATCTCTACCCCTCCCAGGCAATCCCCCCATAAGACAGTTTCTGAGGAAGTCTCCAATTTCTTTAAAGTAAACCCTCCTAAAGTCCAAGACCCTCATCCTCATGTGGTTTGTCTCTGTTCCCATCTTAATGTTAAACTACACTGTACTGTGATCAATGGGACCTAGGGGACTGCTCACTGTGATGTCTACAATGCAATCCCTGTTTGTAAGCACCATGTCCAGCACTGCCTCATCCCAAGTGGGTTCATTTACTAGCTGCCTAAGAAAATCCCCTTATAGGAAGTTAAGGAAGGCCCTCCTCATTGCCAAAACTGAAAATGAAAGGCTCCAATCCACAACTGGCAGACTAAAGTCACCAACTAGTAGCACCACTCCCTTACTTGCCATTCTGAGTATGACTTCTCCAAGTGCCTTATCCAACACCTCTCCCTCTGCTTGAGGTCTGTTTTCCACCCCTGTACAGCCTCAGTGCCTGTCTCCACGATCGCCCACAGCACCTCCAGCCCTTTCTTTTCCTCTGGATGCCCCTTCACTTCTGTGACCTTGATACCCTCCCTCACATATAGCACAACCCCTCCTCCTCCTTCAAAACCCTACTTCATGACTGGCAGTTTCCTCCCTTCTACTGATCTCAACCTTGTGCCTCTTTGGAAAGCAACCAAACACTCCACTTCTTGCTCACCTCCTTCGCTCTTCTCACCATGGAAAGCCACCACCCTAAAGCTCTTCATTATCCATCTGCTTATGCTGTTTTGAGATGTTGAGCTGAACTCTAGCCCCCATCCCTGTCCCACATCCCCAGGGTCTGAATATTAGCCACATAAATGCTCAGCACTTACTTCTTCAGTTGGATCAACTTAAACTTTGGACTCAGCACCAACAGCCTGACAGTTTAGTTATCTTTAAGTCCTTGCTACTGGCCAGAATTGGTGAGTTAAATGTCTCCAATGTTGTTCTCAGACAAGATTGTGGTACATAAGGGGATGATGCAGCTATACATCTCCTGTATATTGTGTCTACTATTGTTGCTTGTATCAAATCTGTTTCATGTGTATTACTGTTACATTGTTCTCCACTGTCACCCTGCACCATGTGTTATGGCCCGGGTCATGCCTGAAAATGGTCTCTGGGATCAGTGCACTCACCCGGTTATCAAAGTCATAAATAAATAAATAAATAAATGCTCATCTTAACATCAATTATAATTACATACATCAGTCAGCCATTCCTTCCACATATGAATTTCTCCTATGTATGCTCTTCTTCGGCTCCTCCCTCCCAGTCTTCATTGGTGGTGTCTTCTT
Source organism: Neoceratodus forsteri (assembly GCA_016271365.2). NCBI lineage: Eukaryota > Metazoa > Chordata > Ceratodontiformes > Ceratodontidae > Neoceratodus > Neoceratodus forsteri. The sequence goes on from CM028136.1 coordinate 417,062,749, forward strand.
CAAACCTGGTAGCAATCCTGATGCCCTTTAACATCAGAACATTCTTCTCTATCCTGTCCTCCTCTGCTTAGCTCCTTGTCATTGGGGACCTCAGTACAAACTGACTGCCTTCCACTAAAATTCTTGCCCATTAAATTTAAGCCCTTGCCCTCACACAACTTATCTCTAAGACTACCTGCCTCAACCTCAACTCATCAAGTCACTCCCTCATATACAGGGTCCTCTACTTATACTCTCACCATATTGTGAAATCTGGCATCTTTCCTGACACCACCAGCAACCACTGGATTGTCTACTGTGTCCAGAAATGTCGCCACTCAGAGGCTTCCCAGGTACATTTCAAGTAGACCATTCAGTTCACTGAACCTGGCACCACTAGATGGCCTACTTAACTGGACTCCCATCATGGTGTTCACTGACATGGAGCATCCTCTCTTTCTTCTGCTGTGAACTCACGTCTGTATGGAACAACCATGTTTCCCTGCAGAGATCATGGGCTTGATTTTCAAGTGCCCTTAGAGCAGTGTCAGTGGCTCAGTAGGCAGCACACTTGCCTCTGAGGCCGGGAGATCAGAGGGCTGTGGGTTCAGTTCCCACATCTGACACTTGGGTTAATATCCCAGTACTGACATTGTAATGCAGCATGAGAGGGGTGCTGCATTTCTGAGGTGCCGTCTTTCGGATGAGACATTAAACTGAGGTCCCATCTGCCTGGATTGGTGGTAGTTCAGGTGGATGTTAAAGATCCCATGGCACTTATCGAAAAGAGTAGGGGAATTTCCCCAGTGTCTTGGCCAAATTTCCCTCATTCACTAAAAAAAAATACCACCAACAGCTTAATCTGGTTCAAGGTCAGTTGGCATTCATCTGTATCCCCCTCCCCCGGGTCATGCCTGAAAATAGGCAGGATTTGTCTAGTGCACTTACCCGGTCAACAAAAGCTAAATAAATAAAAATCACCATAATTAGCAGTGATCTAAGGCTGCAACAAACTCAGGGTGCATCAGGGACCCTGCACCCCATTAAAAAAGGGGGGCCATTAGCCAAAGAATTGAGAGTTGCCACAGCCACAGGGTTGCACCAAACATGTGGCGCACTTGCAGAGTTTGATGGAGGGATATGGCACCTCCCTGCCCAGCACAACCTTAGAGGGGCTACAAAGGTGAGGAAGGGGAATAAGCTGACAACAAGGAGGCCAGGGACAAAAGAAGCAGGGGGGTTGGTTTAGGGAGCAACAGGGGCGCACAGCAGCAATGTTAGGGTGCTGATGTGGTAGCCTGTGGGGGTGCTATTGGCAAGTGCAGAGAGATGATCGGCCCAGGTACAGGTGGGTTGATAGGGATGGGGGATGGGTGATGGACCGGGATCCAGCCACAGGTGGACAACCCTGTTATTTGCCCCATAGGTGCCACCAACCCCAACTTTTGGTGGGCGGCAGTGGCCGCAGGTTGTGGGGTGCAAGTGGCAGAGGGTAATGTTCCCTGGGCATTGTGGCAGTCACCTGATACTCAGCCCCTGTGTGGAGGCAGACTGTTGCTTGCCTACAGTGTTGGGTTCAGTAGCACCTACGGGAAGTGCCAGGGCTGTGTCCACCAACAGCCAGATCCCAGTCTGTCCTGCCAACCCCTGTACCTGGGCTAATCAGCTCTCTGCACTTGCCAATGGCACCCACATGGTGCCACCTCAGCACCCTAACATTGCCACCATGCCCCGTTGCTCCCTAGGTCAACCCCCATGCTTTCTCTGCCCCATCTCCCTCCTTGCAGGCCCCTTCCCACTCACTGTCCTGCCCAGCAGTGGCACATGGCCCTTAGAACACCTCCTGGCTGGCATAAACAGAATCTCCTGTTGTGACCATGGCAAGGCTTCCAAACTTCCAAAAAAGGAGATGGTCTAGCCCTGCCATGGTGCAAGCCCCCTTGTTACCTGGCATATGGGTGCTTCTGCAGCAAGGGTGGAGCAGGGTGGCTTTGGTGCATGGCATCCCGATTTAGATGCAGCCTGCATTGAAACTTGGGATTGCTGCAAACTATGATGCAAGGTGCCACTTGCATCACAGCTGTTTAGTGCAGGCATCTTACGTCATAGATTTCATTTTGAAAATCGAGCCTATACATTCAAAGGCTCTTCTTCCATCTGTCACCACACTGCTTGAAAGGTTGTGCCTCTGTCACATACAGGCATAAGGCAACCAGCTTACAGTAGACTTACTGCATTATAAACAGCTTATAAATGCCACTACCAAGGTTTTCAGGTAAGACAAATCTGATTATTTCACCACAAAACTCTGGAATAACTTTATGTCCCACTCAAATTCTGAAAGGTTATTCACTTCAATTTTGATTGCCCCAGTTTATCACTCCAGTCCTTAAATCAAAGGACTCTCTCATTTCTGTCCCCTCTGAAGTCATCTTCACCTTTAGCCAATACTTTGTATTTTGAGTGCTCTCACTACTACATTCCCCTTCTCCAGCTGACCCCCTCACCACTTCTTCCATGCCGTTCCCATCCCTTCCTCCACTTCTTGTTTCCTTCTTACCTCCTTTTTCCTCATTCAGCTCATTTCTCTTTCTTCTGCATTTTCTCAGTTGGAATCCTGTTCACCTAGCTATTTCTAAATACCTCTATGGGCAGCAGCTTTGATTGTCTTGACCATAAACTGCTTCACATCTTCACACCAGCTAATGCTAGTCCTGTCATAGCCCTTTTAAATTTCTTCTTCTGATTTTAGCAAATAATCTGAGACTTAGAAGTAAACAAAGCACCCTCCCCCCACCAAAGCAAGTCACCTTTCCACCCTAGGAAACTACGATCCCACCTCTCAGCTCCCTACTATAGCTGAATTGCAATGAAAATGAGTATTGTACCAGATATTCTCCTTTCTTGACTCCTGCTTCCTTTTCTTCCCCTTCCAGTCTGATTTCATGAAATTCCACCACACCATCTCATCAATCATATACTTCACTGACTGTCTTCTGAAGTACTGTACATGGATCAGGGCTGCTTATTTCTTCTGTCTTTGATCTTGTCAAGGCATTCAGCATTGTTTTCCACCCTCTAATTTACTACAAATTGTGGGAGTAGGTCTGTTTGGCCTATCATTCAGTGAGTTTGGCCTGCTGGACAGATACTAGTTAGTCCAAATACCACTGCCTTCCCTTATCACCTCGGTGTCTCCCAAAGTTCTGTCTTCTGCACCTATCCAGTTTCTATTTTTTCCTCATGGCCTGCTCTCACTCTGTGTCTCTGAACACATTCACAGGTATGCAGATGACACTGTACGCTTTGTCTCTGGAACCTCAGCTGCTGGACTGGAATCATCATTGCAGCAGTCTTTGACAATGTCCAACACAGGCTCTGCTAAAACTAACTCTCACTTTATGCTAGGGAAATGGTCTCCATCAGATATGGCACAAAGACATGTACATAGTTATGCTTCACAAAATTTTAGTTTTCATGACTCTGGATATCACCTCCTCCTTGAAGCTGTCCCAGGTGTGGAGAAAGTAAGGATCACAGCTCTTGTGGACAGAGAAAATTCAGACTTGAGTTGGTGCAAAATACATTTATTGTGGCAGAGTAGCCAGAAACAAACCTAAAGCACCAGTGCTTCAACCCAAATGGGTTCTTCATTGGGGTGGGACGGCACCCGACAAAGACCCTGTTTTGAGTTGAAGCACTGGGGCTTTGGGTATGTGTCTGGGCTGCTCTACCACAATAAATTTATTTTGTACTGCAACTCAAGTCTGAATTTTCTGTCCACGAGTGCTGTGATCCTTACTTATTGTCTGCCAGGCTATCTGCCTTCACAGCACTGTCTCCCTTCCCCTGTGTGCACACCATTAACTTCTTGAACCCCAGGTGTGGAAAGCAAGATTTGTTGATTTGTTGAAATACAGAGCACCAAACTTGGGGAGGAACTTTTTATAGATGGCATTGGTTTGGGAGGAGAAATAGAGGTTTTAATCCAGCCACATGCTAATTGTACTTTAACAACAGCAATGTCACCTCCCAAATTGACACCATTCATAAAAAGTCCCTGCACAAGTTTGGTGCCTTGTTTCATAAGAAATCCTGTCATACACTCCTTTTTCATCTTGAGATCATCCTTGACATGATCCTCCCGGTATTTGACTGATGCAAATGTGGTGTACAGCACCACCCCAGAATCTTTCCTGGAAAGACTGGACCCCTGTTCCTTTTCTATTGCCACTTTATTCTCTCTCCAACATCTCCTTTCCATTTTCAAGAGTAAGCACTCTCTCTCTCTTTCTGTGCCTTCTTTCTCTTCAATGTTAGTTTAGTTCTCTCTATTCTGTTACCTACCCTTCCTCCTCTCCTTCCTCATCTGCTCCCTCATCTCCCTCTCCTCTCTCTTCAATCCTTCCTCCACTCCTCCATCTGTTGACTCCACTCCTTCTCAGTCTCTTCCTCTATTACCTCTGCTGGTAAAGTTGCCTTCTTTTCATGCCTCTTCCTCCTGTAGAATACCTATCCCCCAGCTTATGCTAGTCATCCTCATCTCCTGCTTTGAAAGCTCTGCTAAATGAAGTGTCCACCACACCTAGGGAAAGCTGATAGGATGGCGAGACCAGACCAGCTAGCCTAAACAGAAAAGGCAATTTATTTTATATCATAACTTAAAGGGTCTATGCAAGTTAGTAAGCAGAGGTAAGTGGTTTTGGGTCAGTGTTTTGGGGCTGTTTTTAAAATTTCTGTAACTCTTAGTAGTCAAGAAGAAGAACCTAGCTAGGAGAATATTTGCAGTCTCTTCTGGGTTGCATGGTTAATTACAACTTGTGAAACAGGTTTCTGATTAGGTGAGGGTCTGAAGCAGGTTTAGTAGAGACTAGATATTTAAACCCCATACCTGTAAGTGTTCCATTTCATGGAGTCGTGTTGTGTTCCTGGTCCTCTTTAATGTCTTTATAAGTGACATTGCAGGGAGCTGGAAGAAGGTCTGCCTCTGTGAGGAGTACACCAATATCTTCAATAAGGTGAACACTCTAGGGGGAGTGGAAAGGAGGTGCAGAGACCTGAAAAAACTCGAGGAGTGGTCAAGGGCATGGCAGCTGGGTTTCAATGTGAAAAAGTACAAAGTAATGCATCTGGGGCACAGAACCCAAAGACAGAGTACAAAATGGGAGGAGTGGTACTGATGATCACCAAGCAGGAAATAGATCTGGGGATATCATATCAGATGGCTTGAAGATGGCCAGGCAGTGCAACAAAGCAGTTGAGAGGGCTATTGGGATACCGGGTGCATAGTGAAGAGTATCACCATCAGAAAGAGGAGGTGGTGTTGCCTCTGTATAGATCACTGGTAAGACAACCCCTTAGTACTGTGTCCGGTTCTGAAGACCACATCTCAGGAAGAACACATGCAGAGTGCATGCAGTCCAGAAGTGGGCAACTAAAATGGTGCAGGGTCTGTACTAGAAACCCTATGAAGAGAGACTTAAGGATGTAAACATGTACACCCTGGAAGAGGGGAAGGGGAGGGATATGATAAAGACCTTTAAGCACCTCACAGGCAGAAATAAGGTATAACAGGTAAGTAATTCTCAAAAAAAGGTGCTTAAGGACAGGGGCACAATAAGAAGCTGGGGTAGATTCAGGAGAGATGTAAGAAAGTATTTCATCACAGAAACAGTGATGGATTCCTGGAACAGTCTTCCAGAAGAGGTGGTGGGGAGCGAAAATAGTGGTGAGGTTCAAGAATCGTTGGATAGGCATAAAGGAATATTAGGGAAAGTGGGTAGGTGAATGGGCTGGAGATCAAAATAAGATCTGAGGTAATACTAAAGGCAGGGGAAAATGTGCAGAGTAGGTGTGCCAAACAATCCTTATCTGTTGATAAATTCTGTGTTTCTGTGTTTCTATGTGAGTGTCACACAGTAGAGGGACATCTGCCTAAGTGGCATCTGGAGGCATCTGTAGGAAGCCCGCAGTTCCACAGGGGAGTCTAAAAGTGCTAGGTTGCTCCTAGTACAGTTGTAAATGCAAGGCAGGATGGCTAAAGGGATCCTAGAAACACCCTATCTGGGGTAGTCTTGCGAAACAAATTGTAATTGAATAAGACAGTCTGTGTAGGGGGTCCTAGGGATATCCTATCTACAGCATGATAGCCTAATACTATATAGCATAAACAGTAACAAGCATTTGTCAGTGATGAATGTTTAATGCTTGGTAAACAATCTGTGGATCCGCATTTTAAAGATACTTGTTTTATAGACTGATCCAATGAACACCGAGCTGGTGGTCAGGGTCTTGGCCAGTGGGTTTCCTCAGTGTGTGTGCCAGACGCAGAGGAACTGGTCTGGCATGAGCTGCAGCTCTAACTTTGCATTTTGGCTCCTGGCATTTTTATCCATCTGACTCACTGCCATAGATGTCGTACTGCTGCTGGATCAGCCTCAGATTTATTTTACAGTACCCACCGGCCGAGTCACAGCTTCTTCAGGTGGTGTGGGCTTGCATTTCCAGAACTGCCCTAATGGAGCCTAAGGGAAACTGAGCCAGTGGGCCTGTTACTGAGGAGGGCCCACGGTGGTGTGTCTGACCCTACAGCGGGGGGCTGCCATGTCATCACTCCAAATAATATTATACATAGAAACTGGTGATGTGGTGTCATACTGGACTGTCAGTGGAAAGGAAGGAGGCTGTCAGATCCACAAAGATGCAGTAGTGGTGCCCGGCATTGCATGTAAACAGTACCCCGCTGTCCTCTCGGGTTATCTGTCCCTGTCAAGATTCTCAGTCCCGGTCCGTTCTATGGTCTTCCCTACAGTACCAGGCCAGGAGTTCGAGAGAGTACATCACCCACTCACTGTGGGTCAAACGGCTGGGGGCACAGCTGGTGGGTTCTGTCTGGGTTGTTTCCTAAAGTTTATACCCTAGTAACAAGGCACACATTGCTCCCAGCTTGGCATTCTGTGTTGCGATCGTATGCAGTTGCCATGCCAGAACAAAATAAATCAGCAAGTTTCTGCTGTAATTCCATCAGTCGGGATTCTGACCATGCTGAAGCCAGGGCACAAGTGCAAGGAAACAGTACAGGTAATATAGGAGATCTAGATACATTAGGACCAGGAGAGAAAGCTGCACCGTGGCTAATGTTGAAGCCTTTGGGGAAGCAAAGGAATGAGGACTGGGAGAAATCCACACCACTGCTAAAGTTGAAACCCAGGGGTTGCAGAGGAGCAAGAACTGGGACAGAAAGTCACATTGTTGCTAATGTTGAAGCTTTTGGATCTGGGAGTCAGAGGAGCAAAGACGGGGAGATAAAGTACAGCGGCCTTAACTCCGGCCATGTGCATTAATGTGCCGTGTAATACACATGGACAGAGCTACAGCTACAGAAAGAAAGAAGTGAAGCACTTTCATGGGAGTGGTTCATTTCTTTTAACTAGAGGATGCACCACATCAGTAGAGCTGAACTAGTGTCATGACCAGAGTGGCTGGTCATTGGTGTGCACCACCAAGCCCATTGCAGTTTCAGCTGTAATTAGCTTGGCAGTGACACACCTCTCAAATGCTGTATAGTCCCAAGATGTTCCTTGCGCAAGTGCAAGTGAATGCAGTAAAATGAAATACATGTATGGCAGCTGGTTGTCATGAGATTTTCTTTACCTATCTCTAACTGTTAGTACCTCGCCCCCCCCCATGTTAAGCCCAGAAATGAGTCTTAGCTCAGTGCACCTTTTCCTGTTACCAGTTTTCAAATGAATAAAGGTTGGTCACATTTCTACTTATAGGATTCATCTTTGACAAAAGGAAGGGCAGACAAAGCATATGGCCAAAGGTGACTAAAGAGTGTTTTGAAGATCAGTGACCATAAGAATTATGAGCTTTGGCAAACTGGCGAAGCAAAAAGTATTGTTTCTAGCATGGAATACAAGAACACTTTTTTTTTATAATATTTACCCAAGAGAGCTCAGCTAAGATGCAACAGCTTTTTTCTAGTGGCGTCCTACTTCTATCCATGTCTGCAGCTGGATGTATTAGACCACTGAGAGTTTAAGTGACCTGTTAAAGGTAACACAATAAGTATTTGACTCAATCAAGGTTCAATTCCCAATTCGCAATTTCATGATATGTAAGCCATTGCTTTAAGCAGTAGACCTTGAATTCTTTTTTTTAATCATGATTAATCCACTTTTACTCAACAAAAAAAGGAAACAATATAAACCATTTCTCAGGGGGTCTTCTAAAGGAGAACACATTACACCTGTTACAGTCAACCCACCAAAATAGTGTAAAATACAGGGACTTACCTGCTGCAGGGTCCAGGCTAGGAGTCCCAAAGAAGTGACTCCAATGTACCTGTAAAATAAAGATAGAAAAAGGGGTCACAAAGGATCTGCTGCTCTTAGGGGGTCCTGCAGTGCACTTATCTGATAAGGAAGGAGCCTTCATCCTATCAGACCTATAGAAATAAAAAGAGAAAATAGGTTAGGTAGAAGGAAAACAATAAAAGAAAAGAAGCAAAGGAAAGGAAGTGTGGTTTGGGAAGGGGGGATCACCTAAAAAACCCTTTGCCCCTAGTGGTAGCCAAGTGGCCAGTAGTTTATGTAGTAGCCCACCTAATTTATGTAGTAGCCCAGGTGGGCTAGTGAAGGTTAGTTGGGGGGGGGCTAGTAGCCCTTTTGGTAAAAATACAGTAGTCATTGTTGATCAGTGGGGCTAGAAAGTACCCGGGGGGGCCACAATGTTAATAATAGCCCTGGTGGTCTAGTGGGCTAACTCCCAAGATGGCTAGGCCAGTGTTGTTTTTATAAAAGATTTAAACCCTTTCTTGGGGTCTAATGGGACTTCTTGAGCCCTGAGAATTTCTGGGACAGCTGCGATTGGTGGCAGTAAGGAGGAGAGCAAGTGGGGATGCAGTGCGGCCAGGCCGATAACGCAATCGTGCTACAGTGAAAGTGCCTGTGGGTGCCCCAAACTCTCAGGCTGCATGGAGCTTAGGCTGCAGCCTACTCTGTATGGGTTGGAGATGGGGAAGGAATAAAAGCCAGCAGGAGGTGGAGGAGACAGGAAGGAAACCGTATCCTCCCATCTTCCCGTCGGCCTCCCCAGCGGCAGTTACTTTAAATTATTTATGCCCTACAGGGGTCTTTTTTTAAGGAAGACAGCCACAGGGAAGAGAAGCAGTAAGGAGCTGCCTTTACATGGAGCCACACCTGTGGCATTAGTGAGAGGCTAGAGGGGCTGTAAATGCAAAGACTGGGGTTGGGGAGAATTGAAGAGAGACAAAGTGAAGAGACAGAGCAGCAGGTGCTGCAAATAAAAAGCCACACCATGGCACCATGGCTTGTAAAATGGTCGGTAGGCTAATTTTTAAAATATAAGAGAAACATAGAAACATAGAATTTTACGGCAGATAAGGACTGCTTGGCCCACCCAGTCTGCCCATTTCCCTACCTGATGGATAAGCTGCAGATCCTAGTTAACCAGCAGCCTACTTCTTCCTACCTTCATCCCCTAGAATTGCCTTATGACTGTCCCATGCATGCTTGAATTCCACCACTGTTTTTGACTCCACAACCTCCTCTGGAAGGCTGTTCCATACATCCACAACCCTCTCTGTGAAAAAATACTTCCTTAAATTACCTCTGAGCCACCTCCTTCCATCTTCAAATTGTGCCCCCTTGTTCTTGCACACCTCTTTTTTTGAAAGATGCTACCCTCTTGGACTTTGTTGATTCCCTTGAGGTACTTGAAAGTTTCTGTCATGTCCCCCCTCTCCCTCCTTTCCTCAAGGCTATACATATTAAGCTCCTTAAGTCTCTCTTCATATGTCTTCTGGTGCAGACCCTGCACCATTTTAGTTGCCCTCCTCTGGACAGCTTCCATCCTGTCTATGTCTTTGAGGAGATTGGGTCTCCAGAACTGCATGCAGTACTCCAGATGGGGTCTCACCAGCTGTCTGTACTGAGGGATAATAACTTCTTGTTTTCTACTGGTGATGCCTCTCCCTATGCATCCCAGTATCCCCCAAGCCCTCCTTGCTGTCCTCTCACATTGCTTGCCCACCTTTAGGTCATCTGATATGACTACCCCAGGTCCCTTTCCATTTTTGTTGTTGTTAGTATCTCACCCCCCATTGTGTACTCTTCCCCTGGGTTTTTGTTTCCCAGGTGCATTACCTTGCACTTCTTAGCATTGAATCTAAGCTGCCATACATTTGACCATTCCTCTAACCTTGCCAAGTCCCTTCTAATCCTTTCCACCCCACCTTGTGCATCAACTCTGTTGCAGATCTTTGTGTCATCTGCAAAGAGACATACTTTTCCTTCCAGTCCCTCTACAATGTCGCTTATAAAGACATTGAAGAGGACCGGTCCTAATACTGAACCCTGCGGTACCCCACTACTAACCCCTCTTTGTTCAGACTGGACTCCATTTAATATTACTCTCTGTGTCCTATTCTCCAGCCAATTCTTTACCCAGGCTGTCATCTTGGGACCCACTCCCAGGCTGGCTAACTTGTATATTAGTCTTTTGTGTGGGACTGTGTCAAATGCCTTGCTAAAGTCTAGGTAGGCCATGTCCACAGCCCCTCCCTGATCAACTACTTTGGTCACCCAGTCAAAGAAATCTATCAGATTTGTCTGGCATGACCTTCCCACTGTGAATCCATGCTGCCTTGGGTCCTGTGCCCCTCTGGCCTCTAGATACTCAACAATTCTTTCCTTCAGAAGTGATTCCATCATTTTCCCTACCACTGAGGTTAAACTAACAGGTCTGTAGTTTCCTGCTTCTGCCTTGCTCCCACTTTTGTGAAGGGAATCACATCTGCTCTCCTCCAGTCCTCAGGTGCCACCCCATCCTCTCATGATTTGTTAAAGAGGGTAGTCAGTGGTGTCACTAGTTCTACCCTTAGTTCTTTTAGAATTCTGTGATGAATCCCATCAGGCCCCATTGCTTTGTCCACCTTCAGTTTTAAGAGTTCTTTCAGAACCCTTTCTTCTGTAAATGGGCTGGTATCAACTTCTGTATCCAGAGTGTCTCTACTGTTTGTTTTAGGTACCTCCCCCTCTTCCTTTGTAAATACTGAGCAAAAATATTTGTTTGGTATCTCTGCCTTTTCACATTCACCCTCTGCCCACCCTTCCTCCCCTTTATTAAGCCTCACTATCTCTCCCTTGGTCTTCCTTCGCTCCCTGACGTACCGATAAAGGTTTTATCCCTTCTTAACTGGTTGGCTATCTTTTCCTCAGTTTGGGCCTTTGCTCTTCTGACTGCCTTCCAGCTTCCTTTTGCTTTAACTGATACAGTTCTCTGTCCTGTTCCTTCTGTGATTCCTTGTACTTCCTGAATGCTTTCTTTTTCTCTTGAACCTTCACTGCCACTTCCTTTGAGAACCATAGTGGTTTCTTACCTCGTTTCATTTGTTTATTTGCTTTACACAAAGGCTTTTACCTCTATCATGGCAGTTTTTATTATTCCCCATTGTTCTTCCATCCCTCCTTCCTGCCCATTTGCTAGTGCATTCCTTAGGCACTCACCCATTTTGGCAAAGTCAGCCCTCCTAAAATCCAGTACCTTTGTCTTTGTATGGCTTGACTCTATTGCTGTGTTTATTGTGAACCATACTATTTGATGGTCACTAGTTCCCAGATGCTACCACTTCTACATCTGTGATCCTCTCTTCATCTAAATTTGAGGGAACCAGGTCTAAGATTGCTCCCTCTTGAGTGGGCTCCAATACTAGTTGTCTACGGCATGCCCCCTGTAGGGCATCTAGAATAACCTCACTCTTAGAAGTGGCTGCTGCAACTGCACTCCAGTTAACATCTGGCATATTCAGATCACCCATCAGCAATATCTCCCCTTTTTCTGCCATTCTAAGTATACTTTCTATCATTTCCTTGTCCATTTCCTCCCCCTGAGAAGGGAGTCTGTATACAACCCCTGTGTGGATTGTGGTGCCATTGCCGGTCTCCAAATTTACCCACAGTGCTTCTTCTTAAGTCTGCACTGCACAGGCAAAGGGCAGGTGTTATAACCATTTCTCAGGGGTCTCTAAAGGAGAAGATAAAAGCATTCTAGACTTCATATCCCACAAAGCAGATAATGTTTTGAGGACTGGGGAGTGATCACGAGCCGAGCCAAAGGGTAACACAAATAAGAATATTAGCCTGTCAAATTGCTCTCTGACAGAATGACATAGATTGTATGATAACTGTGACACCTGGAGATTTTATTCTTTGGTAACCAGGTAAGGCCCACTAGGCACAGGTGCCTGTTTTCAGGGGTGACCTGGGAGCACTGTGGAGGTTAAGTGACTTGCTCAGAGTCACACAGTATGCATGTCGAGGTTGTGGAAATCAAACTCAGGTCTGTCTGCTGGATGTACCAAGCTCATTAACAGCTCATTACCCTAACCTCTAGGCTATACTATCAGCCAGATTTATTAAGTTTTCTCATCAGCCACATAATATTGTACATGATATGTTGTGGAATACAGTGTTTAATTAAATGATTGTAGCATTCAATACTCCACCATCAGAGCAGTGTTTCAGGTCCAAGGGAGAGAGAAAAGCTCCAGAATGACAATTGCTTCATTTGTCCTAAACCTATATCATCCATGGACAGCTTTCACTGTTTAATCTTAAACAGTGCTGTTCTGAAGTATTGAGGGAGGGCTACCTAGTACCTAAAACCTAATACCTGGTGTACACTTACTATTCTCCCCTTTCACCATTCCTAGAATACAGACAGAAGCCATTCCTCCATCTTGAGAATACACAGCTTATTCACGCTTCTCAGTGCAGGGGCTGTATTACTGTGCAAAAATAAAAGCGGTACTACAGGGTTTACTGTTTTAATCCCTACCTGGCCCAAAATCACTGTATGTGATGTCACACTTAATAGTATTCAACCAGGAACCCCCAAAACCCTGAATAAAATAAGCTGAATAATTTTGTTTCCAACCCTACCGGGGGGGGGGGTCATAACTCCAGGAATAACAATGCCACACACACACATTAGTTTATCACACACATATCGTTTGATCTTTTGGGGTCATTACAATTTTACAAACACAAAGTCACCTAAAAGTATAATTTAGACAGTATAGGCTAAAATATGACTATTAATAAAATACACCAGGCATAATATTATCTTGCAGGGGTTGGCTATATATGTCTCTGTATATCCCTGTTTTGGTAGGAAATGCAAAATTAGTTCAAATAGTCTATTTAGATTTAGGCACTGTAATTATTATAAATAGTACCCTACATGGCTCACATCAATTTGCACATTTTCATTTGTTATATTTATAATTATTATATGTGCATACTTATCAAATATTAATATTAAATTCAGAAGAAAAAACTTGCTTCAGCAACTGGTTATCAACATAGACTTTTCCCAGTCAATGGATACAATAGCTTAACAGCTCAGCAGTAAAAATTTTCCTTACCAAAGTGCACCAAACATTACTGCTGATAACAAACCCTAAGTTAAAAACAAGACATTTAATAGACATTTAACCAAGTGTATGTCATCTAGAAAGAAAAATGTGATACTAAAAGCATAAAAGTATAAACATTAGTATAGTATTAATATGGCTCCAGCACAGTCCATCTATGAACCAGTGAGCTAATTAAGCCACAGTTTGTTGAGAACTACCACAAATTTATTTATTATTTATTTAGCTTTTGTTAAGCAGGTAAGTACACTAGACAAAACAATTACCTATTTTCAGGTATGACCCGGGAAAGTACATGAAATTACATACTACATACTTAGGACAACATGGTACATAAATTAGAAAAGATTACAAGTCACAGGACAACAAGGTACATAGTTAGAAAAACTTGCATGTCACGTGCAACATCATAATGCAGAATACACAAAATTACTATGAGGCTGATCATGTTAATCAACATCAAAGTAAATCTCAACAAAAAGGGTTTGAGCTCCAGCACAAGAGTTGTTTTGTATATTTAGCAGTATTGAATACATTTTCTTAAGTCCATACTCTTTAAATGCCATTACCATAGTTTGCTTTTTTAGCATGTCAGATATTTAATGTAGAGTTAGGGCTGTGGAATAATAAGAAAAGAAATAGCTGATTCACAGTCCAACTACATTTGTTAGATCACCAGAACATAGTTCACAGACTTTCAAAATGACAAAGAAAGCTTGCAGCTATACCTCAGGGATTAAAATCCATTCAGGGTTCTTCAGAATAAGGAAAGTAGCAACGGAAGGCAGCTACAAGCATTATTAGCATCACGGTTACTTCACACAGTGTAAAAGGATGGCATCTGCAGCTTTCACCAAAAACTTTACTGAGGTATCACTACTGAATGGTGTCAGTGATTGTGGAAGGACGCAACATTTGGAGGGTAAAAACGGGAGAACCTCAAAGCAGATAATAAGCTTGGGAATTTTACACAGTTGGCTCAGCAACTGTAGTGTCTTCAAGAGGTTGACCCTTGTGAAGAATGTTTGGTTTCATTCACTGTGGGAGAGAGGTTGGTAGCATGAATGTAATTATATATGTGATTTTAATGTTTGGTCTGAAGGTGACCATCTGTATAATGGAACTCCTACTTAGGAAGGATGACTGCAGTGTAAAAGCTGAGAAGTACACTGGTGAACAAGCATTAGACTAACATTTAATTTTTTGGATTGAGGTTGGGGATTGGATTAGGGCTTATGCTGTTTGCACTGCAGAACATGGCCGCTGTCTGCTGCTGAATTTGGCTGCTGTGGGGGAAAAAAGGAAAATAACTTAGGGTCTGGCAGCAGTCCTCACCATAGCCCCACCACACCCTGGCAACAGTGGACTTACCTTGATGAAGACAGTGACAGGAGCTCTGCTACCTCTAATGCAGGCCCCACAGTGCTGATCATGTCCTGCATGGTAGCACTATGATTCTCCATTTTCTATGGGTAACTTGTATATTACAGGACATGGGTGAACAGTTATATGAGTCTGACTGGTGGCAACGCAACAATGTGAATAACGACTCATTAAGGTACAGGAACCTACAATTCGAAAAGCTGCAATGCAGCATATGTTGAAAGGGTGTGTGTGTGTGTGTGTGTGTGTGTGTGTGTCTAGGAGGACTGAAGACCTGGGAGTGTGCAGCTGTGGTGACAGCAGCCAATTCAGAAAGCCACACTGTAGCTTATCTTGAAGCTGGGGGGCTCAAAGGACTGAAGACCGGAGAGTGTGCAGCCATGGTCCGTAACTCCGGCCATGCACATTACTGTTTACTGTAATGCACATACCCAGAGTTAGGACTACAGAAAGAAATATAGCGCTTTCATTGAAGTGGTTCATTTCTTTTAACTGGACAACATTCCACATCAGCAAAACTGAATGTGTGTCATGACTAGAGTGCCTGGACATTGGTGTACACTGCCAAGCCCATTGCAGTTTCAGCTGTAAATAGCTTGGCAGTGACACACCTCTCAAATGCCGTATTGTTCCAATACATTTGGTGCACAAGCACATCAAACATAAAAACAGTGCATAAAGCCTGAGTCCTGGAGGATAATGAAAAGAAAAGGACTGCTAGGGCAGTGGGGCAGGAGGGGGAGCTGGATGTCATAGTCTACCTGGGGACTAATGACCTGGTTAGGGACGGGACTGGCAGTGTGCACGTAGATTTCAGGGGGGAGGGGTCCTAGGCAGCTAGTGTGCTCAGTGGCTTTTGCTGAGGTGCTGCCTGTCTATGACCAGGGGGAGGAGAGGGTTCACTGCACCAGGAGCTTCAGCTCATCATTGAAGGAATGAGGGTTTGGCTACACTGTTGACTGGGGACCTACCTGGAGGGATAAGGGCCTGTACAGGGATAATGGCCTGCATCCATCAAGGAAGAGAACTGCAGTCATCAGTGGATGGTTTAAATATCACTTTGATGAACATTTGAATTAGCTGAGGAGGATGGCAGAAGGACAAAGGGAGGCATAAACTGCCCTCCCCCAAAAAAGTCTGAAGCAGGGAGAAGGGAGGACCAGAGGAGAGGAAAATCCCACAGGGTGCAAAACAGACACAAAAGCAATGTGGTAGAAAACAAAGGGCATGGGAACAAGAGTTGTAAAAAGAAAGGGGAAAAGGAGGCAGAGCTAAAAGGAAAAGAATATGGTAGCAGGCAGAGTGGAAACAAAGTGAGGAAGGTCATCTGTGCAAACATAAGAGGTCTAGAAAAAAATGTCTGGATCTACAGACCATCACTGCTTAGGCTGACTTGAATATCATGGTCATTACTGAGTCATGGTGCATAGGAAACCATGACTGGGACATGGCAATACCAATATATGCTCAGTTAAGGAAAGATAGCTAAGATGGGTAGGAAGGGAGGAGAAGTGGTGCTGTATGTAAGGGAGGGTATCAAAGCAACAGAGACACAGGGACTGTAGGCAGGAATAGAAGAGTTGGAGGTACTGTGCATCACCTTGGAGAGAGAAAAGTCAGACACTATTTGCACTGGCATGATCTACAGATCTTCCACACAAGGGAAGAAACTGGATAAGGCACTGGTGGAAGCCATTAGCACAATGACATAAAAAGGAGATATGCTGCTGCTGGGGGGACTTCAGTCTGCTGGTTGTAGACTGGTGCCACCCAGCCAGAGCTTCAGTTAGAGCAGGGACATCCTCGACTCTCTACAGGGAGCATTTCTCAGGCAGCTGGTCAGGGAACCTACTCATGGTGGGGCATTACTGGACCTGGTGCTCACAAACAGGGACAGTATTGCAGAAGTCAGGGTGGTAAGCAACTTGGGGACCAGTGATTACCATATAGTGTGGTTCAACATAAGGACGGTAGCAAAAGCAAACTGCTCAAGGCCGAGGGTCCTTAACTTCAGGACAGCAGATTTTCAAGAAAATGGGCAAATGCCTCAGAAATTACCTAGTGGGATGGGGGATGACCTGGGTGGGGAGAAGGAACAGCAGACTAAGTTAAGGGAAGGCATAGTGAAAACAACAAACCTCTGCACAATGGAAGTGAGCAAAAATAGGAAAAAGAAAGACAGTTATGATTCTCAAAGGAAGTAGCTGAAAAAGTAAAGGCAAAAAAGTTATCATTCAAGAGGTATAAAGGAACACAGAGGGAAGATGATAGGGAGGTATAACAGGAGAAGCAGAGAAAAGCAGGGAAAGTAGTGGGGGGCACAAAGGCAAAAACTGAGGAAAGAATTATCCAAGTGGTAACTAAAAGGGACAAGAAATTTTTAGTTTCAGTTTAGTTTTAGTTTTAGTTTTTATTATGCATACTGCCCATTAGGCAGAGCCTATTTTAAAGGATTTAGGGTTGAGTACAACAAAAATTATGCTTACAGTCAGTTACAGGTGTATAAAGCAATACAGTAGGACTACAATTACAATTCATTGAAGACAGGTAAGACAAAAACATTTCAGTTGCAGAGGCACAGTTATACATGAACATTGGTTCAATGCAGGGTTCACCTATGATAGTGCGTAGTCAATGTGGGTGAAGTTGTTTATGGTGCTGGAATTATGTCATCTGGAATTATCGCGTGCAGCATTCCAGCACCCTAAACTGACAGCACCACAGGACCATCCCCAGAAAAACTTTATTTTTGCTTTGCCCCACCCTTCCCATCACTGCCCCAGCCCCCCCAAATATATGTAACAAACTCTGGGGGGAGGGTGTGTGTGCACCTGCTGTGAAAGGGGCACAAAGTTGTGGGATGCCCAATGGGAGGTGAGTGCAGGATTATCTAAAATTCAGATCGCCCCTATCACTCATGCTCTTGTTGCAGCACCCACATTGTGGCACCCTAACAATGGGATACCTCAACGCAGTAAGGCTACACATTATAATTCTATGTATACAAGTAAGACAATCACAGTGATATCAGAAACATGGGTTACATTTTGGCAGTGCAGTCAGAGAAAGTGTAGTGTACAGAAACATAGAACAATTTGTAACAAAAAACAATTGCTGGTAGCACTAGGGTCAATGACAGCAGTTGAATATCCCAGGTAGGGTAAGTGAGGAGGGAAGCTGGAATCTAAATAGTTTGATGGAGCAGTCAGTTGTTAGAGAGTCAGGCAGGTTGTTCCATTGCTTAGTAAAACAGTAAGCAAAACAGAACTGGCCAAAGAAGGTTCTTTTCTGTGGAAGTAGCAAGGTGTCTCACTCCATACCCCTGATGAAGTATTTATTCTCCTCTGTGGTGAACACTGCCCTTAGGCAAGGGGACAGTAAGACTTGCAAAGTTTTTTTGCCTATTACAAGGGTGTGGCAAAGCAGCCTCAAGTCCAGGTTTAGCCAGTTCAGGCTGCTGTATACCACACAGGTGTGGGTGTCATTTTTTTGGCCAAGCACAAAGCAACAGGCTCTTCTGAGGACACCTCTGACCCTAGACAGCAGATTAGGACTTGCAGAGCCATAAACCACAATCCCATAGTCAATTAAACTTGTAATGAGGCACTGTACAAGTAGGATCTTAATTTCTGGTAGGACATTTTTTCTATGCCTGTATAATAGACCTAGTCTTGAGTTTGCTGCTTTACACAAAAGTTCAACATGTGCACTGAAAGACAATGCACTATGTAGTATAACCCCAAGATATTTAAAGGCTTGTGCTTGTTCAAGTGGCGTTCCAGTTGTTCTGATGATTGTTAAGGGCAGGGGGTATGGAGCTTGTTACGGGTGCTGAAAAGCATACATTTAGTGATTTGTTTGCATTGATTACTAGCGGATTGGTGGAGAACCATTTCTGGATGACACTGAAGTCACAGCCCCAGTTTTTCCTAGGTTTTTGTCACTTGAAAAGATGACAGCATCATCCGCATATGGTATTATATTGGTTGACTTGAAGATGGTTGGAATATTATTTATAAATAGACTGAAGAGGAGGGGTCCTAAAATTGACTCTTGGGGAACACCCTCCTCGACCAGCCTATCCTGACAAAGTACATCACGGCAGGTAACTGCTTGGGTTCTTCTTGCTAAGTAGCTTTTGAACCAGGAGACAGAGTCTTCAGAGACACCCAGGTTGATTAATTTCAGGCATTTAAGGGCATGGTTCACAAGGTCAAAAGACTTGGTTAAGTCTATGTAAATGGACCCAGTCAGTTCTGCTCTGTCCAAGGCACAATGAATTGAGTCAGTGTACTCAAGGAGTGCCGTCATAGTACTGAACGTTTTCCTAAAATCATGGTTCTCATTTGCCAGTAGCTCATGCTGAGACAGGTATTGAGCTAGCTGATCATTAACTATCCTTTCTAAAATTTTTGATGGGGAGATAAAATAGACAGGGCAGTAGTTAGATGGCAGGCTATGGTATCCCTCTTTAAATACTGGGGTCACATGAGCTATTTTCCATACCTCTGGTACTTGCCCCGTTAGAAAGAGACATAACAAAAATTAACTGCAAAGGATAGGTGACCTCCCTAAGCACTAGTTTGAGCAGTTGCATGTCTAAGTTGTCCGGGCCAAGCCTAGTTTTAAGTTTATCTCATTAGGTAGCCAAGTACTTTGGCCCAACTAAGCCTTTTAAAAATAGAAAGGATGACTGGCAGGGTGGTCATGTGTGACTTCTTCAGAGGCAGGTGGGTAGAGAGGCCTGGAGTGTATGTTGATAGGTCACTGAAGGTTTTATTAAAGGAGTCAGCTATGTTCTTTACATACTGTAAGTGAATAAAGGAAGACTGAGAGAGGAATTGTGAGGGTAAGAAGGACAAGGGATGTACTGTGCAGAAGAGGATCAGGAAAAAGCAGATATCCTGAATAAATACTTTTGTTCAGTCTTCAGAGAGGAAGGGAAAGGGGATGGGCTACATAAAAGCAGTAGGAGCACTCTGAGGTGGGAGGTAGATACAAGCCAATTTACAGAGGAGAGATTCCTGAAGGGACTCGCAAATATGAAAGTGGACAAAGCTATGGACCACATGGAATACACCCAAGAGTATTAAGGGAGCTCAGGGAGATAATGCTGCACCTCTTACAGCCATTTTCAACAACTGGCTGGAAATAGGATTGGTTCTATAGAACTAGAGGAGGGTAATAGTAGTCCTGCTTCATAAAAGGGGTAGCAGGGAGAAGGCTGGCAACTATAGGCTGGTCAATCTGACATCAGTGTTGTGGAAGCTAATGAAATCACTGCTAAAGGAAAGGATTTAGAAGAATCTAGAATCCAGTGGGTAACAAGACATGAGGCAGCATGGATTCATGGTTTGTGGGGGGGGGTGATGTCAGGCAGTTCAGATGAATTTCTTTGACTGGGTGGAACTAGATCAGGGTATGTGGTAGCTAAGACCTACTTAGATTTTAGTATGGCATTCAACGCCCTATCACATACTGTAAGACACTCACAAGGAAACTAGACAGCTTACATGTGGGTCCTAAGATTTTAAACTAGGTAAGAAATTGGTTAAGGGATAAGCCACAGAGGGTGGTGGTAAATGAAGTACACTCTGGGGATGGGTAGGTGACCAGAATGGAAGGTATGCCTCTTTGCGGATAACTCCAAAATCTGCAAAGGGGTGGAATGAATGTGCAGAGATCTGATAAAACTTAAGGAGTGGACAAGGGCATAGCAGCTGGGTTTTAATGTGAAAATTGCAAAATCATCCACCTATGACACAGAAACCCAGAGACAGAGTACGAAATGAAAAAAAGGTGTCGATGATCACCAAATGGGAAGGACCTGGGAGTAATCATATCAGATGGTTTCAAGATGGTAAGGCAATGTGACAAGGTAGTAGGTAGGGCCAGAAGGATGTTGTGGTGCACAGGGAGGGGGTATTGCCAATAGAAGGAAGGAAGGAAGTGGTGTTACCATTGTGTAGATCACTGGAGAGACCCTACTTGCTTTGTTCAGTTCTGGAGACCACATCTCAGGAAGGACATAGACAGAGTGGAGGTGGTCCAGATAAGGGTAACTAAAATAATGTAGTGACTGTATCATAAGCCTTACAAGGAGAAACTGAAGGACCTCAATATGTACACCCTGGAAGAAAAGAGAGAGAGAGAGGGCACATGATAGACCTAGAAATACCTCACAGGTTAAATAAGGTAGAGGAGGGGAATATGAAAGATGCAAGAGAACTAAGGGACATGCAATAAAGCTAGAAGGGGGAAACATTTAAGAGAGATGTAAGTAAATACATTTTCACTGAAAGAATGGTGGATGCCTCAATTAGTCTTCCAGTGGAAGTGATGAGGGTGAAAACAGTAGTGGGCTTCAAGCATGTATGGAATAGACACAAGGAAATCACAGTTGGAAAACAGGTGGGGGAGTGAGCTGGAGATCATGTAGGGTCTGCAGTGGCATTATAAGAAGGGGAAAAATGGTCAGACTGGGTGGGCCAAGCAGTCCTTATCTGCCATAAAATTCTGTTTCTAGGTGTCTCTGTTTCTTAACATACTCATTTAAAAATACAGCTACAACCAGAATAAGCAGACGGGGGGACAAGTTAATGGGAGGTGAGGTGAATGCTGGGGGTGTTGGGAAGTGGTGAACTAGCGGGTGCTCTGGGAGTTTAGCTATTGTCAAAAATGCAGGAGGTTCCAGGCCATAGTGGCAGAAATGAAAGCTGCATTGGCTGAAATATGCCCCTTGAGACCTACAGCCACCAATCTCCATAAGGCAGTACTGTCACAGGCATCTCCAAGGCCACCACAGGCCAGAGAAGGGGTTTGGACAGTAGTGTGTGAAGGGAAGATGGGGAGGGAAGTCTAGTCCTAAGAAATCAGGGCTGTGAACCAGCAATATGTTCCCCAATTGCAACAAGAGGTCCCCCAATCTCCCTCCACAAGGCACGAGGGAACCACCATGCTTAGCAGGCAGGTACTGTCAGAGATCATGCCAGGGGGGGTCAGATCTCAAAGAGAGCAAAAGAGTGTTACACATAGAAGGAGATGCAATTGTGAGGGGCACAGAAGGGGATCTGGGTCCTAAGCCCACTAGTAAAGAAGTGCTCTGCTCTTTTGCTGGAGCAACACAGACATAATTATAGCCAGGTTGGTGAAACTCAAAGAAAAGGGAGAGGGAAAGCCATATATAATGCAGCACGTGGGCATGAATGATCTGAGCAGATGGAGCAGGGAACAGATGAAGTCTATCTTCTGTACTGTAGGAAATGTAGCAAAGGAGAGAGCACGGGTGGTAACCTTCTCTGAGGTGCTGCTGTGGTCATGCCTGAATCAAAGGGAACTGTTCTCCAAGTGTTTCAATTCAATGCATGGCTAAAGGGTTGGTACAGAGAGGAGTGAGTTCAGTTCCTCAGAGATTGGAGGCTGTTCAAAAGGGCTGGTTTACATCCCAACAGGGAGGGAAGGAGGGTACTGATAGAATGGTGTGCACAGTATATTGCTAGTTTAAACTAGTGAGAGGGTACTCAGAGTTTCAAGGTACACATCTAATGTTACAAATAATGGGGGCCTTGCCAGCCTCCTCACATCAACCTACACAATGCAATCAAGCACAACCAGGGTAAGGGTAAAAGGAGGTGGAGGGGATAGATGTTGGAAAATTATATTTACAAACAATGCAAGAGTCCTGGCAACAAAATGCCAGAACTTCAAGTGTTTGTCACAGAAGGAAGCATCAGCCTGTTGGTTGTCACAGAGACATGGGCAACCCTGAGCCACAAATGGGAAATGACCATACCAAGGTACTCACTTTTCAGAAAGGACAATGTAAAATACAGGTGAGGGGGAGTAGCACTATATTTAAAAGAATGGATAGAGGCACTGAAATAAAAAGCTTAGGAAATTTGGAAAAACTAGCTACTATATGGGTACAAGCAATGAGGGGGAATGGGAGAAAAGTCGGGATTGGTCTGGTCTATAGACCAGCAGGACAGGATCAAAGGGCAGGCAAAGAACTGGGGGAGATGCTAAGGAAAGTGCTCAAGTCCAGTGAGGTGGTAGTAGGTGACTTTAAAATGCCAGACTTTGACTGGAAAATTCCACTTATCGCTATTAGGAATCAGCTCTTGGTGGATGCATGCCAGGAGGCATTCCTTGCTCAGCTAGTACAGTACTCAACAAGGGAAGGGGCTCTGTTTTATCTGGGGTCCATCAATAGTGAGTGGATCCTAAATGTAGTAGTCCTGGAAACAACTAGTTCCTGTGCCACAGAAACAGTGGCAATGGATTTCCAGATAGGGACTGCCAAAGGGGCCAATGCAGTAAGAGTATGGGACTTTAAGAAAGCAGATTTCAGTAGCATGAGGGAGCTGTAGGATAGAAGCAAGTGGAGAATAGGACAAGAGGGTAGCATCTTTCAGAAAAAGAGTTGTACAAGAACAAGGGGGCACAATTTGAAGATAGAGGGGGGACAGCTCAGAGGTAATATGAGGAAGTATTTCTTCACAGGGAGGGTTGTAGGTGCATGGAACAGCCTTCCTGTGGAGGTCATAGAGTCAAAAACACTGTGGGAATTCAAGAATGCATGGGACAGACATGAGGCAGTTCTAGTGGGGGGTAGGAGGAAGTAGGCTGTTGGTTAACTAGGATCTGCAGCTTATCAGTTAGGTAGGGAAATGGGCAGACTAGGTGAGCCACGCAGTCCTTATCTGCTATCAAATTCTATGTTTCTAGGTAGAACGGATGGAGGAAAAATGGGGAAAAAACTAAAAAAGCAATGACTGAGGCAGCAGAAAGCTCAATGGAAAGTATCAAAGGGAAAAGGGCAAGAGATCCAATGTGATTCATGGATGAAGTAAAGGTGGTGGTAAAAGCCAAAAGGAGGGCATTCCCAAAATACAAAAGAAGACAAATAGGGGAAGACAGAGAGAAGTACCTGGAGGCAACAATAGTAGCCAGCAGGAATGTGGGAGGTTAAAGCTGAGATGGAACTCAGACTTGAAATGGGAATGAAGCAAGTAGAAAATGCATCCGTCTGGTACATCCAGGAGAAACACAAGGTTAAAGGGGGAATTGTGGACTGAAGTGTGAGGAAGGATGGAAGAAACAGAGAGAGAGAGAGAGAGAGAGAGAGAGAGGCAGAGATACTGAAAAAATATTTTTGTTCAATCTTTACTAGGGATAAGGATGGCAAACTACCAAAATGTGGGGTTACAAGCAGAAGATGGGAAAGCAAGTGCTCAGGTAGCATAGCCAGAATAAAAGGGAACAGGGTGTTAGAAAAGCTTGAAGGGATGAAAGTAAATAAATCTATGGGACCTGAAGGCTCACACCCGAGAATTCTTAAGGAGATGGTGGAGGTGATAGGAGGACCACTTGCAGACATATTCAACTGCTCATTGGACATGTGGGTGGTCCCTAGGGACTGGAGGACAGTGGACATGGTCCCGCTATATAGCAGCAGAAAAGAAAGGTTGAGACAGGAAACAACAAACCTGTCAGCTTGATGTCTATAGTGGAAAAGCTTATGGAGTCTATACTAAGGGGGGAAATGGGCCTCAGGACCCCAGGCAATATGGGTTTACAAGAGGATGGTCTAGTTAAACAAATCTGGTTGACATCTTTAACTGGGTGACCAGGGCAGCTAATAAAAGACAAGTAGCCAATATAGTACACTTGATTTTCAGCAAGGTCTTTGACTCGGTCCCCACAAGAGTCTGGTCAAAATATTAAGGTACTTAGGGTGGAGAAAAAAAAACTGATGATATGGGTAGAGAACTGACTGAGGGGATGATCACAGAGGGTAGTTGTAAATCGGGAGTTTTCAGATGTAAGAGACATAAAAAGCAGAATACCTTGGGTCAGTACAGGGCTTAGTTCTTTTCAGTGTGTTTATTTGTGACATATAGGAGGGCATCAAGGTCAAGATCTGCCTCTTTACAGATGACACAAGGATCTGCAAAAGGGTGGACACAGAGGGAATAAGGAAACTCGGGAAGGTGCTTGGTAGGTTGGAGAGCTGGACAAAGATATGGCAGCTGGGTTTCAATGCTAAAAATGTAAGGTGATATCCATTGGGAAAAGGAGCTCAAAAGTGCAATATAAAAATGGGGGATGGTATTGGAAAGTAGCATGGACAAAAATAATCTGGGGATCATGGTTGCAGAGAGCCTGAAAACAACAGTACACTACAATAGAGCTGTAGGTAAGGCAACTAGGATGCTGTGATGCATAGGGAGGGGGGAATAAGTGCAACAGAAGCCAGTAAGTGATCCTCCCATTGCATGGATTACTGGTGTAACCACATCTAGAATACTGTGCAAGGCACAGGAGTCTACACCTGTGGAATGACTGCAACAAGGTGGAAGCAGTACAGTGCAGTGCAACCATGTCCATAGATAGGAGGAAAGACATATGCGGAGAGGCTGCAGGACCTGAACATGTACTGTGTACTCTTGAAGGATGGCAGGAAAGGAGTGGTATAATCAAAACATTCAAGTACCTACATGGGATGAATAGAGTGGATACCAAGGTGCTGTTCTCCTTATGCTCAAATGCAGTGACACAAGGAAAGTCACTGAAATTTGCAGGAAATTCAAAAGGGACATCCACAAGCACTTTGTCACTGCCTCTGCCTCTTTCTCTTTCTCTCACTCTTTTCCTCTTCAGCCTAAGTAGTTCCTAAACTGATAATTACTCTGTGTAGATAAGGCAAGAGTGTGGGGGTGCATTTCAAGGAAGTTGTGTGTTTGTGATGTGTCTGAATTCATCCTGGAAGAGGTATTGGCAGCTACATTGACAAATCACATTCTCAAAGTACAACAAAAAATGTGTTTGGGCCATAATGTGCAAAAAGAGTCAAATGTTGGTATTCATATTCAAGACAGGCATACACTACAGCACTGGCTAAACCCTGGTATCAGTTCTGTTCTCTCACGCTCACTGGCTGACAGTTCTGACACACCTACAGACTGCTATATACTGCCAATGTGTTTGCCATTGCTATGCAAGCAAACCGAAACAGGACTTCTGCAGTTCTGTTCCATCCATTTTCCTATAATTATGGCCCTTAGCAACCAAACAGATTTTTCTGCACAATTTAAACTCTGATGGTACATAAATGCTGCACCTTTATTTTAATTGTATTTCATAGAGCTTCATTGTGATTTCAGTAATTCATGGCCACGGGACACTAAATTACAGGATCAGAGGAACAGTGAGTTTCTTTACACTGAATGATAAAGGGTCATCTTTTTTTACTGTGGTGGTGAGTCACAGTTAATCTTGTATCAAGCATGACTGCACAAAATATACTGTGCTGGTGCATTAAGTTCAATGACTTGTGGCCGTATTATCTTACAAGTAAGAGATTCTCCCTGCTAGATAGTGAAATGACCCTTGAGAGGATGAAACTCTTCTCTATGCTTATATTTCCTATTGGCAGATTCGTTAACAAAACAGATTGATTAATAACCCTATGGCCACATGCCCATAGGTAAAAAATATATCATTCTTCTTTGAGAGATAGAACAGGTATCATCTCTTTGTCCTTTGATGATCTAGATGAATTTTGTTAGCTAACAGTTTTGTCTACAGCACTAGCATTGAACAAATAAGACATCCTTAGCGTGTGACCTCAACTGGAACAGGGAAAGAAAATAACCTGACCTTGATTCTATTAGTCCCTCTATGACTTGTGACAAGTTGCCTGATATACTATTGCACAGATAAATAGAAAATGAATGATATTCATTTGAAGATAAACTAGTTTATAGCAGTTTGAGGATGGTTCCTCCATTTCTGACTGAGGAGAATACTAAGATCTATTGCTGCATTTGGATAATAAGCAGTTTGTAATGTGTTTGAGACAAGTCTTAAAACTTTTGGGGACGTAGTCAACACTTTTATTTGTGTAATTGATTGGTCCTGTGAATTGTAAATCCACCTTTTTGCAGAAAAAAATACTGCCTAGAATTTGAAGGGATGTCACCAGATTGTACAGCATGTAAAGAGTGCCATAAGTGCTAGGAAAGTATTAGTGCACAAGTAAAATAACTATTTTATGTAGTCAAATAAGCTAATAAACAAAGAGGTTGAAGCCTGAGTGGTCCTATTAGCTAGTTTGACCATGAGATGGAATTACATTACAAGTGCACTTATCTCATATTTTATACAAACATTTAACAATGCCGGATGTTTGCCATGGTGTGTGTGTGTGTGTGTGTGTGTGTGTGTGTGTGTACTGGGAGGGTGGTCCTGGCTGTCCGTTCCTGTAATATCAACTATGTGACCACATATGTTCATGGACAGGGTCGAAACTGGCACCAGTCCACTAGCCAAATGCTGTTAGATTTTATTTTGGGACAGTCAACAATCTTTTTAAGTAGCTAGGAAGGCTTGTACTGGAAAAGGTAACATTTCAATAAGTAGATCAGCTGAGCCAGTAGAAAAGTATGTGGGGCTAGTAGATTTTGCAAATCACTACCCTGCTGACTAGTAGCAACAAAACTTAATCTGACCCCTGCATGGATCATTGCAGACACAAGGCTGACTGCTTGAAACTTAATGTTTATACTGCAGCAACTATTGAATAAAGGGCTACTGCATGCTACTAGCTACAACTTCAAGTGCATAAATGCTGTTACAAACATAAATATGTAACATGGATGTTACTGAAGCATGTAAAAACATAAAGGTTGCAGGGATAATCACCTTTATCAGTGAGTAAATGCCATTTGCCAACAGTGTGTGTGAGAGAGAGTGAGAGAGAAAGAAAAGAAAGAAAGAAAGAAAGAAAGAAAGAAAGAAAAGAAAGAAAGAAACATACACACATTACTTTGAAGAACAGCTGTCTGGAACTGTGCTGTTGAATGCTTGGAATACCTTAGCCAGTCTGATAAGAAGAGGTCAGCATGCTGGGCAACTACATCAGAGGAAACCATAAACCCATTATTGGGTCAGCTTTTTGTTTTGAAGTCCAAGCAGTTTCCACCCACCAAGCTAAAACTCTGTCATAATTAGACTGGCTGATAATTGGCCTGTTACAGACTTGCCCATTAAACCATGCTCTGCATTGGAGGGACAGTATCACGCCCCTCAAAAGCCACTATCATAGAAAGATGTTTGCTTCCTGCGCGCAAGCGTGCATGGTAAAGATAATAATACATTTTGCTAGTCACAAATGGCTTGCTTTTAATTGTTTTTTTTGTTTGTTTTTTTTACAGATTTTGAAAACTTGCCAACTGGGTTATAGTTTAAACTTTTGGGGGGAAGTTCTGGTAGTTTCTTGTTTAGTATTTGTTAAATAAAGCCCCCTGGAGCAGCCCTTAGCCTTTGCTAACTCTGTCCCTGTCTTCCCATTACAGGATCCTCACCGCTGCAAGCAGTTGTGCATGGAGCGGAGCTCCATCAACCGCCCGCCCTCCTCTACATGGCCGTCTGGCTCCTAAGCTGAAATCAAGGGATCCCTGCTGCTGCTAGCGACCGTGGCATGGAGCAATGCTCCATTCGGCCACCTGCTCTCCTCTTCGGCAAAACAGGTACGGCTCCACAAAGGATTTGAAAGCTCTAATCACATTGGTCCCTGCCGCCTCCTGCCTACTCTACCATTTGTTACTGTGTCGGCCCCTGGCCCGCTATTGACAGCTGGCAGCTTTTGGACTTGAGTGCGCGGTTTCTTTTACTAATTCACCAGCTACTATTGCCTTGCTGTGTAGTGAGTAATTTTGTCCCACACCGCCCGCCCCGACCCCGGCCTCTATTAAATACTCCTTTGCTCCTCACCCCAGCCTCATCCTAAATCACTATTGGCTGCAATATTTTCCTCTGTCTGCTTCTAACACTGGTTCAGTGAGTTGGTCCTCTCTCTCTCTCTCTCTCTCTATTTCGAGGTTTACAGCCCATCTGTCTCACTGGCACTGCCTTTGGCTATTTGATAACTTTCACTGCTGCCTGTTTTGTGGTTAATCTCTCTACTCTATTCCTTCCCCTAGTACTTTACTATTTCCCTACTCCCCCCCATTGCCCTGAGTCTCCTTTGTCACTCCTAGCCCACTTCCTTATCTCTGACTTACTCTCTCTTAGCCTTTTTCTGTCACTATGTGTTTTGCCCATATAAGGCCAAATCTCTTAGGTCTCCTCAACGGTTTTACCTACGTTGCCCAGACCTCACTATTTGCAGTACTATCAACAAGGCTGCTTCCAATCCTAGGGCCTTTCTGTTCCTCCATAACTCAGGCTCCTACGTGGGACTTATACTTCCTCTATCATGGGTATCCTAATTCACATAATCTCCACTACTATATTTCTTTCACTGCTCTACATTGCATCCTCCGCTGACAACAATGCCAACAGGGCCCACCCTCCTATCATCCAATCTCCAGACAACTTCCATTTCTCCAACCTCCTTCTCCATCATGACTCACCCTGGGATTTGTCCCCACTCTTATTAAAAATGGGAGTTATCTACCAAGCTATATATAACCCTAAAAAATGCCTCCATCACCGCTTAATTCTCTCCCCTCTTATCCGACGGAAGCTATGTTTCTTCCTACTACTGGCCATCCTGCTGTCCGGGGACATAGAGACAAATCCTGGCCCTGTTTGACATCTCTCCCTCTCTAATGTACCCCAAAGGTCCCCAAATATTCTCCTTATAGCCCATCAAAACATCAGAAGCCTTGACCACAACTTTGCCGAACTTGAAGCTTGGATCTCCCATTACAAGCCGTACATCCAGCTTACTCTGGTTCAAGGTCAGTTGGTATTCGTCTATATCCCCCCTCCCCTGGGTCGTGCCTGAAAATAGGCAGGATTTGTCTAGTGCACTTACCCGGTCAACAAAAAAAAAAACAACTAAACTAAACTGTCCAAAACATGGACATATAGTATATATATAAGGTATATATATATATATATAGAGAGAGAGAGAGAGAGAGAGAGAGAGGGTATGCAATGGAAAACTGTTGGATAAATGATTTATCTTCACAAGAGCAGTTTGACCTTGGGTAACCTCACAAGTGGCATAAGCCAAGAGTGATGTGCCCAAGGTCTAATTGCTTGAGTGAAGATAAATCATCTATCCAACAAGCTCCCTATCGCATTTTTCATTTATGCAGTAGGGAGGTGTGGTTTTGATACAGTTAGTTTTTACTTAGTTTGCCTTTCTTTTAATAAAATAGGGAGAATTATCTGGTGCTTTGCTCTGTGTGTGTGTGTGTGTGTGTGTGTGTGTGTGTGTGTGTGTGTGTATGAGTGGGTGTGTTACTACACACTTTAGAGCAGGTTGTGAGAGTCTCTAATGTGGTTGGTAGGGACAGCAAGTGCCTATATTTACAATGTGTCTCTACTGGCTGTTTTCTTAGTGTGGGAGGGCTACTGGGTTTTAAAAATATGGTGGCTGTTTCTTGCTTAGGAAGAGTTATAGCTGGCCATTATTGTTTCGACATGGGAGTTTCTTTAATTTAGTTTATTTATCTGGTTGATCCTGTTTTTTGTAATCTTTTTTTTATGGGAGTAAGCAAGCGTTGGTCGGGAAATGATCATGTGGGACCAGAATCATGCAGCCCTACTTGTGATGCGCAGCCTAGTAAGAAAAATAGGTTTTTTTTCTTTCATGCAGTCCTACAGTTTGCTAAGAAAAGGAGAGAAAGAGCCTGCTTGTTTTGGGTTCAATGTTATTTTTGTAAGGGAGTGAATATATGTGATGGCGGGCGGTCAGGCGGTCATGGTGACAGCAAATGAGCATGTGTAATGGCAGGCAGTTGGGAAGCCGTGAAGACAATGGGACATGAGAGACCAGAGGGACCAGAATCACTTGGAAGTACTTGTGCCCAGCTATATTTTGCATGTGGAGGTGCTTTGGATTTTTTTTTTCATTTTTAATGTGAGTGGACTGTCGGGCAAGCAGGAGCAGACTGCTGGGTGACAGCGAGGTGTGCAGCGAGGGTCTTCTGTGAGGCAAGGTGAGTGGACTGTACAAAACAAAACTGCTTCTTAGGTAGGAAGTAGTTCTGACTGGTTGGCTGGCCTGCTGGGGAAGGGGGGTGTGCATCTTATGATGTCAGTAGTATATGAATAAATTGATGATGATGACATAACTATACAGATAAATTCATGGTCACTGATCTATTCATATACAGTAGTTGCTTGATAACCGTGTTTATCAGTGGTCATCAGAGTCTACACCTATTTCATAAATAAATATATATATATATATATATTTCTGTTCAAATGTCTTTATTGGTAAATAACATTATTTCTATTGTGTATGAATTTTCCCTTTTAGTTTTAACAGTACTTTTTACCGGCATAATCAAGTTAAAGCTCAGAGAGTTAAGATGCAACAAGTTTGTTTTTTTGAGTGTTATCTATTTCCTTAATTGGTGTAATTTCTGCATGTTGTGTATTTTACATCAAACGCTGTGATGGCAAAATGGGCTAGCCTCACTATGAAGTCTGCGTGTTAGAGAAGGCTGGAATTTCAACTGTTTGTAATATGGGGTTGTCAAGCTTTTACAATAATGTGTTTAAATCTATGATATCCCAACTGAGAAGCAATATCTAATTGTTATTGGAGTATTTTTTTTTACCAGTTTTCTAAGCTGGATGGGCTGCAGGACTGGGGGTGGGGGTAAAGTGAGTGGACAATGATCAGACAATGAGTACCGTACTTCATTCATTAGTTCAATGTGTGGTACATAGCATAGTACTTGTGTATACTTATGAACGTGAATGTTACGGACTTGAGATTATGAGCTTAGAATTTGGCTTTTCTCCATTTTCACCCTTGGTAGGAATGCTGTGTTGATGTAGGAATAGAGGCCCAGCTTTGAGGGTGAGATAAGAGTGCTGGAGGAGAAGGAGGTCGGGGAGGATGGTGGGCATTTTCAAAATGCTCAAAGCTGAGCAGCAGAAATGATGAGGTTTAAGTAGGGGATGTGAGAGGAGCTATTCCTCCCCCCCCATTGAACCTCAGGCTTTTAGCCCTCCAATTCAGTCAATCAACCAATCAATCAATCAATCAATCAAACTTTATTTATCCAGGTGGGCACCATTGAGCAAGGCTCATTTGCAAGATGGATCTGGAATTCAACATGTGGTACATAGGGTAGTGCTTGTGTATACTTATGAACTTGAATGCTATGGATTTGAGATTATGAACTTAGAATTTGGATTTTCTCTATTCCCACCCTCGGTAGAATGCTGGGCAGGTGTAGGAATAGAGGCCCAAAAATACTATTAACATTTCGATTACCTCCTCTAACTCTGGAGAGTGTGACCAGTAGCATGCAAGAGAGGAATAAAAACCTGTGGGGGAACCTCTGAGGACCCGTGGCTACTGACCTGCCCACCCTCTGGGCAAACTATGAGGAGATAATCCTAAAATTTGGACTGAGGTTTGGTACTGGTTATGTCCAAGAGTTTTATCCTCGAGTCTTGCTGGTCAATAAGTCATGTCCTTTGAATCTTGATGGTAAGCAGGAAGGTCATTTCTGAAAGACGGAGGATTCTGGAAGATGAAGAAGAGTTTGATTTGGATGGATGTCCAGATGAAGGAAGTTGGTAAATGTTGTCCAGGATTTCTGTTGTGGTATTTAAGAAATGGAAGCTTGATGCAAAGATGGATCCAGGGAGCGAAGGCAAAGGATAGTTGAGCACTAAACGGTGATGCACTTGAAGGTCCCCAAAGGAATACAGAAGGAGGAAGTCCAGGAGGCAATCCACAGCCAGACTGAAGGTGAGGAAACCAAGCTGAAGACAGAGGAGGGGCCAGTAAAGAGGGGACCCAAGCAATTAGATGAAGGGTGGAAGGAAAGGACTGATATGAGGAATGGACTCCCATCACCGGCAGGTGGAAGGCCAGGCTCCACACAATGCCACCTAGGCAGAGCTAGAGATGTAGTTACTAGTGGAGTGGAATGAATTGGAATGAGTAGAGAATGAAGTCAGAGACAGAGACTCCCATCCCCAGTGGCCAGGGAAGCACACCTTGCTTGATATCCCAGAGGCAGAGCTATGGACGGAGACTGTCAGGTTGGTAGGAGCCTGTGAAAAGACCTCCCTATAGATCAGTGAGGAGGGTCCCTCATGGAGGACCCAAGATGGCTTTGACCAAGACTTCCACATAGGTCAAGGCAGAAATGCTTACCAGGATGCTAGGGCTGCCAACATAGAAGGGCAGGAACCACAGATAGAGGAACAGGAGCATCTGATGAAGCCACCTCAGAGTCAGATGGAGAGTCACACGATGGTGTAACTGCTATAGCATGTAGCATGGGATAGGACAAGAGCCCATCGTAGGCAGTCTGACAAGATAAGCAGCAGCAATATAAAAATCCAGTGAATGGGGTGTCACGATGCAGTAGAATTAGAAACCCCAAGATGGTAGAGCGAGGAAGTATGAGAGAGGTGACCTCCATGTAGGTCATCACAGATGATCAGTCCCAGAGGACATGAAATGGAAAGGAACAAGACCTCTACGTAGGTCTGGGATAGACCCAGATAGAAAGGACCACACATAGCCATGGAGGAGGTGGCAAGGGACAGACTCCCCCATGTAGGTCATCCAAAGGCAAGTCAGCTTTTGTGTAGGCATAGTGAAGGCTGAGCAGGCATTGTAGAACAAGGAAGCATGTGTGAAGAGAGTCAATAGTGAAGTTCAGTCCTGAAGGACCCAGAAGAAATGGAACAAGCCATTAATCTGAGTTCCTGGAAGCAGAGGAGTGCAGGCAGTACAGTAAGATAATGCAGGACAGGTCCTTTGCTCAAAAGAGGGTGTCAAACTAAGGAGACTGAGACACTGGAGTGTTCATGCTGCAGATCCAGCCCCCATGAGTGCTGTACCAGAAATTGTGGGACCCCAATGCAGGTACACATAGGAAAGAATCTGGAAGAGTTGTGACAATAGTCTAGGCCCCACTTGGGCCAAGCTGGAAATGGCAAGACCTCCAAGCAGATCCAACAAAGGAAAGAATCAGGAATGTTCTTGCCAGGAAGCTAGGCCCCCACAAGGCCAAGCTGGACTAGTGAGACCCCCACATAGGTTCGCCAGAGGAAAGAAGTCGAAATGATCGAGTCGTGAGCTAGGCCCCACGTGGGCTAGCTGGAAATGATGAGACTCCCATGTCAGTCTGTCATAGGAAAGAATCTGGAATACTCTTGCCTTGAAGCAATGCCCCCACATCAGCTAAGCTGGAACCGGCAGAACCCCCATCTGGGTCTGGCAGGTGACAAAGCTATCTGGCTAGCAGGTGTAGACTGGGAGAGGCAACTTCTGGATCCTGTGGCAATACTGCGGTCGCCGAACAGAACCTACAAATGTACAATGGAGACCCTCAAAAGTTGGGGAGTGTCCACGCCTCGGGAAAGCAGCATAGAAAAGAATGTACGACCTGTGGCAGGACAGAGGGAGACACCTGGGCAATGCTTGGGAGGAGACTGCACTATGAATAAGTGTGGATTGTATTTTAAAACATCACGCAAATGTTGACTACTGCTAATCCAGTTCCATATCAAGTGCGTGCAAGAAAACTGATCACGGTAAATTAAAGTGTGGTCTTTTCAATGCATCCAAAAGCAGCACTATCCAATGTTACCACTAGTCATTTAGTCGCAAATCTGGGAGATAAAGCAGGAATACTGAAGATCAAGTAATCATACCAAATTGCTGCATTCTCTCACAAGTTCCCACTGTTGCCTAACACCAGCCTTAATGTTATAAAAATATATTTTTTAAAGTAGTTTCCCCTCAAGCCTCCCCCCTCAGGATTCCATTGAGTTTCGCAGGATGAATCACCTCGGCAAGCTTTTGCTGGAGAGGAGGACATTGTAGCTTCATTTGTGGCCAAAACCGGAACCCCGTTTGCTGGAGGGGGACTTTTGTTTGACTGATGCTATGAGAAGAAAGGAGGATTACCTGCTAGAACTAGTGGATAACGGGGAACCAGGTTTACTTGTTGCTTCTCAGGATTCCACTGGAGGAAGGATGCCAGAGCTGTGGCCACAGCGGGGAGCTATGGCACAGATGTTTCAGAGTGAGGAGGCTGTTGCTCTGGACCTAGTCCATTTCAACAACTCTAAGAATGCTGTGCGGGTACATTCTTTTTCTATACAACAGTCAGGGGGTGAACTGTTATCAGTCCCGTTACTGGGGGATCGTGTGGATACTGTTGCTCATTCCAATGGGGCTCTGGAGGTTCGTACTGAGCCGCATGTGGGACTTGATGGGGGTTACCCAGAGCTTGCTGCTGGGGTGCAATCTGGGGAAGGGTTGTTGGTGGCTGGCCAAGGGCCCTGCTTCTTCACCAAAGAAGGATGCCCCACAACATGATTTGCACAGTCACCTAAATTCTTCTAGGAGGGGATCTTGCCCTTCCTAAGTAAAATCCAACTGCTCTGTAATTTAATTACAGTGAAATGTACAGTTCAAGCTAACTGTTTTGCACTTAATTAGTGGCACTGTTATGCTCATGCTGAAATGCTTGCACTGACTTGACATGATACCTGTTGATCCAGTCTAGTTTAAACCTCGGTTTGTGCAGAGGCGTTTCAGACGCTGCAGTAATAACAATAATGAGATAACCAAATCACATGGCCGAATTTGCAGGCAGTAGCAGCCTGGAAATCTCAGAGCTGATCATATCCATTATAGGCAGCATACCTCTCAAATGTCCCTATGTATGAGGAATGTCCCTCACAGAACCCCACAAAGCTGCTCTGCCCCATCATCTGTCTCTCGAGAACATTGTGATGTCCACACACAGAAAGTGCAGTTAGTTCAGACATTAAAGCAGAACTTCATAACAGTGTAAGACAGGAAATCAAAATAAACTTTAGAAAGATAAACACAATGATATCCACAGCATTTTGAGCTTGTATCTCAATGTTTGAAGCTCTGTCCCTCAGTATAAAGAGCAGTAACCCTCATCACCCCTCAGTTGGAGTGCCCACATCCCACAGTGCAGTGAAGAATGGTTGAAAGGTACTATAGGTAGTGGTTCATTCATCATGGGGAAGGCAGAGCTGAAATGGGGCACTGGAAGTGAGGGAGCCAGGTGTAAAGCATGGAACTGCTGAATAAAGAACGCAGATGACACAGGCAAAGAAGGGCTCCAAAACAGCAGATTGCATCCAAGTCACTTAGGAGAGGTAGATGAAGTCCACAGTAATGTACTGGCTGCCACAGACATTGTACTGGCATTGCTCCAGCTCAGTGTGGAGCAGCCCCGAGCACCGGTGTGGAGCTGCTGTAAGTCGGGCGCTGGTGGGTAATGTCACTCCCCAGAACCACCACATGGAATGTAGCATGGCTGGCAAGGAAGAAAGCTAAGAAACAAAGGGCAACAAAAGGGGACAAAGAGAAGAAAAACAGACAAAGGAGGTACAGTGAACACCAGAGGGAAGAAAGGAGCAGGGAAGGGCAAAACAGGAAGAAAGCAACAAAGGGGAGGGGGTGGCAAAATGCTGGAGATACAGAAGGAAGGGAGAGAGGGGGAACAACGTGCAAGGAGGGAGTGAGTGAGAGACAGGAAGCCACAGAAATGTGGAATGGATGTAAGGGGGGAAACAACAAGAAAGAGCAAAGCCTCACCGCCACGTCACTGCAGAAGTCCACCTCCAGTTCAAAATGCTCGAAGCTGAGCAGTGGAAGCAATGAGGTTTAAGTAGGGGATGTGGGAGGAGTTATTTCCGCCCACTGAACCTCAGGCTTTTTGCCCTCCCAAAGCTGGAGCTTTTAACTGCATTCAGCAATTTGAGTTGTGGTGTCTAATGAGGGCAACTATTAAATGGGGGCAGCTTTAAAAAAGAAATGCTTTCCTAAGTTGTCTGGACTAAACGTTTCCTTCCAAAAAGGAAGCACCCAACTGGCATTCTTCCTCATTTTTTTCATTCTATTCAGTATCTTGGTGCAGAGCTGCCTCTATTAGAACAAATATCACCTCAGTTGTATCAATCTCTTGATCTGTCTCCATTCATTTGTGCTGTGTCACTTACTGAGATCACTGCCCTTACCTCAGCTGCATTGCTGTTTCAATCTCACTCCATTCATCTGTGCTGTGCCACTTTCTCAGATTGCTCCCCTCCCCTCAGCTGCACCACTCTCTAGATCTTTCTCTATTCCTGAGATCTCTTACCCCTACTTGACCCAGAGCAAAATCACTGGTCTGCCACATTTCCAGCCAGAAGCACGGAAGCAATCTGGTACACATCCAAGCATTACTGGGCATTACTGGGAATCAAATTGCACATAAATGTTACACCCAGCTTTTTTTATTTTGGAATCGTGAGGTTTTCTCAGCCCTATCTGATGTAATAATTCTGATGCCTTTCACTTCCCTCCCTCCATCTCAGTGTGCACTTAGTACTAATAAATGAAAAACAATACTGCACAAATGGTGTTAGGGTGAGGTGCACAATTGAGTTAGCTGGATTGTGACTACAGTTGCCCACCCCCACAATTATGGAGGGGGCCTAGCTAAATACAGTTTGTTGGGGCCTTGTGGAGCTAAGAAGGGGGATGATTAAAAAGATGGAGCTGTTGTTATGTTCATTAAATACAGGGGCCCAGATATTCAAAAGAGTTGCACATGGCGCAACAGTGTTGCACCATGCGCAACCCACTGATGCGCCCTGGTGTGATATTCAAACAGGAATTGTGCCTGGCACAAATCCCGATGCGCAAAGCACATCTGTAATGCATGCGGCACAGGTGGGGGGGGTGTGCCCATGCATACTCTGCCCATCCTGATATTCAACCCGGGATGTGCTGAGTCAATGCATGCGCAACCCCTACTTGCGCCACACAAAGTTGATCCAAAAAAAAAGGAACAACGGCTGGCCACCCACAGGTGAGCTGCCATATTGCAGGGCGCAACACGGCAGCTGCCACCTGTGGGTGGCCACTCGAGCTCTGGCTGCACCTCCATGGTGGCTACCATCCATGCCTGATCACAGGCATCTGTTAAAAATAATAATGTCCAATATCCCTGGTGATCCAGTGGACTGCTCTCAGCCCGATCGTAGGCATGTGTATAAAAAAAGAGATTTATTTTCAGGGTCCAGTGGATCGATCTCAGCCCGATCACAGGCATGTGTAGCAAAGAGAATTCATATCTCTGGTGGTCCAGTGGACCACCTCTCGCCTGATCGCAGGCATTGCATGTGGGTGGTTCACTATCTTCTGTTGTCTAGCTCACCTCGCTCACTGATCTCACCGCCCGCCTGGTTTCCAGTCGCGCGGGCGGCAGCACCCCACCCGCCTGCCACCCCGCCTGCCCGCCGACTGGACACCGTAGGTGGAGCTGTATGCCCATTGGTCCACAGCGTGAGCTACTGGGCGGCAGCCCTGCACTGCATTGCTACATTCCAGATAAGTGAATGGATCCTACAGTGTTGGGTCGGCAGGCAGTAGGGGGCGGCAGACGGTGGGGCGCTGCCCGCTGCTGACCGGAGGGAGTGGGTTGGTGGGGATCATTGGGCGGAGGAGGGAGTACACTGGACCACCAGGGATAGTGGATTATCTTTTTTATACAAATGCCCACGATCGGGCTGAGAGCAGTCC
The DNA here is from genome assembly GCA_016271365.2 of Neoceratodus forsteri. Taxonomy (NCBI): domain Eukaryota; kingdom Metazoa; phylum Chordata; order Ceratodontiformes; family Ceratodontidae; genus Neoceratodus; species Neoceratodus forsteri. The sequence goes on from CM028136.1 coordinate 417,101,124, forward strand.
ACTGGACCACCAGGGATATTGGATTCTCTTTTTTATACAAATGCCCACGATCAGGCTGAGAGCAGTCCACTGGACCACCAGGGATATAGGATGCTATTTTATATTTACTGAAGCCCGCGATCGGGCTGTGTAGCATATTGCTGTGCTGTGTAGGGGGCATTGGTCTCCGGCAGCTGCTGCCTGGCAGGGCGCCAGGCGCAAGTCGCAAGTCGCCAGGGATCGTTGCACCTGCATGCAAATGGGGCCATTTGTGCCTTGCACACATTATGGCTCCATTTGCATGTGCACTTTTGAATATCGCGGTTGCTGCACATGGCGCAACAGAACTTGCACTAGTGCATCCCCCTGCCCCACTCTGACCACTTGTACTAGCGCAGTGCAACTGCGCCATGTACACTGTGGGTCGCCAGGGTGCGATATTCAATGATGCTGTGCCATGGTGCAGCTCCGTTGAATATCGCCCAGTCAACGCCCCTGCACAGCCAAGTTGCACTGTGCCGAGGCTTGCACCACAGCCTGGCGTAGTTTGAATATCTGGCAGGGCATATAAGGATGGGGAAAGGTGACTGAGCCAGCCTGGAGTCTGATTGCTATTGCTACTCCCAAACTGGTGGTCAGAGCACCTACTAAAAATTGTATGTTGGCGATGGCGCTGGGGAGTGTAGATTAATTCAAAAGGTAATGTTTGACTCCTGCCACGGTGCCAGAAGCTGGCATTTTTTTGAAAGTGTATGTTGTGTGTGGGAAGACAAGGAAGGGAGTGAGTGAGTGGATGCCCCCCATCCACTATGTTAGCTAATTTGACTGGTTCAGCAGATTTGCATCAGTCAAAACAGTTGAGCAGAAAGTTTGCATGGGAGTATTTCTGAAGACTGACGTGCAAAATCCCAACACCCAGGAGCCCCAAACCAATAGCCCGACACTCGGAATCCTGACTGTTGAGAATAGCTCATGGCGGAGTTGGTAATCAAAAATAAGGGGGCTGCAGGGGGCAAAGTCCCCCCCAAAAAAACATGATAAAAACCTCTGCCGTGGGCAATTCTCGACAGTCGTGATTCCAGCTGTCGGGCCATTGGTTTCAGGCTCCTGGGTGTTGGGATTATTTATTTATTTATTTAAATGTTTTACCAGAAAGACATGCTGAGCAGACTACTGCTTGATTCCAGATGTGTCCTGGGGAAGGGGACGGGAAGAATACAATTAGAGTACAGAATTCAGTGATCAGTCCTGCGAAACATACATATACAGTACAGCACAGAAGGTAATTGTGCAAGGCACAGCAAAATAGTACTAAACTACATCACATATTGGCAGTAACAATATAGAAGAAGCTAGACCCTAGAATAAAACAAATCTTAATTGCATGTGCAGGTAGGGGAGAAGTGTACTTTGAGGAGGGAATTGAAGTACGGAGTGGGGGGGACATTTAGAATGTCCGTGGAAAGGGAGTTCCACTACTTCGGCATGCGAAATTTGAAGGCTATCTGTCCTGCAGTGGTGGACTTGTATGATACGGACAAGAGTCAGGAATCATATTTCCTAAGTGAGTACACTGGAGGGGTTTGGGCTGTTAGGACTGAAGTAAGGTAAGGGGACAGGGACTGGGCCCCGAACTTAGCCCTGAATCTAGCACAGTGAGACTGTCTCCAATCATGAAGCAAGGGAAGGTCCAGGGTCTGGTAGAGGTCACAGTAATGAGTGGTGGGGGGGGCAGTCAAGGGCAAAGTGAAAGAAGGAGTGGAAAAGGGAGTCCAGTCTGGCTAGGGTGGACTTTGGAGCAGCACTGTAGACTAGGTCACTGAAGTAAAAAATAGGAAGAATAATTTTCTGCACAATTTCACAGTGAGCCGGCAGTGGGATGCATCCACGGTTACGGTATAAGGCACTTAGCCTGGGGTGGAGCTTTTTGTGGATGGCATCTATATGTGCAGAAAGGTTGAGGTGCTGGTTGAGCCAGACCCCAACATGTCTAAAGGAGGTGCAGGCCTCCAGGGAATTCCCATCTAAGGTGTGGAAAGAGGGGATGGAAGGGAGCTGAGAAAGTCTCTGCCTTGTGCCAAAGATTAAGGAGACAGTTTTCTTGGCATTGAGAAAGAGCTGATTTGAGTGAAACCAGAGCTGAACATCATCAAAGTCTGGTCAGCACACCAGTGGTTGAGGAGCCGGATGTACAGTATACAGTACCGTGTCGTCTGCATACATGTGAATAGAAGTGTGTGGGCAGGCCGTGGGCAGATCATTAAGGAAGATGGAGAACAGTAGCAGGCCAAGGACCGAGCCTTTGGGGACACCTGGTGACAGGGAGGGAGGCAGAGATAGTGTTGCCAGTTCTGACAGATTCGGACCTGCCTACCAAGCAGGAGTGGAACCATCTGGTGGCCTCACTAGAGATCCCTGCACTTGAGAGTTTGGACAGGAGAAAGGAGTGTGAGACAGTGTCGAACGGCTTTGCTAGGTCAACAAAATGGCTGAGGTGATGTGTCCTTTGTTCATACCCATAAGAATGGAGTCAGTGAGTCTTAGGAAGGATGTGGTTGTAGCGTGGGACTTCCTAAAACCAGACTGGTATGGTGAGAAGAAGGAGGAAGAGTCGAGATAAGAGGAGAGTTGTGACAGGACTAGGTGTTCCTGGAGTTTAGTTAATATTGGGAGGAGGGGAGATAGGGCAGTAGTTGCCAGGGGAAGAGGGGTCACTGTCTTTAGGAAGGGGGATGACTGTGGCATGCTTCCAAGCTAATGGTATAGAAGTGAGAGAGAAGGAGAGGTTGGAGATTGAGGCCAGGGGATGGCGATGGCTGGAGCCGACAGGTACAGCATTTTGGAGTCCAGCCCTGAGGGGCATTTACCTTTGGTAGGATTGAGGGTGAGCAGGACACTGAGTACTTCGGATGGATTAATCTGGCAAAAGGAGAAAGAAGGAGCAGCGGGGGAGCATGGGCAGAGGGGCCAGGAGGGGGGCTTGGGTAGGGTGAATCATGTTCATGGGGGAAGATGGGACAGACAGGAGAGATGACATAAGTGCTGATGTACAGTTTGTGAAAAATGAGTTAAATTCTGAGGCCACCACGAGAGGTTCTGTGACAGTGGAGCTGCCTACATCCAGGGCTTGGGTGGGGGGCTGCACAGGAGAGGAGAGGAGAGGAGAAGAGCATTTTAACCCCCTTCCAAAATTTAGAAGGGTGGTTTAAGTTAGCGTATAAGGAGGCTTGAAGTAGCTCCAACCGGGCAGGAGTTGCCCATTTACCCCTAGGAAGCTGGGGGGACTAGGGCTTCTTCTAGACCTTCCCAGGATTTGACTGTTTGGGCTGACTCGTGGGATGGTTATAGCCGCGGGTCATTGACCGGGTAAGGCTGCTATTACTTCTGTTTCAGGTATCACATTGATCTACCTGCTTCCTGGTAAATTGACTGTTTGGAGCGTGGTCCTTGAAGTACAAGCTGCTGCTGGATTTGTGGACTCCTTCAGATCTTTGTTAAGTTGAGTTTTGATTCAGATCCCTACCACTGGATTTTTGTGTGCAATATTATTTATTTGGACTTATTTGATTTCTATTTGCTCTGAACATTCTGAAAACGTCCCCTGCTATGAGAGAGGTAGTTTTGGGAGTTTTGGGAGACCTTATAATATCTATTGCACTATTGCATGTGAGAGGTGCTTTTATATGTAATGGTATTTTATTGTTTAGGGTTAGTCTTGAGTTGGGATTTATTTTAATTTGATGTATATTTTTGCCTCCTCTTTGTGAGAGAAAGAGGAGCTTATTTGTTAGGTGTGTTTATTTGAATTAATTTATTAGATAATTGTTATCAAAGATGTGTTTGGGGTTTACAACGGTCAGGCGCTACTCTCCCACTCTGCTCCGGGACCTACACCCCTTTTATTGTCCTCAGTTGTCCAATGATGTTCTTATTAACTGCGCATAAGCGGAGTATAACGAGAAGGCGCTTAAGGGATGGGTGGGCGGACAGAGTGGGAGATTGGAGAATTGGAGCGAATAGGATAGTTAGATTGAGGAGGCGCCCTGAGGTAAATGGGATCAGAGAGGGGTCCTCCTTGCCTGATTCCCATACCCAAGGGCTCCACAGATTGTGGGTAGGTGCCGCGTCTCTCCAAAACTCATCCAACTTAGGCGTAAGCTATGTAATGCCAGGTCTATTAGGAACAAGACTGCTATTATCGCAGATCTTGTTACAACATCTGACCTGGCATGTATCACCGAGACCTGGCTGGATGAGAATGCAGGTCCTATTTTAGACTCTGCTGCTCCAGCTGGGTTCTCGGTGATGCACCGTCCGAGATTGGATCGTAGGGGCGGGGGAGTGGCCATCTTTTTTAGATCAGATCTGAGTCTTGTGGAGGTGCCAGTTGGTAACGCCAGGTCTTTAGAGTGTATCCTTGCAGCAGGTGCAGAGTTTAGGATTCTCCTCATCTACCATCCACCCAGCGATGGTGGAGAATTCCTGAAGGAATTCGCGGACTTCATAGTGGACATGGCATTGGAGTCACCCAGATGGTTAATACTGGGTGACTTTAATGCCTGGGTCAACGATGAATCCTCGCATTTTGGAAAGAATTTCCTCCAACTCATGTCTATGTTGGGCCTGTCACAGGTAGTTACCTCTGCTACCCATATAGGGGGACACTCTTTAGACCTGGTGTTCACACTGGATTTGGATGTTACACATCTAGGGGTGGAACCAAATGTGTGGACATACCATCACACCATAAGATTCAGTTTTGGGGCACCCCCTAATAGGCCTGCCTCTACGGAGATGGTCCAGTATCGCCCTTTAAGGGGAGAAAACCCAGAGGGCCTATTAGCGGTACTGGACCTATTGGGTGTTTTGGGTGAGAGCATGAGTCCAGGAGACCTTGTTCTTGCCTATAATAAGGCAGTGAGCAGGGCCTTGGACCAAATTGCTTCTGTTCGTGTTTGCCCACTCACCCAGCATCCAAAGACTCCATGGTTTGATGAGTCTTTGAAAGAACTGAGGAGAGTAGGGTGAAGGCTAGAGAGGGCCTGGCGGAAATCTTGCCTGGATGCTGACAAACTTAGATTGATGGATCATTACGTTATCTATCAATCGGCAATAACCCATAAGAAGGCAGAATTCCTGTCCAGGGAGATTGCTGCCATGCTGAACCGACCAGCTCAACTCTTTCGGACTGTTGACAGACTGTGCAATCCACTCTGTCTACAGTCTGGAAGAGATTTTTTACAAATAAAGTGTGATGAGCTTGCTCGGTTTTTCACTGATAAGATTGCCAGCATTAGGTTGGATATCGGCCAGGCTCATTCTTCAAGGGCTTGCAGTGATCGGCAGGGAAAACAAACACCTGTGTTGCCTGGTTTGACTTTGGTAGGCGGAGTTCATGGATATTGTGAGGATTGTCCAGATTGTACGCCCAGCCAGCTGTAGTTTGATCCGCCCCACGCCTCTATTATTAAGTTGCGTAGATACTATCTGTCCGACCATTGCTGAAATTGTTTGAAATCTTCTGGAGCAGGGATCTTCCTGATCCCCTAAAGGAGGCGGTCGACCACCCTAAAAACCTTAATTGAACCCGAACTGTCCAGCTAACTACAGACCTGTCTCTAACCTACCCTTTTTGGGTAAGGTTATTGAAAAGGTGGTTGCACTGCAACTGGACGACCATATCACAAATCACAATGTCTATGATACCCTCCAATCGGGATTTAGGAAAAGACATAATACTGAGACTGCCCTTGTCCAGGTTCTAAATGATCTCCTGATAGCAAGAGATCAAAAGGCATGTACTATTTTAGTCCTTCTTGATCTCTCTGCAGCATTCGACACTGTGGACCATGGTGTGCTTTTGGAATGCCTGCGGTTCTACTGTGGACTGTCTGGTACAGTTCTGCAGTGGTTTCAATCTTTTCTCACAGGGTGGAGACAGAGGGTTATCACCGGAATTTATTCCTCTGATACCTTCTCTCTGCCTGTGGGGTTCCGCAGGGCTCCATTTTAGCGCCCATGTTGTTCGCTGTCTATATGCTGCCATTGGGAGACATTATTAGGCAATACAGCTTGGGTTTTCACTGCTATGCAGATGATACCCAGCTGTATTTGTCTCTTAGTCCCGGACAGGAAGATGCAGTCTCTATACTTAACAGCTGTCTATCCGAGATCAAGGATTGGATGAGTGCCAGCTGGCTAAGGTTAAACCCGGATAAGACTGAGGTGTTGGCAGTGGACCCAGGTCACCTTGAGGCGGGTTGTAGGGCTGGGTTTCCTTCTGGCATATGGATCGATGGTGCCCAGCTCTCAACTTCAGACTGGGCGCGTAACCTGGGCATTATTATTGACAATGGTTTGACCCTGAAGTTTCAGGTGTCATCCGTTGTCAAATCTTCCTTTTATCATCTTAGGAATATCGCTTGGGTGAAACACCTGGTTCCTCCGGCTGACCTTCCGGTATTGGTACATGCCTTTGTTACTTCTTGCCTTGATTACTGCAATGCCCTGTACCTAGGGCTACCAGGGGTTGATATCCGCCGCTTGCAGCTGGTGCAGAACGCAGCAGCCAGGCTTTTGACTGGGACATCTATGAGAAGTCATATTACGCCTGTGCTGTGCGAACTGCACTGGCTGCTGGTTCAGTGGCAGATCACCTTTAAGGTCGGGTTACTGACCTATAAAGCCCTACATGAACAGGGACCGTGGTATCTTCAAGATCTTTTTGTTCCCTACTGTCCCTCTCTCTCGATCCGCTCCACCGACGAGGGATTGTTAGAGGTTCCCAGGGTCCGTTTAAAAACCTCTGGAGCTCAGGCATTTTCTTATGCTGCCCCTACCCAGTGGAATTCTCTACCTCGTCGGATACGAGGCTGCCTGACCATTGAGAGTTTTAAGTTAGAATTGAAAACTTATTTATTTAAACAGGCATATGAAGAGTGATTTTATTGTAATCATATTGTTATTTTTGTTGTATGTTATATGTATGTATTTTAATTGTTTTATTTGCACAGCGCTTTGGCTTTGAAAAGCGCTTAAAAATAAATTTTACTTACTTACTTACTAGTTGGCTTTAGCCTGCTGGATTAGCCTTGTGCAGGCATTGTGAAGAGAGCGATACCTTTGGTGATCCACGGGCGTGCCAGAGACCTTTTATGACTTCCAAGCCTGGTCCCAGACTCTAACGTGGGTCATGATGTCAGCTGAGATCCAGGACAGGTGAGTACTCCTTACCCTAGCCTGTCTAAGAGGGGCACAGAGGTCCCAGACTGCGAGGAATCTGGATTTGAAGTACTCCAGGGTGGATTCGATAGAGGTGGCCCAGGGGATGCAGGACCAGTCTGTTGCTGCCAGATCATTTAGGAGGGAGGCAAGGTCCAAGGATTTGTAATACCTGGTGAAGAGTGTTCTGTCGGGAGGTGCCATGGGTCTGAATATTTTCCTTACCAAGTAAATCATGTGGTGATCGCTTAGGGAGTCTGGTAGGAGGCCAGAGGCAAGTATCCGATGTGGGTGTGAGGTAAGGGCCCAATCTAGGAGAGAGTGGTTCTGTGTTTTGTGGTTGAGGCGTGTGGGCTCTGTGATCTGTTGAGACAAGTTTAGTGTGGTTACCTGGCTGCAAATCTTTGAGCTAGCACTGGAGAGCCAGTTCAGGTTGCAGTCCTCCAGGATATGAAGCTCACCCCTGATGCATGTGATTTTAAGGCACCCAGGTGATCCAGGATAGCTGGCAATAGGGAGTCAGGAGAACAGTAGGATCTTGCTATAAATATGGGAATTGAGTGGGGGGGAAATTCTATTAACAAGGCATCAGTGGATTGCATAGGCAAGGATAGCGGGACGGGAGTGAACTAAAGCAAGGATGAGATGTACAACGCTATGCCACCACCTCTTTTGTTGCCAGGACAGTCGTGACAAATGGTTGTATAGCCAGGAATAGAGATTTCTGCGTCCAGGTTGTGGGGCTTCAGCCAGGTCTTGGAGATAATCAAGATGTCAGGATTTAGGGATAGGACAACTGGTTGTAGCAGGGTTAGTTTGTTTATGAGGCTGCAGATATTTGGGTATGCTAATTTCAAACCTCGTGGTAGTTGAAGAGGAGGGCAGGAAATTTGTCTGGGGGCTAGCGTTTGGTTCTAGGTTTGATTAGACATCCCCAGCTAGTATGAGTAACGGTGTTACCAAAAGTTTGGTTTTGGGCATGGCCCACAGATGCTTGCGGTGAGAGGCAGGTGGTTGGGGTATATTTGCAGAGGTGCCCAGGGCAAGGAATTTTAGGGTTAACAGCCCAGCATGGAAAGAGGGTGGAGGGATGGTAGGACCAAACATCCAGTTGTGAAGGAGAGCTACGGTGGGGTAGACCATCGGAGGAGGTAGTAGAGGGGTGTTGCAGTGCAGTGGGGGTGTTTATTGTTTGGAGGTAAGCCTGCATCTCTGGGTAGGAGGAGGGAGGGACACCAAAGGTGCAAGAAGGGAGATAATTATTAAGCAAAGAGTCAGCATGGTGTGGCTGACTAGAGGTTCAGGAGTAAGCTTCTAGTGGCCACTAGTGTTGGTTGCAGATAAGCTGCAAAGGGAAAACTTGGCTGATTATGCATGTTGATCTTCAGTAGTAAATCCATCTGAATTTGGGTCCAAAGGTTTAAGCGGGTCTTAGAGAACTGAAGATCTGAAATTTAAGGTTTTTGATACTCGTATATTGTAGAACTGAATGTGCTCCTCTAATTAACTCTTACAATACATCAGGCTTATATGTAGTCTAGAATCTAAATTCTGTGTTTCAAACGTTTTCAGAACTCAAGGGGTTAAAATGAACTCAGACCACTTCTGGCATTGTCAAATTACCACTTGGAGTTTACAGTACATGAAGCATCACTGCTGATAAAACCCATGATACTAATGTTACAGAGAGGTCAGAAGTAGTAATGGTAAAAAAGTGTAAAGTACAGTAGATTTAGAAACTGCTAAAATAATAATTGTCTATATTCTCTTTGTTAATGCAGTTTAATTCTCTGTTGCTAACACTGATAATATTTTAGTTATTATTTGTAGTGCCCTAACAAAGGCTGTTGATGCATTAAGTCATTCATCCTACTCTAAAAACTTCCACAACCTGTCACCAGGGGGAGGAAGTACAGTCTTGTGAGTAGAGTGCATAGCTGTGTATGTGGAGATCTGGCAGACCCAGGGCTGAATGCCACAACTACCACTCACAAACTGTATGACCCTGAGCAAGTTACTTTACCTCCTTGTGCTTAATTCCCTCTCAGTCACACTTGGAAACAAGCTTTGGCTAATTGTGCCTGTCCTAGTAAAACAATGTCTAAAACAAAAAATAAAAGGAGCAACCTCTGACCTTGTACAGTGATTATCCATCTGGAAGATCACATAAGTAGCCAATGCCAATGAAGTAACCTCTCCCACTGAATCCCTTAATCTTGGGGTACCACAGGATTCCATTTGTGGCCCATTTCTATTCAGCCTTTGCATCAATGAGCTTTCTTCTATGCGACGCAACCTTGAAACCAACATTCATCTGTGCCCCCCCCCCACACCGGGGGCACTCTGCAATCTGTTCTCTAAAGTCCCATTTGGTTACATAAGGATTAAGGTCTGGGTCAGAGCCATGTCCCTGTAATGTGTCCTCAGTCACAAAATAAAAGGGGGAGGAGAAGTGAGTCAGGAGGTAAGGAGTGGAGATAAAAGTGAGTGGCAGGATGAGCTCCCTCAAGGGGGTCCCCTGTAGGCCCCTGTGGGACTTGTGCCAACACAAAAATGGGGAAAGAGAAGTTGAACAGGCCCATCCATCTGGCTTCCTGTCTAGGTGCCTGAGTCTAGTAGCCCCAGTGAAGGGGGCTTTGTGAAGACAATGTATGTTTGAGCATAAGTGGGACCCTTGGTCAGGATTCAGAAGGCTAAAATTGCATTTGTTGGGTATAGCCAAAACATACATAGTCTGTATGGGCTTTTACAGTACTATGATTATAAATACAGTAGGTTTGGCTTTACTTGACCTTGATTTCATTGTTGTGAACTTTTTACATGTAGCCACCCCACCTTCCCATTTGTCTAGGGGTTCCTGATGTTACAAGAAGGGAAGGGTGGCCTACTCAAAGAGACCCAGACTAGGACATTAAACTACTGTGGAGAGTAAAATGGTGTTGTCTTACCATTGCCCGGATCCTACTGCAGCATAATGGTAACCGTTACCACTCGCCACTCCTCTGGATACTGACCGATGGGATCGGAGACCTCCTCTTTTCCCTTCCTTCTTCAGAGTCTCCCACCAGCATCCCGGCCCAGGAAGCATCATCACATGGGCTGCAAACTTTAAACTCCTCCCAAAGAAATCTGGTAAGAAATTCATAAAATTCTCTAGAATTCATCTATCTAGAAATCTTTAAAAACACTCCCATGCACTCAGGAATAAGCAACAACCCAATTTATTATACCTGAGGTCTCAATGATTTCAGTCAGGACCCAGGGATTCTCATTGCTTGCTTAAATCTTATGAGCCATCTGGCTACATGGAGCACTAAACTATTTACAGAACCGGGGCGGGGGGGCGCATGCGACTGAAAGCATAGATGTACTAGGCAGCATTCCACTCCAGGCAGCTAATGAAACCACAGAAATTATTTCCCATGACCTCCCTCATGCCTTCACTGGACCTTAGAGCCCAACCTACCATCTGGCACTGGTAAGTTGATCTCCAATTTTACTTGGTCAGTCTTCCACCCATTGGAGAATCAAGCTGCTTCTCCCACCTGGTCCCATGCCAAGTGATGCAGGAATTTTCCTTCCCTGACCTGTCCTTCCAATTCCTTAAGGGTGCTGGAATCCCCTTACACTGTGGCCAAAGTCACGCCCAGTCTTCTTTCCACATACAGAATGGGGGGGTCCTCAAATTACTTTTTGCCTGCGTCCCCACACACCTTTCATCTTGTGCTTGCATTAAGCTACCAGATCCAAAGGGCTTCCCAAGGCCTATCCTAAATGACCTGCAGTCTGCCTAAACAGTTTGTGATTGGCGCCCAAAGGCTTGCCCCTCCAAGCAGGCCCTATAGTGAGGGAGAAGCCTTTGGCACCCCTTAAACAAACCTAGACCACCCTGCACACTGGGAGCCAGGGGGAGCTGCCATCACCCCTCCTCTGGAGGAATCCTGCCACAAAATCTCCAGCCCTGGCAGTCCAGGCCTACTTGCCACAGGCCTGGGACCCCACTAAGCTACCTCCTAGGGCACTCTCACCACACCTTTCTCCCTGGTACCCCATCTGCCCCACACAATGCTGGCAGGCTAACTAATGTCCTTCCCCCACACCTCCCATTACCGGTGCCACATCGCCTTGTTCCTGGCACTACATTAGACTCACTGGGAAGTTCCCCATGGAATACAGCCCCAAATCCAGACTGACAAGCTCCTTCCTGCCTGCCTGTCATGCCATCTCTGAGACAGCCTTCTATCTCCCCCCCAGACTACCCATGCTCCTAGCTTTTTAGGGCTAAGAGATCCTGCCTCTATTGGCAGTCTCTCAGTATAGCCCAAAAGGTGCCTTCCCCAAAAACCTACAATCCCATAAACTGGAGGGGAAGGCACAAAAATGGGTCCTCTAATGGTGAAAGTAAGTCCATCTCATAGAGGGGGCTTACATGCAGTTTTGCAAGGGGCAAATGGTCAGGGTGCTTCATGCCCTGACTTCTGAATATCCCAGACATGAGTTCACCACTAACATGGCCTACCATACAATTCAGATTGTGGTGGGGACACAACATTTCTGAATGTTGTGGGGACATGCAATTTCAGAATGTGGCAGTGCTGCACAGTTTTGGAATATGGCAGGTGTTATTATTGGACCAGTACCCCTAATTGTACCCCCACCTCATGGACAGCAACACATATGTAGTTATATGTACCAACCCTAGGGCATAGACACTTATTGTATGAGCATAAGTGTCAGGATATGAGTTCTACTGTACTTTTGCACTGCATATTATGCTTCACTATATTCTCACAATATATAGTACCACTGGGAGATGTTTTCCATTATATTCTTATTGTATAATTATTAGTTAGGCAACAGTGCCATCTTTAGTGCTTGTGCACCACTGTAACTGCAAGTGACCTTGGAAGAATGCAGACCTTATTGTTCATTTTATCTTCTGCTAGCTAAGCAACTTCTTATGTTAGTTAGGATGGTTCCACCTGCTACTGTCCAATTACTTACATTTTATGTATCTTCTTTAGTTGTTTTAATGGTTATTATCGGGGTATAAGACCCCTTGCACCATGAATTTTCTCTCAGAGAGACTTAACTGCGCCTATAGGTAAGGAAACTGGATACTCTCCCAGTGATTACACCGTTGGTTATAAGCCTGTATTATTCTTATTTACCAGTAATAAATTACATTTATTATCTGGACACCACTTGTCTGTCATGTCTTCCTTTTTTGCAATTCCAACAAGAACCTGAGAAAGATAATTTTATTACCAAGTTACATTTTGGTGACCATGTGCAGGTTGGAATGTACAAAGTGAAGATTCCATTCAATTCATTTTGAATGTTGAGTAGTGTAGTGCGTTTCTTGCCTACTTGGACCTACTTGTACATACAGTGGTTGTTATTGTGATGAACACACTCTGTCCTGGTCTCAGGCATGGCACCTCCACTCTGGACCCTGATAAACTCCCTCTGCGAGTGACAGCGAACTGCCTTGGCACCACCATTTGCCCACGGGGGACTGGAAAGCCATTGGGTGACAGTGCCAAGGATTTTATCCAGTTTTCCAACTGTTTGTTTGTTTGTTTGTTTACCCCTTGTCTGGCATGCCTGAACTTTGCACTGAACTGAGACTGGACATCTCAAATTACCTCACCTCCCATGGAGGATGGACAGAGTTCATGCTGGATGCGAAGTCTGCTCAAAACTCCTTGCTGCTAATTTCAGACCAATACTTAGAGTCCAAATGAAAAGTCAAGACATTCAACCTTAAAGGTCTCTTGGTTGCGACTCTGTATACTGCTGTTGAGTGTCTCATGGCGAAATGTGCCTCCCTTGAACTGCAAAATGTGTCCCTAAAAAAAGAGATGGGCTTGCAGGCATCAGAGTTACAGAAAAGGGAACAGAAATTAGAAGAGGAGACTCAGTCACTCCGCAATGCAAATAACAGACTGCTGCATTTTGCTGCTCAAGACTCTGAGCATGAAATTTGTATGTTGAGAGATGATTGTGAAAGGCTGAAATATGATAAGAAACAGCATATCTGAACGATATTCTGAGTGATATGAATGAAGGTTTGTGAGAGGATAATGCTGAGTTGAAAGAGAAGAATGAGAGAGAGAGTGAATTGTGAGCTAGACAAAGAGCTTAGGGAAAATGTCAAATCGGGCACCGCGTACAGAGTATTGTAGTGTAAGGTTGAGAAGTGTATTGGAGCAGGGCACTGCACGAGTTTGTCACAAAAGTAGAACAAAGATGGCAAACTGCACCATCAAAGAGAGAGGTTCTCACTGGCCATGTTTATGCTATGAATGGGTTCCAGTATACGACCACTGAAATTGCGTCATCCAGTGATGATGACTCTGACTTTGATGACGAGGTGTGCCACGTCACACAAAAGTCCAGCCCCCATAGGGCTGTCATTTTCTCTAGCCATCCCCAAGATGGTGCCTACATACACATGCCCACTACATTGCCACATCTTCACAAATGTGGCAGAAGCAATGTATTATGCCAAGATGGCATCCCCAATAACACAGGCAGATGGCCTGTATTCCGTGGTGCACCACCACATGCTCCCCTCTCCAGGAAGGACAACACAGAGGTGCATGGCCTAATTCAAGAGGCCATGACTAATATTATGGCAGAAGAGGATCACTGGAGAGCCATTCAAGACCAAATTGACAGAATGTTTAAGGACACTGTCACCCTTGACCATACATTCAAAGCAGTCACTGATGCGGCGGCGGAAGCTGCCCTTCGCGGTGCTATGGAACGTATAGAGAGGAAAACAGTTTCTCATGCGTCCTACCCCTTGCAAGTCACTCACTGTGTCCAGAAAACTGCTCAAGGTATTGGACAGATGGGCCCAAATGGCAATCTCAGTTGCCATTTGAAGAAGGTGTGCTCCCTCTGCTAGAAGCTTTCTCTCCAACCTGAGTACCAGGTTCAAGTCTTGTGACAGACGATCAAACCTACCCTCTGGGCCAAACTCCCAGATACCATCTGCAACTGCAGGATGCTTGCTTACAATGACATTTCAGCAGTGTTCCTTGCTGCCAATGCCCCAGGTGTCGCTAGTGCCTGCTTGGCCTACAAGGTTAAGCAGAATGCGAAGGAAAGCCCCGCGGCTTACCATCAACAGTTGTGGCTCACTTACAAGGCAGGCAAAGGCCTGGCTGGCAAGATTGCACACAAAGACTAAATTGAGTACAAGGATCTGTACATCCGGAACGTGACTCTAGGCCTTCAGGAAAAGGTTGATCTCAATGTTTACCCAGAGACTGACACCTTTGCGGAAACCTTTACGAAGATGGAGCTTGCCTTTCAGGTATACCTCCTTAACATGGCTTCCAGTAAGAACAATAAAGTTGCCGCCATTCAAATTCTGCCAGCCCAGGTAGCTGCTGTACAGCCTACCTCTGACCTGCCTACCCACTATACTGTGGAAGGTAACAATGAGAAGAATGATACCTCTTCTTATGACAAGCAGTCGCACAAGGAAGGGATGAGACGGAACTACAGAAACAATAGGAACAGGGACAAAAGCAATTGGAAAAATCCAAATGCCCAACCCGATAGCCGGTACCATAACAGCCCCAGCTATAGCAGCCTAAAAGATGAGAACAAGACCCTCCACAAAATGCTGGAGAAAGACCGTGCTGGAAGAGAGATGCCGCCTACATGTACTGAAGCAGCTTTCACCCCGGCTGCTGGACAGCCATGCAGCCAGGGAAATCCATTCCTGCCCTTAGCTGCTGAACAGTCAAGCAGCCGAGGAAAGAATCCTTTTTTGGAATTGACTACTGGCTAGGCTGATGCGACGAACAAGGAGGAACCACCCGTGCAGGCAAATGTCACACATGTGATGTCACGGGCACATCTGTATCCTGTACAAGACATACAGGAGGCCCGGAAAGATCCTGCAAGCCTAAGATTTCAGGAACAGGATGATGAAGACAATTCTGAAAATGCAGATTGACAATTACAGCCCCAGTCTGGATTGTGAGTGACTTGTTTGTTGACACAAATGGATGGCTTTGTGTGAAGGCCACAGTCAGGGGCCACCACCTCACCATGCTTCTGGATACCAGAGTAGCTATGTCAGTTCTCCATGAGGAGAACCCAGCCTCATTAGACTGGTCTACCAGCTGGAAGACTAGTGCACAGGGTGTAGATGGTACTCAGCTACACACCTATTGATCTGTTTCTCTGCCTGCGGTGGTAGGCCACCTCAGGACTGATTTTGTCTTTGACCTCATGGTATCATGCCATCACCCCAGTATACTGGGAATTGACTTTCTTGCACTCCACGGCAGTGTAGTGGACCCTGTCAACAGGCTACTTCTTCAGATCAAAGGACAATGCCATGCTGTCACCATTTCTCACACCAGAGGAAAGACTCCAATACCTGTTTTGCCTCCTTGCTTAAAAAATCCACCTGGGTATGATCCTCTCTGGGGTTCCCTCATCCTTTCTCTCAGCCACCTCCTATGTTGCCACTTGCACTGCCACCAAGAATGTTTGGAATGTACCCAGGGTTAGGACCACCCTAGCACAAAGATCTTTCCCTTTCAGAGCCCCCTCCTGGTATTATACCCTTCCCTCTGCTATCACCTCCATGTCCAAAATAGATCCTTTTAAGGTAGCCCTAAATAATCACAATCTGTCCTCTCACAACTGTCAGTGTGCCCGCTAAGCATAGTCCCAGATCCTGCCTTTACACCAGAGGTTGAAACAGAATAGCCAAAGACAATGTCCCTCCTGAGGCAGCACCCTTTATACAACCTCTGTATCCTACTGGCCCTTAGGCATACCAAATCAGTATCCTAGCTTGTACCAGTGTTAAGACTAATTTGACAATGCCTCCCCTGAGGCTGCACCCTGTTAAAGTACTGTAACTATTTGTGTCTACCGCTATACTTAGCTACCACCTGTATAGGACAATTATCATCATGGGTCTGTTGTTTACTCACTTTATGACTTCTGCCTGTATTCAGTCTTCACAATTGCTGTCTTGTTATAACCTGTTGTTGATACTGTTGTGATACTGTATTTTTACATTGTATTTGACATGGAGCCTTTGGAAATGAGTCTATGACTAAAAGGGTTGTAATTTATATGTGATCTTAAATAAATAAACAAATACATTTCTGACTCACATGTGGTGGCAACCATCTCCCATAACAACAAGGAGTATGACATCATTGCTTTGTTCAAAAGTCATGATCTGTTTTCTGAACTTACACCTTTACTACAAAAACACCTTGATGTGTATGCTACCAACAAGCATGATTGCGGTAGGATGCACACCACCATTGAGATTCCAAGACCTAATCCTGTGAGGCAGAAGCAGCATCTATTCCCTGCAGAAGCCTTGCCCTCACTGAGGGAGACCATCCAATCACTACTACAGCAAGGAGTGATTAGGACTTGTGTCTCTACTGTCAATTTGTCTATTTGGCCAGTGAAAAAGCCAAATGGAGCTTGGAAACTCACAGTTGATTACAGGAAACTTAATCAAGTCACCCTCAGTTGTGCCCCAACAATAGCATCAGCACCTGATATACTAAAGTTGCTGACACCTGACAAAAAGTGGTTCTCAGCTCTTGAGATTTCTAATGGGTTTTGGTCCCTCCCATTAGCACAGGTAAGTCAAGACAAATTTGACTTCACCTTTGATGGGTGCCAGTACACCTGGACCTGTCTTCCACACTGATTTCGTAACAGCCCTTCCCTCTTCCATAGCCACATGATGGATGGTCTGCAGCGGTTCTCCACTCCCCAGTGTCTCCTGCAGTATGTGGATGACTTTTGTCTAGCAACCACCACGAAGGAAGATCATTTGTCCCTTCTAGATGACCTTCTATCTCTCCTCAAGAGAGCAGGCCTCAAGTGCAATCCCTCTAAGACTCAATTGTGTGAAAAATAGGTCATCTTCCTTGGCCTACATACAACATACCAAGGCAGAAGCCCAGCTGTCAAAAAGATCCAGGGCTTGCAATATCTGCCACTTCCTATGATATTGGCAAAACTTAGATGCTTTCTAGGAATGGTAAACTATTCTAGGGATTTTATCCCTGACTTTGCCTTGAAGGTCGCTCCCTTGTATGGACTTCTGAAAAAGGACATCCCATCGACATGGGGCCCCACTCACACTGAAGCTGTGACACAGCTTAAGCAGGCCTTGCCTCAGCCCCAGCACTGATTAACCCCAACCCAAACCTTCCCTTCCATTTGAAAACTGCTACTACAGATGTGGCCATGTCCGCAGTGCTGGCACAAAAGTACAATGGGTACAACAGGCCCATTGCCTATGCATCTCAGATATTATCTCCAGTAGAGAGAAAATATGGCCTTTGTGAAAGAACACTTTTGGCAACCTTCTGGGCTGTCAAACATTTTCTATACATCATTGGGTATGCTCCCATTGTTTTGCATACCTGTCACACCCCAACTAATTATTTGCTTTCAGACAACGTAAAAGATGGGTCAATCTCCAATACCAGACTCAGCCACTGCTCTTTGCTTTTGCAGGACAGGGACATTAAAGTGCTGCCTGCTAAAATGCTTTCCATCTTGACTCATGGCCTGCTCTACACAGGTACACCCCATGACTGTGCACTCCAACCTCCTGACTTACCTGAGGCAGGACCATTCTTACCAGCTACACCAGATGTTTTGGAAGATATCAGCATGTATCGTGTCTTTATAGGTAGCTCTGCCTCCTATGTGGGTGGGCAGCAGGTAACAGGATTTGGAGTGCTCATTTTAGATGAAGAAGGTGATTTCAGATGCATCTCCAGGAAATGCATTATCTCCTCACAGTATGCCAAATTGGCAGCTGTGGCATGTGCTTTGGAGGTCATGCCCTATGGTGATGAGGATGCCATCATCTTTGCAGACTCTGACTGGGTTTGCTCATCCCTTACTGAGTTTCTACCCTTCTGGCAGAGGAATAACTTTACATCCTCTGATGGCACACCTGTCAAATACAGGGATCGGTTCATGTACTATATATACACACACCCTAACCCAGCAGTTTATTCATAAACTGTACATTCAGAAGGTAAAGGCTCACTGTAAATCTGACTTTTACCATGAATTCAATGATCGAGCCTACTCACTTGCCAAAGCAGGAGCTTGGGGGGGGGGGAGACATGGACAATGACTCACCCAATAGCTGTAGCAGCTATAGTGGCTGCTAACACTAGGCAGAAACCAGTACCAGAACCTCCACTGGACCTTTTTGTGGCACAGAAATCAGACTCAGAACTAAAAATGTGTTTAAATTCTTGTATAAAGGAACTGAACAGCCACTAGCAGTAGGCAGTCCATACAGGAGACAGTGTGACAATGTACACTTGTCCAGTAATCAGAAGCTCATCTGGTATTGAAAATGGGATACGGGTGACAAATGGTGGGTTGCACCACAATCTCTGTGAACTGAATTCATCCATATGGTTCATGCTACCCCCACTGGTGGACAGCAGGGGACAGAAAACACCCTTCAGAAACTCAAAACTGTCGTCTGGTGGCCTGGCATGGCCAAAGATGTAGAGCACTATGTGGACAACTGCATAGTGTGTGCCCAGAACAATCCAATTTCAGTGAAAAGAAACACCAATTTGTTGCCCCAAAGGCAAACTGGACCATGGAATGTGGTACAAATCGATTTCATTGGCCCCCTTACCAACTCCAGTTAGAACAACAGGTACGCAGTTCTCGTCACAGATCTGTTGTCTATGTGGGTAGAAGCATTTTCCACTAAGACAAACACAGCAAAGACGACTGCCAAGATCCTGGTGGATCAATTGTTCTCCAGATGGGGCCTACCCTTAAAGGTAGACTCAGACCAGAGAACCAGTTTTACAGCTGAGCTGATGAAGCAGACACTCTGGCTACTTGGAGTAGATCAGAAATTCTACATAACTTACCACCCTCAATCATCAGGTCAGGCAGAAAGAGCCAACAGAAGAATCAAACAGATGTTATGTCAATTCATCAGTGACAATCCCAAGGATTGGGATTTTTTCTTGCCACTACTGTTGATGGCAATCAGGGGCACCCCTGCAACCACTACTCAGTATACACCTTACAAGGTTATGACTGGCAGAGCCATGATATTACCTGAGTACCAGTTGATTGATCTCCACACCCCTACCACAGATTGAGTATCTGTAGACAAGTATGTTGAAAAGCTTCATGATGACATCATGAAGACACACCTGTTCACTGCCAATCAAATGGGTGTTGCTCAACAACAAGCTAAAGCTCCCTTTTGATAAGCATGTCAAAGAAGTTGACTGGCAAGTTGCAGACCAAGTTATGCTTCTCCAATGCAAACAACCAACTCATTCTTTTGCCAGTAAATGGGAAGGCCCATACCCCATTTCCAACAAACTCAGTCCTGCTGTCTATCAGCTATGAGTTCACCAGCAAAAGAAGACCACCAACAAGTGGTTCCATGCTAATCAGCTCAAGCTGTACAAAGGTGACTAAACTTACTTTTTCCAACCCACTTAGGGCGGAATAGTACCCCACACTTTACAATCCTTTTTGGTTTTCTTACAGGTACATTGGTAAGATGGCTACCTTGCAACTCCTCATCTTGGTGGGACTACTATTGCTATTCCCTTTGACGGTGTCCCAGAGCAAACCCCTGTTAACACACAGACAATGTGTCCAACATTTGCTTAGCAAACTTGAACATACAGCCCCAATGGGAGTTCATATTAATGTACCCAACAAAATGATTACTGTTAAAGAAGGCTCAGATGCCTATCTTGATGCCATGGTAGCTGCTCCAGACAGATCCACCCTTTCCATTCAATGGGAAACTGACATTAATGGCTACACACTCCCTGTAGCTTGCCTATCCAAAGGATCCAAAGGTACTTTCCACGGATGGCCTAACACTGACATATCTAGAAATTATACTCTTTCTATTTGACAGACTTCCCCCAGACACTCTGGTCATTATAACCTTACTACTCTCATAGATCCTGCTTGGTGTGACTGCTTCACCTCTGAAGAAGAACGTGCTTTCTGCCTTCATAACTATGTAGCTACTGAAGCTCTTTTTCTTTCTGTAGTCCCACCTACCGAAGAAGAAATGACTGACTGCCCTCTCCAGGAGAAGGTCCTCCTAGTGGTTTGACTGCCACTTCCCTTCCAGGAGCTTTGATTAATAATGTGTAATTTATGCATGTACCAGTTATTTTCAATCTTACACATTGGAATATGGCTGAGATTGGTCTTTGTCACATGACCAATACTTTTACAGTATGATGCTTAGAGATATTTTGTCTTCTTATCAGACATATACTAATGACCCAGTCAGTGGCCTCCATACCACTGATCATGTAGGGGTCGTTCAACCCGCACCTAAAGCTAAAGCTAGACCATGCACTAGGTGTGACACTGCAGATGTAACTGGTGCAACAGGTACTGTTTCTGGCCTTTTTTGCTCAGGCATGTCTATTTGGAATAGAGCAGATATAGCTGCTATTAAAGCACAAACTCTTAATTTTCAGCAAGCTGTTAAGAATGATATGCTATCCCCACTGTTACATGGTGTAGATGGTTTAAGCAAGGAAGAATGCCTCACTGTGTATAGTACGCAGGAACTTGCCAAAGGGTTCAAGTATACTAAAGATAAAATTAATGAACATATTTTTCAAAACAATAAGGAGGCAAACAAGCAATATATTGCCCATGAACTTTTATGCTCTGCCTATGGCTCTTATGTAATTTCAACTGTTAACAATCTCTTCAGGGACTTGGAAACAGGCCACATCCCAGATCTCATCCATGACAGACGAATGGGTAAATGGTATTGTCCTCACTGGAAATCCAGTGGTTGCATTACTATTTGTTTAGCAAACAATGTTAACATTTCTGTGTCTACAGCTAGAAATATTCGGTATGTCTCCAGATATCCAAACCAAGCACCTTGCTACTTTACTAAGTCCTGTTCCATTCATGATAACATGTTCATGACGTTTACTGTCTTGCTGCCCCACTCTGATCCAGTAACATCTGTCTTTGATAAACTTGCTGCCATCAACTCCATCAGGCATATTGATAATGACATTTATCATGAAAGAACTGAATTAACTCCATTGCTTGTGTATCATTCTGTACTCAAAGCCTGGATGCCACCCCACATGAACTGTTGTGCCAAGAAAGGATATTACTAACTGTGCAGCTGTGATGTCTTCGACATCTTAAAACCAGTGTGTGGTTTCTCTCTGGAACACCTTGACTGGGCCTTTATCCTGGGTGATGAATTGCCATTGAACCTTACTGATGTTGACGTGGATGACAAATCCAAATCTGCATGAGCTGCATCTTCTGCACCGGATGCCGAAACAGCGAAATCTTAAAGCTACCTTGAAGAGGTACATTGCTTCCCTTTCTGGCTCACCAACCAGTCCTTCTCCTGTCCGATATGTCTACAGTGATGGAGTTTGCCAACTGTACGAGTAAACTGTAACTCCAATGGCCAATACTGTGTCATCATGAACCCCAGAAATTTTGCTTATGGTCAAAAATCTTGTCTTATTGAAATACCTAACTTCTGTTTTACTCCACAACAGAAAACCGTCATAGGTCACACTGTTATAACTTCTGTTCCTCTCCCTGAACCAGATGTTATTGATACCAAACCACAATACCTGCTTGCCTTATCTCAATAGTTGCCCGTGTTTACCTTGAACATTGACCCTTTCTTTGAAATCCCTTTTAGCTAGAAAGGATTCACATTTAATTTATATCAGTAAAAATATTTCTCAAGCTGGCGATGCCCTTAATACTCTTATTCATGATGGTGATTTAAGTACTGCTCTATCCAATAACTGGTTAGAACTCACTTTTAAAACTTTTGTTATCATTCAAGCATTTTTGAATGTTTTTCTGATACTAACCCTCTGCTGTCTGCGACATACTCCAAGACAACACCAAAAACAACTCGAATTCCTTTACAAGGCTAGTGTGTTGGACTTGTAAACCATTTTTTTAGCTCCATCCCACTACTTATCTGGGATTGTTGCCCCTTCTGAGGCAACAAGGGGGGAATGTTATTCATGGACCAGCACCCAAATCGTACCCCCACATCGTGGACAGCAACACATATGTAGTTATATGTACCAACCCTAGGGCATAGACACTTATCGTATAAGCATACATGTCAGGATCTGAGCTCTACTGTACTTTTGCAATGCATATTATGATTCACTATATTCTCACAATATATTGCACCACTAGGAGATGTTTTCCATTTTATTCTTATTGTATCATTATTAGTCAGGCAACAGTGCCATCTTTAGTGCTTGTGCACCACTGTAACTGTAACTGTAAGTGACCTTGGAAGAATACAGACCTTATTGTTCATTTATCTTCTGCTAGTTAAGGCAACTTCTTATGTTAGTTAGGATGGTTCCACCTGCTACTGTCCAATTACTTACATTTTATGTATCTTCTTTAGTTGTTGTCATGGTTGTTACTGGGGTATAAGACCCCTTGCACCATGTATTTTCTCTCAGAGAGACTTGACTTCACCTATAGGTAAGGAAATTGGATACTTTTCCAGTGATTACACCGTTGATTGTAAGCCTGTATTATTCTTATTTACCAGTAATAAATGACATTTATTATCTGGACACCACTTTTCTGTCATCTCTTCCTTTTTTTGCAGTTCCAACAAGAACCTGAGAAAGGTAATTTTATTACCAAGTTACACAGGGATACACAATTTCAGAATCTGGCAGGGATGTGCATTTTTCAGAATGTAATGTAGATGCACAATTTTGGAATGTAACAGGAAGGCACAGTTTTGAAATGTGGTGGGTGTATGCAATTTTGAATGTGGCAGAGGCATGCAATTTCAAAATAAAACTCTATTTGGCTACATTATGACAGTGGTCATCCACACCACGTTCCACAATTGTATACCCTCATCACATTCCAAGACTGTATGTTGTTTCCACCATGTTCCGAGATTGCTCATCACTGCTGCATTCTAAGATTGCTCATCCCCACCACATTCTGAGATTGTTCCACACTGTAAAATTCCTGGATTGCATATTTCTGCCACATCCTGTGATTGCATGTTGCCACCAAATTCCAAGACTGCACATTCCGGCTATATTCTGAAATTGCATGTCCTTGCCTCATTAGAAGAATGTGCATCCCCATCACATTCTGAAATTGTGCCCCCACATTTCAAGCTTGTACCTCATTGCAAATATAACTCTATTCTGTACTGGTTATATGACATGCATTGTCACTAGTGTGGCCCCCCCTCCCACTAGGTCTAGGGGTATAATGGGTGTTATGGGAAGGGGCACAACTAACCAGAACTCTCTTCAAACATCTTTTCTGCAGAGCATAATAATAACAGGAACAAGATAGCCTACCTGGTGATGTCTTTAAATTCTAGAATCAGCTCACCTTGCTCCCAGCCAGCACTGCCAAAGGCCTCATGGTGGTGGATAAATTTCAGGAAGAACCACCTCTTCTGGATACCGCTGCTGCTACTGCCCTTTAGGATGGATTGGGGGGGTCAACCTTGGAACTCGAACAGAACCCACCACCACAGTTGAAGCAATTTAAAATAGAATTCATTAGAAAAGATTATTTAATGTTTACAAAATCAAGTACAGAATCACCAACACCACCAATGTCCAAAACCATGAAATTTTATTCTGGGCCTGAAAATGATTAGTCCCAGAGACAAAATCAAGATTTAAATTGGAGCAACTCCATGCGGCTAAGAGATAGGCAGAAACAATCAAAACAGCAGATTCAGGCACAAGATTTTCTTTCCTACTGTATTACTTGCTCTAATTTCTCATACAGTGTGCAGCAGCAATAGTTCTTCTACCTCTAAGGAATTTAGACAGCATGGCTCATTCCAGATCTGTAAGCTGCTTCCACAGAAACCTTTTCCCAATGATTGATTTATAGATTTAATCTCCTTACTCTCTGCTGGGGGAGTAATTTACATCTTCCCATGCCAGTAGAGCCATTTAGGCCTTTGGGAGCAACAGCCTAAGTCTCTGTGGCTGCTCCCAAATTGAACCCTTCCATTCCACATAACCTCTGAGCCATGAGCCACTTGAAGGAGCACTCTCCCTTCCAAATTCCAGCATGAAGCTGTAGCAAAAATGGTGGCACCATTCCTTTTTTTTATATATATATTTTGTAGCGTTTTGTTTCCCATTTTCTCCCCGTAACCATAACTAACCTATGTAACCCATTACTGTACTCGGACATGCGTGCACATGTGGAGGCATCCACACACTGCGTCTTGAGGTGCCCTCCCACTATGTGTCACCCCCTCTACCTACGCTGAACTCTGGACCTCCACCCAGTGGCAGTGGGACTATGGGAGGGCAGCAACCACCATAGGAGAGAAGAGCTGCCTTCAGGCTGCTCAGTCCAGCTCCCACCCCTCCCTCCCTCCCCATGCTGGCTCCCTGACGACCTGAGTCCTTTCCCGAACCTGGGTCGCCAGGGTAGTGGCACCATTCCTTATCTCCAAAGTTATTGCTGACCACCAGGAGACCCTAGGCCCTTAATGGGTCTGTCAGACCTACCCCAGACAAGGGCACAGTAGATCCCAGGGCTTGCTCCAGACACAGGCACAGCAGGCCCCAAAACGCATCCCAGGCAAGGACTTCCCACCACCCAACTGTTACCCTCAGGTAGCATGCCACATGGGTATAGATGTCCAAGAGCTGCCACCTCTAGAATGCCCTGTGTCAGCACTGCTACCACTGACTAAGCCCCACTACCTGAGTTTCTCAATCCTAAAGCAAGCTCCAGTGTCCCCATATTCAGCGTCTGCGGTAACCCGATGACCTGGGGGCACCTGCCTCCTACTTTAGGTCGCAGAGATGTCCCCACCCAAAAAAAACAGGGCCACACCCACCAAAACTCTCACAACTGCTGCTACAATTCCTTACCCTCCCAGCAAAGTACCAACCTTCTGATCCTCCAATGCTGCTGATGGCTGACTTGACTAGGCTGAGGGGGGGGCCCCCTCAAATACTGCCTCTGCTACCACTGCTGACTTCTGCTTTGTCCCACACTTCTCCCTCCAACTCTCTTTCCAGGCAAATCAGGGCTTTTATACCCTCCTTGAAGCTGCCCCCTGGTGGCAGCAATAACAAACAAGGCTTGGGGGCCTCCCACACTATCTGAGCTAAAAGAGGATAGGAGGGGCTGAGGGAACCAAAATGGCTAGTAAGCCCATCCCATGAGGGGGGAGGCGTAATGTAGAAACATAGACTTTGACAGCAGATAAGGACCGCTTGGCCCACCTAGTCTGCTCATTTTCCTACCTATTGGATAAGCTGCAGATCCTAGTTAATCAACAGCTTACTTCTTCCTACCCCCAACGTGAATTGTCTTATGTCTGCCCCATGCATTCTTGAATTCTCCCACAGTTTTAGACCCCACAACCTCCTCAGGAAGGCAGTTCCATGCATCCACCACTCTCTCTGTGAAATAATACTTTCTCACATTGACCCTGAGCCATCCCCCTTCTATCTTCAAATTGTGCCCCCTTGTTCTTGCACATCACTTTGTCTGAAAGAGGCTACTCTCTTGGACTTTGTTGATTCCACTGAGGTACTTGAAAGTTTCTATCATGCCCCCCCCCTTTCCTCAAGGGTATACCTATGAAACTCCTTTGGTCTCTCCTCATATGGCTTCTCTTGCAGACCCTGCACCATTTTAGTTGTCCTACTCTGGACTGCCACCATCCTGTCTAATGTCCTTGTGGAGATGGGGGTCTCCAGAACTGGATGCAGTACTCCAGACTGGGTCTCACCAACTGTCTGTACAGAGGGATAACAACTTCCTGTTTTCTGCTGGTGATGCCTCTCCCTATACATCCCAGTATACCCCCAGCCCTCCCTACTGCCTTCTCACATTGCTTGCCAACCTTAAGGTCATCTGATATGATTGCCCCTAGGTCCCTTTCCATTTTTGTTGTTGTCACCAACCCCCATTGTGTACTCTTCCCCTTGGTCTTTGTTTCCCAGGTGCATTATTTTGCACTTCTTTGCATTGAATCCAAGCTGCCATACTTCTGACCATTCCCCCAACCTTGCCAAGTCCCTTCTCATCCGTTCCATGCCCCCTTGTATATCAACCCTGTTGCAGATCTTTGTGTCATCTGCAAAGAGGAATACTTTTCCTTCCAGTCCCTCTGCAATGTCACTTATAAAGACATTAAAAAGGACTGGACCCAGTACTGAACCCTGCGGTACCCCACTAGTAATCCCCTTTCTTTAGAGTGGACTCCATTTACTATTACCCAGGCTGCCACCCTGGGACCCACTCCCAGGCTGGTTAATTTGTTTATTAATCTTTTGTGTGCACTGCATCAAATGCCTTGCTAAAGTCTAGGTAGGCCATGTCCACAGCCCCTCCCTGGTCTAGTACTTTGGTCACCCAGTCAAAGAAATCAATTAGATTCATCTGACATGACCTTGTTGTTGTGAATCCATGCTGCCTTTGGTCCTGTGCCCCACTGGCTCTAGGTACTCAACAATTCTTTCCTTCAGAAGTGATTCCATCCCTACTGCAGAGGTTAAAACTGAAAGGTCTTTAGTTTCCTACCTCTGTCTTGCTCCCACTTTTGTGAAGGGGAATCGCATCCGCCCTCCTCCAGTCCTCAGGTACCACACCATCCTCTCATGATTTGTTAAAAAGGGTAGTCAGTGGTGTCACTAGTTCTCCCCTTAATTCTTTTAGAATTCTGGGGTGAATTCCATCTGGCCCCATTGCTTTTTCGACCTTCAGTTTTAGGAGTTCTTTCAGAACCCGTTCTTCTGTGAAAGGACTGGGGTTGATCCTCCTATCCAGAGTGCTTCTGTTAATTGGATTAGTAGTAGTAGTAGTAGTAAATTTATTGTTTTAACAAACAAACTTGTGAAAACAATTTAAAAACATCACCAAATTCACTTAAGTTCACTTGTTGTAAGCATATGCCAAAAATATAAAAATGTTATATTTGCATACACTATTCATTCATCTCTAATATCATTACAGTGTTATGATTTAAATCTATTCTATATTTGTTCTTATTGATTTCTTATTGTTGCTAACACCATCATTTATTTTATCCACCTCTTCACTCCACGTCAATTTTTCTTGCATAATATCAATTCATTTTCTCTGCCCCTCACTTTAATTTTTTTTTTCCTTTTGATACAACTTACAAACTTTGCCAAATTCTCCAATTAAAGAGCATTTGTGCTTTTGAGTAAACTATTCATCTGGTAGTTTAGAGCCATATCTAATTTCCCCAAAATATTTCCCAAATATATCTGTCTCTCAAGTGCATATAATGGGCATAGTATCATGATGTGTACCAAATCATCCATTCCTAATTTGCATTCAGAAAGGCCCTCTTTCTACTTCGCAAATATGCCTCTCAGTTTCTGTGATTCAAAGTATTCAAACCGGAATCTTGTTAAAGATTGTCTTCTTTTCGGATCTTTTAATATTATTAGATAGGTTTCCAATGCTAAATTTATTTTTTTGTTTATAGCCAGCCAATTACTAATTTACGCCTCTCTACTAATTTCCATCTCTAGTTGGATGAATATATCTTTGATTCTTCTTTTCATATGTGCCTCTACATCTTTTCTAGAAAGTACAAGGCTATTAGCCAAGCTGTCCAGAAGGCCATAAGGTTTTATAATTTTTTCTAAAACATATAATCCTGGGCATACAAACCCTCTATTTCTATAAACAAGGGATTCTTCTAAACATATTCTGGGCAGTCTCTCTTCATTCATTCCATATACCTTTATCCAATGGATTGCTAATCTCTGCTCAATATTATCCCTTATAAGCAATTGCCCCAACTCTAGTCTAGTCAGTACAGAAGATGCCCCCATTGGTAATCCCAAAATACGCTTATACAAGTTGTTTAATATCACTTCCATTCCCTTTGATTCCCTCTCATCACCTCTCCAGATTTCTGCCCCATATAATATTTGGCTTCTTAATTTTGCATTGAGAACCTTCAGAATTCCTTTGACAGACTGATCTGCGTATTGTTAAGCAATTTTTTCCACCGTAGGCACAAACCTTTTCATCTTGTCTAATATATAACTTCTGTGCAATTTCCATTTTAAGTTACTTGCAAGGGTCATCCCCAGATAACAAAAACATTGTACATTTTCTATAATATTAGATTCATATTTTAAACTCAGATCTCTCCCTTTTTTTTGTTGTTCTATTACAAACCATGTACTTTGCTTTTTCATAGTTTATCTCCAATGCCATAGACGTACACCCTCTCCCAAATTTATCCAGGCTTCTTTTTATTCCCAGGTAACTTGTGGAAATAACAACATCAATCGGCAAGTAGGGACAACATCTTTCCCCTATTTTTGGCATATGTAATTCTTTGTCATATGATCTCATGAGAATTTTGTTTAAATACAGGTTAAACAAAATAGGGGAGAGCACACACCCTTGCCTCAATCCCATATTGGTACTACATTTTTTTTGTTTTATCTCCATCATTATTGTATCTTATACATGTTCAATTCTTCATATAAAGTCTTTTTATCAAGTTAATCAATGCATGTTCCATCCCATATTCCTCCAGAACCATTCATAGTATCTATCTCTTGATTTTATTAAAAGCTGCTCTCAGGTCCATGAAAACACAACATAATTTTTGTTTTTCTATGTTAATACACTTGTTGATTATATGGGATAAAACAAAGCATTGGTCAACCATTGAATGGCCTACCACAAATCCTGCTTGGGCCTTGCCTATTATTTTATACTCCCTTATCCATAGCATGATCCTGTTTTGAAATATCTTTGTAAAGATCTTTTGTGAATTATCTAACATACTAATTGGTCTGTAGTCTTTTGGGTTACTTGTATCCCCTTCTTGAAAATTGGTATTACTCTGTTTTCTTTTCACGTAGGTATTATTTCACCCGTTTTGACTATGTAGTCAAAAAGTGATTTCAATACTGGAATCCACAATTGTATGTCACTTAATATGATATCCACTGGTATGCCATCTGGCCCAGGTGCTTTGTGCCTTTTTGCATCAATCAAAGCATTATGAATTTCATATTCTAGTATTTTTTGTTTTACAATGATCTACTTACTCTCTTCCCTATTTTGCTCATTCAATGTTGGATCACAGAAAAGTGATCTATAATACTTTTCCCACTTATGGGGTTCAATACGACTTTCTACTTCCTCACTATAAGTACAACATCCTCTTGCCACCGTTCTCCAGAATTTTTTCTGGTCTTTCTGTCTGACTGCTTCTTCTAGTTCTTTCCATAGCCTATTTTTATATTTCTCCCTCTTTCTTTTCAATAATAACCTATACTCTTTCCTAACTTTTATTAGTTGTATCCTATATTTTTGATCATTTGTCTTCCTTAATAATTTTGCTAGTCTATTAAGTCCTTTTTTCACCTCTTTACATTCTTTATCATACCACTGACTAGCTCCTCTTTTTTTACAAATGCAGCTTTTTTTATTAACTGTGCTAGATGTTTCATAATTTCACCATATTTTCTAATGATATATACGTCTTCTTTTTTCCAAGTTATCTCCATCATCTTTTTTCTTATACCAGTTTCCGTTATTAAGGTGTTTGAGTTTAAGTTATCAATCAGATCCCATTGTATTCCTATTTTCGTCCTAATTAACTCTCTCCTTTCTTTTGTTAATTCTAACTTGTCTAATAGGTCAAACATGATCTCCAGTGGGCTATGTTCACCCTCTGCCCTTCTACTCACATGAAGATCCCTTACTCTCATTATTACATTCATATTTACCCAACATAGATCTATTGTTGATGAACCTCATTTTCCCATATAGGTATATTCCATTTTATTGCCCCCTTTGTTCCTACCATTAATTATTGTAAAATTCCTTTGATGCATCACTCTACAGATTTCCTTCTCCCCAACAGACACTTTATTATCTTTCATTGATCTAATCTCCTTAATGTCCTCTTTATTAAGGGCTGAGCATAGTTCTGTCATGTCTTCTGGCACATTAATACTATTCCCAACCCTTGCATTTAAGTTCCCCACAGCTATTACTCCACTATTGGGTATTTTTTTCTCCCAACTATCTATTATTTCAACCAACAGAGTTAGGGTACTCATATTGTTGTATTTTGAATTTGTCGGTGGCATGTACACATTTAACAATATCCATGTGATTCCTTTGCTTACAATTTTTACGCCAAGGATGTAGTCCAAATTTATAGGGATTTCTTCTATTCTTATATTTTTAGAAATTGTTATCCAAGTTGCCAATCCTCCCACTAGCCTCCCAATTTTTTTCTCCTTTTTGGCATATTTACTAAATGACCTATATCCACTGAAATTGATCTCTTATGCACTCCATGTCTCCTGGAGACATATAATGTCAAAGTTCATCACATATTTCTTATATGAAGAATCAACTAACTTGTCTTTTATTCTGGACACATTCCAAGAAATCATTTTCCCTGATCTATCTTCTTTTACCTTCCCTCTGTTGACTTTTAATTCATTTCCAGTTATATTACCTCTTAACCGTCATTCATTCTGCAGATCTTGTAATGCTTGATAACAATTTGTCACCTGTATTAGATTTATCCGGTAATCTGTTTCAAAAGTTATCTTGATTTCTTCCAGTATGGATTCTTCCTTTATATTAATATCTATTCTATTCAGAAATTCTGCTTTTGAAAGGATTAGATAACAGTCTAGTCTACTGTTTACCCACAATGTCAATTGTCCATTGTCTTCCCATCTTACTACTTTTTTATCTTTTTATTCAAATCTCTCATTTTTAATACATTCTGTAACAATTCAACCACTTTACCCCTCAAATTCCTTTCGTTTTCATTTAGAAAGTTATTCAAACCAAAAACGGAGATTAGAAAATTTTGTTCTTCCTTATCTTTGTTTATTTTTTCATAGTAATCTGGAAATAACATCTTTATGTCAACAATACTTTCGATTATGAATCCTAAATTCCCAAATTTCTGTTTTTGGTTTTCAATGATTTTCAAGGCTAAATTCTGACCAGATATTAATACAATCATCTCACGGTCTTCTATTGGTCAAATAACACTCATATGTTCCAACATTATAGATTGCTGATTTTGTTCTTGTAAAATCATTTGTAGGCAAGATTTCATATGTGCCTCTAACTGTTCCTCAGTCACATTTGGAATAATGTCTACCTTATGGATAGGCAGCACATAGTTTCTAATGTTCTTCTCAAAATGTTATCCAATTTCATATTCTACCTCTCTCTCCTTATCTTATCCTCAGTCTCTCTTTGTCTTTTTTCTATCTTCCTTTATTCTTTCCCTTCCATATCTTTTATATTTTCTTCCTCATTCCCAATCTTTGGGACTTTCTCCTTTATTCCCTTCTCTTCTATCTTATTTTTCCCCTTCTTCATTTTTTGTTTTTGATTTTTGTCTTTTCCTCGTTCTCGCTTTTTCCTTTCTTTTTTGTTCTTTACTTTGGTAGTTTCCTACTTACTTTCTTTATATTCCTTATCATATAAATCCTTGGTGTTTAATTTAATAGATCCCCAGCTTTTCCTCTCTTGGTTACTTGTTTCCACTATCATAGTTTGTTTGTAATCTTTTTTCTGCTGTATTGTAGATCTTGTTATTTTTCCTTTTCTTTTATCCTTGTCCTCACTCTTTTCTTGCTCCAGCCCTTTTTGCTATATACTTTCATTACCTTGTCTCATTTCCCTCACAATACTTCCATCCCTCCATTCCTCCTGTGGTAACATAATAAATTCAGATTCCTCCTCTGTTTCTAATTCCCTTTCTATTGTCATAGTTACTTTCTCATCCTCACTATCCCTATTCCCATGATCTATACCTTCTCTTATTTCTGTCTTAGATTGGTCTTTTTCCCCATCCCTATATATGATCTTATAGGGTTCAACAAACTTCTGATGCTCATCTCTTACCCCCCCCCACAAGTTATAATCTATTCCTGTTTTTTGGAGAATAAAATTTCGATTTTCCAAGCAGACCCCTTTAAGAAAACTTAAATCCTGTTTAATTAGAGTCATCTGTTCGTATATCAATATATTGGCTTGGAGTGGGTCGTGAAGGGTCTTAAGTACTTCCTTAGATAGATTGTTGAAGGTAAATGAATCCATCATTATAGGGCTCATGAATTGAGTCCCCTCACCTCTATCCCAACTCCAATCATCTTTTTCATCCTTTGATGTTTCTTCTATTACTATTTCCCCTAATTCTTCTTCTTTATTTTTTTTTTGAGTTCCTTCATTCCCACTTCTGTTTGGTTCATACTTAATCAAAGGTCTTTAATTTTCTGCTCAATACTATTGTTAGTTTCCCTAGTTTCCCTGATATCCTCCACTATTTTGCTCACTTCTTTATTTATTATTTCTAGGATATCTGTTCCACTTGAATCTAACATCAACTCCTTTTCTGTTTTTTAGAGCAGAAAATACTCTTTAGTGACAATTGTTTCATATTTTAATTTTTCAAAATTGTTATTGGTGTTGATGTAATTTCTGTTCCCTACTCCATCTTTTCCATCCCTTTCACTCCCACTATTTCCACAGACCTTTCTTTGACTCTATTTTCTATTTTCCTAAAGCTATTTTTAATAGCTTGATCTGTTTTTTTTTCAATACACTCCTGACATTTCCTTTTAATTGAGTTCCTTCAATTCTATTTTTTCCACTTCTAGTTATTGCTGGCATACTATTGTGTTCATGTTATCTGGGAATCCCCTTTATTATATAACTCCTCTTTCTATACTTTATCCTTGTTTATAAACCTCTTTGATTATTGCACTAACACAATCTGATACTGCCAAATTAATAACTTTGTACCGTGAAGACAGATATCCGAGATGACTTCCAGTTCTTAGTATCTTTTGTAAAATACTTTTATATACTCTCCTACATCAACCAACACTTGTAGTTTCTCCTATTGAAAACTTATAGCACAGTATTAAATGATGTCAAATACTCTAAATAAAGTGCATACACTAGACAATAATTTCTATTTAATTAGATTTAGGCTCATTATTCAACAAAAAGAGAAAAAACCTTTAAAAATTCGACCAACTTTAGTAAAATAGATGCTAGTCCAGCCTACAGTCAAAAGTCCAATGACAATAACAATATTCCTCAGTAGATTCACTGTAACTTGGACTTATTTTCAGAGAGAATACGAAGAAAAGAAAATACTCAACAACTTCTTTTAAATCCTTTTTATCCTTTCTTTGCCTTTCTGTAGTAAAGTCCAGTTGAGCAAATCTCATGTAGTTCACAGTATAGATCACTGCTTGTAAATTCACCCAAAATATTGCTGCCTCAGAGAATTACTTCAAGAACCCCAAGTACTCTTTTGGACAAAGTCAAACTTTCTACAATCCTCCAATATCTCCAGTCGCAATTCTTGGATCGCCTCTCTCCCCATGCTTTACTTTTCCAGGGTTCCACTATTAAAAGAAAAACACACTAAAAATACAGGTAACTAGGACCAATATATCTTTCCTTTCATACAGACTGACTCTCACAGCTATCTAATTTAAAATTATTTTCCTGTTATCACTAAATATATTGTGGGATGAGAGCTTACAACAAGAAATAGCTTAGTCACTTCAGAAGTTCTAAAGGATCAATTTTACTTTCTTACTTTTGTATCAGCAGGTGTCGTTTTTAACTTGAAAATTCAGGAGACAGAGACCAAAAAGCCAAAAACTTTGGAAGGCGAGGGCAAGGTACACTTATTCTACTCGCCTCTCCTCTCCAATAACCATACACTTAATACCAAGAACACCAATGCTAAAGGCAATTATCCTGCAGTCCTTAAATTTTGTTTTCCCTCATTAGCTTTTTCAGGTGAAGTTGAACTACAATGGAGTGACTCAATGTGACCACACTGCTCAGAGGTTATGAGGAAAATGATATTTCCACTCCCTGTCCTCACCTAAGCTTTTATGCTCTGAGGTCATGTAATTGAACCGTCTTATGGCTGTTCGCTTACCTGTCCCCTACTTTTTGGGTCTACGGGCAACAAGCTATAAGCAAAAACTTCAATATTTAAAAAATAGAATACATAAAATGCTAAAAAGCTAAGCTGGGCCATGCCAGCAATGAAAAAGAGCAATGACAACCCCCTTCGACGGCAGCTTTCCACACCAGCCTCAAGTAAGTGCCAAGGTTATTAACAATATCCACGGCATTTTTGAAAGTTTTTGCAAGTTTCTACTTGATTTCTTATCTGCTTAACTACTACTAAAAGTGCTTTTTAACATGAATGTATTTGCAATAGCTGTTACATGCATATGCTTTACAGGAAAAGAAAACCAGCTGGGTTATAAAGTCACAGCTCAACTTTCTTCCTTTTATTATATATTTTTTCCTTTTTACTTCTGCAACGGTTGTTTCTTCAGTTCTCTTCACTCCAGCAGGCCACCAAAGCCCCCGTGGGCTCTGTCAGTCCCTACTATTCCAGTCAGGAGGCTCCTCACACCACTAGGACTCCAATCTGGTTGGGCAGGCCTGAAAGCACTGGACCACTGTATCCACAACCCTGCAGACCAGAATGGAGTTCTCAAAGATAGACTGGAAAGGTCTGTGAAATTTAAAACCAGTGTGGCAGTGATGGCATACCGTTTTTTAAAATATTTTAAAGCTTTTCACAGACTCCTGCTTCAGGTGTTTGTTCTCCACAACATCCTAGCGAGCAGCTCCTCCTCCTCCTTGGGTCAATTTCATCAACCTGTTAATTGGATTAGGTACCTCCCCCCCTCCTCTTTTGTGAATACTGAGCAGAAGTATTCATACAGTATCCCTGCTTTTTCACTGTCCCTCTCTGCCCACCCACCATCCATTCTATTCAGCCTCACTATCCCTCCCTTTATCTTTCTACACTCCCTAATGCACCTATAAAAGGATTTATCCCCCTTCTTAACCAAGTTGGCTATCTTTTCTTCAGTTTGGGCCTTTGCTATTCTGACTGCCTTCCCTGCTTCCTTCTGCCTTAACTGGTGCAGTTCTCTGTCCTGCTCCTTCTGTGTTTCCTTATACTTCCAAAATGCTATCTTTTTCTCCCTAACCTTCCCTGCCACCTCTTTTGAGAACCATAGTGGCTTTTTCTTCCATTTTGATTTGTTTATTTGCTTCACATAAAGGCTTGTTGCCTCTGTGATGGCAGTTCTGATGTTTCCCCATTGTTGCTCTACCCCTCCTTCTTGCCTGTTTACTAGTGCTTTTCTAAGGCATTCTTCTAGTTTGACAAAGTCAGTCCTTCCGAAGTCCAATACTTTCAGTTTTGTATGGCTTGACTATGCAGCTGAGTTTACCATGAACCACACTGTTTGGTGGTCACTTGTTCCCAGATGGCTACACACTTCTAGATCTGAGATCCTCTCACTGTCCCCATTTAAGAGTATGAGATCTAAGATTGCTCCCTCCCGAGTGGGTTCCAACACTAGCTGTCTGAGGCATGCCCCCTGTAGGGCATCGAGAATGGCTCTGCTGTTGGATGTGGCTGCAGCAAAGGTGCTCCAGTTAACGTCTGGCATATTCAGGTCCCCCATCAACAATATCTCCCCTTTCTCTGCCATCCTAAGGATGCCTTCTATCATATCCTTGTCCATTCCTTCCCCCTGAGATGGGGGTATGTATACAACCCTTGTGCTTACACAAGCATGTGGGGCCAGTTCATATACTGTGCAAGAAGCTTAGAAGCAAGGTTAGAATATTGATTTGGTGTTGTTTTTAGTCTCATAGCTACCCAGTACTCTTCACACAAGTACACCACACCCCAGAATCTGTATTCCAACTACCTCCTCCCTATATAGAACATAGAAACATAGAAACATAGAAGTTGATGGCAGATAAGGACCGCAAGGCCCATCCAGTCTGCCCATTTCTTTTTCTACCTTATAAATGTGCCATCGGCCTTTGCTCTGTCAGTGGCCTATCTATTCATAGTCATTTGTATTGCTCCCTTATGCCTATCCCATGCCTGTTTGAAGCCCTGCACTGTATTCATAGCCACCACTTCTTGTGGTAAGCCATTCCATGCATCCACCACCCTTTCTGTGAAAAAGAATTTCCTTACATTCCCCCTTAATTGGTCTCACTCTAATCTCATGCTGTGTCCTCTTGTCCTGCTATTTTTCTTATATTTAAACATGTTAGACTCTTTCATCTTGTTTATGCCCTTAAGGTGTTTGAGTGCCTCGATCATATCACCTCTCTCCCTCCTTTGCTCAAGGGTATACATATTGAGCTCTGTTAATCTGTCCTCATATGTCTTCTGATGCAGTCCCTGCACCATTTTGGTTGCCCTTCTCTGGACTGCCTCAATTTGGTTAATGTCCTTGTGAAGGTGTGGCCTCCAATACTGCATGCAGTACTTCAGATGGGGCCTAACCAGTGTCTTGTAAAGAGGGATTATTACCTCCCTCTTACGACTTGTGATACCCTTACTAATACACCCTAACACCCCCCTAGCCTTACCTACTGCTTTAGAGGTCTGCTTGGATGATTTTAGGTCATCAGTGATGATGATGCCCAAGTCTCTTTCTTCCTTTGTGACTGCTAGCAACTCCCCTCCCAGCCTATAGGTGGCTTCAGGGTTTCTCTTCCCTATATGCATGATTTTGCACTTCTTTGCATTAAATCCCAGTTGCCACTCTTCTGACCATTCTGCTAGTTTATCCAGATCTCTTCTCATTCTGCCCACCCCATCTGGATCATCTACTCTGTTGCAGATCTTGGTGTCATCTTCAAACAGACAAGCCTTACCCTCTAGTCCATCTGCAAGGTCACTAATGAAGATGTTGAAGAGGACTGGCCCCAGGACTGATCCCTGAGGTACCCCACTTGTGACTTGCATCTCTTCTGACTGTATACCATTTACCACCACTCTGTTTTCTGTCCGTCAACCAGTTTGCCACCCAGTTGACCAACTTCTGACCCACCCTGAGCCTACCCAGCTTATTTATCAATCTTCTATGTGAACAGTGTCAAAAGCTTTGCTGAAGTCAAGGTAGGCGACATCAACTGCTCCCCTTGGTCCACCACTCTGGTTACCCAGTCAAAGAAATCTATGAGATTAGTTTGACAGGACCTTCCTTTGTAAACCCATGCTGTCTTGGATCCTGTGCCCCTATGGATTCCAGGTGTTGCACTATCCTTTCCTTAAGGAGTGCTCCATAATCTTGCCCACTACTGAGGTAAGACTGACGGTCTGTAGTTCCCGCCTCCTCCTGCTACCACTCTTGTGGAGCGGGATCACATGAGCCCTTCTCCAGTCTTCTGGGACCTCTCCTGTGTTCAGAGACTCACTAAACAATTCTGCTAATGGCTCTGCTAGTTCCTCCTTTAGCTCCTTACGTACCCTGGGATGTATGCCATCAGGTCCCATTGCCTTATCCACCCTGAGCTTAGCAAGCTCTTGTAGGACCCTTTCTTTTGTGAAGGGAGTAGTGCTCACCTCCCTCCCCCTGTGTCCATGATGCTGAGCTGTGGGCCCTGC
Source organism: Neoceratodus forsteri (assembly GCA_016271365.2). Classification (NCBI taxonomy): domain Eukaryota; kingdom Metazoa; phylum Chordata; order Ceratodontiformes; family Ceratodontidae; genus Neoceratodus; species Neoceratodus forsteri. The sequence goes on from CM028136.1 coordinate 417,138,889, forward strand.
CCTACCTTCTCTTCAGTAAATACTGAGCAAAAGTATCTATTTAGGATAGATGCCTTTACAGGGTCCTCCTCCTCACATGCTCCATTTTCTCCATTAAGCTTAGCAATACCCCCTCTGGATTTTCTCCTTTCACTAATGTATCTATAGAAAGTCTTGTCACCTTCTTTTACTGTTCATGCTAGTGTTTCCTCAGTTTGGGACTTTGCCTGCCTTACTGCCTTACCTGCTTCCCCTTAGGGCAGTTTGGTATGCCTCCTATCTTCATCCGCTGTGTTCCCTTATATTTCCTGAAGGCCAGCCTTTTGGCTCTGACCTTTTCTGCTACTGTATTTGAGAACCAAAGTGGTTTTCTTTTCTTTTGCACTTCCTTTTCTGTCTAACACAATGGGATGTTGCTTCAAGTATTGCATCATAATGCTTGCCCACTTTGCTGTACCCCTCACCTGTGTTTCTTTTTGCGGGCTAGCTTAACTCTGTTGGCCATCTTATCAAAGTCAGCTCCTCTGAAGTCCCATATTTTTGCCTTGGAATGGGATGATTTAGATGTAGTAGCCAAATTGAACCATACCATGTGATGGTCACTGGCCCCCAGGTGACCTTCTACCTGGAGATCTGTGATCCCTTCTTTGTTAGTCAGTACTAGATCTAGGATAGCCCTGTCTCTTGTGGGTTGCTGTACCAGTTGTTTCTGCCCCATATCTGCCCCATAACTGCTCCTTGCCCCTGTATGTGCTCCACAGCTACTCCACACACCAGTATCTACCCTGCAACTTCTCCTTTCACTGTATCTGTCCCACAATTGCCCCACTCTACAGTATCTTACCAACTACACCCTCACAACTGTCTCTGCCCTACAGCTACCTCACACCATAGTATTTGCCCCACAGATATACATTACCACACCCAAGTATACCCCTCACCTCAGTATCTTCCTCTACAACCACAATTACATGGAGTTTCTGCCCCATAACTAAAACACACCCCTATATATGTCCAGCAAGTACCCACCCCATACCCTTATATCTGGCACAAAACTGCCCCACATCCTAGATTCTAACCCATAACTAATCCAAACCCCAGTATCTACCCCACAACTTCCCATGCAGTATTTGTATGCTGTAGAATGTCATGAAAAACAATATGCAAACATTAAAGTGGCAATACAATGTTGCACAGTTCTGCCCCAGAGTAGGACTTTCCCTAGCCACCATTTTAAAGCATGGGTTGCTCACAAAAGTAACTTGTCATAATTCTAAGGGATAACTCCTTTTATGCTAGTCCCTTTTGTCTGACACAATTTCCAGCTCCAGTGTGTTAACTCTCAGGTACTTTACTCCTCAAGTTTCCTCTAGGCCGTTATGAAGGTCTGTTTCTTTTCAATTGACAGTGCAAGCTCCTTCCAGATGTCCTAGTTTTCCACACTCCATCAGTGCAAAAGCTCAAAGTAGATGGACTCTGATCTTATTGCCTATAGTGTTCATAGTTTAGACTCCCATACAAACAGAACCATATGAAGTCAGGATTACAGAATTATTCATTGATTATTTACAAACTCCAATCATGTTTAAAATTTCCCAAACAGGACTTCTGGTTACATCACCAGCTTACATGGTCAACAGACAGTAGAGCTCCATCTTGGCAACACCACAAAATCCTCTTCAAAATAACAAATATTGATAAAATTACAGTCCAGCTAAGAGGATTACTATAAAAACTCATTATTAAAAAGTTTGGATCTCAGAAAAGTACTCTGCGACCAGAGAATAACAGTGGATCCCGGAGCTCCAGTTCTGATAGTGAGGTCTCAGTTGCTTCTAATCAACCTTATTATAAATATGCTATGCCTATGAAAGGCACAGGGTCATACCGCTGTATGACAAAACAGCACAGCTAAAAATGCCACAGCCAAACAGTGCTGAACACAAATAGAGTTGGGCAAAATGCTGACCTGTTTGTGACAGCGCATGCATTGAAAACAATGGGTGTTTACATATTTTTCTGGGGGCTTCCTCCCCTGCACCCCTGCATGGGGGGCTTTGCACCCCACACACTCTGGAATTTAGATAACTAACTCCAGTGGGAGGGTGGAATTTGGGGATGGGGGAGAAACTCAGAAGGGGAAGTTTGATTTTAAAAAAATGCCGGCAAAAGTTGAAGCAGGGGAGACCTTGGGGGGACCAAACCATGGTCTTAAGTCTCCCAATTGTGCCATGCACTGGTGTAGTGGTATAGCCCTATCATTATTCTACCCCTGTTGCTGTAAATCGAAGTGCTGTATATAAAGTGCAGTTAATACCACGCTGTCATACATGCACTGTATTGACCTAGTATTGCCTACAAAACCACCAAATCAAACAAAAATGGTAAAACATTGGACTATATCATGTGAGAACTCTGAGCCTTTAGATCAGAAACAGCAAGCTCCTTTACCTTCTTAGATAAAAAAGTTACAGAATTAGAAACCATGCTAATCAGGACTGACCAGCATCTTCAGGCCACAGATTCTTGCACAAGAACATTTGAGGAGGTAGTTCTAATCTTGCTGGAAACCCAGAAACAAATACAGGATAAACTGCTGAATTTTTAGACCCGATCATGATGAAACAACTTACGAATTTACTGTATCCCTGAGGAAAGAGAAGGGCCTAATATTATAGCATTCCTAGCTACCATATTGCTGCAAATTCTCTCCCTGCCTAAAGAACTCAAAATGAAAGTACAGCAAGCTTGCAGAGCCTTCGGGCCAAAGCTGACAGATCCAGCAGCCCATCCTAACTCAATTGTGATGTATTTTTTAAATATGCTACCAAACAAACCTCATCTCACAAAGCCTGGCAACAGCAAATGGTGTAGTTTAAAGGAGAAATAGTTTACTTTGACAATGACTACCCATCTGCCACAATGTAACATAGAAGGGCATGTATTCCTTTATTCAAAATACTGAGGCAGCACAAACTGCGCTTTTGAACCCCTCATCCAGCTCAACTTTTAATTCAGTTCCCTGAGGGACAAAAATTGTTCTATATGGCTGAGGACACACTAATCACACTCCAGCAGTGAGGGTTATGTTCAGCCCCTCCACATCTACAAACTTTCCTCCAGTCAAGGGCAAACCATAACATTCTCTCAGAGAAAAACAAGAAACAGAAAAATCAATAAAGAAACCATAGATGCAACTTATATTAAAGAAACATATTGCATGGCTGTAGCCCTTAACAACTCCTGCAATGATCGGTCAGATGGCATCAACCTGAATCTGCAAATACCACAGCATGCATGCTGCAGTTATGGACACACTGAATACTGCCTAAGTTAATGGCCACAGGTACAGGGCAGACAGGTGGTGGGTGGTGGGTACACTTCTGACACATCACCTTAGAGGTTGGGAAGGGGTTGCAGGTAAAGCTGGAGATAAAGTAGGTTCTGTGGTGCTATAGTAGATAGGTAAATGGGCAGACTAGGTGGGCCAAGCGGTCCTTATCTGCCGTCAATATATCTGTTTCTATGTATCACCTAGAAATTGGCATTTACAGTAATATTTCATACTCACAGTTTTTTCTATCTCTCTTCTCTCCTACCGATGCAGTGAGGAGACTTTGAAATTTGTCTCAGGGAGTTGGCAGATCAGGGCACTGCTGAGCAGGGAATACTATAATTTTGAACAGTTGCTGGCAGGTAAATAATACCTACACAAAAAAGGGGATGATGGGGAACAATAATAACAAACAACTGCTAAAATAACAGGATTTCAATGCATAAATAGAATGGTAACTTGCACCAGTAAACAGCAACACTTCATGTTTCCTATGCTAGCTAATGAGAACTGGTGGCATGGCATTACCCCCATGTACAGTGTAACATTAGTAGTACAAAATGTTATTGTTTGACTGATAAGTCTTCACAATTTAAAAACAATACTTACATACTACACAGTTACATACATAATGCACAATACATCTATACAAACATATCAAAAGAGAAATATATTTTAAAAACAAATCTACAGTTCAGTGTTCTTACATTCAATACATATATATGGAGCATCACTATTTTCTACAGGAGTAAGTAGTATCCTAGATAAACAACTGGTCTTAAGAATTGAGGTGCAAATTTGACATCAAAGATTAACTTCTAATACCCTATTCTAACTATAGGTGAAAAAGGTGATTTATTTAGGATCAATCATTCTTTTCCGTACTTTGCTAACCATAAAGAAGTACTTTACAAGCATTTTTATTGTTATCAGCTTGTTAGTTCTTCTCTATCCATAGGGTCTGTTGGTACAAGAATGGTGAAATCAGAGATTTTTGTGCTTTATTGTACCAAGGATAGTCCCATAAAACATGTAGAAGATCTTCTTGGTCCCCTTCTTTACAAAAGCATCTAGGGCTAATAAAATCATTTTTACTGTGTCTTACAGCAAGAGCATTACTCTTAAACATTTCAAACTTATATATAGTAAATATTTTCCTAAGCGTTGGGTCAGTTAATACATCTAGATAGAACTTGCAGCCAAAATCTGTGTTGTTTATTGTAAACTATCTAGAATATTGAGAATGTGGTATACTGATTAAATCTTCATTTGTCCGATAGTTGCATATTTTCTTCTTTGTATATGCCTTATATTTTGTACTGAATGTGATTTTATTCTCATGATGTCTATTCAGACATGTTAGCCCATATTTCACTGTATTTAAAAAAAAAGTTCTGTACCAGCTGGACTCTTTATAGCCCATGTCAGACCAGTATTTCTTCTCATCCATGCAAAGACAAGGTAACATGTCCTTAGCCATCCTGGTTAATTTAAGCCAGTAATTGTGTTTACCTGTATCAATAATAGTGTCAATATTATCTATTCCTAGTTCTGATCTAATGTATGGGGATGGGCATGAGTGACCCTAACCTAAATACCCTCTCAGTAATTTAAACATAGGTAGCGTGAGAATGTTTCTTCTTTTAATGTCCCACAACTCTGCCACATAAGTTGTGCAATTGTTTTCACTTTGAAAACATTGATAAACAGCATCAATGAGAATCCTCCACATGCTATATTGAATATTTTTAACCCTCCCATTGTTTTTTTTTTGTTTTTTTACTTTTGCCACTGTATTATCTGTGTGCTTCATCCACAGTCCATTTATGGCAAATGTAACCACCTGATAAATATAACTTCTGGTCAATGATTGATTTTGTTTGGCTAGGGTCCATGTTCCTTTTCCTTTTGGTGGCCTGAATATCATTATCTGAGTTTTGCTAAAATTTATAGATAAATTAGTGCTTTGGATTTAGTGTCCAAAAGATCACTTTTCTTTGCAGTCCCCTTTTGTAAGAGACAACAAAATTAGGTCATTTGCATATGCCAAAGCTGGGCATATGCAGGTACCTATCTTTGGTGAATCTGAGTTTACAAGTTCCATTTCTATAAGAAGATGATCCACGTATGAACAAAACAGGGTGGGGGCTAATACACAACCCTGCCTAACTCCCATATTAACAGGGAAAATGTCTATCAGATGTCCTTTTGTGCAGATTTAAATTTTTTTCCCAAGTCTGTGAATAAAGGTTAGAAATTATTCTACCTAGGGCTGGGTCGATGCCTCTTTGCAGAAGCAAAATCCACAATGTATTCCTGGATACATAATCAAATGCAGCTAAGTAATCTACAAATATTGCAAATAATTTTTGCTTACTTAAGGGTATATATTTTTCCAATAAATGGGCCAATGTGAAACAATTATCGGTCATAGAATAACCTTTTTTTTAAAAAAACTGCATTTCACTTAGTCCTCCTGTTAAGTGTATTTGTGTATTTATCTTTTCTAGAATTATCTCAGAAAATATTTTCAAACTGATGTTGATTAGACTTATGGGCCTGTACATCTTGGGGCCTAAAAGATCCAGTTTTTTTGTGTATTGGTGTGATGGTTGATCGTAACACTATGTAAAGGGAAAAGAAGCAAAAATAAGTTAAATAAATCATTCAATAAATAAATAACTTTATAAATAAATAAGTAAAATGGGCTAAAACAGCTAAGCAGCAAGGAGTCAATCTCCAACCAGACTTCTACAGCAGTAACATGTGAGCAGCTTAGTGCCGTTGTGAGAGAGTGTCCTCATCACAACCCCCAAGGGGGAATCCCTCAACTTTTACCTTTGCTTTCTAAGCTTAAAACTCCAAGACACCAATGTCAATTGGACAACCACTGGCTGGAAACAGTGCAGGGCTACTGATGTTACTAGCAGTACAGGAAAAACAAATTCACCTATAAACATACAGGAAACTTTCCCTGCTTTGACAGTGTCACTGGGGGACAAGCTCTCTGAAATAATTATGTTTTCCTAATGAAATATATTCACAACAGACTAAAGGGTGCTTTAAATGTGTGTTGTAGTGTAAAGCTTGTGCCCCCACTTTACCTAATCCCTGATTGCATTTACATTGCAACTTTTGTTAAACTGCATTATCGTTAATCATCTGAGGCATCAATACCTGTACATTAGGTGTCATGATCTCGTCATGCTGTTACCTTGTGAACTAAATTTACAGCACACAACTCCCATAATGATTGGGATTCCTACCCGAACTGGTTGTTTAAATAGATAACATCACTATAGTGGGGCAGCCTGGAACAAGATTAGAAAAGCACCTGAGACAGCATGCCCTTCCCCCCCACTTAGCAGTCAGTGGGTGGGAAATTGTCCCAGTATTATTGATCTTGTTTCTTGTGGTTGCTGCCTTCCCATGTAGTAATGTCACCACTACTGGCACAAATAATATGAAGGCTTGCAGTGTTTTGGACTCATAACTAAACTCAAACCTGGAGATGACTGATCTACCAAAAACCTCATTCTTCAGATCATTTGGACCTGCCATATGGCAGCTCCCTACCATGGAAGTCACATTTTGTGTTTAAAAATCAGGTTATAGTTTTAAAGTTCTCATGGTTTAAATTTCTAGTTGAAATGTTGCTTTTAGTTAGTTTAAAGTTTATAGGACATCAGCTTTACATTAACATTTACTGGTACAGGGATCTGAAGAATATATTTATGATTATGGTATTACAAAAGGAGGTATTGCTTTTTCATGACACATTACATTGCCTATGTTTCAGAACATATATACTGTTGCATTTATTAGAAGATGGCAATTTCTAAGTTCACCATTGTATTGCAAAATGTAAATGGATTAACCAGTCCAATTGAAAGGGCAACATTTTTAATTAACCTTCAAAAACAAAAATTATGACTAATATTACTACAGGAGACACACCTAACCCAATCAGAAAATGAGAAACTTCACAAGTTTGGTTTTTAAAATGGTAGTCTATTCAACATATCAAAGGGGCAGACAACATGGGATAGCTATATTAGCTGGCCATGCATTCCTCTTCAAAGGAGATGAAATACATAGAGATAAAGAAGGACAACTGATCCTTATTGTTCGACAGCTACACAGGAAACAATACACGATAGTAATCCTTTATGTTCCTCTGACTTCTGGTTCATCTGCACTCTGGCTCCTATTTGCTAAAGTAATAACTCACCAGTCAAGAATGTTACATATAGGAGGTAACTTTAATATCATAATGGACCCTTTCCTGGACTCTACAGGAAATTAAAAATGTAAAGCACCTTCAGCGCATAAATACTGTAAATGAGTCTTGGGAGAGTTGGGGGATAGCAGATGTGTGGCGTGCACATAAGCACAAAAAAAAAAAAATCCACATTTTATTTACATGCCCACAAAATGCATTTAAGATTAGATCACTGGATTTTATGTGTCCCCCATTTAGAGATAGTACACACAATAAGTATAGGCCAAATATTACTATCAGATCATAGAAACATAGAATTTGACGGCAGATAAGGACCGCTTGGCCCACCCAGTCTGCCCATTTCCCTACCTACTAGATAAGCTGCAGATCCTAGTTAACCAGCAGCCTACTTCTTCCCCCCACCCCCCAGAATTGCCTTATGACTGTCCCATGCATGCTTGAATTTCACCACTGATTTTGACTCCACAACCTCCTCTGGAAGGCCATTCCATGCATCCACAACCCTCTCTGTGAAAAATACTTCTTAAATTACCTCTGAGCCGCACCCCTCTATCTTCAAATTGTGCCCTCTTGTTCTTGCACCTCTTTTTGAAAGATGCTACCCTCTTGGACTTTGTTGATTCCTTTGAGGTACTTGAAAGTTTCATCATGTCCCCTCTCTCCATCCTTTCCTGAGGCTATACATATTAAGCTCCTTAAGTCTCTCTTCATATGTCTTCTGATGCAGACCCTGCACCATTTTGTTGCCCTCCTCTGGACAGCTTCCATCCTGTCTATGTCTTTATGGAGATTGGGTCTCCAGAACTGCACACAGTACTCAGATGGGGTCTCACCAGCTGTCTGTACAGAGAGATAATAACTTCCTGTTTTCTACTGGTGATGCCTCTCCCTATGCATCCCAGTATCCCCCAGCCCTCCTTGCTGCCCTCTCACATTGCTTGCCCACCTTTAGGTCATCTGATATGACTACCCTCAGGTTCCTTTCCATTTTTGTTGTTGTTAGTATCTCACCTCCCATTGTGTACTCTTCCCCTGGGTTTTTGTTTCCCAGGTGCATTACCTTGCACTTCTTAGCATTGAATCTAAGCTGCCATACATTTGATCATTCCTCTAACCTTGCCAAGTCCCTTCTCATCCTTTCCACCCCACCTGTGCATCAACTCTGTTGCAGATCTTAGTGTCATCTGCAAAGAGACATACTTTTCCTTCCAGTCCTTCCATAATGTCCTATAAAGACATTGAAGAGGACCAGTCCTAATACTGAACCCTGGGTACCCACTAGTAACCCTCCTTTCTTCAGAGTGGACTCCATTTACTATTACTCTCTGTGTCCTATTCTCCAGCCAATTCTTTACCCAGGCTGTCATCTTGGGACCCACTCCCAGGATGGCTAACTTGTATATTAATCTTTGTGTGGACTGTGTCAAATGCCTTGCTAAAGTCTAGGTAGACCATGTCCACAGCCCCTCCTGATCTACTACTTTGGTCACCCAGTCAAAGAAATCTATCAGATTTGTCTGGCATGACCTTCCGCTGTGAATCCATGCTGCCTAGGGTCCTGTGCCCCTCTGGCCTCTAGATACTCAACAATTCTTTCCTTCAGAAGTGATTCCATCATTTTCCCTATCACTGAGGTTAAACTAACAGGTCTGTAGTTTCCTGCTTCTGCCTTGCTCCCACTTTTGTGAAGGGGAATCACATCTGCCCTCCTCCAGTCCTCGGTACCACCCCATCCTCCCATGATTTGTAAAAAAGGGTAGTCAGTGGTGTCACTAGTTCTACCCTTAGCTCTTTTAGAATTCTGGGATGAATCCCATCAGGCCCCATTGCTTTGTCCACCTTCAGTTTTAAGAGTTCTTTCAGAACCCTTTCTTCTGTAAATGGGCTGGTATCGACTTCTGTATCCAGAGTGTTACTACTGTTTGTTTTATGTACCTCCCCCTCTTCATTTGTAAATACTGAGCAAAAATATCTGTTTAGTATCTCTGCCTTTTCACAGTCTCCCTCTGCCCACCCTCCCTCCCTTTATTAAGCCTCACTATCCCTCCCTTGGTCTTCCTTTGCTCCTGATGTACCTATAAAGGTTTTATCCCCCTTCTTAACTGAGTTGGCTATCTTTTCCTCGGTTTGGGCCTTTGCTGTTCTGACTGCTTCCCAGCCTCCTTTTGCTTTAACTGATACAGTTCTCTGTCCTGCTCCTTCTGCGATTCCTTGTACTTCCTGAATGCTTTCTTTTTCTCTTGAACCTTCACTGCCACTTCCTTTGAGAACCATAGTGGTTTCTTACATCTTCTTGTTTTGTTTATTTGCTTCACACAAAGGCTCTTTACTCTGTGATGGCAGTTTTATTATTCCCATTGTTCTTCCACCCTCCTTCCTGCCCATTTGCCAGTGCATTCCTTAGGCACTCACCCATTTTGGCAAAGTCAGCCCTCCTAAAGTCCAGTATTTTTGTCTTTGTATGGCTTGACCTAATTGCTGTGTTTATTGTGAACCATACTGTTCGATGGTCACTAGTTCCCAGATGGCTACCCACTTCTACATCTGTGATCCTCTCCATCTCCATTTGAGAGAATCAAGTCTAATATTGCTCCTCTCGAGTGGGCTCCAGTACTAGTTGGTCAAGGCATGCCCTCTGTAGGGCATCTAGAATAACTGCACTCTTTCGAGTGGCAGCTGCAACTGCACTCCAGTTAACATCTGGCATATTCAGATCACCCATCAGCAATATCTCCCCTTTTTCTGCCATTCTAAGTATACTTTCTATCATTTCCCTGTCCATTTCCTCCCCCTGAGAAGGGGGTCTGTATACAACCCCTGTGCGTATTGTGGTGCCACTGCCTGTCTCCAAATTTACCCACAGTGCTTCTTCTCCTCCCTGTTTACCCTTTTGTTCTGTTGCTTTTATTCCTTCCCTTATGTAAAGAACTACTCCTCCTCCTCTTTTACCCTCCCTGTCCCTGCTGTAGACAGCGTATCCTGATATGTTTATGTCCCAGTCATGGTTTTGTGTGTACCATGTTTCTGTGACTGCCATGATATCCAGATGTTCTCCTCCATCAAGGCCACTAATTCAGGAAGCTTGTTACCCAGACTATGGGCATTGGTACTCATTGCTCTCCATTTTTGATGGCTTTACCTTCTGTTGCAGCATCCCCACTGACCGTTCTACCTTGGTCTTTTTCTCATTTAGTACCCTGTTTTGTAGAGAGAGGCTGGGATTTTCCTGCTGCTTGTCAGAGCCTCCCCCTTTGACTAGTTTAAAAGCTTGCAAATGAAGCATTTAAACCGATTGCTCAAAAGACTTGTTCCCTTCCTGGACAGATGCAAACCATCCTGCCAGTATAGGCTGGTGTCCCTCCATTTGGAACCCCAGTCCCCAATGAAGCCAAACCCCTGTGCTCCGCACCATTTTTTCAACCATTCATTAAACTGCATGGCATTGCACTGCAAGATCATGCCGAAATAATTTTACAACTGGAACAAACAATGGAGCCAAAAAAAACAGCATGTCACTTTAACCTCACTTTACTAAATCATCACATTTTCAATAACTGTCTAAAAGAAAAGACTGCACTCATCATTAACAGTGGCAGCCAGTGCAGCAAAGTGAGGATAAGTGCAAGCGGGAGTCGGCGGGTGGGTGGCAGACCCTGCTAACCCCGCATCTGGTTGCACTATTAATGATCCATCCACTTTGAAGTAAGCATAGTGGGCCCAGTTAATAACTGTCCTCATAGGCACTGACTGTGGAGGGGGCTGAAGCCCCCCCCCAGGAAGTTGAAGTGAGGGCTCTGCCCCTCCAGGCTCGACCTGTGTTTTTTGCGGGGGGGGGTTGGTTTTACTGCTGCATCATGAAACTGCTCCTGCTCTCAGTCATGAGACAGTCCAACAGTGAAAGCGTGACCAGGGGGAGGGGAACACTCAGGAATCCCAATGTCCATGGAGGCTTGGAGGTGTCATGGAGCAGAGGCGGGGCTTAGCTGCCTACCCATGTTATATTTAAAAAAAATCTTCAATGAAAGGTTAAAGAAGGCAGCACAGCAGTGTGCAGTGCATCAGTGCACATATTGGCTGGGCTGGGCTGGCAGACTTGGCTGACCATTGTTGCATTAAGGGAGGAGTGGGTGGGTGTTCTCTAACTCATTCCAGAGTCACAGACAGTCATGTGGAGTAGGCATGTACTGCGTGGCACCTCTTTGGCACCAGATGATCCACATCCATCATTTTGTACACTGCAGCAGATGCCTCATGCCAGAGAGGACTACTCGGGAAGAGGGAACAGACAACAGAGCAAAGTGGTTGTTGAACTTACCTCAGTGGCTGACTGGCCATATCACTTTGTGCTACTCACTGTGCGGTGGCAGGCAGACACGGTCACAGTGAAAGTTGAGGGGGCAGAAGAGACAAGGACCTTCATCGGCGATCGGCGTTGTTGGTTTGGGGCCAGGGCAGGGGTGAGACGAGGGTCCATCTACTCTGTGGCTTGGCGGGCCACCACGAAGAACACAGTCTGAGATGAAATCATCTGTTAGTGACTGTTGTGTCATCCGTTGTTTGACAACTAGTTCATTCTCCTCTACCTCATTGAGTTGACAGTTGCAACTTGCAGCAGTGACAGCAGCACAGAGCATGGTCCATCAATTGGTAGCCAGGCCAGTCAGGCCAGCCAGGCCCACCAGCCCATCTACCCAGGAACTGTAAGTAGGTAAGCAAGCAAAGCAATAAAGGATAGTCTGCACTGCTGTTGACTTATTGACTGCTGCTGTAGTGCAAGTGCAAACTGCGCAAATGAAGCTTAAGTTGTTGTTCAGGATGATTTTGCTACGTTAGTGTAGTGTGTGAGAGTCAAAGTCAGAGTTGCTTCTGAAAAAAAATCATTTGGTCTCGGTGTGTTAAATATTTAAAAATCATGTCCTGCTGTTAAAAAGTATTCCAGACTTTCTCCAAGATGAATGATGTGTGGTTCCTTTCTGGTTCTGATCAGATCTGAGTACTCTGTTGTGTCTAGCTCCAGATTGGGGGTGGGGGGCCTATTTACATGGCATCATAAGCACACCCTGGTGACTGAGTTAATCCCATGTTGATGGGGGTCTGATCCCCTGGTTACTGACTTTGACCACTGGTGACCGAGTTTGCTCCTGGTGTCACTGAGTTTGATCCCCACATTGGATGGGTGCTTCCATGGGTGCTTTCATAGCTCTGTGATTATATGACTGTCTGGGATACAAAGCAGACATCTGATCTGATCTTATATTCGTATAAATATAATAAAAAAAACAATATTTTCTCAGCCAGATCCTTTCCTGAATTTGATATTCATTTCTTTATTATGTTGTACGGTAGCAAGCCTGGCAGGCAGGGAGATACAATTAATAATAAATGGTGATGACTAATGAGGATTGAATTTTACATGTGAAGAAGGGGAGAAATTCTGAATCTGAACTTCAGTATGAAGAAAGGAGCTTCCAGGGAGCTGTAATTAATTTGCCATATGGGTGCCATATGGGTGAGCTCTTTCTCTTTATAACTCAGGTCTTGGGCTGGCTTTCCTGAATTCACTCCTGTGAAGTATGGTTTTCTTCCCATCCTCCAGTCTGGCCAATTTTTGGTGCCTAAAGTGGAACAAAGGGCCTCTGGCTCAGTGTTGGGTGCTGAGGATCTAAACTCTGCAACAGTTTAAAACAGCATCCAGCACTGCGCTTACAAAAGGAAGATCACCACAAGCTGTTAGGGTGTCAGCAAATTCATCAATGTAAGTTCCATATAAAAATTTACAATTACAGGTGAAGAACTACTGAAGTCCATATGGAAGGATCCACTGGAGCCCCAACCATTCATGCTTGCTGCTTCTGGCACTTTGACAAATTAATTTGCAGACACAGTAACAGCCTGTGGTGTGACTTTTTTTGAGCTGAGTGCTGGATCTTGCCTTAAACAGTTCTGGTGGTTCCTGCTGAAGTCTAGCTTCCCCCCCTTTTGTCCTGCTCATGAAGGAGTCCTTACAGTAAAATTTATCCTCTGGGTGGACTTTTTTTCTGGGGCCTGGCATGCCCTGGAGCCCTGACTAGCTCATGTGCAGACTCTTTTCAAACACCTCGGTGGGCATTCATCAAGTGGGTCTGGTCCCACCCACACAGGCAGCCTCAGTATGTGTGTGTTATAATGTAGCTTGTATTCCCAATTCTTTTTTCATACCATAAAATAGCGCAGTATAGCATAGTAGTTTAAGTCTCTGAGCTACATACCTGGAGACCTGGGTTTGAATCCCACAGCCCCCACTTACATACTGTAAGCCTATGACCCTCACAAAGTCACTCTGACCCTGACAAAGTCACTTAATTTCTCTCTACTCCTGTCCCAGGTCACACCTGGAATCTAGCATCAGCTTAGTGTGCCACTCCTAGTTAAACAATTTCCCTTTATAAAACAGTAAGCATGCTCAGGAACACTCACCAGTAGGTGCTCAGATGTTGAAATTAAGTTTTGCAGCCACTAGCCAGCAGGGCTAGTGACTGTGAAAATGCAGTAGCCCCAGCACTTTTCACCTGGGCTGCTAGTGCACTTATTGAAATGTTACTTTCTCCACGACTCCAGTAGAGGCTAGCATGGCTAGTTCTTAAAGGAAAATCTTATAGCCTGATACAAAATCTGCCAGCATTTGGCTAGTGGGCTGGTGCCAGTTTTGACCCCTAACTGGTGCTGGGAGGATAGTGTATGTAGTGTGATGTATGAAAGGATTTAAATTTCTACAGTCAGTCAGGATTAGTAGTTGACAAAGTCAAACCTGCTGCTTAAAATGTAAGTGAACTGCTGTCTGACTGAATGGGGAAGGGGGTTATGGAATGTGGTGGCCTGGGGAAGGGGTTACTAGGGGTAGGGGGGCCATGCCCATGAGGGGGTATTGACATGGTGGTAGTGATCTGTGGAGGGCAGGCATCCAGCAGAGGTGCCCTCATGCCCTGCACTCTGGTACAGAGCCAATTGGTCTGGGTTGGGGTGGGGATTGTGTTGGCATTGGCAAGGTTCAAGCATTGTAACCCAGACCCCTTGGTGGCCATAGCCCTGCTACATCTCACATGAGACCCCATGCTGAAGTTCCCTACTTGATGTGGGTGGCAGTGGAAGGATGCAGATGGGAGGGTGCTTTCATTTGGTGGATAGGTGCGTTCCCAGTCCCAGCCCCCTAGTTTGAAGACCTTCCTCTGGTATACAGCCCACACACACACACACACACACACACACACACGTAGTGGCTGGCAGATGTCCAGTTACAATGTTTGTGGCAAGGCAGGTGACAGGGCTGTTTTTGCTACCTGGGTTCTGGATTATTTTGCTCCGCCTATGCTTCAGCTCTGCCAACCCTACTACTCAGGCTAATCAGTTGTGCACTAATATGCATTTATGAATGGCACCTCTGGTGGGAGGCTGCAGAGATCAATAACTGCCATGCTCCATCATGGCCTATACTACTCCATCCTGCTCATTGAAGTGCCCCCTGGTCCCCATCTTCCACCCTCCCCACTGCTCTGCCAGGCAGTGGCACATGGTGGAGCGTGTGTAACCTGAGTCACATGTAATGCTGCAACCACAGCAGAGCTTCTTCCTTCTTGGATTACAAATAAGGGGATAATTAAGGGGTTAAAGAAGCTAAATCCCTCTCCCAACCCCCCCCCCAGCAGTTGGGTGCTGCTACTCTGTGATAGCCCTTCTCAGAAATGCTGCCTTAACTGTACAGATAAATTTATCAAACCATTACTTCTGCACAGGTTTTTATCATACAAGGTCAAAGTCGAAAGTACAACACTCCCATGTGAGGAGGTTCATTGTCACCTCACTGATTAATATTCCTCCACATGACTGCATGGGATAAGTGCACCCAATCAAGGTCCTGTGATGGCAGTTCAGGTGTCAAAATTGGCACCATCCTGCTAGCCAAGAGCTGGTAGATTTTGTATTGAGCTAGTAAGATTTCCATTTAATTAGCCCTGTGATCTTGTACTGGAGAAGGCAACACTTCATTATGTACACCAACTGTACCAGTAGAAATTTCTGTGGGGCTACTGCATTTCCCAATCACTAACCCTGCTGGCTAGTGGCTGCAAAACTAAATTTCAACCCCTGCAGTTGTTTGAAACTTAACTCCCCCCCCAATTAAATAAACAAGGTGTGTTGAGCAGTCCATTGTGGGTTCTGTAGATTCATGGGCTGCAGTTTCTCTTACAGTGCCTCTGCTGCACAGAGCTGATCCTGACTCTCAATGAAGTTTGACCAAGCAAGCAGTGTCACCACCCAATTAGACGATTCAAGGAGGAAATGGACTACAGTCTTCATCTTTTTTCATGGTTGCAGTCTAGAAAGGTATGTGTCTGTGCTTGATGTTTATGGTTTTTATGTAAAACACTTTGGGATATGATCAGAATATAATGAGAAAGTCTATAGGGACTGAGGGCACTGAGGGTAGACAAGGCACCAGGGCTGGATAGTATCCACCCCAGGGTGCTGAGGGAGATGGTGGAGATGTTGGTGGAGCCACCTGGTGGATCTATACAGCACCTCACTGGAGTTAGGATGTGTGCCACTGGACTGGAGGATGGCACATGTAGTGCCATTACACAAGAGTGGACCAAGGGATGAACCATGTAATTCTCGTCTGATAAGTCTCACCTCCATAGTGTGCAAACTCATGGAAATGATACTAAAGGAAAGACTGGTGTTGTACATGGAGGACAGCGGCCTCCAGAATGTGAGGTAGCATGGGTTCATTTCAGGGAATTCTTGTCAAACCAGCCTGATACAATATTAAGACTGGGTAACAGGTGAGCTGGATAAGGGTCATGTGGTGGATGTTCTCTACTTGAACTTCAGCAAGACCTTAGATTTGGTGCCTCATAAGTGACTTGGGGGGAAGCTAACTGGTGTAGGGGTAGGGCCAAAAATGACAAACTGGATTACAAGCTGGCTGAGTGGGAGGCTACAATGGGTGGTGGTGGAAGGGGAGCTCTCAAGTCCAAAGCCAGTGACAAGCACGGTGTCACAGGGGTCTGTGCTGGTACCAGTATTATTTGGGCTCTTCATATCATATATTAAGCAGCTGCAGGGGGACCAAAGCAAGCTAGACGAGTGATCAAAGAGGTGGCAGCTGGGGTTCAATGCAAAAAAGTGTAAGGTTATGCTCTTCGGGGCGAAGAACCCTAGGAGAGAATACTGGCTGGGGATCACTGAGGAGGAGAAGGACCTAGGGGTAATGGTCACAGAGACCATGAACAACACTGCCCAGTGCAGGAGAGTAGACTTAGATAGACCAGGTGATCAGTTTCTGCTAGCACATTCATATGTTCATATGTATGTATGTTCATAAGTAAAAGTTGGTATTTTCAAACAGAAGAAATTCTTTTTCAGTTTTATCCAAAGTAGTATGTGTCCTGGTGGCTATATCGTACTACTGTCGATGCTGTCATTTACAGCCTGCTCTTACAATGGCACATAGATTGTTCCTGTCGGCAATCCAGCCTCCACAGTATAGATGAATGACTGGAATGATGCATTCTTATTTTTGAACAACAGTGGTGGTGGAAGAACTATTTCAGTTCGAATCTCCATGTTATTAAGGAAAACATTCACAAAGCCTTCTTTTAACTGTTTCTCTTGGAATACTTTTTTTATAATAGGAATAAGGCTCTCCCAGAAGTTTGGTTTACAGTCAGTCACCATGTGAGGCTGTGCCTTATGCCACATTACACCCCTCGGGTGTGATTAACTGTTACTCAAGCTCCTGTTCAGGCATTATTGTTTAGATAATCTTTGGAGAGCTATTACATTTTCCCAGATCATGTCTATTCTCTAAGAACAGATGCTTCCCATAGTGCGTTGGTAAGGGGAGCACATCAGAATTCAGAACAATCTGCAATCTGTATGGCATGGTGAAGTAGTAGGAGAGCTCAGGTACACACCAAGAGGGACATTACCAAGAGGGACATTTGCCCTTTTGCTATCAGCCAGGTGGGTCACAGAAGGGTCAGCAGGCGGTATTCAGTTTGGTAAAGATGTTCTAAGAAGCTAAACATGGTGCTTGGTGATGCTGCTGGTGTGTTTTAAGGTTTAACAGATTGGTCCAAAAACTTTACATTGCCATTGCCAACTTTTGTACTAATAACAACATGACTTGATTACAATTCATTTCAAATTCTGCGCAGGGTTTAGCTTATTTCTTGGTATTATTTCTTCGAGTGTTCTGTTGGGCAGTTATGTTTTTTTCAGTTTTGCATATGGGGGGAAGCATTCTGTACTGATACTTCACATTTATAGGCTAGACATACAGAATGTGCTCTGCTCCCCACCCCAGTTACATGTCGGACAGTGCAAATGTTTTAGTGCACATACTCCATATTTTCTTTGTACTGTATCATGCATGATGTGCCTCATGTCATCCAAAATTGATAAGCCAGACACCCTTTTCATTGTGGATGTAGTTCAGATAACTATTATGATAGCCAACTCAGGATTATTCCAGTAGACCTCCATATTTAAATGACAAGAGTTGTGTAGTCAGATTACTGTTCAGTATTTACTGAAAAAAAGAATGTTGAAATAGAGTACAGTAGCATTGAAGAACTTGCAGGTAATATAAAAGCAACTAATTGAGTTGTTTTGTCATCTCATTTGCAGAATTAAATTAGACAGTTCTTGCATGCCAGATCACAGTACAGTTCAGCCAGCAAGCAGTTAATCAGTTTCATAGCAGTCACTAACTGTGGAAGCAGTTGAGTCATCATGGATAAATACATTATAAAGCTTAATGACCACAAGAGCAGATCAATCTCTTCTAATGCCAGTGTTGATAGTGAAAGCAATTTTAATGGTGAAGGTGAAAGAAGTGCAGAAAGTCATTCTTCTTTCAAATGTAGAGTCAGACCAGTAGCCACAGATAGGTACGACAGTCAGGGTAACAGATAGCCCCTAGTACATCATGTACAGATAATAACAGTAATACAGATGAATCCATATTAGTGGGAAGGGAGGAAGCAGCAGGTCATGCATTTCAACCGCACTGGAAGAACAGTTTTCCATGAATCAAATATGATCGTACAGTTAAAAAAAATATTCAGTACAGTTTGTCGTAAGGCTGCAAATCTGGGTATACCTCTTCCAAGCACATCATGGGACAAGGATGCATGCAAGACTTTCATCCAGGCAGGACCTGACAATTTAAAAAAAGCAATACATTTCAACAGTCATCAAAAATCCAATTTGCATAGAGCAGCTGTAGCTGCACTGGATGCTGTGAACAGTTACACTGATGTCACTGACTCATGCTCGGAGGGAAAAATTAAGTAAATGAAAGATTCCAGACATGCTCTTTTGAAAATGTTATCTTCTCTGTTATATCTCGGCTGTTAAGATCTTGCAGTATGGGGCCACACAGATGAGGAGTCCAACTTGATGAATCTTCTTCTGTTGCATGCAGATGATGATCCAGTACTAAAATCTTGGCTTGCAAGAACAGGCTACAAATGGATTTCTTATGATGTTGTTAATGAGATGATGTCAATTATGTTGCATGAGGTACTACACTTATTAATGAAGGAGGTTCATGATGCTGGTTTCTATGCTGTAATCTTGGATGAAACTGCAGATATTTCTGTATGAGAATAGATCTAATTTTGTTTTCATATTGTCATGCAGGATCTCCAGGTTAAAGAATTGTTCTTTGGCTTTCACTCAACAACAAGCACCACTGCAGCTGCACTGTTATGTGTATTTCAGGATGTATTAGCAAGATTCAACTTCAGCATACAAAAGTATCATGGGCAGTGTTACAATGGTGCATCGAATGTTGCTGGCTGTCTTCACAGATTGCAAGCTCTTGCTAAAGAAATAGAGCCACAGTCATTATATGTTCTCTGCCTTGCACATGATTTAAATCTGGCAGTTCAGGATACTGATCAGAAAATTATTATGTGTTGAAATGTTCTTTGTTTAATTCGTGAGTTAATAGTCTTCATCAGAAATTCTACTAAACGTCTTGCCTGGTTTGAAAACTTTCAAGACCATGACAATGTTTGTTTGCGACCATTTTGCCCTGCTCGATGGACACTTCATACAGCTTCTTTGCCACCAGTAAACTCTAACGATGAAGAACTACTTGAATTCCTTGTAGAACTAGCACTGAATGATAGCAGCGATGCTGGAGCAAAGGCCAGTGGATTCCTAATTCAACTCAGGAAGTTTGACACATTTTCAACCTCAAACTACTTCACCTTATCTTCTCCTGAATAGAAACCATCAGTACTGCTTTACAGAAAACAAACTTGCAGTTCCACCAAGCATCTCATATGATAGAATCTCTGAAAGACAGTATCAAACAACTTCGTGAGGGATTCCCCCAGTTTTACACAAGTACTACTGATTGTGCAGCACAGCTAAATTTGGAAGAGCCATTTGTTCCAAGGCCTAGAACAATTCCATGCAGATTGGATGATTGTTCTGCTCCACATATATTCGAGTTTCCAGAGGACCAATACTGACGACTCTACTTTGAGGTGATAGACAACATCACCACTGCTCTCGATGATCATTTCACATCTGTCATCTGACCATATGACGAAAATAGAAATGTTTGTGATGGGGCATGCTACTTCTGTGTATATTGCAAATTTCTATAATACAGACTTCAATGCAGCACATCTTGAACTACACTGCGATATGTTCCTTGATATTGCAAGGCAACAGAATGTCATGGTGGAATCATTTCAGAATGTCTTCAACGTGCTTCACGGTGAAAGTGCTCATGATTTGCGAACACTTCTTCCAGGACTGACATGTTTAATACAGTTGGCTTTAACTATCCCAGTGTCATCTCGTACATCAGAATGTTCATTTTCTTCACTTCATCGAATCAAGACATACTTAAGATCAACCATGGGACAAACTAGACTTAACCATGTTGCCTTGCTAAAACTGTCACAAGCATGTAGCTAAAAAGATAAACTTAGAGAATGTAGCCAATGAATTTCATCATGCAGCACACCGTCAGATGCAATACTTTCTATATAGCAAGAGAAAAGAAGTAGTATGCAGGCAGTGTCCACATTTCTCTCACTTTGGAGGACACCAAACATATCCTGGTTTCTACTGTTTCTTAATTCAGTTGTAATACTTTTTGGAGATGTCACAATGTTTGTGGACCAGAACAATTAGTAAATGTTTGACAGCCACATTCTTCAGTTACCTTCTTCGAGTAGCCACCAATTTTCACCCTAAAGGAATGCGAAGATTGTCTGCATATGAGATGTCCTAGTTGGTACATCACATTATGTGTTCTGTAGGCTTCAAGTTTGTTTGGCTTTCCTTCACTGACTCAAGTTCTTCACCAGGCAAGTTACTACATAATGGACTTCAAAGAGCACCATTCACGCTTATTTCGAAAACATTTATTTTATTTTATTTATTACAGTTGCAGATTAATACCCTTGAGCCAGGAAGGCTCTTTTATAAAGGTTACATGTCAAGTGGATGAGAGACAAAATTTACATAAACAAGTTACAGAACATTCAGAGTACACAACTGGTTACAGGCTGTACAGGTAGCAGGCACATAAGCCAATAATGGTATCAGAAGTGTTACAAGGAGAGGAGTGCAATTTGACATTCTAAACATCTGCATTATCCTCCAACATTTCAGACTCTGTGGTGGGCTGTTGACTAAAAGTTTAGTTGGCTTTTCTTCAGTGATTCAAGTTGTTCTTCAGGCAAGTTACTACATGATGGACTTCAAAGAGCACCATTCATACTTATTTTGAAAACATCTGCATTATCCTCCAGCATTTCAGACTATGTGGTGGGCTGCCGACTAAAAATTTGTTAGGCTTTTCTTCAGTGGTTCAAGTTGTTCTTCAGGCACGTTACTACATGATGGACTCGAAAGAGAAGCATTCATGTTCATTTTCATAATATCTGCATTATTTGCTAAGATTTCAGACTCCGTGGTGAGCTGTCGAGTTTGTTTGGCTTTCCTTCAGTGATTCAAGTTCTTCACCAGACAAGTTACTACATGATGGATTTCAAAGGGCACCATTCATGCTTATTTTGAAAACATCTGCATTATCCTCCAGCATTTCAGACTGCGTGGTGAGCTGCTGTCTAAAAGTTTGGTTGGCTTTTCTTCAGTGGTTCAAGTTGTTCTTCAGGCAAGTTACTACATGGTGGACTTGAAAGAGAAGCATTCATGTTCATTTTCAAAATATCTGCATTATTTGCCAAGATTACAGACTCCGTGGTGGGCTATCAAGTTTGTTTGGCCTTCTTCAGTGATTCAAGTTGTTCTTCACCAGGCAAGTTACTACATGATGGGACTTCAAAGTGAACCATTCATGCTTATTTTCAAAACATCTGCATTATCCTCCAAGATTTCAGACTCCGTGGAGGCCTGTCAAGTTTGTCTGGCTTTCTTTCAGTGATTCAAGTTGCTCTTCACCAAGCAAGGCACTACATTGTGATGGACTTGTAAGAACACCTGTGCCACCACCATGCTCATTATCAACTATTTCAGCCCCTCCCCCACCCAGCAGGCCCTGATTACCTCAAAATGACTTCAAAAGTCCTCTTATTGGAAAGGCTGGGACTTGACCCACAAGATTTGATACTAGTCTTTGTATCACAGACACTGTTACCCCAGCAGGTGCTGACACACTGCACCATACCACACTAGTGCAGTGTCCCTGCAGCTGCAGATCTGCTTGGACACTTTACCTAGCACACTGAGACAGACTACTGTTTTTATAGATGCTGCAAGTTCATAGCTTGGAACACTATTAAGGCAGTATTGTGGGATGAAATAGTGGTGTATGCTTCCCAGAAAAAAAGGAAAAACAAATGCAACTACTAAAAGACAAATGAGCCTTTCTGCAAACTTGCCATCAACAAGATCACACTATTTATCCTCAACAAACACAAGAAGCAATACAAAATATTTTGACAGCTAAAACAGAAATAGCTTTGCAATACTTACAACAAAAAGTTTATGAAAGTGGTCCCAGAGCAACTAAACTGCTAGCATGCAAGTTATGTAAACAACAGCAGGAGGCCACTATGGTTAAATTACAGGACCCTTACTCACAAACACTCCAATACAAAACTTCGTAAATACTCCGCATCTTAACAAATTACAATTCCAACCTGTATACCCAAGAACCTGAACAGGATCCTTCTTCCTTTCAAAAATATTTTGATCCACTTAACCTCCCACAATTAACAGAAGCATAAAACACTATCCTTTTTGCCCCATAACTATGTCTGAGCTTCAAGAAGCACTTAGTCAGATGAAAGCAGCCAAATGCCCTGTACTGGATGGCTACACTATAGAATTAATCACATCTCAGAAGAACCTCCTTTTACCTCCCTTCCTTCAAACATTCCAGGAGATCCAAGAAGGTGGTGCCCTTCCCCCATCCTGAAAATATGCCACTTTGACTGCCATTCTTAAACTTCAAAAAAGAGCCAAACAAACCAGAATCATACTGTCCAATCTCAATTTTTAAACATAGATTACAAATGTTTCACTTCCATACTGGCAAAGCAACTAGAACATATCCTTCCACTTATAATACATAAAGGTCAAATGGGATTCATTACACACAGACCAACCCAGGACAACATAAAATGGACCCTGTCACTGCTCCTGTATACATCCAGGACATAGCAGCCTATTTTGCTGCTGAGCTGGGAAGCAGAAAAGGTGTTTGACAGGGTCTGTTGGAAATATCTATACTACACCCTGTCTAGATTTGGTTTTGCATCAGAATATATCACAGCTATTATGACTCTACATCATTCCCCACAGGCAATGATGTGAGTTAACAGGTTCCTGTCACAGAGATTCTCACTAACAAGAGGAACTTGATGGGGATTCCCCTTATTTCAACTTCTCTTCGCCCTTCCAGTGGAACCATTGGCTCAGGTGCTTCACAACAACCCATATATTGCAGGCATCAGCCATAATGAATCAAACAAACTCCAGCACACTGACAGAACAAAGCAGTGGTCCCAAAACAAGCAGGCTTGGAAAATTGAAAGTAATCACACTTCAAAAGGAAAAAATGCTCCTCAAAGGCACAGTTTACAAGGTAATAAGTCACAATTTATTATGTGGGCTGCAGGTATGGTACCAGCACAAAACTCTCCAGTACTTCAACCCAAGGGTTCTTTCTCAAGGGGAGAAATAACCAATGGATTTGAAGCACTGGGGGGGGGGGAGTTCTGTGATGGTACCAAGCTTGCAGCCCACTTAATAAATTGTGCTTATTACCTTGCACATGTTGTGTTTGAGAAGCATTTTTCCTTTTGAAGCATGGTTACTTTCATTATTCTGATCAAATATAAAGACACAGAGCATAAATTAGCTTTTTATGCCAATGACCTCCTAATTTACTTAACAAACCCTACCTTATCCTTGCCATTCTTATGGCACACCATTGGTAACTATGGAAACATTTCTTGTTATCAAATTAATACAGATAAAACAATGGCCCTTGTAAATTATAACCCTACCCCTCACTGCAACAACAGTACAACTTCTGATGGCACCAGCCAGATATAATTATCTTGGAATATATATTCCAGGAGACTTGAGTGAGCTGTTTCCATTAAACTATGAACCTTTAGTAGCTGCTATGCGGGGGACCTAACAGATGGACAGCACTACCCCTCTCTTTGACTAGTAGAATAGAAACCATTTGTATGAATGTTTTACTCAGACTACTTTACCTATTCTAAACTTTACCAATTTGTACAGATCCATCCTGCTTTCATAATTTTGATAAAAAAATATCTAGATTCATTTGAGTGGGGCAGAAGTCAAGAATAGTTTATAAAAAGCTACAACTCCTAAAACCACAAGGGATATTAGCACTATCTAATCTTTACTATTATTACCAAGCAGCCCACTTTAGACACGTAACTGCATGGCTGGATCCAAATTATGCTGCCCACTGGAAAACTCTAGACCTAACTCATTTACATAATCCAGTAACCCAAACTCTTTTCTCTACTCCAACACTCAGTTTAACAGAAACCTCTGAAAATGTCTTTACTCAAGCAGTGCGATTCCAGTAGTATGACATTTTGTAAGCTAAAAAGTACCAGGATGCACTCATACTGATGAAAGCTCTTGCATTTGAAGCAGCTTTCTGCCCCTCCCAGCTCGATAGTAGATTTGCCCACTGGGATCAGCAGAGGCTCACTCATCTTACAAATTTCTGGATGGAGGGCACCTCCTATCCTTTGCACAATTGAAACAGAAATGTCACTACCTAATACTGGGGCCCCTTCTCTTCTCGCTATACCTTAACTCCCTGCCCAGTGCTTGCCCTGGGGAAATTCTGCTGTACGCAGATGATACCGTCCTCTTTGCCACTGACCGTAACCCCTCTTCCCTCCAGGTTTCCCTACAAAGTGCCTATAATGGCGCTGAAACTTGGCTTAAAGAGCATAGATTGGTCATAAATCTTAAAAAATCTAAAACCATGCTCTTCGCCCACCCTCAAAACAAAGCTTCCAACTCCCCTGTCCGTATCCTCTCCAGCTCTAAACAACAACTGGAGCAAGTCCACTCCTATAAGTATCTAGGGATCTCATTTGACTCAGCCCTCTCCTACCATACCCACATCGAAGCACTCACTTCTGTAACCAATATACGACTTGGTATCCTGTACCGCTACAAAAACTGTCTCCCCCGATGCCCTCCGGCTTGCAGTTACATCCTCCATACTATCCCTGGTGGACTATGGGCTACCTGTCTAAGGTGCTGCCAACATGACTGCCCTCAACAAAATCCACCTCCTCCTCCTAAATAAGGCATGCAGGCTAATCACTGGGGCCCCTAGGCTCACTCATACCTGCCAACTTTATGACCTTGCAACAATGCTTGACCTCGATGAACGCCTGCTATACCAAACGTGCCTCATCTCAAAAAAAACCTTACTAGGACTTTCTCCTCCCGGGCTGACTTCCTCCCTCCTCCTGGCCCAGCCCCTAGTCAGCACCCGGACCTCCTGCAAAGCCACCTTCCTGGTTCCTCGAGCTAGGACCTCACTTGGGCAGAGATCTTTCTGCCATAGAGCCCCTTCTTGGTACAACACTCTTCCTCGGGCCATCACTGAAATCCCCACCATCTCCACTTTCAAAACTGCCCTCAAAAGCGGTTGTTCAGCAAGCACTGCTGCACCTGTACTTAACGGATGCTCAAACCCCTCTGTCCTGACAATGCCCTCTGGGCAGCTCGCTCCTCACCTTCTTATTTCTAACAACTACACACTGCCATGATTCCGCTGCCTACTGTATCGCTACATGACAAGAACGAACCATGTTTGCATTCCTTGATGCTGCTTGCTGTGATGCCCAACTTATATGCTACTCTGTTACCATACGGATCAAACCTCCGTCTGTACTATTCCTGTATCATGCCTACGCTTCTTGTAATCTGATATCATGTGACCTGTTTGGCTGTTTTATCGATTTACCTGTACTGTTCCTGTCTCTATGCTTCGTTCCTTGTAATCTGACACAGTTAACCGGTTTGGCTGTTTTCACACTGCAATGACATACCTTTATGCTACTAAACCCTGTATTTTACCATGTTTTCGATTATACCAGAACTTGCTCTGTATTACACTGCCAATGTCTGCTGTATCCATGTGCCATTTATGCTTGTCTCTTTATGCTCATGCTCTCCTACTGGATGTATTCTGTTTTCTGTATTATCTGTATTATCTTCCATTGTTGACGAGGTACCTTTGGAAATGAGCCTCTGGCTCAAAGGTTGTAAACTGATTGCAATATAAAATAAAAATAAATAAAATAAAATAATACTGAACATTTTCATTTTCTCCAAGCAAGACAGTTCCTCAACAAAGTTACCCCTCCACTGACCAAGATGGCTTCCCCACATCCCTGTTAACATTCATGCAAAACTCTAAAACATTAGGAATGCCACCCCATGCTGTTTACCACAGCTATAAGGCCCTCACTTCCCCCCACCGGTTCTATAGAGGGAAATGAAAAGAAAATGACAGACAGAACTAATATTATAATTACTGACGAGAAATGGGAGAAAATACTATATATCCTACACAACACAAAGTCTCCTCCTCCTTACAATTGAAAGAATTTGCATGGATTTCTACCATCAGACATTTCATACCCCAAGTTTGATGATCAGATTTTGGCAAGGGCACATGGGGGCCTGTTAAAGGAACTGTGGGGAACTCTCAGCAACACATTCACACATTTTTTGGCAATGCCCCTTCCACATACACTCACACTTTTTGGAACAAGGTAGAGCAATAAATGCAACATATCTGTATGGATTTCCCCCCTTTAACCCCAGAACTAGCTCTATTTCTCTACCACCCACCAAACCAGTTTGATAAACACCAAAAATGTTTCATTAATGTTGCCTTAACTGCAGCTAAAAAGGCTATGACAAGTTTGTGGCTTCAACCCTTACCCTCATACAACAGAACATTGGATTGATATAATGAGACAAATTTATATTATGGAGAAAATAATACACAAACTCAGACAAGAAATGGAATTATTTAATAACAGATGGCAAAGGTGGATTACATATGCTATGAAAACTATCCCAGATTTTGTTCCCTAACATATCCACAGACACACACACACACACACACACACACACACCACACACACAATTACAGTTGCCCAGATATACCATGGAGAGATGGGAAAACAGAAAATATTTCTCTCTCTCTTTAGTTTTGTCAATAAAGGGGCACTGCTGAAGAAGTGGTGTAAAAATACAATGATATAGCAACTGGATACACTAATTGCACTAGAGGTGATATGTAATAAGTTCTAACAACCTGTACAGTATGTACCGTGTATCTGATTTGAAGTATGCATAACTACCATCGTATTGTAGTGTAAACTGTCTTTTTGTTTACAATAACATGAACTTAAAAAACAAGACTTCCCAAACAGCATCTCAAATCTGCTAGTGCTGCTTATCAATACATCTCTTGTCACCATTTAGATGCTACAAAATATTCTTTATTCACTTTCTTGCACACAGTTCTGGAATTCTCTACAAAGTACTATTTCCCTTACAGATACCAGGCATACATTTCAATGAGCCTTGAGTAGTCAGCAAACCATTGCATTATCTATTGCCATTCACGATCATATTTGGGCTTGTCTGTTTTTGTATGAGTTACATTTCTTTGGGTTATTATTTTCATTCTTTTTTGAATTGTGGCTAAATTGCTGCCATCTCTTGCTGAACAGTACTTGAAGTGAGCAATTTATTTTAGTGTGTTCACGCTTAGGTTCACCTTGTACAAATGTTTTCATTGCACCTGTACCGAAAATGAATAAATGAAGTTCCATAATCCATCACTTAACTATGAAAACAGCTTGACTTCTCACTCTGCCGTTTACCGTGGCTCCATTACACTGTTTGTTGTCAAATATTCCCTAATGAAATCAACAGCTAAAGCAAGAGTGGACTAGACAGACAACAATGTTTGCTTTTTGTATCTGCATGTTACTCATAGGGAGGCAAGGTGACAGACTTAGGGTCATACAGTGAGTAAGTGGAAATATTACTCAAACCCAGTTCTCCAGGTTCACACTAGCTTTCATATCTAACCAGCACCCCAAGTGACTTGCAGCGGGTCAAAAATGCAAGGAAACCTCTTTTTGGATACTCCTAATTTACTCATGTTTCATTTCTTTCTAGCCCACTGGCTATGAATGTTATATGATTCAGCTACTCTCTCATAGGGCCCTATTTACTAATGAGGGAGGGGGTATGTGTGAATGGCACATATCCCCCTGCGCAGTTTTGCACCCATGGGAGATCTACATGGGAACTGCATGCACAAACACCAGTCCCTACCCAGCTCCCTTACACTGCCCTGTCCCCCCCGGTGCACAGGTTCATGGGGGTGGTCTGGTGCAGGGCTGAGGACCCAAATGTGCAGCTAATCAGCTGCCTGGACTGGGTCCTTGAGTAGATCCCTTGTGCCTGAAGGGCATCATGATGGTCCCAGCATGCAGAGTGCCAGGCATGATGGTGGGGGTGTTGACACCGGCTGATTGCCCCCAGCCCACCCAGTGTGCCCTGATGGCAGGAGCATCCTTACTGGGGGGCTGATGCCCCCGCCATGTCCTCTGTGGCCAGAGTCTCCATCCCCAGGGGGCATGTAACCAGCCACACAGGTTTATGGCTGCCTGCGGATCGTGTAGCTGCCAGCTGCCACATGCAGCACTCAGTGGTTTTGTGAATTGCGTGGAGTGCTGACGTGGCCCTGGCCCCCCTGCCTGCCCCAGTGCAGAGCTGTGTCCTCAGCCGGGGATTGGTCATGGATCGGATTCATAGGCGGGGGCAGACCTGCATGGTGAATATCATGGATGGGGTGCAGTGTGTGCAGCCGGGTGTAGGTGGTCTATGTGATGGGGTTACATGGCGCATATCCCATCTGCACCTTTTGTGAATAGGGCCCAATGTGGAAAAATGTGATCCAGCATGGATATCAGCTTGTGACTACTTCTGCAGCACATATTCTCATAATGTTAAATGAAACCCCTTTTGAATCACCTCTTGATGGTTGATGCAGTTTGGTACAGTTTGGTACAGTTATTTACATATTAAACTACTTCTTTAATGCCACAGTAACCTGTACTAGATTCATCTTGTAAATGATTTGTAATAAATAAAAAATAATGTAACTGGAGGTGTACATTTCAAGTTTATAATTTATGGTCAATGCATATACTTCACAATGGTGCAGTGTTTTACAGCAGCATAATTTATGATGATGTCAGGCATGCTATATAATGATATACCGTAATGACGTAAGACTCGCTAACCCCTAATAGCCAAGCAGGAATGACTTTAGAAGCTCAACAAGAGTATCTGCACCCTCAAAGCTCAGCCTCCTACTGATCAAACATAGAAACATAGAATTTGATGGCAGATAAGGACCTCTTGGCCCATCCAGTCTGCCCATTTCTCCCTACCTATACTATCATCACAGACTGCACACAATCTACAGCTCCCCCCCTTCCTTTCGACTATGATTCCCTTGTGCTTATCCAATGACTTTCTTAAATCCCACTACAGTTTCCACCCCCACCACCTCCACTGGAACACTGTTCCAGGAATCCATCACTCTTTCTGTGCAGAAATATTTCCTCACCTTTCTTCTGAATCTATCCCACTCCAGCTTCATAGCATGTCCCCTTGTTCTTGAGCACCTTCTCTTTCGAAAACATTCTCCACTCTTCTAAACTTATTTACCCCATGAGGTATTTAAAGGTCTGTTAGAAATTTAATTTTTTTCCTGTGGTGTCCTGTTTTTCCCCCAACTGATGGTGCTCCAGCCACAGTATCACCCCTGTATACTGTTGCTCCCCCTCCCATGCATTCCCCTTTCCCCCAGTGTCTGCCCCCCTGGAGTTGATTATATTAGTTTGAGGAGTGCATGGGCACAGCTCCCTGCATTAAATGTTAAATTGTCTTGTGGACTTTAGCACTGTATATTGCTGTCGCTGTTTTGCTGATTGATGTAGTGGCTGTCTCGGCTATTTAGGTTTTGGTGAAATGTACTCATTGTTCCATGAGTCGCTGTTGAATATTAGCCCTTATGACATGGAACCGTTTTCAGCACACCATGTCTCAGTAATGGCAACAATACCCAGGTTGGCCTCTGCCACGATGGCCTCTAGGTCCAGAATCTTATTTCCTAGACTTCTAATATTCGCACACACGATCTTCCAGATTTTGTTTCCACTATGCTTGCTGCCCCCCTTTTTCCTTTTTGCCCTCCCTCCTTCCCACATCTCTTTTTAATACTCTTGTTCCTTTGCCCCTTTATCTCTAGCACCCTGCTTCCTTTATTAATTTGCACCCTGGTGAATTCCTCTCCCCTAGGGTTCTCCTTACTCTCTACTTCGGCCTGTGTGCAGGGAACAATCTCTGACTCCCCGATTCCTTCCACCACCTTCCTTGGCTAATTTAAATGTTCACTGAAGTAACATTTAAACCATCCACTGAGGACTGCTATTCCCTTCTAAGATGGATGCAGGCCATCACCCCTGTATTGGCTCTTATTCTCCCAGTTTGGTCCCCAGTACCCAATGTAGCTGAACCCTTCCCCTCTGCACCATTCCATCAGCCATGAGTTGAAGCTCCTGATGTGGAGATCCCTCTCCTTTCCCCTGCCACAGACAGGTAGAATCTCAGCGAAAGCCACTGAGCAAGCTACCTGTCTAAGATTCCTCCCCAGCTCCCTGAACTCCCCCTGCACTATCCCAGCCTCAGCCATAGCCAACTCATTAGTTCCCATGTGGATAATGACATCCAGATCTCCCTAACATCCTGCTACCCTAGCGATCCTCAGGATCTGCTTCCCATCCATCTGGGCCATGGCCACCAGGTATAGAAACATAGAAACATAAAAGTTGATGGCAGATAAGGACCGCAAGGCCCATTCAGTCTGCCCATTTCTTTTTCTACCTTATGAATGTGCCATTGGCCTTTGATCTGTCAATAGTCTATTTATTCATACTCATCTGTATTGCTCCTTTATGCCTATCCCATGCCTGTTTGAAGCCCTGCACTTCCTGAGGTAGGCTGTTCCATACATCCACCACCCTTTCTGTGAAAAAGAACTTTCTCACATTACCCCGTAATCAGTCTCCCTCTAATCTCATGCTGTGTCCTCTTGTCCTGCTGTTTTTCTTACATTGAAACATGTTAGACTCTTTCACTGGTACTGGGTCATAATCTCGCATGCTTAATAGCATATGACATTATGACTTACCCGGTACAATGCTGCACCAGTGAGCGAATGGTGCAATACCGTGTATACTGCTGTACGTGGTATTGCACCATACCCACTCTCTGAGGCAGAGGATAAGACCTCTGCTGGGAATGGGTTTCGTCGACCAGCTGCTGTGACTCAACAGACTGAGCCACAGCAGTAGGGAACCCAGTCAGTGCTTTTGGGATCTGGTTTGATTCTCTGTCCCAGAGACTTCAATTTTTCAATCATTGTGTGTTCCAACCTGACTCCCCGGATTTCTAGAATCTATAGTGGGGAGTTCAGAGAAACCCCACAGAAAAAGAGATATGCCGCATGGCAAGAATCGCGCTGTATTGGCTGCACTATCTAGCCATGCAGCATAATGTCATGCAACATTATGACCCCATGGCCTTTCACTTTGTTAACGCCCTTAAGCTGTTTGAATGTTTCGATCATGTCACCTCTCTCCCTTCTTTGTTCTAAGGTATATATATTGAGCTCTGTTAATCTGTCCTCATATGTGTTCTGATGCAATCCCTGTACCATTCTGGTTGCCCTTCTCTGGACTGCCTCAGTTTGGTTAATGTCCTTGTGAAGGTGTGGCCTCCAGTACTACACGCAGTACTCCAGATTGGGCCTAACCAGTGTCTTGTAAAGAGGGGTCATTACCTCCATCTTACGACTTGTGATACCCCTACTAATACATCCCAACATCTCCCTAGACTTACCTACTGCTTTAGTGGTCTGCTTGGATGATTTCAGGTCATCTGTGATGATGATGCCCAAGTTTCTTTCTTCCTTTGTGACTGCCAGCAACTCCCCTCCCAGCCTATAGGTGGCTTCAGGCTTTCTCTTCCCTACGTGCATGATCTTGCACTTCTTTGCGTTAAACCCCAGTTGCCACTCTTCTGGACATTTTGTCAGTTTATCCAGATCTCTTCTTATTCTGCCCACCCCATCTGGATCATCTACTGTGTTGCAGATCTTGCTGTCATTTGCAAACAGACAAACCTTACCCTCCAGTTCATCTGCAATGTCACTGATGAAGATATTGAAGAAGACTGGCCCCAGGACTGATCCCTGAGGTAACCCACTTGTGACTTGCATCTCTTCTGACTGTATAACATTTACTATCACTGTCTGTTTTCTGCCCATCAACCAGTTTGCCACCCAGTCGACCAACTTCTGACACACCTTGAGCCTACCCAACTTATTAATCAATCTTCTATGTGGAACAGCATCAAAAGCTTTCCTGAAGTCAAGGTAGGTGGCATCAACTGCTCCCCCTTGGTAGGCACCTAACCTGCTGCTCCCCCTTTCCTATTCCCAGATCTATCCCCCTCATAATTGAGCCCCCCACCTGAAGTTGCTGCCACCTCTTGGGTCTTTTATCACCCTCCTTTGGGTCTCCACTACAGTAGGTCCCCACATCCCTCTTGATCACTACAGTGGATGTCTCCTCATGGCAGTCCTGCCCCACCAGAGCGGTGCAGAAATGATAAAGTGGTACTGGTTGAAGAATGTGCCTCTGCCCCACCACCCCCACACTTCCCAAGCCCACCATAGTCCAGCTGTTCCTCCTCCCTGGAATTCTGTGAGGTAACAGTGGCAGACTTGGTGGCCCTTGGGTGGGGGGAGAGATCCTCTGAATCCTAACCAACTTGGCCTGGACTCTAGTGGCCTGCTCCCTTAACCCAAAGAGGTGTGTGCAAATGGGGCAGCACTGTAGTCTCCAGAAGGTTTTTCTGAAAACTGCCGCCCCACAGCCACTGCACTGCATCACTCCCAGCATTCTGAACCTCTGTTCTCCCTTTGTTAACTGAAAATACTTTTGTACCCTAATCCCTGTTAAGGTGTTTCTAGCCTTTCCTTTTTTTGTTTATTTCTATTTCTGTCAAGAAAGATATTGAAATGTTGTACAGCACTGAAACCACCGGAATGAAAAATGATTCAGAACTACTACATTTCCTTTTTATGGCTGTGGGCGGAGCCTACAGCCATCTTGCCCTGTAGCTGAAAATGAAGTATCATAGAACACATGTTTTGGACTTTTCAATGTATTCTTCCATACCAACTGAAATAAAATAGTCCCTTCTTTCTGTTAAGAATGCTGGAGACATAACTCCAAGCTGCTTATCAAATGCTATTAGAAAACTGAAACAGCATGTCAAATATTTGTTAAATATTGGTTGCCTGTTAAACTAGAGATTTGTTTACCCCCTTCGGAATGCAACAAACTGCGCATTTAAATACTTAGCATTTAAACAGCTTCTTGATACAAGTTTCACTTGGGAATGTATTGTCTTTCAAAATAGAGTTATAACTCATAAATATCACCCTTTCCCGGCAATTCTATGATTTACACTGTTTTTTTAACCTCTACAGGCACTGTCTGATGAGCACTGAGTCAGACATATGCCAGGTCTTCAGTGAACTGCACAGACTAAATACTGTATGTAGCAATCAGCAGACATTTCCACTATGCTTTTTGGGAAAATAATATATTGAGCTAATGTACAGCAAACACACACACACGCACACTCAGTACACACCAACCTCATAGCCACAACATTCAAAATAAATATTGCATTCTAATATGTTATAAAGAAACTGTTTATGTCAGTGAACACAGTGAAGTTCAGTTTAGAGTAAATTTCCTTTAAATATTTCTTATCCTATATTTTGTACACACACACACACACACACACACACACACACACACACACACACACACACACACACACACACATGCACACACACACACACACACACACACACACACACACACACACACACTACACACCATCTGCATGACCACAATACTACTGGGAGGCCTGGGTTCAAGTCCCAGCTGAGGCACTTATTCTTTCTCACCTCTGTTTGTATGTGTTCCATAAAATATGCACACTACACTCCTGTGTGACCGTTACAAGTAAATATTTGTGTTGCCATTGGGTTGTGCATTTGAGAAAGAGTAATGTGCTTGGGGACGGCCCAGGTTCCAGTTGTCTCAGTAGCACAGCTGATCATTGCAATTGGAATGGTATCCTGGGTGGCCTGGGTTCAAGTCTCAGCTGAGGCACTTATTCATTCTCACCTCTGTTTTTTATGTGTTCCATAAAATATGCACACTACATTCCTGTGTGATTGTTACAAGTAAATATTTGTGTTGCCATTTAGTTGTGCATTTGAGAAAGAGTAATATGCTCGGGGATGGCCCAGGTTCCAGTTGTCTCAGTAGCGAAGTTGGTTAGCGCAATTGGAATGGTATTCTGGGCAGCCTGGGTTCATGTCCCAGCTGAGGCACTTTTTCTTTTTCACCTCTGTTTGTATCTGTTCCATAAAATATGCACACCACACTTCTGTGTTATTGTTACAATAAAGAAACTGTTTGTTTATGTCAGTGACCACATATAGGATAGTGGATGGGCAACTATGCACAACCAGTGTATTGTGCCACCGAGGGGTACTGATTCCCTGTGACCTCAACAGCAAAGTTCAAGAGGTCTGTGGGAACCAGTTCCCTGAGGTGGCACAACACACTGGTTGTGCACAGAGTTTCCCATCCACTATTCTATATAGTGTATAGGCATCAATGCCTATTTTGGACACTCCTCTTTGTTTCAGTGAACTGGAGGTTGGGGGGGGGCACTTGAGGGTTGGTGGTATACTCAAATTACTGACATTGTGCTACAGATGTTTCCGCAAGTTCAAGTTTAAAAATCAAGAACTTTCAGCTTAATTGGATAGGGGAAATCAAGTATGAGGCAGCATTCCAAGTTGTTCTGCTGCAGTAGTGACATCACTACTGCAGCAGAACAACATAATGATGTCACTACTGCAGCAGAACAAGTATATAATGTATGGTAGAATGCTGTTATTCATAAAAATCCATACCAGTTAAAATGTTGTTATGCTGCAGTAGCTTGTTGTTGTGCTTCACCAGGTACTTAGCTACTGCAGCATAACAGCTTGGAACCTTTTCACAAAATGCTGTAGGCACAGCTGAGTATTCTTTAAACAGCTGTCATAATTGTACGCAGTTGCAAGTGGCAATTTTAAAAATGCAGGCACCAGATCAAAGCATGTTGGCCGCTATTTTTTCCCTGGGGCTTTCCAATCATTTTGTTTTTGTTTTTGCAACCTACTACAATCGCTCTTGCCATCCGATGTAAGCCATATGAAATGTAAGTAACATTCAATAGAAATGTTGCTGTCTTCACGTTTCTGTCTTATTCTGGGTGATGGAGTAACATTTTCTAATTCGTCAACACAGATAGGTGACCATACACTAGAAAAGATAATGTATATTCCTCTATCTGTGACAAGTTTGAAAACCTCTTCTCAAGGTCGTCATGGTGACTGAACCTCTTGAACTTCGGTCTCGAGGTTCCAAATGTCGCCATGAAGACCTCTCGAAGAGTTTACAAACTTGTTACAGATAGAGGAACCTACATTACCATCTATATTCCAGGAATGGAATTCTATGCGTAACAGCATTCCACCATACACTATAGTGAAGTTCAGTTTAGAGTAGATTACCTCTAAATATTTCTTAACCCATATTTTGTATCCTGGAAAGCGCAGGGGAGATACTACATCTCATTGTCATAGGGATCTTCATTTACACATTTTTGCACTGTATTTACTCAGACTGTCCCAGATTAGATGCAACATCTTGTTTTCAGTAGGGTCATGATCTTCCCATTTTGATAATGTATTTCTTCAGGGTAGTCTAGTCCAGGGCCCCCATATTCAAAGGAGTTGTGTAGTGCATCCCAGTGGAAAAGATATATGTGTCTTGCAACTCCAACAATGTGCTGCAGCATGATATTCAAATGTGCAGGATGCGCCTGCAACAAGGGAATGGGCCAGGGTGCACACAGATAGTATGCCATGCAAGTCAATGGTGCATTCCCTAGCATATGCCACGCTGCAGCATACTCAGTGAGAATGCACCCCTTACAGCCCAGAGCAGCGCGACCCACAGTTAGGCCATGAATAGCTGACCTAACCTGGCCAGCCACCCACATGTGGGCTGCAAAAATGCACCCAGGTATACAGCAGCCTGGCAGCCCTGATGGACTAGAGGTACCCCCTCCCATCTCCGACTGATATAACACCATCCCCAAAGAGCTCCATAGTGTAGAGCCCACCTGGACCCAATCACACCAGAGGAAACCATGGTCCATATTCATAGCATAGAGAACCCCCACCCACTGCCTTGGTACATAGACAACCCTGATCCCCCATACCTGACCTGTTTCAGAGACTGGCACTGCCCTTGACACCCTGCCATGGCCAATCACCAACTGCACTGGACCTGGGCCAGAGACCTGCACTCCAGAATGATCCAAGTGGCTATACAATACATTGGGGCACCACACAAGCTGCGGACCCACCAATGTATGCAGCCGTGTGTATGTACCTGGAAAACCATAAGAGGGAAATGACATACCGCCAATGCATGCCTTGTCAATGCTGTATCTTCCTGCTGTCATACACTCTCCCCATTCCCCTATTTAACATGCCACCTCTGGACTGCTGATGTATCCCAGGTGCCATGCGGTGCGGTATCCTGCAATTCCATTTGAAGTGCACGCTCCAGGCTATGGATAGTGTGTTCGCAGTTCCCTGACTGTACAAATAAATGGGAGATCGGCTGTAACATGCTTGTTCTGGGATCTGTGTGAGTGAGTACAGCATTGGCTTTCACCTGCACTGAGCAGTGCAACAGCACCTGGACAATGGATCCACATGCAAGTGCCTGAGGTGTATGGCCACTGGCATTATCGCCCACACACAGATCATACCTATTTATGACACATTCTAACATCCTTCTGCTAGTGCTCTGCCACTCAAAAATAAGATGCCTTTTTTTCTTTGAACTATACAGGCTAAATATATAGCAGTCAGCAGGCATATTCTAGGAAACTACATTGTAAAAATGTGTAAAAGGAAGACCACATTGAAACTGCCTCTCAGCAGATCTGCATTGTGTAAATTCATTATAAATAATGGGTAAAAGTATTCCAAAACCTTTCCATAGCCATACCAGCTCTGATCAGAGTTTGTTTGTTTAGTATTGGCCTCCACTTTGCTCAGTGCACCAAAGAAATGTATGTTCTAACCTTGAAAAGGGCATTGCCTTACAAACAGACAACCGTGGCACCAAAGGTTTGGAATACAGTGAGCTCCAAATGAAGACATGGATTGGTGAAAACCCAAAAAACGTTTTGACCTATAAATATGAATCTGTCACAACACAAAGCATTCCAACGGAGACACATTAAAAGCATATGAAATTATACATGTATAATTACTAGTGACCCCCTTTAATTTACGGAGTCAATCCGTGTTTCAAACACAGTAATAACCCGCAGAATGGGTTATTATGGCATATTCTGTCAGTGTCACTTAGTGCGCCACCTCACTGGCACTCACTCTGTGTGTGGGAGGTCCGAATACCGAATCAAACATTGTGGTTCTGTTTTTCAATTAGGGGGCAGCCGCACTGATCCTTCACCCCTCACTGACATGGCAGGTAACTTTTTAAACTATTTTAATATTTATCAGGTGGATCCTGGCCTTACAAATTTAATAATCCATCTGGTTGATCTTGCTATTCATAGCCTTGAGTGTTGCTTCAGGAGACAGCAGCTGCATTAGCAAACAGATCGTGGATATCTACTGCTCCTATTGAGGCTCTCACTGTAATGTTACAAAAAAACAGAGTGTGTGTGTGTGTGTGTGTGTGTGTGTGTGTGTCTGTTGGATGTGTGTGAGCATGAGTGTGTGTGGGTGTCTGGGTCGGTCTGTGTATGCAGCTGCTCTAGCAGCTGTAGCATTCACTCCCTTGCACCAGAAATGATAAAAAATAATGCCTGTACAAGGTGTGTGTTACATGAGGGTTTTTCACACACCCTCAGAGTGTGATAATCTCATAAACTCCTCAAACTTTGCTCTCGTGATTTATGGATTATTACCCACCTTGGGTGTATAAAAAATCCTCATAACACACACCTGCACAGGCATTATTCTCTCTTCCTATTATTCATATAGAGAATAATGCCTATGCAGGTGTGTGTTATGTTTGATTCAGTATTCAGACTGCCCACACACAGAGTGAGTGCC
The DNA here is from genome assembly GCA_016271365.2 of Neoceratodus forsteri. Classification (NCBI taxonomy): domain Eukaryota; kingdom Metazoa; phylum Chordata; order Ceratodontiformes; family Ceratodontidae; genus Neoceratodus; species Neoceratodus forsteri. Next base: position 417,177,406 of record CM028136.1, read on the forward strand.
AATGAGGTGGCGCATTAAGTGAGAGTGACAGAAAATGCCGTAATAACCCATTGTATGAGTTATTATGGCATTTGAAACATGGATCAACTCTGTGAATTACAGGGGATCACCAGTAATTTTATATATATATGTAACCCCCCTACAAATGGGGGTTCCCAAGAAGTCTTCCTTGAGCTTGCCTGGGTGTTCAATGCCAGGCTGGTGTTTTGCATTTTAGCAGTTAAACGTTATTGCCAGAGAGTGCTTGTAAAGCCTTTGTGTACTGTCTCTTTAAGGGCTGCCTAGATTGCAGTTATAATTAATCTGGGAGGGGGACTGAGTGTTTCCATGCTCGAGTCCCACCCGGGCTGCCTGACAATCACTCTGTTTCTGCCATTGCTAATTGCGTAGAAGGAGCTCTGTTAAAAGATTTACTTGTTGGCCGATTATCTATTAGAGCAGTAAAGATATTGTAGTTTTTCTTATCTGCCTTCTTTGCAGCATGGACAGTTTCTGCTTATCACCACCATTTTAGTCCTGGACTGCCGAATTGGACCAATCAGTACCTTTGGGGACCCTAAAATGGAGCCTGTCCCCACGGGCTTTGTAGGAATTGTAATTTTGGGCTTTTGGTGCCTAATTGAGCCTGGAGGGGGAGCCCTTATGTGACTGACAGACAGATCAGCCAACCAAACCTTTTGGATCCTAGGGAAAGTCCCAGGCTCGCTGCAGTTTGGGTCAGAGCTAAGTGGGGAAATGAAGAAGCAACAGCTTGAGACAGTTGAGCAGCCGTGCTGCGTAGTTTCACGTGGGAGAGCTGTGGAAGGCTTGGGTTTGGCCTGCTTGTTTGTCTGCTGCCCCTGAGAGGGAGAAGAGAATTATTTCAGACTGAATCAGAGTTTGTGAGAATGAAGTAAGCCACTGAACTGTGACCAGGCTCATACCTGAAGAAGACCAAAGATTTGCTGAATGCGCTCTGCCTGTCAGGACTTCCAGCCACCTCTGAATCCCAGTTTGTGCAGAGACTCTGTAATGGCGACCGGATAGTAATCTGCCTGGTACAGTGGAATTTCCTTACATGTAAATGTGCTGTGTGCTGATAGTGGGTCGTGATTTGGTTCCCCACTGTGTGAATTGTGTTCTGCTTGCTGGAGGCAGCATCCAGCTCCAATGGACTAAATCCATTTGCATCTCTATTTGGCCTGGGCCTTGCCATACTGGCCCAGCCTGAATACCCGCTGCACAGAAAAAAACATCGACGAGAGACCAGCCTGGGGATCAGCCCCTGCTCAATGTTTGAACCGGAATGATGCCTCGGTGATTTGTGTGGGCCCTGCTTCTCCTGGCACTCCAGCTCATCAACCTGCAGTCTCCATTTCATCCTATCTGTGTCCTGTACTGGGTATCATGAGTAACCATCAGGGTAGCTCCCTGCAATAACAGCTAAATCTAAAAGTGTTGTCATCTGATTGCCTTGTTGTCTTTCTTTCAGGAACTGAGCCCTCCGGCTCCGGATTAAAAATAGTGTGTATTGTGCATGTTGCTTTCCTCCATCACAGGGCCCCAACCAGCTGCAACACCGGCCTACCACAGACAATGTTCCTGGCTAGCTCACATCTTCCCCACCTGGGTACCCAGAGTGTGTGAATTTGTAGGGACTCTGAAGTGCATGCATAATTGTCTAATTGATATAGTATTTAAGCCAATCAACCTGATTACACCCCTCACTTGTTCAATTCCCCTAAATAAATCAGATCTAACTCTTTTTGCACTTAACCTGACTGTGGTTCCAGTTTGTGCCAAAAGTATTGTACTGTTGCTGTTTGCTGTGCTTAACCTTGTTTTACAGGGAGTCTCCAGGGTCAAGCTAGAGGAACCAGCCCTGGTGGTAAGTGCAAACAGTGGGGGCAACTGCATAGTGAGCAAGAGTCATTGTGAAAGTGATTATTGTGCATTGTCCTGACCACTAGAAGGGAAAAAGGGGGGTTACAGTGTCCCAAAGGGCTCTACCCAGGTTAGCTTGACCAATAACAACCCTGACCTCCAGGTGGAGGCACCTGTTTCATTACCCAGGCCCCTTAACCAGTCACTAGCCCGGCAAGCAGGGGTAGTAGCCCTTGGGATAGCGCTACCTAGGGGTTACATCTTGGAAGCACCACTGGGATTAGCATCTTCTAGTGGCCAGAGGAGGGAATTACCCCCTTTATTTTCAGAACTGGTGAAAAAATGGAAGAACTTGCTATGCCTAAGCTCAAAATCGCCCCCATAAGCTGTTAGTATACCGAATGATGGGGTGGAGTGAGGCTGAGGGGGTAGATCCCCAACAGGCCCTCCTGTTAATGGATGTCCCATTAGTGACCACTAATGATGTTATTGTAGAAGCTATGGAGCATGTTAAGTGTTTGGGAAAAGCTGAAGTGGAGGGGAGGGATTCAGATCTGTTGGACCAGACATGGTAGTTTTACTCTCTTACAGCTTCCCTATAGATCCAGAGAAGGTACCCTCTGTTATTCTGTCTGAAGGGGCCCAGAAGGGGTGGAGTGTCATCCACTTACACAGTGATCCAACTACCCCGGGTGGGTTCCCCAGTACAGAGGATTCAAGGACAAGCTGCTTAAGCTGTTAGCTTCTGAGGGGTGAACCGCCCAAGAGTTAATGAAGGTGCTAGACCTTTCTGAAGAGCCCACACCATTACAGTCCCTGATAGCATCTCCTGCCTCCTCTAAGGGTTTCCCCGTAGTCACCTCCCCCATAGTAATCTCATCTGTGCACCTGGAGTCTTACCGTCGACTTAGACTTTTCCCGGGTACGGTCCCAGTGCCTGTAGGGGAGGATGACCTGGAAACATGGATAGACTATCCTACCCCCCTGGTCAAGGAGTGGCAGTGCTCTAAGGGGGAGAAAAGAAATAGACTCATGGAAAGTTTGAGGGGTCCTGCACTGGAGGCCATTCGCTTCCTATGAGCCACTAGCCCGGAGGCTACTGAGGCTGAGTACCTCTCCGCATTGGAGGGAGTTTTTGGAAGTACTGAGTCAGGGGATGATTTACTGTGGAAATTTAAATCTGCCAAGCAATGGAAGAATGAGAAGTTGTCTATGTTTGTTACCAGAATTGAGAGGGCTCTGCAGAGGGCCCACAGAAAAGGAGGGGTGCCTGCTAAGAAACTGAATCGGGTCAGATTGAACCATATTCTCAAGTCAGCCAGGTACTCTAGTGTGATGATGCTAAAACTTAAATTGCAAGACAGGAAGGCTAATCCTCCCGAGTATTGTCACCTCATGAAAAAGATTCATGAGGCAGAGAATGATGAAGAGGGCTGGGAGCCCTATGCTAGGGTTGTTTGTACCTGCCAGACCCTGAGAGAAGTGATGAAGATGAGACACAGCAGATGAGAGAGTTGATTAAAGCATTAACAGAGTTGAGGGTCAACCAACAAGCCACCAAGGTGGCCAGAGATCCTGACCTCTACCAGGCACCCCCTAAGTTAAAAAGTGGGGCGGGGGTGCATGTTGTCTCTTTGTAAACCCAGACTGAGGGTAAACTATTGGAGGAAGTACAAGGACTGATAGCCATGGTGAGGGATTTACTACGAGCCACACACACCCCTAAACTTGGTAGAGGTCCAGAAGATCAGGAACGCAAGTTGCAAGTCTAAGAAGGGCCTCAAGGTGCCCGTGATGTACCCAAGCAGGGAGAAGACCCCCATCACTCAGAGACTCTAGAGAACCCAGTTTTTGCTACCACTGCAGGGAGGACGGGCACACCCATTTCTGTTGTTGTTCACCGAATAATCTAAGAAAGGTTACCACAAGACTATTAGCCTTGATTCGATGGAACAAAAACCAGCCACCAAGTGGAGCTGCTCGAAAAAGTTACTCTTTAAAGGCCACTGCCAAGTCGACATCCAAGCCTGCAGCACCTGAATGGTCTGAGGTGGTGGGACCTTCAATGGAAACTACAGTAAAGGTGAATGGTGTGTCCACCCGAGCCGTGCTTGACAGTAGGTCTCAAGTGACTATAGTGTTCCAAGACTGGTATCGAAAGCACCTGCCTGATGTGCCTCTACAACCCTTGGAAGGCTTGCATGTGTAGGGGCTGAGCGAGAAGTCTTATCCATACTCAGGGTATATTTGGATCTGGCTGTCTTTCCCTACCTCCGTAGCTGTAGTAGATGAACAAGTTGAGACACTGGACTTTGTGTGTCCCCCTACTGGACTGCATGATGGGATTCCCCTGTTAATTGGGACAAATGCCCATATGTTTGGGAGACTGGCACAACTCTGTCACGAGAAACAAGGGTGATGGACTGGCAGGGCCCTGAGAATTCTGGCTATGATGAAAAGGGCCTATGATTTGCAACAGAAACCCGAGGAAGTAGACCAGGATGAACCGGTGGGTATCATGTGGAAGAAGGACCCCAACTCAATGGTACTGGCCACTAACACTCAGTGTACTATTCAGGGGGAGGGCCACCTCCGGAAAGATGTCAAGAACAAAATACTGATGTTGGATGCGCGAGGTGATGAAACATTGCCAGAAGGATTATTGGTCAAACCCTGCATCTTGCCTGCTCATGCCCAAGCCTATGCACGACAAGTGATGGTCCAGATTCAAAATGTGTCAGATCGGGAAATCCGGGTGAACAGAGGGTGCACCTTAGCTATAGTACACTGTGCAGACACTGCTGTATTGCCCAGCAACAAGTGATCTGGTGAGAAGGGAGGAGTGACCCTGGACTTGATTGATTTTGGTGACTCCCTGTTGCCAGCTGAATTGAGGACTAGAATTAGCAAGAAACTAACCCAGAGAGACCAAGTGTTTTTGTTAAAAGAATGGGACGTGGGATGTATCCAGGACACAGAGCATCACATATGCCTGCATAATGACCGGCCATTTAGAGAGAGATCCTGATGCCTCGCCCCAGCAGACATAGATGATGTGAAGAGACACCTGCAGGAAATGCTCGCTGCTGGGATGATACAAGAGTAAAGGAGCCCATATGCCTCTCCCTTTGTGGTCATATGCAAGAAGAATGGGTCTGTGAGGATGTGTGTTGATTATCGAACCCTGAACCGGTGGACCATCCCAGACTAATACACCATGCCCAGTATACAAGATTCTCTGGACTGCTTGAATGGGAGCAAATGGTTCTTGGTGTTGGATCTTCACAGCGGATACTACAAGATTCCAATGGCCCTGGAGGACCATGAGAAAACCGCATTCATTTATCCTTTGGGGTTCTATGAATTTCTGAGGATGCCACAGGGGATATTGGGTGCCCTAGACACCTTTCAGCGACTGATGGAACGTACGGTGGAAGATATGAATTTGCTGGAATGCCTGGTTTACCTGGACAATGTCATTGTGTTTGGGAGTACATAAGAGGAGCATGAGACCTGACTGTTTAATGTCCTAGACTGACTGGAAGACTTCGGCTTCAAGTTGTCCATTGATAAGTGCCAGTTTTTCCAAACGTCCGTGAAGTATGTGGGGCACATTGTATCTACGAAAGGGATAGAGACTAATCCCAGTATGGTTGAATCACTGACTACTTGGTCCCAGCCCCATAATTTGAAAGAACTACAATGTTTCCTAGGGTTCTGTGGCTACTGCCGTAGGTTCATAAAAAGACTATTCAAAGGTGATTCACCCACTCTTGAACCTTACCCAGGGTTACCCTCCTACCAATTATAAATACAAAAAAGGGGCCATCAAAGAACCAGAGAAAGCATACTTCCACTCAGGTGAACTCTTCAGGCCCCGCCGGACACCCAACTGGGAAGCAGCTTTCCAAGAAGTCATACACCAGTTCACCCATACCCCCATTCACACATATGCTGACCCCACCAAACCCTATGTGCTGCATACAGATGCTAGTCTGCAGGGTCTAGGAGCTGTGCTGTATCAAGACCATGAGGATGGTTTGAGACCAGTGGCTCTTGCCAGTAGGAGCTTGACCCCCGTCAGAATGAAACTACCCTGTGCATAAGTTGTAGTTCCTTGCGCTAAAATGGGCCATCATCGACCAGTTTCATGAATAATTCTATGTGGCAGAAATTATGGTGAAGATTGACAATAACCCATTAACCTATGTACAGACTTCAGCTAAGTTAGTTACCACTGGGCACCATTGGCTTTCCGCCTTATCAGCCTATGATTATGCTGTTGAATACAGGCCAGGAATGAAACATATTGATGCTGACACCTTGTCATGAAGGCCAGTTTCCAAGAGTGATTGGGTCAGGTTGTCTGAACCTGACATTAGAGCCTTGTGCCAAAAGTTTGACTGAGATGAACAGATGTCTGCAGACACAGTGGACTGTTTAGTAGATTGCTTGGACCTTCTTGATACCTGCATACTGGCTGCTTATTGCCACTTCTCAGCTCTAGATATTAGTGCACTACCTCAATTTGACAATGATAGCATTCAGTGGGCTCAATCCCAAGATCCTATGATTCAGCCAGCGCTTGATGCCCTGCGTGCGGTGAAAGATGTGTCAAAATCGCGTTCCCCTGACTTGCGGACTGCTCTATTGTATTAAAGAAGGTGCCAGGTTGAAGTTGCTCAATCAGTTGTTGTATAGAGAGACAGTAGATCATAGTGGCCAAGTAGACAAGCAACAATTGGTCCTGCCCACGGCCTTTAGATAGTTGGTACTGAGGACCCTCCACAATCACATGGGGCACCTCGGTATTGACAGAAGCCTTGACCTGGTACAATCTCGCTTCTACTGGCCCAAAATGGGGGCTGATGTTGAGCACCATGTAAAGACTTGTAGTCACTGCCTGCAAAGAAAAGTCTTGCCTCAGATGGATGCCCCCCTTGTTAATATTACTACTAGCACCCCCATGGAACTAGTCTGCATAGACTTCTTGTGTTTATACCTGATCAGCAAAATATTGGCAATGTGTTAGTGGTTACGGATCACTTCACATGGTATGCACAAGCTTTCCCCACCAAAGATCAAAAGGCTTCTACTGTGGCCAAGGTGCTAGTGGAAAATTTCTTCGTCCACTATGGTGCCCCCCAGCGGATCCACTCTGACCAAGGCAGAGACTTTGAGAGTCAACTAATCAAAGAAATGCTCTCTGTGGGTGGTGTGGAGGTCAAGAACCACCCTCTATCACCCGCAGGGAGACCCTCAACCTGAACGTTTTAACCGCCCCTTTCTAGACATGCTCAGCACCCTCCATCCAAAAGGCAAGCATAAATGGAGCCAGCAGATTAGCACCTTGGTACACGCATACAATTGCACAAAAAATGATGCTACTGGGTTCTCCCCGTACCACCTCATGTTTGAGAGGGAGGCCTGACTGCCAGTTGATGTCTGTTTTGGGGTCTCTCCAGATGGGGTCTGAGCTGAAAACTATCTGCAATATGTACAGAAACTGAAAGCTCAGTTGAACCATGCCTATCAACTGGCCCAGACAATGGCAGCCAAGAGAAATCTAGCCAACAAAGAGAGGCATGATAAAAAAGTAAAGGCTCAAGAACTTCGACCCGGAGACCGTGTGTTGTTACTCAATTTGGGACTGCATGGCAAACACAAAATTACTGATCGGTGGCACCATCTTCCCCATGTAGTAGTAGGAAAGTTGGATGATTTACCTGTGTACAAGGTGCACCCAGAGAATAACTCCAAAGCTGTCAAGACCATGTACTGTAACCACTTGCTGCCTATCGGCCAAGTCATAATTGAGGCTGAACCATCAGAAATTGATTCCCCTGGGCCAGTGACTCATGCTGCTGCAAGAAAGAGACAGAGTCTACCTGTCCCAGTGGTCACAGATTTGAGGTTTCTCTCGCCGCAGGTACAGACTGATAGTGACCGCCAGTCTACCTCTGATGATAGTGAGCGTGTTAATGTCTATTACCCCTCCTATGAATTGAGTGAGTTATTTCGAGGAAATCCTATGCTGAATCATGGGGATGAAACTGGGCCTTCTGGACTGCCTAACCCCCTCCCAGCTTCGTCCTTGGAGTCAATGCTCCCTGAAAGTGAAGTGCAAAGTATTACATCTGAGGCTGCAGACTCCCTGTGTTTTGTGGAACTGTGTGAATTGCCCGGAGAAGGGGCTGATAGTCTGAGTCTCCCTGGTGACACACCAGAACTTGAAGAACAGTATGAGAGGGCTGAAAGCCCCCTTTCAGTGCCCCAAATCCAAACTGTGCCAGAACTTTCTCAAAGTGGGTCACGTGTTGTGGAACCAGAGCCTACAGATCAAGGAGCTGACCGTGCTTCAAAATCGGACATTCCCTTCCAAGCAGAGGCACCCCTCATAAGTGACAAAAGCTCCAAAACTAGTGCCAAAAGTACAGGGACTGTGGTTGTTCCCCATAGAAAGACTGGCCGAGCTCTCAAGACAGTAGTGCGCTTCAGTTATGATTCTCCTGGGAAGCCAGTGGATTTGCCTCTCATTGTAGTCCACAAAGGTGTTTATGTTTCTCAGACCTCACTACCCAAACTGAGCTTGAGTGCCAATTCCAGGTTGATTGTTCTTCTTTCTCAGTATGGTACCCCTGCCCCATCCAGACCCAGGTTAGCTGATAGGGAAGGGACCCCTCTTACATAGTTTAATGTACAAGAAGTTATAACATGAGACAATACTCTAATGTTCAGGGTGTAATACTGATTCCTTTATGATTATCCTATGTATGAAGCAATGCATAAGTAATGTTATTATGGATATGGTATAGTGAGCTATGTTGAAATGTATAGTAATGTGACAAGTTATGTTAATTAATGAATCAGATAGTATTTGCATAGCATGCTAATGTTATATATGTCTCGTTTATGTTGCATTTTCAGTATTATGATGGTACAGACTTGATGCGGATGCCAAGTTTTCTCCAGGCAGGGAAGGGTGTAACACCCCTACAAATGGGAGTTCCCAAGGAGTCTTCCTTGAGCTTGCCTGGGTGCTCACTGCCAGGCTGGTGTTCTGTGTTTTAGCAGTTAAATGTTATTGCCAGAGAGTGCCTGTAACGCCTCTGTGTACTGTCACTTTAAGAGCTGCCTAGATTGCAGTTATAATTAATCTGGGAGGGGGACTGAGTGTTTCCATGCTTGAGTCCCACCCCGGCTGCCTGACAATCGCTCCATTTCTGCCATTGCTAACTGTGCAGAAGGAGCTCTGTTAAAAGATGTACTTGTTGGCTGATTATCTATTAGAGCAGTAAAGCTATTGTAGTTTTTCTCACCTGCCTTCTTTGCAGCATGGACAGTTTCTGCTTATCACCACCATTTTGGTCCTGGACTGCCGAATTGGACCAATCAGTACCTTTGGGGACCCTAAAATGGAGCCTGTCCCCAAGGACTTTGTAGGAATTGTAGTTTTGGGCTTTTGACGCCTAATTGAGCCTGGAGGGGAGCCCTTGTGTGACTGACAGATCAGCCAACCAAACCTTTTGGATCCTGGGGAAAGTCCCAGGCTTGCTGCAGTTTGGGTCAGAGTTAAGTGGGGAAGTGAAGAAGCAACAGTTCGAGACAGCCGAGCAGCCGTGCTGCATAGTTTCACGTGGGAGAACTGTGGAAAGGCTTGAGTTTGGCCATATTGTTTGTCTGCTGCCCCTGAGAGGGAGAAGAGAATTATTTCAGACTGAATCCGAGTTTTTGAGAATGAAGTAAACCACTGAACTGTGACCAGACTCATACCTGAAGAAGACCGAAGATTTGTTGAATGCGATCGGCCTGTCAGGACTTTCAGCCACCTCTGTACTCCCGGTTTGTGCAGATACTCTGTAATGGCGACCGGATAGTAATCTGCCTGGTACAGTGGAATTTCCTTACATGTAAATGTGCTGTGTGCTGATAGTGGGTCGTGATTTGGTTCCCCACTGTGTGAATTGTGTTCTGCTTGCTGGAGGTGGCATCCATCTCCAATGGACTAAATCTGTTTGCATCTCCATTCGCCTGGGCCTTGCCATACTGGCCCAGCCAGAATACCCGCTGCACAGAGAAAACCATTGATGAGAGACCAGCCTAGGGATCAGCCCCCCTGCTCAGTGTTTGAACAGGAACGATGCCTCAGTGATTCGCGTGGGCCCTGCTTCTCCTGGCACTCCAGCTCATAAACCTGCAGTCTCCATTTCATCCTGCCTGAGTCCTGTACTAGGTATCATGAGTAACCATCAGGGTAGCTCCCTGCAACAACAGCTAAATCTAAAAGTGTTGTCATCTGATTACCTTGTTGTCTTTCTTTCACGAACTGAGCCCTCCGGCTCTGGATTACAAATAGTATGTATTGTGCTTGTTGCTTTCTTCCATCACAGGGCCCCAACCAGCTGTGATGCCGGCCTACCCCGGGCAACATTCCTGGCTAGCCCACCTCTTCCCCACCTGGGTCCCAGAGTGTGTGACTTTGTAGAGACTCTGAAGTGCATGCATAATTGTCTAACTGATATAGTCTTTGAGCCAATCAACCTGATTACTCCCCTCACTTGTTCAATTCCCCTAAATAAATCAGATCTAACTCTTTTTGCACTTAACCTGACTGTGGTTCCAGTTTGTGCCAAAGTATTGTACTGTTGCTGTTTGCTGTGCTTAACCTTGTTTTACAGTTAGTCTCCAGGGTCGAGCAAGAGGAACCAGCCCTGGTGGTAAGTGCAAACAGTGGGGGCAATTGCATAGTGAACAAGGGTCATTGTGAAAGTGATTATTGTGTATTGTCCCAGCCACTAGAAGGGAAAAAGGGGGGTTACAGTGTCCCGGAGGGCTCTGCTCAGGTTAGCTTGACCACTAACAACCCTGACCTCTGGGTGGAGGCACCCGTTTCATTACATAGGCCCCTTAACCTGTCACTAGCCCGGCAGGCAGTGGAAGTAGCCCTTGAGATAGCACCATCTAGGGGTTATATATATATATAGATACATGATGGGCAGGAGTGGGATATAGCAGGCAAAGTCTCCATTTTACCTAGTTCCAAACTCCACCTATGGGCCATATTTTCCTATGGCTCAAATACACGAAAATTGGCATTAGCAAACTCAGAAAAATGATACCTGAAATGAAGCTGAGTGCTGACCTCCCAGAATCCAAATACATAGTTAACTAAAGCACTTATGAAGTAGGTTTCCAAAAAAATGATTGATGCCAGTGTGCTCCACCCCCACCAGCACCCCAAAGTGCAACAGATGTCAGGACATTGTAAAGTATAAATAATTTTTCCACTTTGTCAGAGCAAAAGTAGATTTAAAACATGTGAGTTCCTCATCAGAGGCTGCATCTTTAGCCATACACAGACCTACTGTTGTGACACAAGAAGTACAGTAGTTCATATGCAATCGTCAAGCACAACCAATGCTGTAAACCCTGAAGTCACCTTAGCAACTTTTAACCACAGTCCTAAACAATGAACCAGGTTTTAAACTGTTTGGCAACAATTGATATTTCAACCAAAATGTTACTGCAAACATATACAATCAGCACCAGCTTTCAACAAAAAGCCTCAAATTCATGTCCTGTACAACTCATCTTCTGAAAGGGACTAAACATTGCCTTCATACTGTTCAACTGACACCTTTGCTCCGTGTCACATTAACAACAGTTAGAGCTATTGCAATTTCAAAAACTATTGTATAGAATTTCCAATGTGGTCCTACTTTTGGAAAAATGCCCCCTTTAAACAATGCTGTTGCACTTCAAAAGAAAAAAAACTTTAACCTGTTAATCAATCAGTAAGTACCCCTTTACCTTATATTTGCAAAAGCCATAAGAGATCCATATTCTAAGCTGACTGTGATCACTGTGCATACAGGAACACTACGTAGAAAATAACAGACAGCCTGTTTGGGGCTATATTCTGACAGTTAGCATGTACCAACCAGAACATACTAACTGTCTGAGCAGGGATCTGTGGTGCTCAGTAAACAGTGACAATGCACTGCACTGACATCGCTCCAGGTGGACTATGGCCAGATGGAACTAGGCCAAATGGGATAGTGCTAGGGTTCCTGTGAGCCATAGTCAGTCCTAACATAGTAATGGGCCTATTGGCATGCAGTATGCTAAAGGTCATTTGCATACCCATTATGGGCTCATTAACATATCACACAATGCCACCATGAAACCATTGTGGTGGTATTGTCTAGAGCTCTGCATCCTCTTTCTGACTTCTGCTCCCGATGACCTGTGTGTCAGCCCATTAAATGTAGGTAGGTACATAAAGGCATCCATACATCAACTTGGGCACTAATATGCTAAAACACCAGTACATGGGGTATATCGTGTAAATAACCTATATACACACAGAGAGCAACATGTGCAGAATTCCTCCATAAGGTGAATAAATACATATAGGATAAAGTATGGGGTGCAGTGTGTTACGAGAATTTAACACACACCTGAGTTGTTGGATGGCACATAAACCCCAAGGGCGCAGCCCGAGTGGTTTATGATAGCCATCCAACAACGAGGGTGTGTGTTAAATTGAGTGAAACACACTGCACCTATATTTGTTTTATATAATTGAAGGGTGACTTTTTTTCTGTTGAGATTTGACTTTCAAAAAAGAACTGGAATCTTACCTTGTGGAGATGAAACGCTTTAATTTGACTGAGAAACAGAGAACTGTGCTTGAACATTAACATTTTATTATTGAACTGGTAATCAGAATGAACAGAATAAACAATAAAGAGTCTAGAACTGTGCAGATGGTTGTGGTGGAGTTTCATGTTGCAACGTCCGTTTTGCAGTGATGTTGTCGTTTGACCTGCAGAGGAAAGGTTAGGGTTGAAAGGGAGAGAAGTTAGGGATCATGGCAAAAGTCTGAACTGTAGAAGTCTGATTTGATAGAGCAAAACGTTATATGTGTTACTTAAATGAAAGTGCCATTGTTTTGAATTAGGAAAAATACCTTAATCGGAGGTGTCTTGAGTCCTCGATGACTCGCATTATTTTTCTTCTTTGCGGTTTCTGGTTGGAGTTATACATGTTTACTGTGACAGGGCTGTGAAAAATGCAGGCACTCCCAAACATACAGAATGGAGGAAAGGACTGCACTAAGGAGCGAGCAGTGCTAGGTTCAAAAATTAAATGTGGAACAAGAAACAGAGAACCTGCACCTGCTCTAAAACTACAAACAGTGTTTGTGCTCCAAAATTACACCAGCCAGAGAAGCTCATATGTAATGAATCAAGCTTTATTCCATATAAACAGTGTCAAAAAAGGACTCACAAAATGAATAATGTCCCAGAATCCAAGTTCATGATCCAGCAGAGTCCATATAATCCATTAAATCCATAAATGCCAAGACAACAGTGAAACGGCTGGTTAGTGTCCAAACAAGGCAGGCTGAGGTGCGCTCCACCTGGCGTCACCTGATGCATTTTGCACGTGGCGCTGAAAAAGCCAAGTGTGGCAAGCGACAGGTGACATCACGTCAGGGCGACCCCTCGCTCTGAATCACTGGTCTGGCACCGTTTACTGTTGTCGTCAACATAATGGTTAATGGATATGGAACTGCTGAATCGCCGAACAGATGGACGTCGTGTGGAATCGCCACGACACTGTTATGAATAAGCGATTCGTGCTCAAAGTTTCTCTGGCTGGTGTATTCCCCAGGCTTCTTAGTTTAAACGAGTACGGGATACTGTTTCTTATTCGCTTTCAAACATAGCCTGCATGTTGCGGACGCCATTTCATCTTGCTAGTTGGTGAACTGTGGAGATCTGTCTTGCTGTTGGTGAGGAGCAATGGAAGTAGATGGAAGCTGGTGATCAGAGTAAGTTAGGAGATTGCTTATTTCATGCTGCTTATGTTCAGAAAGACTGGAATAGTTGTTAATGGACTGTACATTGCGGTGCTCTGATATCTGCTGCACGTCAGTTGGTGGAATATTATGATCTACCAGTCGTTGTATGGTAGTCTTTCTTGTGCTGTGGTTCATAATTCTTTTTGAGTCGGGAATGCCAGAGTCCATTTTCATGGCATGTATCATTGTTCTAAGTTTATTTATGCCAATATTCATGTTTCGAACCCAGAGAAATGATTCCTTTTTGTTGCTGTTGGGTGCTATGTAAAAGGGAGCATCTGGTTTTAACATTTCTGGTGGCCTCTGAGATTTATAAATATGATATGCTTGTATGGTGTCTCTTTCTGGGTTTTGTGTATTTTTGTAAATTTGTGGATTTATTGGGCGCACATCGTGGGGGTTTTCTCCTGTCCTAGTTTTAGTCTGGCACTCACAATATTCAAGAAAGGTGTTACCATTTGTGTCTATGGTTTCTTGAATGTCTCCCCACTGCAGGTCATAATGTTCCTTTGTGTGCAGTGTGAAGTGGATACCCAGATTAAAAAATAAGAAATTTAGAAGCCCAGTTGGTGTGGTCATATTTAGCGTTTCTGACTTGTATAGTAGTTCTACATCTTCGTCAGTTAACGCTTGGGCTTTGTTTGGCTGATTGCCTTTTCCAGCCTTTTTAAGTTGTTTTTGTTTGGCTGCCAAAGTTTTTTTTGTGTCCACAAATATGTTGTCAGGGCTTTTAAAAATGGAATTTGGGTATTTGTGTGAGGACAAATGTCTCTCGATACTTGCTAATGCCTCGTATGGTGCCTGGATCGTATTCTGAGCCGTCTTGCTTTTTAAATACATAGAGAAAATTTGCTAGCAGTTTGTCTAATTGTGGCAGTTCAAAAGTTTCAAAATTTAGTGGCTGCCCTACCTCAGACAAGTAGGTTGTAAACAATCTGAGGTCGCTTTGTGTTTTATGGATGGTGTTGCGGTTTTCTTGTTCTTGTACAAACTTTTCTCTTTCTCTTTCATCTGCAGTTTGAAATCTGCTGAGCATTTTTTTTTTCTGTTTAAGTGATGTGTGGCTGCTGGAGAATATGTCAGACGGAGATAGCGCCAGTAAGTAGGTGAGTTTTTCTAGTCAGTGGTGTGTGTGAATTGAAACGGACAGTTTAAAGCTCGCACCGTGTTTCTTTAGTTTGTGTCTCGAGCACATTGGTAGGGGAAGGGAGCGTGTGAATGCCGTAACACCTACTCAGGTGTCACGGTATTTAATACACGTTTTTTTCTGTGTAAAAAAAGGAGCCCATTAATTATAAAATGATAATACACATATCTCTGACCAGAAAGACAATCCATTCCCTTTCCTTAGAGTATGTGACAACAACCCTGTTGGTGACTACTGGTGGATCCCCATGACCCCAATCAACCCCCTGATGTCCAACTTCCCCCCTTCCCACCCACTCAGGACCCTCCACCCCAAAACCCTGCTCCCCACCTCACACAGATGCCACCATATGGCATCTGAGATGGTAACCAGCACAGCCCCTCCACTTGCCATTTCGACCACCCACCATCTAAATGACAGGGAGCAATAGCGTGCCTACTGTGCTTTCTAATGTAAGCATATGATTACTCTCTTTCATTCAGATGGTGGTCAACTGAAGTGGGAAGTGGAGGAACTGTGCTGATTTGCATCTCAAGTGCCATATAGTACCCACAGTGTTCAGGGGCAAAGGTAAACTTCTTGTCTTCCAATTACGGTATAGCTTAATATATTTCATCATATTCTCTAAGAAGGTTTCATCAGATAAAATCAGAAGATCCAGTCTCCAGATAGTGATTTCCTCTTCAGCCCCCTCCCGCAAAACAAAAGAAGACACACACAGTCTACCAACCTCGCTACCTCGCTGCAAGACCAGCACACCATTCTCTGTTCCTCTTCATTTTTTATACAGTAACAGCAAAATAAACCAAAACAAAAAGCTACAAAAGGTAAGTGTTGCCAAAAAAGATCATCCATACTCTTTACTAGAAAATAACAGAATCAGTGCTGGCGACATCTAGAGGGGGAAATTAAAGCTGCAGCCTATATTACCTATTGTAGCTAACTAACTACCCCCTTTGTTGATTGGCAGAGTGGCACAAATAAAAACATTTGGTCCTCAAGCATATGTTGTATACATAGAACATGACATGACCTGACTGAAGATAACCTATTTATATTCATTTGAGGTCACTGCTATTAACTCATCTCATTCGTGGCTTTGCCACTTGTGAGCTATCATAGTATCAGTGATCTCCTCAGTCAGGTCATGTTGTATCCCAGATAGATAGATAGATAGATAGATAGATAGATAGATAGATAGATAGATAGATAGAAAGAATATAGTACATGGATGGGAACTTTTCCCCATAGAAAAGGTCATATTTTATTTCCCTGTATACACTGTACCTATGACTAATCTATCAATTGAAAGAATATATATGCACTAATCAAACAATTACAGCTATGTAATTGCACTAATTAAACAACTAATGGGACAATACTGATAACTGTACCTATGACTAATCTATCAATTGAAAGTATATACTTGCACTAATCAAACAATTACAGCTATATACTTGCACTAATCAAACAATCAATGGGACAATACTGATACAATTAACACATCATTAGAAAGCTAGCCAAACCAATTATAAAGCTGTAAAAGGACCTGAAAGAAAGACACAAAACCCGCCCAAACCCAGAAATCCCCCAGACTCCTACCTACACTCACTACACACCATTCTCTCCTTGCTGCAAGACAATTTCAAGTGCCATAATGTGATTGCAAATGCAGTCTCCATAACAATAACCATCCTACTGCATTATATTCAACAAACATCGGGCAAGGGTGAAACACTCAGAAGTATACCCATATGGGGGGCTAATTAGGGCAATAAAGACACTCGCCCTTTGCGCTCCTGGTGTTCTCAGAAGTATACCCATATGGGGGGCTAATTAGGGCAATAAAGACACACGCCCTTTGAGCTCCTGGTGTTATAGCTCTAATTAGCTCCCTCAGTGGGTATACAGCCTTTTATACCACCCTTGCCCATTATTAATTCTAGATATAGATACAGATATAGCTATAGATATGGAGATGGATATAGATATGGAGATGCCTATGGCTATAGATATAGGTACAGATATTTATATAAATATGCCAGTGCAGCAAGGGGAAGAGAAAGGAAGAGCTACTATAGTGCCCCAAAGTATGGGAGCACCACAAACAAATTAAATAAAGTAAAACTGCCCCTCTGGGCCCCGTTCAGTGTGGGCAGCATTAGGGCAGAGTGTGGGGGTTCCCCTTGTGTGTGTACTTCCTCCTCACCCATCACAGAGCAGCTGTTGGTGCAAAAAGAAAAGAAAGTTTTCTTCTGTTGCTACTTGCTCTGATTCTGCAGAATCCCCCCCCACCCAAGCAGGCAGCATGAGCTGTGAGCACCCATGAGCTGAGACTGCTGTCCCTGCCCAGCGTGTGGTGTTTAATTTTAAAAAGGAAAGCCAGAGTCTAGTGGTGTGGTTCAGGGTTCTGGAAGTAGAACCCTGAGTGTAATGTTTTCGAAAAAAATCATTTTTGGCAGACTTGGGACTGGGGCTGAGAGAGATCAGGACGGAAGTGCAGCGGTGACTACAGAGTCTTATCTGTAGGGGTTGAAGTTGGTCTGCTGACTCTGTCTCCCTCTTCAGCCAGTCCTGTAGGTAGCCTGTGTAGTCAGTGCCATGTCATCTGCCATAAAGTGTGTAGTGTGGCGGTCGGAGAGAAGCGGTCATACAATCTCAGTGTGGGCTCTATACAGCCCCATTTTTTGTTTTAATAAAAAGTTAATTAAAGTTGGTCCCACAGCGACGGCGTGTGGAAGAGCTGCATCTTCTGAGAGTCAGCATCAGGGCAAAGCATCGGATCATATCAAGGCCCAAAGGACAAGGACCTCTCAGCATCTGCAGCCATCCCTTCCACTGCCAGTAACCTCCCACCTCCCCTCTGCACTGTCTTCACCCCAGGTATGGGGAGGTGAGTCAGCCGCAGCACCATCAACCAGGTGCTGACAACCAGCAAGCTTAAATTAAATAATTTAAAATTGGGAGAGTGCCCGGGGCACAAGGTGAAACCGGCTGGGAGCTGAGAGAAAGGGCGGGGAAGAGGGCCAGAATTGTAAAATATAAATATTCATTGAGTGCAGAAACACCCATAGGAGGGGCCAGGTCATAGAAGTCCTTAGTAAAAATCATAAATATTTATAAGGGGATTCCCGGTGGTGGAGCTAAGGTGTGGCAAGGGAAGAGTCAAGGGCAGAAAGGTCCTGCCAAGTTTAAATAAAGCTTTAAAGGGGTGACTCCTTGGGGAGAGTTTAAAAGGGCCTGATAAGTCCTGTAACCTAGAGGGGCCCCATGGAGGCAAACAAAGGAAGGGCTGACAAGCCCAAGTGCCCTGTATATCCCGGTCACACCTTAGTCCCTGAGCTACTGGAAAAGGGGTTTAGCAGCCTAGATTTAGAGTGGTTGGTTCTGGGACCCCTGTAGTTTTGTTTGAGCTCTGGGACAGTGACTGAGGTTGCATTCGTGGGGAAGGGGTTTTTAAAATATTTCCCACCTCTAGACTGCCCATAGAGGTGGCTGAGGTAGGAGTTGGCGAGCAGTTCCCTAATTGGGCTAACATTAGGGCAAGAGGGCATTTGGTGCATTTTAGAGTGGCAATGTGTCCAAGACTGTACATGAACTGTGTTTATTCCCTGAAAACTGCCTGAACTGTATTTATTGCCTGTAAACTGCCTGAGCTGTGTTTTTTGCATACTACTGCCCCTAGAATTGTCAATTGCCCTTTGGAACTGGTCAATTGCTCCGAAAATGGTCATTTGCCGCTGGAACTGGCAATTGCCCCTTGGAACTGGTCAATTGCCCTGAAACTGGTTATTTGCCCCTGTTACTTGCAGTTGCCCCTTGGAACTGGTAAATTTCCCCAAACCTGGTTATTTGTCCTTGGAACTGGCAATTGCCCCTTGGAACTGGTCAATTGCCCCAAAATTAGTTATTTGCCCCTGCTTCTGGCAAATTGCTCCTGGAACTGAATAATGGCCCCTGGAACTGGACAATTGCCCCAAATCAGGATATTTGCTCCTGCTTCTGGCAAATTGTTCCTGGAACTGAACAGTTGTCTCAGGAATTGGTTAACTGCCCCTGAATGGGTCCCGAGTGTACCAACCACCTCTGATTGCCTTAGAACCATGCATCTGGACTCAATTTTCTGCCACTACACCAAACTGAAAGTACTGTATGCCAATTCCAAACTGCCTCAGGTTGTTTACCTGTGATTGCAATCATATCTCATTAGAATCAGTCTCCATCTAGCAGAGAAAAGATCCTACAGTTTCATTTTTCACCACCATTTTCCAGCTTCTGTACATGTGATCTTGGTCGGAGTCTTCTTCGTCCAGAGTATGCTAGTTTTGGAAGAACCATATTGATGTCCCATTTGTTATTTTCCACTGTCCCCAGTTCATCTAAGTCCAGTGTGATCCACGGCTGCTGATTCGTTGTTTTTCCTGGTTCTTGTTCCAAACACTTGGAGAACTTCTGTCTTCATCCAGCTTTCTATGCCCATTTTGTTATTTTTCTTCTCTTTTAGGTGTCCCCATTTCATCCTGGTTGCATCCTTATTCCTGCTTGCATGAGACATTCTCTTTACTCATCTGATCCCGGCAGCCCACCAGTGGATTTGTGCTGTAGACTCAACAGCAGCTGATATTATCCCTGGCAGTCCTTTGGCGAGGTGGTGTCAGATATCTTCTTCTGCTCATCTGGTCCTGGCAGCCCACCAGCAGGTTTGTGCCACGGAATCTCCAGCAGCTCATCTTGTCCCTGGCAGCCCATTAGCAGGGTGGTGCCAGACATTCACTTTGGCTCAACTCGTCCCTGCAGCCCACCACAAGGATTTGTGCCTAAGTACCATCTACAGTTCTTCTGCTTTCTGGCAGCCCACCAGCAGGTTTGTGTTAGAATCATGTCCATTTGGCTTTTCTGCTTCTGGCAGCCCACCAGTGGGTTTGTGCCAGAATCTTGTTCCGTTTGACCCTTCTTTCTTTCTGGCAGCCCACCAGTGGGTTTGTGCTAGAATTTTGCTCAGTTCATTCTTCTGTTTTGGCAGCCTAAGACAGTGGGTTTTATGCTGATGAACTCATGGTCTGTTTAACAAATCTCTCATATTCCAATGGCCTCCCCTAAGCCTGCACTTAAGTGCCAGTTTTGTGCTTTCCAGGATCCCTCATCTTCATTCCCTTTTCTTCTTCTTCATCTCATCCTCAGCTTGTGCGCATGAAGATTCTTGCTGGCAGTGGACTCTGACGTGTTCTTTACTGACTGAAATTGTCGTAATCCTAGTGTGTGTTACAATACTATAAGAGCCCTGGGCTAGCAATTGTCTCACTGCGATATGTTAGAGTGCTAAGTTCAGTATAGAAAGTATAGTGGCCTTAGGCCAAGGTGCACCTTTTGGATCTTACAGTACGTTTTAGAGTTCATGTTAGATATTTACATTTTATTACTGTCTAGATGACAATGCTAACCATACTCCTTGTTATTATCACTGTTTGTGTTTTCCTCTATGACCACGTCCTCCTTCTCCACCTGTCAAATAAACATCTTTGTTTCATCGGACCTCTGTGTATGGCTCCTGCTTCTCCTTGTCGGGTGCCTCCATCAACCCACCTAGGAACCTACTGGTGCTAGTAGTAAGACTGTTACATACACATCTCAGAGTGAAGAACCAAGAAGCCTACCAGAGCACCACACTAGCATGGGAATGGGAATGGTGATTCATTATAAAAACTATCTGGGAGGTGGGAGGAAGTGTGAACTTATGGCACAGTGGGTGGGGGAGGGAGTTTTTGCCTTTGCTTCGAAAAGTGTACACACCTGTTGGCATGGAAAGTCCCCTGATGGCTGGGAAAGTGTGGTTTTCCAGGGTATTTACAACAAGTAGCCCACACTCAACCTGGAAATATCAATTTAATAAACTCTTTCAGTAATACTACAAGCTGAATAAATAATGTATCCCCTAACTAGCCTGGACAACTTCCAAGGAAACTCACTACTTGTTACTAACTTCATTTTGAAGAAATAATACTCAGCCTGATGATAGTCTCTGCTAGACTCTGTATTCCAAGATTTCTTTGCAGGTATCTTTTGCAGTTCAGCAGCAGTTACAAATCAAATGCAGCCCATTCTTTTGCCATTTATTTCTTATTCACCTATGCCTGAGCTGTCAAGTCAAGCAAACATTCACTCTGCCAAAAAACATACAGTAAGAGCGGATGGCTTAGGGAAGGGACAGCCTGCCAATCTAAATTCTAATATAATTACTGGTGATCCCTTTATCACATGATTAACAGGCTTCTTTCAAATGCAATAATAACCAGAAAACCGGTTATTATGGTGTTTTGCTTTAACTGACCTGTCAGTTCCACTTGCTGTGCTACCTCATTAGCTCTTATTTTGGGTGTGGGCAGGCTGAACAGCTCTGTGGACATGGCGGCTCTGTTTGCCACTTAGCAACGAGCTGCTAGTACGAGACTGTCAAGTCTCACATTCTCATTATTATTATTTTATATTTATCTGGTTAATTCTACCTTTACATTTTAAAAACTTGCATCTGGTTGAGCCTGCTGTTCATCAGCTTCGGGAGATATTGTGAGCAGGAATGGGGCCATGGCTTACTGCCAATGATTATGATTCCACGCTGTAAGTTAAAACAAAAAAACAAAAACAAACACATACTGGAGGGGGAGTGTGTGTGTGTGTGTGTGTGTGTGTGTGTGTGTGTGTGTGTATGTGTGTGTGTAAAACAAACACATACTGGAGGGGGAGTGTGTGTGTGTATGTGTGGCAGAGGGACTGAGTAAGAGGCAGCAGGGCTTACAGCAGAACTACAGCTTCTTCAGTAACTTTCTGTAGCATTGACAACCTGCAAAAGTAATTATAAAAATAAATGCTATGGGACTGTGATGATATGAATTTTGTTTACACATCCTCAGTATGTGATGACCTTATAAACCTCTCAAACATTGCTCTCAAGGTGTATGGGTCACCACACACCTCGGGTGTGTAAAAAAATCCTTACAAAATAGGCTTTGAATTGTCTGTGTCCTGATTGATTGAAAGGTACCTCTGGCAGTGTCCTTATAAGAACAAAATGTGCCAACCAGCACCTCTTCAGCCAGTCAGGGCAGAGAACAACCAATATCATTGTGCCAACCTCCCATTTGCCCTCCAACCTGCAGACTGGTGCTCGCCTCCTGTCATCCCCAAACCTGCAGATGAACCTCCCCCCAGCCAAGTACACAGCTGCATTTTAGGAACCAGTTGAGTTTCATAGAAAAAAAAAGACATCTTAAAATTAACTGAACTAACCGCTCAGTACTCTTGTTGATAACATTTTTTGGTGGGCCGGTAATCCACAACTCTCCTGCAGACTGTCGCTGATTCAGCTTTTTTCCCCTCTGAGTTCCTTTGCCCCCCTCCATGCAGCTCTTATCTGTCCCTCAGTCCTCCACCCCTTGCCGACCCTGACCAAAAAAAGCAATAATCTGCAACGGCTGCACAGAGCAAGAGTAACGGCTTTCAAAACCACAAAACAGGAAGCCAGTCTGTATGGCAGCCGGTACAGGACATGCTCGCTCAGAGTCAGTCTGGCCGCTAGCAATCCACTTCTCCACCTCTCCACGCACAAAATCTCTTAGGATGACATAACATGTTAAAGAAAGGAAGATCTGACCTATACTGTGCATACCTGTATATACGGAATACCAGAAAGCAAACTCCAGTGAATGGACAGTAGCAGGTGCCACCATGAAAGGTACAAAATCACACTGGAGACCAGCTCATCCATTATG
This sequence comes from Neoceratodus forsteri, assembly GCA_016271365.2. NCBI lineage: Eukaryota > Metazoa > Chordata > Ceratodontiformes > Ceratodontidae > Neoceratodus > Neoceratodus forsteri. The sequence continues at coordinate 417,200,051 of CM028136.1, forward strand.
TACTTTAAACATAATGTAAATTAAAAAAAAAAATCAGTGCACATCCTTTTCCCTTTGGAACATGCACTCAGTTAGCCAGACACACTGAAAGGGAAAGACACTTTGAAAGACTCCCTACTGTATAGCAGCTCAAGAGGAACACACTCACTCCCTATAATACTGCCACTGAAAGTTAAAGAAAAACAGAGTTTCAAGGTATGCAGCAAAAAAAACACAGTGTCCATGTAGCTGAGAGACTGCAGGGACCTAACCTGAGCAGTAGGTGGAGGCAAGGGGCAGTGGGCAGTACGGGTGACCAAGCTAAATACAGTCTAGTACACAGCATAGTACATAGAGGGACTATTTTTACCATTGTAACTAAATAAAACTGTTTCATAAAACTCTTTTATTCCTAACTTTTTCTATTTTGACAGCTTTTTTTTTCCTACTTGGGGGCCCATTTTATAAGCACAAGAACACACTCTGAGGTGTGGGTACCTCCTGATAAGAGCACACCCAGGTGCATAAGGCACTCAGCGTCAGTGCCTCATGTCTTGTAACACACTTGGGCATGCTCTTATTAGGAGATAACCCACAGCTCATCGTGTGTTATTGCTTGCGTAACACACAGTCCCGTAGTTATTATTCTCCATTTAACTACTAAATGAGCAAGAAGTTGCACAGGGATGCATCTGGGGGAAACTGCTACTAAAAATTTCTAATCCAGGACCCTACATTACAGTTGTTAAACTCACAAGTATTACCATTTGGTGATGGTGGTGGTAGTGGGGGGTATTATTACTAAAAGTTGGGTGAAGATTAGCAGACAAAAGCATTACAAAAATTGAACTTGAAAAAAGCGATATAATCCCTAAGTAATACAACTGTTTGGAGCAATAAAGCAAATAAATTAAAAACAAACAGATTCCTTCAAACATCTAAACACCTTGGGTGGGATATTCAGAAATGCTTCAGGCAGGGGCACAAGCCGGGCGCAGTGCAATTGGGTTGCACCAGGGCATGGACCAGGTGATATTCAACGGTTCTGCGCCATGGCTCAGCACCATTGAATATGGCACTGGGGGCGCCTGCACTGTGCACGGCACAGTGGCACTGCACCAGGCGCAGTGACACTGAGCCAACGCAAGTGGCAGTTGAGAAGCAGGGGGCTGCACCAGTGCAAGTGCAGTTGCTCTAGGCACAGCAAGAGTGCTATTCAGACGTGAGCATGAAAATGAGGCCTTTATGAATGCAAGACACAAATGGGGCCATTTGCATGTCATGATGGCCCTCTTTGCATGCCGGTGAACTGATCCCCGGTGATTTGTGCCTGGCGCCCTGCTAGGCTGCAGCCATTGGGGACCGACGCCCCCTGCCCCAATGCCTGATCGTGGGCCAATGTAAAATATAACAATCCCTGGTGGTCCAGTGGACCTGTTCCCCAGCCCGATTGTGGGCTCTATAGATATAAATAATCCCTGGTGGTCCAGTGGACCTGTTCCCCAGCCCGATCGCGGGCTCTATAGATATAAATAATCCCTTGTGGTCCAGTGGCCTGTTCCCCAGCCCAATCGTGGGCTCAATATAGAAACATACACCCTGGTGCTCCAGTGGACCTGCACCCATGCCTGATCATGGGCTTAAGTGAAATAAATGACTCCCTGGTGGTCCAGTGGACTGGAACCCCAACCCGATCATGGGTTTTAGAACATGTAACATCCCTGGTGGTCCAGTGGTACCCCTCCCCACCACCCACTCAGTCCCACCACCCCACTCCCAGTCAGTGGCAGGTGGCAGCTCCCCACCATAACCCGCCCGTCCGCCCGCCAACTGACAGTGTACAGTATGACTGTCGCCCATTGTCCCACTGGGTGGGCCAATGGTCGGGCAGACTGTATTGTAATACACAGTCATGAAATGTGAATGAAACCATTCACATCTCGGGACTGTGTAGTAAAGTATGGTCTGAACACCCATTGGCCCAAGCAGTGGGCTAATGGGCATACAGCTGTACTGTGCACTGTCAGTCAGTGGGCGGCTGGGCAGCTTGTGGGTGGAGCTGCCACCAGCCGCTGACCAGGGGGGGAGTGAGGTGGTGGGTCTAAGTGGGCATGTGGGGAGGGGGGGTACCACTGATCCACCAGGAATGTTACATGTTCTAAAGCCCGGGATTGGGCTGGGGTTCTGGTCCACTGGACCACCAGGGAGTAATTTATTTCACATAAGCCCACAACTGGGCATGGGTGCAGGTCCACTGGACCACCAGGGAGTATGTTCCTATATTGAGCCACTGATTGGGCTGGGAAACAGGTCCACTGGACCACCAGGGAGTATGTTCCTATATTGAGCCACTGATTGGGCTGGGAAACAGGTCCACTGGACCACCAGGAATTATTTCTATCTATACAGCCCACGATGGGGCTGGGGAGCAGGTCCACTGAAACACCAGGGAATGTATGTATACATAAAGCCCACAATCGGGCAGTGGGGTCGGGTCCACTGAACCACCAGGAACTTTATAGATTTCTAAAGCCTGTGATCGGGCTGGGAGGCAGGTCAACTGGACCACCAGGAGATATTTATATTTCTACAGCCCACGATCAGGCAGGGGGGTGCAAGATGCCCGAACTATGTCCCTGGAGGTCGGGTGGCCACCCACAGCAAGCAGCTGCTGTGTTGTACCCTGCAATATGGCAGCTCACCTGTGGGTGACCAGGCCTTGCTCCTGCTTTTTACGGGTGGATCTTTGCACCCCCCTGTGTGGCGCAAGGCAGGTATGTGCCTACATATGCGCCGCACATCCCAGGCTGAATATTGGGATGTGCCGAATATGCATGGGCACGCCCCTAGCACTTGCATCGCATTCATTACTGTTGTGCCCCAGTGAATCTGGATTTGCACAGCACAACATCCCCCTTTGAATATCGCATCGGATATATCAGTGGGTTGCGCATGGTGCAAAACTGATGCGCCATGTGCAACCCCTTTGAATGTCCCACCCCTGATATCAATTCACAGTCCACAGAGGATTAGTTCTTATTGAGGTACAAAATTCCAGTGCTGGGGAGGAGAACACTACTGCTATGATTATAGCTGCCTGATACACCACCAAATGGAGCCTGATGACAAAGATTTATGTATTTAATTGATTTTTGTTTACTGGTTACGTACACTAGATTAATGAATACCTATTTTCAAGTACAACCCAGGAGAAAATATTAGTAGGCATGAAACAACGAACTACCAGATACAATGTAAGTAAAATGTGAATAAAATCCCAACAAGGAAAACAACTAACAAAATAGCAAGACACAGCTCAGTAAACATAACAGTAGCTGCAAAACAGTAAGACAATGGATGCAACACAAAGTGGAGTTTCATATAACTAAAGAGTTAGAGGATGATGCAGCTAAATGCACAGAGGAACTAAAGAGTGGAGAGGGTAAACTGCTGTAGCCAAATAATACCTGGCTGATATTTAAGCAATAATGCATGACAGGGGGTGTGTTATGGTAGGATAATGGCCCACCTTGAGTGGGTTGAAGCATGAGGCAAAGCTGAGTGCTTCCACCACCTGTGAAGTGGTTGTGTTGGTTGCCCCATCACTGTATTCCCCCTCCCTCCATTTGCTTGCTTTTCTAAATCTTTTTCTCTGTTCTTTTCTTGTTTCTAACTCTTTGTCTTGATGGACATCTAAATAGGAGGACTGGGCCTTCGCATTCTCTTATTTCATCTTTATCTACTGTGATTTCTTTTTTTGTTTCATTTATTTTTTCTTTTCAGGTATGCAGTTCAATGCCTAAGTTAAAGAGATGCAGCCTAGGTGTTGTGGCATTGGAAAGTGACCCTAGCCATGTTGCCACCAAGCTGCACATAGAAGCAGATTAAACCTGTGCTTGCAAAAGGCCCTAGACCAAATTTTCAAAAGGTTGGGATGGGCACAAGAGGCTTGTGGCAATTAAAAATGTCTCAAAGGGCTCCTTGCACCACACCTTGCACCAGTCCCAATTTTGTAAATGACTGTGCACCACCTGGGGGACTGCCCAACCCAACTAGGCTTGCACCATCCTAGCAACAACTGCACTTGTGCACCATGGCAGAAGGGGGCTTGTGCCAGAGCAAGGCTGCAAATATCACCAATATTAGGTTTTTGCAAGCCCTCTCCCATGTGCACATGTACCTGCAGTTAGATCAGCCTGGAGCTGGTCTGAGTAGCCTTTCCCCACTCCTGGAGCTGGCACTGGGTGGGAAGTGCACCCCAGTGGGAAGGCACCCACACAACCCCCCATACCTGCCAGGCCACCACAGTGGCAGACAGTGGTCTGTGGCAGGTAGGAGCCCTATATGCCCCTCTGTGGAGGTATAAGTACCGCTGTCACCCTCATGCACATGGGCCCACATTGTCCAGTGGTAACCGTGCACAGGGTCTGTCAAGGGCCATTGCGACCTCCCCCAACTTGTCCCACTCTCCATAAGGTATTTCCCATTTGGCATGACCCACCATCCCCTTGGGCAACTTGCCAGCAGGTCGTAATCAGTGGCCACCACTGCTGCAAGTCTGTGTTTCAGCTTGTGGCATGCCCCTCCTGTGTGCTGTTGGGTTGATGCATGGTAGTCTTGTAGCAAACTCGGGGACTTTGGTGTCTGGACCCCTATTCTTATAAAATATGGTGCAGAGTCCTGGCGCACCAAAGTTTGGCACAGGTGGCAGTTCACTGCACACTGTACCAATGTAAGCTGGCATTTTAAAATTGAGCTCCTTGCATTATAACAATGGCATAGCCATGCATAACAATTGCAGGGGACAGGGTGATGCAAGCCTGCATTAGGCCATAACTGGCTACAGTCCCACAGCTGATATTAAGCACTTTCTGTTGCCAGTACTTATGAAATACTAACAGCAGAGAGCTGCCGCTCCACAACCAACTTCTTGCTAAAAGTACATGAAACAACAGCAGAAAAGTTGCCTGCACCAAAATTCAGTACAAACCATTAATCCCATTTATTTAAATACAGTTTCATCTTGGTGGTGCAGTAAAAACAGGAACACTCCCTACCAGTTTCGACAGCAAGGTTTTTTCCAAGGAATACCAGTGTGGGGAGGGTGGGTTCTTTTAAAAATTCCATTCAACCAATCACAAGCGTTGATTTCTAAATTAAAGTCACAGTGCCTAAAACTAAACAAATGTGCTCCCAAAACTACATAAGGATTCATTTATCACTTACAACAACTTATATTTAATATGAGCAGGTACCATTTCTTAAATATTGTGTTCATTTGTAGCAAAAAAGCAACAATTTCATTACTGGAGCAGCAAATACATTACATGAGGTGGTGCTATTAAAGGTTCCCAGGGCCTTCACTTGTAAGTGAGATGGGTGACTGCCACCCCGGCTGGCTCACAACTCCAACTCAGTAAAACACAGTGATAGAAGCCTCTCATGGGACCTAAAACATAAGAAAACAAAAGGTTAACTTCATACATCGGGGTGCAGATAACACACAACAGTATCATTTTGCCTTGTTTATTAATTTTCCTTAGAAGAGGCATAATATGAAATACTGCCTGTAAAGCACTAGTCAATAGTGCCTGTAAAACTATTTTATACAGGCCTGTTGGCAGAAGTTCTGGTACAAGCCAACAGAGCTATACATTGCTAGCCTGTGCTGTAACATTACTAAATACATAATTTTCTTTCACCTACTATGCTTGCCTGTTTAGCTAAAGAACCAGTTTACAATCTATTTTAAGTCTGACAACAATGTAGTGCAAACAGAGTACTCTTAAGTTTATCTTGAGACAGTGCCTGCATACAACTGTTGCAAGACTATATTATAAAATGGCACAGCTATTCCTTTTTACAGCTGCATGGTGATGTCACCATGTTGATGTATTGCTATGAATAGGGAAAAGGATGGACAGGATTGTGAGACTGTGGTCTTCCACTGAGTAATTTGGTTTGAACATGATGACTCATATTACTCCGCTGTTCTCTCCATTTACTACAGTGGTGTGTGTGTCTGCACCCCTGCCTGCAGTAGATAGCACTATTTCTAGAGTCCTTTTAATAACTGTGCCTTTTTAAAAAAAGAGCTTAAGTCAGTAATTGCTGTAATTCCTATTAAAACACATTCATCATTTTCAGGGCATATAAGATAAATAGCTTTGGAACAGCTAACTCCCATAAACAATGAAAAGATGATTTTCTTTCCACATCAGTTCTTCCGCTGCACTCTATCTTGCATTCCACTGTTTAGCATTCCATTCCCACTGCTCTAAGATTACCTTGCAACACATTTGAGTCTTAACCCTTGATTTTTCTGGTAGTTTATTTTTAGCCTTTTTGTGTGCTATTATATAGATACAAAGAAGTTGACATTGTATTTTAATTGCCTTTTCTTTAGTACATTTCCCTATTCAGATCCATAAAGGCATTGTGTTTTTACAGTTTTTATGCCTCACCGCTCTCATTTTATTTTGCTGTCCGATGTCCACATCCACATTTACATTTTTTTATTTCTATTTGATTGAGCTTCACAGCACATGAGGCTAGCTAGGAGGAAGGTTCACAGCTGTAGCTGTAGCAGTCTGTATATTGAGGGCCCAGCAGTCCTCAAACAGTTTGCTGCCCCTCTGTGCATTCAAAGGTCCAGGAAAAACTTGTAAGGGACTCTGGTTCCATCATGTCCAACCCCTCACTGTAATATAGTAATTTAATATTGTAAGGGACACTGGGTTCATCATGTCCAACCCCTCACTGTAACATAGTAATGTAAGGTTGTCAGGGACTCTGGGTCTATCATGTCCAACCCATCACTATAACACAGTAATTTAAATTTGTAAGGGACTCTGGGTCGATCATGTCCAACCCCTCACTGTAACATTATAATTTAATGTTGTAAGGGACTCTGGGTCTATCATGTCCAACCCTCACTGTAACATAGTAATTTAACATTTTAAAGGACTCTAGGTCCACCATTTCCAATCTCTCACTGTAACATAGTAGTTTAAGGTTGTCAGGGACTCTAGGTCCATCATGTACAACCCCTCACTATAACATAGTAATTTAATGTTGTAAGGGACTCTGGGTTGATAATGTCCAACCCCTCACTATAACATAGTAATTTAATGTTGAAAGGGACTCTGGGTCTATCATGTTTACCCCCTCACTGTAACATAGTAATTTAATCTTGTAATGTATACTGGGTCCATCTGTCCAACCCCTTACTGTAAGATAATAATTTAAGGTTGTCAGGGACTCTGGGTCCATCATGTTCAACCCCTCACTGTAAAATAGTTATTTAATGTTGTAAGAGACTCTAGGTCCATCATGTCCAACCCCTCACTGTAACATAGTAATTTAAAGTTGTCAGGAACTCAAGGTCCATCATGTCCAAACTCTCACTATAGCACAGTAATTAATTGCTGTAAGGGACACTAGGTCAATCATGTCCAGCCTCTTACTGTAACATAGTAATCTAATGTTATAAGGGACTCTGGGACCACTATGTCTGACCCCTCACTGTAACATAGTAATTTAATGTTGTAAGAGACTCAAGGTCCGTCATGTCCAACCCCTCACTGTAACATAGTAATTTAAGGTTGTCAGGGACTTTGACTCCATTATGTCCAACCCCTCACTGTAACATAGAAATTTAATGTTTTCAAGGACTCTAGGTCCATCATGTCCAACCCCTCACTGTAAACTAGTAATTTAATGTTTAAGGGACACTAGGTCCATCATGTCCAACCACTCACTGTAACATAGTAATTTAATGTTGTAAGGGACTCTATGTCTTCATGTCTAGTCCCTCACTGTAATATAGTAATTTAATGTTGTAAGGGACTCTAGGTTCATCATATCCAACCCATCACTGTAACATATTAATTTAATGTTGAAAAGGACTCTAGGTCCATCATGACCAGTCCCTCACTGTTTAACAAGAGGTGTTGTAAGTCACAGGAGCGATCTGCATTCTAAAAGAGACTTGTTACTTTATTTTAATTAACTGAAAAAAAAGTTAATCCCTCCTGATACTGGGAAGTGAGTGGATTAAAATGTTATAAAAGTAGACCCACATTTCACCTGGGGTGTGAGCAGTTAGCCTTGACTTTATGCAAGGGACTGATGACTGAGCTTCAACTATCCAAGAGTCCAGGGCATACCACATTCATTGAGATGGATTAGTGTGGGCACAGGAAATGGTGAGGGCCAAACACAAGTGAGGGTCTGTGGCAAACAGGTGTGAGAGGCATGCTAGTTAAGGCATGGGTGGGGGATTTGTGACACAACCACAGAGCAGTCAGAGGCATATGAATATTGTTTCTGTTTGAAAACCTGAAGCTGCCACTATTAATATAGCTAAGCAGTCACCAAGAGCAAACCCCAGTGTCACTTCTCCTCCCCCTCCAACACTAGGTGCCCAATTCTGGAGCTGGATGGTAAACTAAAATGAAAAGTATGTAGCCACCTGCTGCCCAATCCTGGCACCACCAAACTGCCCCCATTTTGCCAGCAAGTGCCCAACCCTGGAGTCAGACAGTAAATAAAAAAGTAAACAATGACAGCCAAACCCCGGTGCTACCAACCCCCCATTCTGACACCAGGTGCCCAGCCCCCAGGTCCAAGTGTCAATGAAAAAAAAGCAAGCAGACACTGGGAACCCAAATCCAGTGACATTTTAGAAAGAAATGATAGTTTATTTGCACTAATCTATTGTAGTATTGCCCCCTGCTATTCATTGTACTATTACACTTTTGCGACTTGCCACTTGTACATCAAATAAAAATCAGCTTTATTCCATAGTCAGCAGTAAAACGTTAATCAGCCTCTTAAAAAAAGCATATGCAAATTCATAGGATGAATACTCAAAACAACAAAAGTGCAGTAGTTCAATGAATAGCAGGGAGCAATGCTATGCCAGATTGGGGCAAAAACAACTAGCATTTCACTTCAGAAGCAGAGCTTCATCAGAGTTAGTAACTCAATGTAGAAATGCCTTTATATTATCCACCACCAGTGATGTGTACAAATTAAAAATTTAAAACAACAAATGTGACACATACTCAGGATACAAGGAATCACATATAAAATTACAACTGGCAATTAAGATAATGAAAAGTATAATATCAAACATGGTGTAAACCACCCACAAGGCATATTTTCACAGTTGGTTAGTACATGTAATTAGAAAAAAGCTTTTCATATAAACTACAATATCAGGACATATAAATTTATATAGAAGTCCATTTTGTGGATGTTGGGATGCATCACTGAGGATATAAGATGTGCAGGTATTCATTCATATATCCATTCTCTTGAGAGACATTTTCTTTAGGACTGTGGAACCACCAAATTCTGCAGTACAGTGATTCCAAATGTCAGGAATGTAGTCTAAAAAACAGATAAAAAGCAGGATATTATTATATCAGATGCTCAGGCAATGGATCTATACCTTGGTGGGCTGGCTATAGCTCAGGTGTGAATGATTGCTTTTAACTTGTGCACTTTCTATAGACAATCATTATTTCCAGTGTATGAAGATGGCATATTTTGCAATAGAATTGTTTCTTTATTGTATTATGTCTGAAGGCAGAGAATGGGAGGGATGGATTGAGGAGAGAGGGAGAGGTAGGGGAGGGTCAAATGAGATCCTGAGGGGGTTAATTGGGGATGGGGGGCTAGTGGAGTGCAGTAATATGGGAGATGGAAGGAAGAAAATGGAAGGGGAAGGGATCCTGCCAGGGGGTGAGACTAAATGAAGGAAGGAAGAGTGATAATATAGGGAATGGTGGAGAAGTGTATATATGGTGGAGGAGGGGATCCTGGGAGGAGGAGATGGAAGGAGGTGGAAAGTGGGAGGGTCTAAGTAACCAGGGCCAGGAGTTGTGGGATGGGGTGAGGGTAGGTAAAGGGTTAGTGAGTTCTGTGGGGAGAATGGACATGGCTGGGTGGAGGGGCAAAGTTGTCATACAGGGAGGTGACAGTGAGTGAAAGTATACAATGCACTGGAACAGAGGAAAAGAGGGTTCTTGTATTGGGGGACTCCATAGTCAGGGGGATCAAATGGGGGAATTAGTGAGGGCAAAGGGAGCTCTATTAGGGTGGAATGTATGCTGGGAATGACTGTGCACAGGGTCAGGCACCTAGTGTATTCTTTAGTAAGAAAGCATGGGGGTGCCCCACATTGTGGTACACATTAGCATTAATAATTTGGCAGAGAGTAGTGTGAAGGAAGTGCAAGCCAGGTACAGGGAGTTGGCAAGATTATGTGCAACAGAGGTGAGCACTGTTTCATTCTCAGAAGTCCTGCCCATGCCAAAGGGCACTTTGGATAGAAAGCACAAAATCTGTGAATTCAACAATTGGTTGTGGGAATGGTGTCCGGCTATGAGGTATGGATTGGTGAGTGAATGGGGATGCACTTGGGAAAATAAAGATCTATTTGCTAGGGATAGGCTACATTTGATCAAGGAGGGAAGGAGGTCCTTAAGAAAAAGAAGTGGATTATATATGTGCTAAATGGGATTTAAACTAGATGGGGGGTCTTGATTGTAACAGGCAAATGCACAGCACAGGTAGGCATAGTCTCTTCCCCCAATCTGGAGGAGTAGGGGAAGTGAAGTTTAACTTGAACTGGGAAAGGGGCAAGGGGGTAGGGAGGATAGGAGAAAATTGTAGGAAGGGTTGGAAAGTGGTTCTGATTAATGCATGGAGTCTGGGGAACAAGATGCCAGAGTTGCAGGCATTGTTGACAGCAGTCACAGAGACTTGGGCCACCCAGTACCACGACTGGAACATGAAGTTACCAGGGTACACCACACTTAGAAGGGATAAGACAGTGGGAAGGGGTGGGGGTGGCATTGTTCATTAGAGAAGGGATAGTTTGCAGCAGGGAGGAGGAGGGGGAAGGGAATGTGGAGGCAGTTTGGGCAACATTACAGCATATCATGGGAAGGAGGGTCAATCTAAGGGTTGTCTACAGGCCTCCCATGCAATCGGAGGACATGGACAGTGAACTGGTTGACAACTTAAAAATACACTGTAGTTGAGGTAGGGGTGGGAATGTGATATTGGGTGATTTTAACATACCGAGAGAAGACTGGAATACCATGGCATCTACATCTGCTAGGGAGCAAAGGGTACTCAGTGCCCTCCAGGATAAATTTCTGACTCAGCTGGTGGGGGAGCCGACTAGTGAGGGAAACATCCAGGACATGGTACTAGCAGATGGAGACCATGTTAAGAACCTGGTGGTGGAAGACCCTTTGGCTGGAACTGACCACTCTATGGTATGGTTCCCCTTAGAGCTAGGGAAGGAATGGAATCAAACAAAGACCACAATACTTCAAGGCGATGGCTGATATCCTCAGGGAACATATAGGGAAAATCAGACCAGTAATGTGCACGGAGAGGCAGTGGGAAATTATGCAGCTGGGCATCCTAGAGGCCATGATAACCTGCACAAGATCCCACCATAAGATGTCTAGGGCTAGAAAACCTTGTTGGTGGAGAAGGAAAGTACAGGAGGGAGTGAGAAACAAAAGGATGGCATTTAGAAGGTACAAGTGCTCTTATAGCGAGGTAGACAGAGGGAATATCACAAGATCTCCAGGGAAGTCAGTAGAAGGGTAAGAGCTGCCAAATCTGAAAAATAACTTTGGTTAGTGCAAGGAATCAAAGAGGGGGAGAAGGAAGTCTACAGATATGTTAGGGAGCGAAGGAAGGGTGGGGGCAGATAAACAAGATGAGGAAGGTGGGGGATGGGTAGAAGGGGTGGTAGAGCAGGCTGAAGTGCTAAACGATTATTTCAGCTCATTCTTTACTAGGGAAAGGGATGGGCCACTTCCATGGGGGGAAGGTTAGGGGTGACAGGGGGGCACTCACAGATGGTGAGATCCAGGTAGGGGGGCTAAGGGTGCTTGAGGGTGGATAAAGCCCCAGGCCTAGATGGCATTCACCCCAGGGTTCTGAAGGAACTGATGGATATCCTAGTGGCTCCAATGATGGATCTATTCAGTTCCTCTCTCCAAGCAGGATGTGTCCCTCTGGACTGAAGGATAGCACACGTCATGCCTCTCCACATGAGTCGACCTCAGGATGAACCTGGGAACTACAGACTGGTCAGCCTGACATCCATAGTGGGGAAAATGATGGAAGCCATCTTAAAAGAATGGATGATGTAATTCCTGGAGGCAAATGGTTTTCAAGATGAAAACCAACACGGGTTTGTCCAGGGGAGATTGTGTCAAACCAGACTAGTCGAATTCTTTGATTGGGTGACAAGATCCCTGGATGGGGGAAAGCCTGTTGATGTTCTGTACAATTTACTGGTGAGGCTGAAACTGGAATATCGCGTGTAGTTCTGGTGTCCTTGCTTAAAGAAAGACATCACTCTGCTAGAGAGAGTCTGGAGAAGAGCAACAAAGATGATCAGTGGTCTGGGGGAAATGTCATATGAGGATAGACTTGGAGAGCTGAGCATGTACTCCTGGAGAACAGAAGGGATATGGGAGATATGATAGAGGCTTTCAAATATCTGAATGGGATCAATAGGGTTAAAACGGGGGTCTGATCAAATTGAAGAGGGAGGGGACTACGAGAGGCCATAGTCTTAAACTGGTAGACAGATGATACAGAGGGGAAGTGAAGAGACATTATTTCATGGAGAGGGTGGTGGCACACTGGAACATGCTTTCAGATGAGCTGATAAAATTGGAAACTGTAGGAGGTTTCAAGAAGGGTTGGGACAGATACAAGGGCATGGTATAGGCTGGAAGAAAGGAGAGCAGCAGGGGTATTTGGGGGGAAGAGTGGGAGTGGTGGATTAAAAAAGGGAGGTAGCAGCAGTATCTTACCAGTGACTTGTGTTTTGGGCAGACAAGATAGACCATTAGGCTTAATCTACTGACAACTATGTATGTATGTATGTAAATGAGCATCTGATGTAATAATGTCCTGCTTTTTATTGCTTTTTAGAAAACATGCCTGACATTTGTATTTTGTATCGCAGAGTTAATTGGATCCATGGTGCTAGAGAAAATGTTTCTCAAGAGAAGGAATTATTGAATGAACACCTGAACATTTGATATCCTCAGTGCTTCACCCCAACATGTGCAAAATGGACTTCTATATAAATTTATATTTCCTAATACTGTGCTTCACATGTAAAACTTTTTTTAACAATTACATGTACCAACTAACTGTTGTGTCTTGTTGGTATTTAATATCAGGTATGATGTTATAATTTTCATTATCTTTATTGCCAGTCGTAACTTTATGAGCCTCCTCATACCCCAAGGATGTGTCACAATAGTAATAGACTGCTAATGTCTCTTTCATATATGACACTGTATGCCATATTACATGTAATATGACACATTTTAAATAGAACCTTTAACAACAAAACACCATACTAATTCCTGATATCGTAAACATTCCTTAACATCATTTTGCAGCCATATTGGTTCTGATTAGAGTTTTTTTTGTGGCTACAAGGGCATTTCCCATTTCTATTTTATCTTTCCAGTCCCTCTCCAGCTACTTGTCCTTGTTACTACTTTACTTCTTTAGGGATGGCCAGCCATTTCCTCTGTGTACATATGAGATGTCTGGATCACAGGTAACTGACAAAATGGGAGGAGTGGCAGGTTTCCCCCTCCATGACTATTAATGAAATTCAGTTTTGTATTTGTGCCTTAGTACAAACCATGAACTATTATCACATAGGAATGTGTCAATAGTAGAAACAGAGGCTTGGTTTTCAAACAGCCTGTAGATCGGCACAAATTGCATCGATCTAGGGATGCTGCAACCTCAGGGAGCACCAGGGAGCCTGTGCCCAATTTTGGAAAAAGCAGGGTCCCTGTGCCAATCTCCCTGGGTTTTCCAGAAGTTGACTCCTCCTACCCAGTGCAACACATGTGGGGCCGGGATGAGGGGAATGAAGCTGCTGAACAGGAGGGGGCGGGGGCAGAAAGGACATGGGAGGTGTCAAAGGGGGTCAGAAAGTCAGCTTGGCAGCAGCAGGAGTGATGGCACCCAGCAGGGTGCATATGTATTGTACTGTAAGTATGGTTTAGTCAGTGTACTGTATATACAGTATATTACTCCGCCCTGGTAATTTAGCACCACCCTTCTAGTCCCGATGTTCCCCATGCAAAATGTCAGAGCATCCCTGGTTGACTAACGGACCCCCCAGATCCCAATGTCCTACACACAAAATGTCAAGACAACCCTGGTGGACTAGAGGACTCCCCCATCCCTAATGTCCCCTGGAAACAGATATGTATCTACCCTGGTAGTCTAGTGCCCCCCAATGATCCCAATGTCCCCTATACAAGCTGTCAAAGCAATCCTGGTGGACTAGTGCCCCCCCATCTCTGATCTCTGCCAATAACAGTGATATAACATTCCCTAGTGGTCTAATGGACCACCCACTCCCTCACCCCTGCAGACAGTGCCCCACCACCCTGCTCTCCCCACATCCTGAACTCAAGCAGGTGAACGACACAGCCCTCCACTCACCACTATTGCCAGCAACCTGACTGATCTCTCACTGAGTGCATACTGTATACAGTAGGCTCTCAGTGATTGAAAGCCTGTCAAACACTGAGAGCCTGCTGTATACAGTATGCGCTGAGTGAGAGATCAGTCAGCATCTGGCAGTGGTGGTGAGTAGAGAGCTGTGCCAGTCACTGGCTTTAGTTAGGGATGGGGAGAGAGGGGTGGTGGGGCACTGCCTTTCGGGGTGGGGATCCACTAAACATCAGGGAATGTTACGGCACTGTTATTGGGAGAGAACAGAGATGGAGGGAGGTCTGCTAGTCCACCAGGGTTGTTTTGACAATTTGTATAGGGGACATCGGGATTGTGGGGGGGCACTAGACTACCACGGTAAATATATCTATTTCTGGGGGACACCAGGGTTGGGGGTGGTCTACTAGTCTGCCAGGGTGACCACTGCAGACACTGTGGCCAAGTGTTGTTTAGGGGACTGTAACAGGCATGTCGGGAGTGTCATGGGCACAGGGTGGCACATTGGCAATTGGGTAAGGGGTGGGCAACTAAACAGTGCAGCTGCACCCGGCCGGGGGGGGGGTGCCAAATATGGCACATTACTTGCATGGACGCAGAATGGTGAATGGTGAATGAAGGGGTATAGTAGCACAGAGTGTCATGGCTCCCAAGTGGGAATGGCCCTGGGGACTGCAGCCAGGGCTGTGCCAACGTGGGGCCATGACATTGTGTGTCACAATTCCCCCTCATTCACCGTTCTGTGTCTGTGCAAGTAATGTGCTATATTTGGTACCCCTACCAGGTGCAACTGCACTGATTTGATTGTTCACCCCTTACCCAATCACCAATGTGCCACCCCATGCCCATGCCACCCCAGTACTCTGCTTGCCAGGCATGTGTGTGTCCTCCACTCCCAGCCATCAAAGCAACTCTTCGGTTGCACCGATGAGGGGGGGCAGCTGGATCCATGTGGCATTACCCACAGTTGCGCCACTTGCTTTGCCGGGTGTGGCTAATCCTAGATTTTTAGTGCAGAGACCCTGCTCTTTCTGAATATGGCGCAGGGTCCCTGATGCAGCCAGGATGTGGTGAAGCCCCTAGATTGCCTCAAATTGCAGCAATCTAGTGGGTCTTTGAAAATCCAGCCCCATGAGTAGTTTCTGCTAGCCCTCCCCCCCAATGGAATGAGCTCAGAGAGGAAGTACAATTAACTCTCACTCTGTACACTTCATGAATGGAAAGCTAACCTTTATTTTATTCTGAAAAAAAAACGAAAATGACTATATAAAACTGAGTTTTCATGCTATTAAATTACTGCAATGCAAAAAGACTAAGAATAGCATAGATGAGGCACAATTTGATGCTTGTAGGAACTAGGAAGTGTTTCTCTCAGCCTCTCTTTATAATGAAAAAAACAGGTGAGTTTCCAATCAATTCAAGTAGCTTGGCCTGGGACTGGGAAAACAAAAGTGAGGGGTGTGGAGAGATCAGTCACATGAGCAAGAGACAGCCAGGGTGAGGCAATTTGTGAAACACTTGGCCAGCACGACTTTCATACACCCTGTTTCCCAAATTGTTTTACATAGCACTGGAGTAAGTCATCTGTGAGGGTCCCTCCACTACTGACGTGCAAAGTCTGCTCCAGCAAGACTTCCGCAACATTCTGCTCTAGTTCCACTCCAATCATCTCCAGGTCAGCACAAAGAAAACTGTGTCCATGATGTTTGGCACCAGCCAGAAACTGACCAGGCTTCCAATTCTGCCAGTCCTCTCAGCATTAGATCGCACCCCTTGATGTGATCCAACCCTTCAAGTACCTTGGTGTGTAGCTTGACAGCAATCTCTGCCCACATTGATGCCATCGGTATACCACCACTACAGCTACACCGGTACACCAAACCCCCCCCACAGTGAAACCCCCACTGCACCTATATTGGCAGTGAAGGGGGGGGGTTGCATTGAGACACTTCAGGGCGACAGGGAGTAAATATCTAACTCCACTGTCTGTGCGACGTGAAGTTAGAGATCTATAGTAGGGGGTTGCGAAAGGGGCACAGTCCCCCCGCATTGTGCATCATGATGTTGCTGGTCGGTTTGGGGTCATATCACGGTCAGGGGTGTCGATGTGTTCCCAGTGTAGCAGACATCACAGTTGGGGTTGTCGTGCTGGTGTCATGGATCCAATGCCATCTATGTCAAGCTCCACTCAAAGCTTGGTGCCTTGTACTGCAATAAATACTGTTTGTCTCCATAGGTTCTCTTAGAGCTTACTACTCATATGTTATTTCCAGTCTTTGACTATATGGATGTGGTTTACAGCACTGCCCTTTCACTTCCTTTGCCAGACTGGACACCCTCTGCAACTTCTTCTGCCACTTTGTTGCCAACATCCCTCCTCATACTCATCATTGCTTACTTTTCTCCTCGTTTCCCATTCTCCCTCTTCCCTCCCATCACCAGATAGATTTTGTCTCCCACATTTCCAAATGTTGTTTTGGATCCCTTCTTTCCTACCTTTCCTCAGTCCCACACATTAAACCCTCTGCCTCCTACACCCTCTGCTCTGGGGATCACCACACTTTTTCCATTCCCCATCCCTGATCCTCTGCTTGACATTCAGCCTTTTCCTATCACTTTCCCACCCCGTGGAACCAGCTCGCCTCTGACATCCACGTCTGTTCCTCCCTTGGCTCCATCAGGTTTCAACTGACGCACCTTCCTCCACCCTCCTTTTCCTTTTTTACCTCTTTCTGATGCTCCTCTTCTATTGCCATCTTATCCTAATGTGGCTGGCTGCCTGGTAGGTTAACTATTTTTGTACTGCTGCTTTGCCTGCCCATGTGTCTGTTTTTGTTATGTCATTCTGATTGCACTTTATTGCAACTGTGAAATGTGACTGTCTAATGTACATTCTTTAACCTATGTCCCCTCCCTCCGGGTTATGCCTGGAAATGAGCTCTGGAACAGTGTGCCTCTCCTAGTCACCAGTTTTCAAATAAATAAATAAATGCTGTTAATGAGGAGAATGGAAAATAAAATAGAATAGAATAGAACAGAATTTCTGGTGCCTGACCTGGCCTGACAGGGAATAACATAAAATCTGCCCCCCTCTCCCAACTATCTGATAGGTCTGTTGAGCAGTCTGGCAGGTAAGGGAATAAAAACCAAAAAAATCTGCCCCAAGCCAGTCCAGTGGTGCGGAGGTAGAGCTACTGATTGACAGGCTGGTGACATAGGTTAGGAAATAGATCAGGGTCACTGGGATCAGTTTGGGGAAGAGGATAGAGCATCTGACAGATTTCTATCCTCACTGGGGAGGAGAGGGATCACCACTCCTCTGTCAACTGCCACCAGTTGGAGGTCTGGTGGTAGTGCAGGTTAGAGGACTAGAAGAGGGAGGGCTGCTGTTTTTTTTTTTTTTTTTTTTTAATTTAGTTATTTAACCAGGTTAGACACACAAAGCTGAAAGCTCTTTAACAGGTGCAACCTGGGAGCACAGGGAAGTTAAGTAACTTGCTCAGGGTCACACTATGCAAGTGGAAGCTGTGGGATTCAAACCCAGGTCTGGTCTGCTGGATGTCACCAGATTTGCAGCTCAGAGCCTTAATGATATGCCATTGGTTTGATGCAGTGTGTGTGCAGTGACATCGGTGCTGCAGCATGGGGGGAGCAAATGAAATTATAAAAAGGGTCTCAGAAATTCTGCAATCTGATTGGCTGTTAGAATTCCAATAGCCTTATTTTAATGCTTATTACACTGTCATGTACAGCCTGACCACAATAACGCATGAATTCTTCTTGACATAATTCTATCCTCTAGCTCTGCTGAATGACTGGAATGATGATTCTGAACCAGCATTCTTAAACTGTTGGTGGAAGAACTATTTTATAGTGTATAGTGGAACGTTATTAGGGATGGAAATAAATCCCTAGAATATTGTTGTTATGCTGCAGTAGCTACGTCATCATAACTGTCATGCTGTACTAGCTACCTAGCTACTGTAGCATAACAATAACGAATGCCTTCATGCATGTGCATCACACTGTCCACCCCGATCAGGAAGTGGCTGTGGTTAGAAGAGCGTTATTGAAAGAGAGCAGCTCACACAGAAAAAAAATACAAAAGTAAGCAGTAAAACATTGTTTTTTTACATCGGATAGTAGACCATACACTATAAAAGACAATGTATGGTCTACAATCACTAACAAGCATATGTAGGCATCGCAAGGTTACCATGGAGACGAACCTCTCGAGCTTCACTCTCAAGGTTCAAACTGTCGCCATGGCAACTTCTTGATGCATATATATGCTTTTTATTAATTGTAGACAATACTTTAACTTCTATACTAAAACTCTCCCTCTAAATGAAGAAAATATTCAAAAATTATACTTTTAATACTTTTCTTTTGGAATTTTTTTTTTTATAATAGCAGTAAGGCTCTTCCGGGAGTCCCACCTCATGCCACATTACACCCCTAGTGGGTGTTTAGCAGACTGTTAATCTAATCCCTGGTTGAGCCTTATTGCTTAAAAAAGTGGCTGAGTGGGATTAATGAAGCCTGGCCTTCCAGACCCTGACCTGCACCACCACCTGCGGATGCTGCCCAGATGTCTGAATAACAGTTTCTTGTGGGGGGAGGATTGCCTTCCCCCTACCTGCCCTGCCATGGGGGGGTTAATGTATGGGGGATCACTTGGGGTAAACAAGTCCTTGGGGAGGTTGGTTACCAGTTGGGTGAGGCAGGACCAGGATGAGAGCTGCCCACTCAGGCTAGGAAGGATAAAAATCTCTATGAAAAAAGTAACATCTGCCCCCTCTTCCAACTACCTGACGGGTCTAGTGCCCAACCCATCAGGGTTTAAAACAAATCTGTCCCCTTTCCCCAACAATTGGACACAATCATTGACTAACCTGACCAATAGTGCAGAATGCTGCAGCACGATTGCTGTCGGGGGCGTCCTGGTCTCTGCATATTACTCCTGTGCTGCATGATCTGCACTGGCTGCTGATTCAGTGGCAGATCACCCTTAAAGTTGGCTTACGGACTTATAAAGCCGTACATGGACTTGGCCCTGACTACATGAAAGAGTTTCTTGTTCCCTACTGCCCTGTGCGACAGCTCCGCTTGGCTGATGAGGGGTTGCTGGAGATTCCAAGGGTGATTTTGAAATCTTCTGGGGCCTGAGCATTTATGTTTGCGGCCCCTACACTCTGGAATTCTCTACCTCGTCAGCTTCGGGAGTGCATGACTATGGGGGGATTTAAACAGGTGTTTAAAACCTTTTTGTGTTGTCAGGCTTATCAGTAATGTATAGTTACATGGATATGTTGTGTTATTACTATTGTATTTGCTGTTTATGAATTCTGTTTTAACTTTGTACAGCACCTTGATATCTTGAAAGGAGCTTAAAAATACATGTATTATTATTATTATTATTATTATGGAATAAAAAAAATCTTGCCCTGCCCCCCAGCTATCTGACTGGTCCAGTACCCAACCCAGCCAATCAGAAAAAACAAAATATCTCCCTCTCTTCCCAGCTCCCTAATGGGTCTGATATGCAACCCTGCCTCTCAGGGAATATAAAAAATATCCCCTTCCCCCCATCAACCTGATGGATCCAATGCCCAACTACCTGATGGGTACAATGGCCAAACCATCAGGTAATAAAACAAACCTGTCCCCCTCACACAACAACCTGAGAGAGCCAGTTCCCAATCTGACCCATTGAAATACAAAAATAAAACTTGCCCTCTTACCCCTCCAACTTCCTAACTAGTCCAATACTCAGTCCAGCCCACCAGGGAATAAGACTGGTCTGATACCCAATCCATACCATCAGGAAATAAAAAAAATGTACCTCTCTCCCAAACTACCTTTCAGGATCAGAATGTAACCCAGCCTGATTGGGAATGAAAAAACATATCCCGCTCCCTCAAGAAACCTGATATATCTAGTGCCCAACTACCTGATGGGTCCAGTGGCCAACCCATCAGGGACTAAAACAAATCTGTCCTCCTCCCACAACAACCTGACAGAGCCAGCGCCCAATCTGACCCATCGGAATACAAAAACAATTCTGGCACTCTTATCCCTCCATCTTCCTAACTAATCCGATACTCATTCCAGACCATTAGGGAATTTAAAAATTATCTGACTACTTTCTGGCCTGTGCCCATACCTACTGTTTATTGAACCCTGGGCCAACCTGGCTTCTTTTGGATTGCTGAGGTAAGCTCAGTCTGATTTTTGTTGAGTGTTTGATTAGGGAGGGGATTTTTTCTAGCACATTGAAAAAGACGCTGGTGAGGTCCCTTCTTAAGAACCCATCCTTGGACCCTGATAATCTTATAAACTACAAACATGTCTTGAACCTTCCCTTTGTTGGGAAGTTGATTGAAAAATTGGTGGTGGTGCAGGTGGAACAGCATCTAGAGACATTTGACATCTATGAGCTGTTCCAGTCCAGTTTTCAGCCATGTCATAGTACAGAGATGGCCTTAGTCAAGATGCACCATGATCTCTTCTTGGCTAGGTACAGTGGGCGTCATTCCATTGTTGTCCTGCTTGACCTGTTGTCAGCATTTGATATGGTGGACCATGGGGTGCTTGACCTGTTTGTGGCAATATGTAGGACTCACAGGTATGGTACTGCAGAGGTTTGATGTCTACTTATTCAGCAGGATGCAGCAGTTGGCATTTGGCTCTTCCATCTCAACTAAGCCATGCTGAACTCTGCTGTGGTGTGCCTCAGGGGTTAGTTCTGGCTCCCTTATTGTTCACTGTGTATGTGCCCCATGGAGGGGGGGGACCATTAGACACTGTGGTTTGGGTTTTCATGGCTATGCAAATGATACCCAGCTATATGTGTCTTTTGCACTGGATGATGATACAGCTATTCTGCAACTGATGGAGTGCCTTAGGGAAATTTGAGATTGGATAGCGGCCAGCTGGCTCAGACTGAATTCACTGAAAACATAGGTGTTACTAGTAGAGCTGGGTTGGTCTGCTTTGGCAGTGATGAGTAGTGGTGCAGCACTTCCTTCTTTTGATGATGTAACACTTAGAGCCTTAGGTGGGGTGAGTAATCTGTGGGTTGTTGTGGACTTCAAGATGACTTTAGAATATCAGGTGTCAGCTGTGTTCCGCAATGGCTTTCACCAGCTCTGGAACTTCTCCCAGATAAAACCCTTTCTGGAATCAACAGATCTGGTGACTCTGCTATATGTTCTGGTTACAGTATACCTAGACTGGACATCTACAACACTCTTTACCTTGGTTATCAGCGCATCTGTTGCATCACTTGCAGCTGGTCCAAAATGCAGCAGCCCAGCAGATTGCTGGGACATCGTAGTCTGAGCATATCATACAGGTTCTCTGCATTCTGCACTGGTTTCTGGTGTGGTGGAACATCAACATGAAGGTGTGCTTTTTACCATACAAGGCTTGGCACGGTCTGGGTCTGGGCTACCCGAAAGAACTCCTGACGCCTTACACTTCTGGTTGTCCCCTCTAGTCAGCGGATACAAATCTCCTACATATTCCCAGGCCCCTTTTGAAGTCCTTGGGTGATAGGGAATTTGGCATTGCTGCCCCAATTCTCTGGAATGCCCTTCCCCAGAAGCAAGAGACTCACCATCCCTGAACATTTTTAAATCACAGCTAAAGACATATTTTTTTTTTTGCTGTGCTTTGGATCCTGACACTGATGTATAATTTTGTATAATTATTTTAACTGTATCATTTTTATCAATGATTTTATTTTATTTACTTGTTTGACTATGAGGCACCCAGAGCCCTAGGGAATGGGCACCATGTAATAAAATTGCCTTGCCTTGCAAGCATTCATAGTGCAGCACCAGCCAATGTCCTTGCACCCACTAGCTGCTCCAGCTGCACTACCACATGTGGTCACACAAGTGGCAGTATAGCAGCAGAGCTGGCTGTCCTCCCTCTCTTGAGGAGGACAGTATGTTCTGGGACACTCAATCCTCCCTCCTCCAACTGGACCATGGCAACTCGAGTTTGAGCCTGTACTCAGGTTGCCAGCATCATGATCAGTAGTGCTACCACTGCAGTGATGGGTCAGCCACTGTCTGTTCATTAGTATAATTCAAAGAGACCAACACTAATGTAGCAGGCTAAAAGGTTCTCTAAAGAATTATAGGACAGGCCAGATAAATCTGGAAGGAGAGACAGCAAGCTTACTCAGTGACCAAGATGCAAAAGGTTTATTTACCAGAGACAACAAAAACCAAGATGATTGTGTTCTACAATGTTACAGTATGATAAAAATAAATAAACAACAAAACAATGTGATTGGGACCAACAGTTGGTCGAACCAAGAACAGGGGGTTAACCCCTTTTAGTCCAAGTCTTGCTTGCACTTTGCCGAGATGAGGCAACTACTGATGAACAAAGCTTTGGCTTTCCTACGCATTGGCTGGTCAGCAGTTGGGCATTGACCCCACAAAGCTCTTGTTACCAACAGGCCATAGTGGGGCATCCCCCGGATGAATGACACACAAAGAGGAACACTGTTAGCTGGACCAGGAGGAAGGTGGTGATCCTCTATGGCTCCAGGCAAGAAGCTGAAGATTTCTGGTTGGCTGATACTTCTCTGGGCGATCTGCAGCAATGACCACTGGCAGGTCCCCACCACCCAGGACAGCTCCCAAGAAGAAGACTGCTGGTGATATGAACCTCTGGCGGCCTCAGTGGAGTGACACGGGCAAGGGCACACTTACGGACAGACAGCAAAATAAGAAAAGGGCATGCATGATGTTAACTGTGGTCCCTCAAGCTAGAGCTGGGGCAGCTCCTAAGCTGATTCGCTACTGGATACCTCACTAGAAGCTGTCTACCACTTACCGTCACAGGGCTGATGCTGGAGCACTTGTGGTGGAACTTCAGAACTGGCTGTCATCACTGGAGGTGGTTCTGCTGCAGATGGCGGATGGGCTGGGGACCTCCCTGGCTCAGCATCAGGCTCTGATGAAGCTGGTATAGGTAGTAAAGGCGAAGCTAAATGTTGGGTACACCAAGGCACAATTTGGTAACACAGTTCAGTAGCAAGCAAACAGCTCAGATTTTCAAATAGACAGTTTAGTTTTTGCAGGAAATACAGTCTCTAGGGGGTGTTAGGCAGGCAACAGTACAGTTCAGTTTGAGTGGTGCTTAACCAACCCTTATCGGGATCAACCCAGGGCCATTAAACCGCTCGCCTCCCCAAAAGGGTGCTGCACCTGTAAGTTTTTTTTTTGCTTGGGCTATTCCTGCGGAACCAACCCTATTCCTCATGGTCATAACCACCCCTGTCGCAGGGCCTATGGGGCTCCTGATCCTGAACCCGCCTCCCTCATTAATACCAATTGTGCCCCTGCACTTGCATAGTGCCTTGTCCAGCCCTGCCCATTAATTGGCTTCTGCATAGTCCTAGGCCCTAATATCCAGCCCTCCCTTTCCAGGAATGGATATGGGCCTCTGTCTCTGGCCCTTCCTCTGGTACGGAATGCTGCCACAGCACAACAAAATGGTGGCTGCCCACCTCTCTCTGTCTTTCTGGGGCTCCTACCACAAGATGCCCCTCTCTACGAGGCACTCAGCCCACTGTCTGTTGGCACCCCCCCTTGGTGATTAGGGGGCTGGCCCTTTAAATGTCCCTTCTTTTCCCTTTTCCTGTTCGGCACCTAGCCAACTGCTTTGATCCACTCCTTACTTTTGCTGGGTACTCAGCCCACTGAGTTCTGGTCCTCCACCTTTCCCTAGGGGTGTCTGCCTTGAGGGGCCCCTCTAGCGCCAGGGGTGCTCAGTATTTGCAAGTTGGGCTTATGGCACACGTTTCTCCTCTCACTTCTTTCCCCCTCCTTGGGGTTTCTACCTGTTGCCCCAGCACCAGCAGTGCTTAGTATTTTAAATGTAAGCTACCAGACCACATTTCCCTGGTTCCCCCTGTCTGTTTCTTTCCCCAATCCCCTCTCCCTAGCACCTGCAGAATGAGTTAAACAAATAAGTGGGCACTTGGCCCACTCACCACCATGACCTGGGTCCTCTGTGCTGCTGAGGAGGGTCCAGAAACCAGCTGTGGAGCTGCACTCCCACCCAGCTTTCCCTCTCTGTGGTGGCTGCTGAGCAGTGAAACTAAAGTGTCTGAGCGTGTTTTCTACCTGGACCTATTTTTTTGTGGCCCCCTTTGGTCCGTCAGCCCTTTCCTTCCCCCTCTTCTCTTTGGGACTCTGCCGGGGAAGGACAGGTCACGTCAGGGAGCCACACTCCACCCGACAGACCTTGCTGCCACTGTCGCGCATGCCACATGCCGACCAGAGAGGAGTGACACCGGAGGAGCCAGGGACTTAATTTAGGTAAGCCTTTGTTCATCTGTGCTCCTCGTGTCCTCTACCCTCCATGCTCGGCCACAGACTCCCCTTGTTGACCACTCCCCTGCCCTTTTGTAGGGCAGATGAGGTCCTGACTTCTGGCCAGTAGGTTGGGCACCACAAGCCTGACAGGGAGGGTCTTCTTCCCCAACCACTCCTTCCCTGTGCAAGACGGCGTGAAAACAGACAAAGGGACTGGGAGGGGACTGTGGAACTGCAGGAGAGGAGAGGGGTGGAATGGGGGATCTAGCAAGGAAGAAAGAAAAAAAAAAGAAAATTTCCAAGTTGGGGAGAGAGACCCTAGTCCTTTGGTGCCCTAACTTCAGGGTACTACATTTCACCCCCACTTAAGCATACATGTCCCCATATATGGGGTCAATTATCATTTTGCATTTTAAAACACAAACAACATTTTAGTACTACAAACTATTTAGCTAGTTTACTTGACACAATAATTTTTACCTGGCATACTGTAACATTTTTAACCTCTCAAACCGAAATGAACCCTGAAGAGGGATGGGTGGCCTCGAGGTACCTTTCGGGAGTGGTTCCTGCCTCTCCTTGTCAATCCATCCATCCATCTTGACAGGAACTGGACATGACTTTAACTGAATTTGGTGTAATAACTTTTGGGTTCCGTCTAAAGCTTGGACCTGGTAGGCATGCCATCCTGGCCATGAGTTGTTGTCCACGATGACATATGGGTCAGGCTCCCATATCCCACCATGCCACTCTGACTTTACCAGCACTTGCTCTCCTATGAGTAAGGGTGTTTTTTTATCGTAGGCATAGTTGGACACTTTCCTGTTGTCTTTGTCGGTACACATTTTTTGGCTGGCTGGTGACTTAGTTTCTTCTGATGGAGGGGTCCCTTTTTTCTCTTGGTGGTGTCATTCAACTGCCAGGTCTGGCATCTGGATGGGGAGGGTGCGGTCACAGTTGCTCCAACTGGATCTGATACAGTCTTGGGTGACAGACGAAATCTGGGGGCCTCCATTTGGGCATCCCAACCTGGAATTTATTGGCTTACATCATGGGCGATGGCACTCACCATACAGGCATGCTCCTCTACTTGAGCATCTGAAACTTTGGATGGACTTTCTGGAAGTTACGCAACAGCCTGGTTGCTCTGCTCAATTCTTTACAGCTCTGTCCTGGTGTCCACATACAACCGGTGTTGAGCTCCTTGGATTTCACCACTTCTGGCATGTTTCCCTTCACACGGCTGCTGTATGGACCCCACAACTTTTTCACCTGGGAGTATGGCCCTGCCCTACTCCACCTTCTGATCTGGGTGCTTTCAACCTCAGTTCCATCTTCTTTTAGGCCAGTATGGATGCTTCACAACTGGGCACCAGACCTGTCGCTTCATCTCTGCCACCAGTGCCACCATTTCCAGCACCCAACATGTTAAACGAATCGGTTCCTCTCTCTCTTTACAGTGGGTGTTCCCCTCCTCTTGGGGATGACCAGTACCATGACTGCACCCAGGGACTTCCATGTGAGAACTGGGCCACTCCTTGCCCCTTACCGGCACGTCCAGCTGCCATGCTGGACTACTACTCCCAAGTCACTGAGGCTCAATTATCCTGATGGCCTTCTCCTTGAAATCCAGGAATGCTACCTCAAGATGCTGCTCTT
Organism: Neoceratodus forsteri; assembly: GCA_016271365.2. Lineage (NCBI taxonomy): Eukaryota > Metazoa > Chordata > Ceratodontiformes > Ceratodontidae > Neoceratodus > Neoceratodus forsteri. Next base: position 417,226,570 of record CM028136.1, read on the forward strand.
GTAGCATGTGGAGTCTGATTTGGAGGGTTTCACTTTTAGCCCCGTCGATGAATTTGTCCATCAGAATTCCATCTGGATTGGTGAACACTTCAGTATCAATCCGCTGGATAGCACAGAGGTCTTCCTGCAGGCTGAGGGCATAGCCACAGAGGGTCTAGGCCCCTCCCTATACCCTGCAAAAGAATCAAACCATTGGCACTGACAGACCCTTGGGACTAAAGATGTGGTGTAACCTTTTAAAAATTTGTTCTGCAGTAACCTTTTCTTAAGTTGGCCAGGATGATGCCTCCCGATGCGCTGTACCTCGGAGTAGTACGAGCAGGACCTCAACTCTTTGAGCTTCAGGCAGGTCATACAATCAGAACAAGGCTTTCAGCTTGTCAGTGAACTCATGCAGCCTGTCGGTGTTTGGATCCACTTCTCCTCCTCCTGCAAAGCATGGGAGCCATGGTGCTCCATAATAGTAGGGAATCATTAACGGCATGTTCCAGACTTTTTCTGTGGTTCTTTCTTCTCTGTTAGGACTATTCTTTCCTCGCACAGGCATCTTGGTATAGGTAGCTTCAAGTTTTGGACTCCTTGATTTTATTACCCTACTTGCTTCACCAAATTGTAGCAGGCTGCATGGTTCTCTAAACAATTACAGGACAGGCCAGATGAATCTGGAAGGTGAGGCAGGAAGCTTACTCAGTGACCAAGATGCAAAAGGTTTATTTACCAGGGACCATAAAAACAAAGATAACTGTGTTCTACAATGCTACAGGATGGTAAAAAGAAATAAACAACAAAACAATGCAATTGGGACCAACAGTTGGTCGAACCAAGAATAGGAGGTTAACCCCTTTTAATCCAAGTCTCGCAGGCACTTAGTCAAGATGAGGAAACTACAGATGAACTAAGCTTGGGTTTTTCTAGGCGTTGTCTGATCAGCAGGTGGGCATTGACTCATACAAAGTGCTTGTTACCCACAGGCCATAACGGGGCATCCCCTGGATTAGTGACACACAAAGAAGAACGCTGTTAGCTGAACCAGGAGGAAGGTGGCAATCCTCTATGGCTCTGGGCAAGAAGCTGAAGACTTCTGGTTGGCCAATGATTCTCTGGGCGATCTTCAGCAATGATCACTGGCAGGTCCCCAGCAACCAGGACACCTCCCAAGAAGAAGAAGACTGCTGGTGATGTGACCATCTGGCAGCCTCAGTGGAGCGACATGGGCATGCACTCACTTAAGAAAGGACAGCAAAATAAGAAAAGGGCATGCATGACGTTAACTGTGGTCCCTCAAGCTTGACCTGGGGAGGCTTCTAAGCTGATTCACTAGTGGATACCTCATTAGCAGGTCTCTACCACTTACCATCGCAGGATGATGCTGGAGCACTTGTGGTGGAACTTCAGAAATAGCTGTCGTCACTGGAGGTGATTCTGCTGCAGGTGGCGGATGGGCCGGGGACCTCCCTGGGTCAGCATCAGGCTCTGGCAAGGCAGGTCCAGGCAGTAACAGCGAAGCTGGATGTCTGGTACACCAAGGCACAATTTGGTAACACAGTTCAGTAACAAGCAAACAGTTCAGATTTTCAAACAGACAGTTCAGTTTTTGCAGGAAAAACAGTCTCTATGGGGTGCTAGGCAGGCAACAGTACAGTTCGGTTTGAGTGGTGCTTAACCAACCCTTATTGGTGGCAACCCAGGGACACTAGACTGCTCTTCCTCCCTAAAGGGAGCTGCACCTGTAAGGTTGTTTTTTTTTTGTTTGGGCTATTCCTGCAGAACCAACCCTGTTCCTCATGGTCATAACAGCCTCTGTGGCAGGATCTATGGGGCTCCCAGTCCCTAATCCTCCTCCCTCATTAATACCAGTTGTGCCCCTGTACTTCTGTAGCACCTTGTCCAGCCCTGTCCACTAAATGGCTTCCACATAGGCCTAGGCTCTTGTGTCCAGCCCTCCCTTTCCAGGAATAGCTATGGACCTCTGTATCTGGCCCTGCCTCTGGTACCCAATGCTGCCACGACACAACAAAAGGGTGGCTGGCTACCTCTCTCTGTCTTTCTGGGGATCCTACCACACAGTGCCCCTCTCTATGTGGGCTCAGTCCACTGCCTGTTGGTCCCCCCTTGGTGATTAGGGGGCTGGCTATTTAAATGTCACTTCCTTTCCCTTTTCCTGTTGGGCACCTGGCCAACTGCCCTGATCCGCTCTTCCCTCTTGCTGGGTACTCAGCCCACTGAGTTCTGGTCCTCAACCCTTCCCTTGGGACATTTGCCATGCAGGGCCCCTCTAGCACCAGTGGTGCTCAGTATTTGCAAGTTGGGCTTATAGTCCATGTTTCCCTTCTTGCTCCTTTCCCCCCTCCTTAGGGCTTCTACCTGTTGGGGCCCTCTCCAGAAGCGCTTAGTATTTTAAATGTGAGCTATCAGCCCACATTTCCCTGGTTCCCTCTGTCTGTTTCTTTCCCCCATCCCTTCTCCCTAGCACCTGCAGCATGAGTTAAACAAAGAACTGGGCACTCGGCCCACTCACCACTACAACCTGGGTCTGCTGTGCTGCTGAGGAGGGTCTAGGAACCAGCCGGGGAGCTGCACTCCCACCCAGCTTTCCTTCTCTGTGGTGGCTGCTGAGCGATGGAACTAAAGTTTCTGGGCATGTTTTCTACCCAGACCTATTTTTTTGTGTCCCCCTTTGGTCCGCCAGCCCTTTCCATCCCCCTCTTCTCTTTGGGACTCTGCCAGGGAAGGACAGATCATGTCAGGGAGCCGCACTCCATCCGACTGACCCTGCTGTAACTGCCACGCACACCAGATGCTGACCAGAGGGGAGCGACACTGGAGGAGCCATGGACTTAATTTAGGTAAGCCTTTGCTCATCCATACACCTCGTGTCCTCCACCCTCCATGCTTGGCCACAGACTCCCCTTGTTGACCACTCCCTGGCCCTTTTGTAAGGCAGGGGAGGTTCTGGCTTCTAGCCCTGAGATTGGGCACCACAAGCCCAACAGTGAGGGTCTTATGCCCCTGATCCTCCCTTCCCGGCGCAAGATGGCGTAAAAACAGACAAAGGGACTGGGAGGGGTCGGTGGGACTGTAAGCAAGGGGAGGGTTGAAATGGGGGACCTAGCAAGGAAGAAAAAAAATAAAAAAAGAAAATTTCCATGTCAGGGAGAGTGCCCCCCTGTCCCTTGCAGTGCCCCTAACTTTGGGGTACTACACTAAACTACATGAATATTTTTGTGTCTTTTTTCAGAATGCCACTGCAAGTTCCATGTTTCTTTCCAGTAATTAATTTGTAACCTACTGCAAGTAAAAATATCTATATTTGTACTGCCTCCCAGGAGGCTGGAATTCAAGCTTTGTCATCTATTTCCTTCAGGGCAGTCCAGGGACAAGAGTCACCTTCAGCAGCAGTGCTTTACTACATGCTCACATTGTCAAATCATTCAGCTTTTTATCTTGCTTTCAGCATATTGCAGTATTACAGAAAGAACATTTAAAATTCAGTCTATTCTTCATTGGGAATTTATTTATGCTTTTCCTCTGGCCTATTGCGTTGCAAAATTATGGTGGATTTCTTTCTTTATTTGGTCGAGCCCTGGGATTTTATGTGGACAGTCAATTGATGTTACAGTAAATGGCTGAACAGCTCTGCTCTGGCTGGTTACAAATTGTAGCAGGTAAGCATACTGTGTTTGGATATTTATTACTAGTTTTGTTTTGTGTTCTGAATTTTTGGAGCAGGACTGTTTCATTCTCTGTTCTAGAGATTATTACTGTGTTTTCAGTTTATGATCTACGTCTTTGCTTTATGTTGTTCTTGAATCCGCAAGAAAACATTCTTCCACTGAATATACCCAGTTGTTTCATTGCCCTACAATTTGCAATTCAAGCCATAATATGTCATAGTCATATTAAGATAATACGTTACAAAAGTGTTTATAAAAGTCATGTATTTAACATTAAATCAATTTAGTTGAAATATTTAGCATGTGCTTACTGCCCTTTAAGGACCCAGGCAGCAATATTTATGCAGACACTTCTTTTAACTATAGTACTATATTGCATATGTTCTTTAAAGCAATACTGGGAACATCTGTAAAATTTATATACTTCATTTTTGTAGTGCAGTATATTACCTATACATAATCCTCGTATTGATCCATTTTAGCAAGAATCACTTTGTCTCTCTCTTGTAGAACCTTCTGCTAGTCAGACCATAAAGCACAATACCTTCAAAAATGTTGGCTAGTACTGATAATACAGCATCATGCTGCACAACACTAATAAGGTTTCGTCAGATGCAAGCCAGCAGGAATGCTCTCCCTGTGACTTGTCCAAAACGTTTTTTTCTTGGAATTCATCTGCAGCAGTGCCAGTCTCAGTTGCCAGATACCCTGAGAGCACCTAAAGTACTATATTGCTCAAGTTTTCATGAGGATGTATTATGGTACACTGAGTTGATAATCAAAGGAAAAAGCCCTTTTCCTTTTACATTAGCATTTGCATTTGTAATAAGATTAGCATTGCTCTGGAGTAAAATGCGTATTTTCTTCTGTTCTGTGGACCATAGAAAATTAAACCCCATCAGGGATACATTGTCTGTGGGGAAATGTTGAGGTAGTTAATGTTTAAATTTCAACTTAAATTATCAATTAATGTATTCAGACAATGATGTTTGATGTTTCAGAATTTATTTTGATTGCTTCTGTGCTATGTTGACTACCTTATAGGCTACAAAATCTAAACATCCACTAAGACACAATTAATGTCTCAACCCAAGAGGATAACATGACAACAATTTTAGTGTCTTAAAGTTTTATGTTTATTTTTCTATTATTGCAACACAGATCTATCATACATCCTGATCCACTTTTGATTTCCACATGGTAGAAGGCATATGTGGAGGGGTTGTGGGATAACAGATGGATCAGACACCGAACTTCAAGTTCAGCATGCAATCTCTGTGTGATGTTTATTCAAAATGCAGCAGATAACCTTAAGCAATGGCATATCCCTTCTTCAGTACATCAGTTTGCAGCAACAGACGATGTATGGCCTTTCTCTGCACTTATCCAACACCTACTGACATTGATCTCTGATCTACTTAGCAGTTCGAAATATAGAAACATAGAAGTTGATGGCAGATAAGTCTACCCATTTATTTTTCTGCCTTATGAATCTGCCATCGGCATTTGCTCTGTCAATGCAATGACCTATCTATTCATACTCATCTGTATTGCTTCCTTATTCCTATTCCATGCCTGTTTGAATCCCTGCACTGTATTCATATCCACCACTTCCTGAGGTAGGCCGTTCCATGCATCCACCACCCTTTCTGTGAAAAAGAACTTCCTCACATTACCCCTTAATCGGCCTCCCTCTAATCTCATGCTGTGTCCTCTTGTCCTGCTATTTTTCTTATATTTAAACATGTTAGACTCTTTCACCTTGTTAATGCCCTTAAGGTATTTGAATGTTTTGATCATATCACCTCTCTCCCTCCTTTGCTCTAGGGTATACATATTGAGCCTCATTAATCTGTCCTCATATGTTTTCTGATGCAGTCCCTGCACCATTTTGGTTGCCCTTCTCTGGACCGCCTCAATTTGGTTAATGTCCTTGTGAAGGTGTGGCTTCCAGTACTACACACAGTACTCCAGATGGGACCTAACCAGTGTCTTGTAAAGAGGGATTATTACCTGCCTCTTACGACTTGTGATACCCCTACTAATACACCCCAACATCCCTCTAGCTCTACCTACAGCTTTAGTGGTCTGCTTGGATGATTTTAGGTCATCTGTGATGAATGATGCCCAAGTCTCTTTCTTCCCTTGTGACTGCCAGCAACTTCCCTCCCAGTCTATAGGTGGCTTCAGGGTATTTCTTCCCTATGTGCATGATATTGCACTTCTTTGCGTTAAACCTCAGTTGCCACTCTTCTGGCCATTTTGCTAGTTTATCCAGCTATCTTCTCATTCTGCCCACCCCATCTGGATCATCAACTCTGTTGCAGATCTTGGTGTCATCTGCAAACAGACAAACCTTACCCTCCAGTCCTTCTGCAGTGTCACTGATGAAGATATTGAAGAGGACTGGCCCCAGGACTGATCACTGAGGTACCCCACTTGTGACCTGCATCTCTTCTGACTGTATACCATTTACCACCACTCTCTGTTTTCTGCCCATCAACCAGTTTGTCACCCAGCTGACCAACTTCTGACCCACCCTGAGCCTACCCAGCTTATTAATCAATCTTCTATGTGGAACAGTATCGAAAGCTTTGCTGAAGTCAAGGTAGACGGCATCAACTGCTCCCCTTGGTCCACCACTCTGGTAACCCAGTCAAAGAAATCTATGAGACTAGTTTGACAGGACCTTCCTTTTGTAAACCCATGCTGTCTTGGATCCTGTGCTCCTACGGATTCCAGGTGTTGCACTATCCTTTTCTTAAGTTGTGCCTCCATAATCTTGCCCACTACTGAGGTAAGACTGACTGGTCTGTAGTTCCCTGCCTCCTCCCTGCTAACACTCTTGTGGAGAGGGATCACATGAGCTCTTCTCCAGTCTTCTGGGACCTCTCCTGTGCTCAGAGACTCACTAAACAGTTCCGGTAATGGCACTGCTATTTTCACCCTTAGCTCCTTTATTACCCTGGGATGTATGCCATCAGGTCCCATTGCCTTGTCCACCCTGAGCTTATCGAGCTCTTGTAGGACCCTTTCTTTTGTGAAGGGACTAGTGCACACCTCCCTCCCCCCTGTGTCTTCAATTATTTTTCAGATCTCTCCTCTTACACTAATGCTTTGACTTTCTTGCATCAGACACTGTCTAGTAGTCACTTCTTAATGGGCCCATGTGCATTCCTATTTTTACTATAAATGGGTTGAAACAACTAAGGTTCACAGACTCCTTAAACAAGTTCCAGACTAATTCTGCAGGCTGTGATTGTATAGAGCCCAAACTTCTTAGGACTGCTACACATGACCTTGCCTCACTCATTGCCAGGTTAAATAATTGATTCCTCTCCATGGGTGTCATGCCTGAACTATGGAAATCCTCTGTCATAGTCCCTGTGTTTAAGAAAAGTAATCTCAGACTTATCAGTAACTACAGGCCCATTACCGTCCTCCCTGTCCTAACCAAACTACTTGAAAAAATTGTTGACTCACAGCTCAGTAGTTATCTATCTTACTATCATCTTCTTTCTCCCACACGACATGGGTTCAGAGAAAGAACATATCACTACAACTGCCCTACTCACACAAATAGTATTGCCTCTGCCATGGATAGCGGTAGTCCCACAGTAGCAGTCTTTATAGACTTAACAAAGGCCTTTGATCTGTCGGACCATTTTCTGCCCTGCTCCAAGTTGCTAGACTGGGCATCTCATCCACTGCACTCCCATTATTTAATAACTACTTCACCAATAGGTCTCAGAAGATCAAATTTGGATCCCCATTTAAGAACCTGACCAAACATTGGTAGGGGTTCCTCAAGTATCTATTTCAGGTCCTCTTTTATTTGCCATTCGAACATACAAGATTTGCCAGCAGAAAAAGTTCAAGTTCAAGCTCAAGTTCAAGTTTATTGCAGGAAAACTCCATTGAGCAAGCTCATTCACAAGGAGGTCCTGTGACATAAACACTTAAAGTACAAACACAGATAGGTAATAACAGTATATACATGAAATACACGTTACATGATACAGGCTGGATATACATACAAGGGTACCACATAGGGTGACCGGGTGGTAAACATTGATATGAGATAGGAAGCGACTTATAGGTCGATACTGATAAATGAAACATGATGACTGGTGTGATTTGATTTAATCAAATCAAATCAAATCAAATATACAGTATTTTGGCAGCTAGAACAAACAACAGTCTACAACTGATATGGGAGGGAGGAGAGATTTGATAGAGTAGCAGTGGGCGTAAGCAAAGATAAAACCAGGAGTAGAAGGGAAGGAAAGCAGTTAATATGACAAATCAATTATACCTTACCAGTGGATAAATATGGCACACATGGGAAGGAAGAGACTTAATGACAGTTACAGGTGTCTTTTATTTTGGCTGAACTTAGCGATTTGTAGAAGTTTGTTGAAACTGTGCTAGTTAGTTTCAATGCGGTTTGTAATTGGTTCCAAATGGAGGGAAGGGCATATTCAATAGCACGTTTACCAAAGGAAGTCCGTCCTTGGTATGTCAAGCATAATAAAGTCAGATTTTCTTAACAGTATGCACTATGTGAGATACTAATAAGGAAGAGAGATAGCTTGGCAATTTCTGCAGGAGCAGTTTAAGAGTCCATAGCCCAGCATGGAGCAGGCGTCTAGTAGTAAGGGATGTCCATCCAACAGCTGCATATAAGTCACAGTGGTGCGAACGGTAAGGGGAGTTGGTAATGAACCGTAACGCACGGTGATAAAGGATGTCCAGTTTACTTAGATTTGCAAGAGTGGTGGAGGAATAGATTACATCGCCATAGTCGAGTAGGGGGAGAAAAGTGGCCTGTACAAACTTGTTTCGAGTTTCAAGGGGCAAAAGGGGCCTATTTCTGTAGAAGAAACCTAACCTTGCTTTTAACCTTCTAGAGACATCTTCGATGTGGTCACTGAAAGATAATTTATTGTCGATCCAGATACCTAGATATTTAAATTTGGTTACAACTTCCAGAGGCTCGTTTAGCATGGTGACAATGAAGTCTTGGGCAAGAGTATTGGGGGGGCCTGAGACAGCACTGCGGAGAATATCATCGCTTTAGTCTTCTTGGCATTGAGCAGAAGCTTTGCCTTTATTAAATTATCTCAAGTTGTGCAAGTCTGCTTGAAGCACTCCTTGACTTCAGATAACGATGAGCCAAAGTACAAACACAGTATCATCTGCAAAAAGTGCAGATTGGACGAGATATGTTAGCATCTAAGTCATTGATGTACAGAGAAAACAAGATAGGGCCTAAGATGGATCCTTGGGGGACTCCTCTTGCAACTGGCAAGGTAGCAGAAAAAAGCCTTCCGCCTTTACTTTTTGGAATCTTCCAGTTAGGTAGCTAGAGAACCACTGGGTGGTATGGTATGTGGCACCCAACTTTGCAAGGCAATTGACTAATAGTTTGTGATCAACAGTATCAAAAGCTTTGCTGAGGTCCAAAAAGACTGCACCAGTTACCTTCTTAGCATCTATAGCAGAGATCCAATCATTGGTTACTTTTGCTAGTGCAGTGATTGTGCTATGATTAGCCCAGAAGCCAGATTGAGCTGGGTTAATGAGAGAGAAGGTTTCCAAGTGAGATTTTAACTGAATATGGATCAGTTTTTCGAGAACTTTAGAAAGGATAAGCAATATGGAGATAGGCCTATAGTTGTTTACATCGCATGGGTCACCAGATTTAAATAGAGGGAGGATATGTGCTGATTTCCAGCAGGATGGCACAGCAGCAGATGTAATGGAAAGATTGAAGATGTGGAGAATTGGGGCAGTGAGATGGGCATAGCCTGACCTTAGGAAAAAGGGTTCCAAGCCATCGTCCCCTGCGCTTTTTTTGGTGTCTAAGTTAAGAAGAGAATCTTCTACTTCTTTATAAGTTATCTCACACAGTTGGAAGGGACTGGGTGCAGGACTAGATGTGGCGGAGGGTATGCTGGCTCACGCAGCACCAGCATAAGGTGTCGAGTCAAAGCTAATCCAGCTGTGGCAAAGTGGGAGTTAAGTTCCTCCAGGATTAGGGACTTGTTTTCCACAATCTTGCCACTACGACTATCTTTGTTGGGACAGAGGGGCCATGGGCGTCCTTCTATAACTTTGATAGTCTTCCATATTTTATGAGGGTTACCTTTAGCTTGTTCGAGTAGAAATATAATAGTTAGCTTTAGCAGAGCGAAGTTTTTTCACAGTTATTCCTGGCTGTTCTAAAGGCCTGCCAATCCGAAGATTCTTTGGAATGTCTAGCTTTAGCCCAGAGCTTATCTCGAGCTATAAGGGCTGCCTTGAGATCCGAGGTGAACCAGGGATTGGAATTGTTCCGTACCCTTACTTTGATGAAAGGGGCATGCTTATTTATTATTGTAGTGAGTTTGTCATTAAGGATGCAAGCTGCCTTGTTGACATATTTGGCTAGGTAAAGATCTTGCCATCTGATCATGCTCAGGTCAGATAGGAAGTTTACTGCACTGAATTTGCGAAAGGATCTTTTTGTTATAAAGATGGGTTGCGGCCGGGCCTTAATTTGAGATCTTATGCAAGCAACAATTCCATGATCGCTCATGTCGCTTGGAAACACTGCCAAATTAGATATTTTGTGTGGATGGGTGGTTAGTACCACATCTAGAATGGAACTGTTGGCAGTATTTAGAGTGTTGTTCCTAGTAGGTTCTCTGACTAATGCCCAAGACCTAGCTCATCACAAAGGGATTTGAGGCCATGTGATTTAGGTGACAGCCAGTCCATATTTAGATCTCCTAGAAATATTGTTTCAGTTTTTGCATCTACAAACATGGATTTCAAAAGATTAAGGACTTCATCACCACCAGACGGGGTCTATAGCCACCTAGGATAGAGATACATTCCGAGGAGGGGAGATGAAGGCTCAGCGAAACTAACTCAAATTCCTTGGTTAGAGATTTGCAACTAATATTGGTGACCAATTACTTAGATTTGGCATAGATAACCACACCCCCGCCTCTAGACTCTCTATCTGCTCTAAATAAATTGTAGCCCTGCAGTGATATTTGTTGATCAGTGTTCGTCTTTTTTAACCACGACTCAGTAATTATGATAAGGTCTGGGTTAACGTGTGCAGCCCAGGCTTGCAGCTGTACAAGTTTTTTAGGCAGGCTTAAAATGTTGACCATCATCATTTTGAGACCTGTGGCCTCAGCAAAATCGGAGAAGAGGTTGTGGGGGGCCAGGGTTGAGCTCCACATTTCCTGAGCAGAGAAGAAGCAGAAGTATAACTTTCTTTAAGGAGCTTATAAGAATGGAGACTGCTTTTTTATTTCTTTGCGGCAACCCATATTGTGCTGCACAAGAGGTGGCGCCACTGTAATGACAGTTGATTGTGATCAATGTAAGTGCTTGGTTAGACATAGGTGAGGACAGTAGCAAAGGGGTGTAGGCTAACCAGAGGGAATAGGCTAAAAGGGGAGAGGAGAATGACAGAGTGTCTGCACGGTAGACTGTTATAACATTAGGTATTGATAAGGTACATTGGAGAACTGAATTGCATTGAGGTACTTCGAATTGCACTGTATTGCTGAAAACTCTGCACCTTAGGAGCAATAAAAAGACAATAAGGAGAGCCATGGTCCCAGATTGAGTGGTCTCGTGATTTGTATTAGTGCAATATTTTCTAGGCAAGAAATTTGCCCACCTAGGTACCCATTTAAAACCTAGATGAGAAAATACAGCAGAAAGGGGAACAAGGAGAACAGGAGCAGCTTAGTTAGTGGCCATCCACCCTTCAGACTCAAGTCCCCTTGTAGCAGAACCGGGAAAGAAGTAGAATGATAATGCAGGCCATATTGCCCACGAAAGAATACGGTGATTTATGTAGAAGACCAAGAATCCCTCTAGTGGCAGGTCTGTATAACCTGCTAATGGAAAACTAGCCAAAAGGTAGTTAGACTTATCGGAGCCAAGGCAGAGTGCTTGGATGGGGGGGCACTGCAGGAATAGCAGTCAGACAGAAGAGGTGTAAGCAATTTAAAACAGTAGTAGAAATTACAATCCAGCTAATACAGTAGAAAAACTCCTAATAACACAGTAGAAATGTGCTTAGTTCTATGGAAAGTCTAACAAAGTGCCAGGTGTCTATAGCAGGCAAAACTCCTGCCAATCAGAGTGGGTTTGCTGGAAGCACCCATGTTCTGATTGGCTGTGCTGTCCCTTACCTTCCAAGGAGCTGCAGGCGGGTGTCCTGGTCTTGGTCGGTGGCTGGCTGGGTGCCGGCTGACCGTGGGTGAGCTGGAACAGCCCTGTTCAGGGACAAGCAGCTTCCAAGGAGCTGCAGGCGGGTGTCCTGGTCTTGGTCGGTGGCTGGCTGGGTGCCGGCCGACCTTGAGTGAGCTGGAACAGCCCTGTTCAGGGACAAGCAGCTTCCAAGGAGCTGCAGGCGGGTGTCCTGGTCTTGGTCGGTGGCTGGCTGGGTGCCGGCCGACCGTGGGTGAGCTGGAACAGCCCTGTTCAAGGACAAGCAGCTAGAGAGAAAAAGGCCACTTGGTCTATCATGTCTGCTCGATTTTGCAGCTAACAGGCCTATTCTGCAGCTGCCCCCTTCCTCCTCGCCCTCCGTCCCTTTATCCTCCTTCTTGCCCTGTCCCAGCCCCTTTTGAAGCAGCACTGTTTTACAGACTATCACCTCTGCTGGTAATGCCTTCCACCCTGCCACCACCCTCTCTGTAAAAAAGTGACTCCTCATTTCCCTCCTGAACCTTTCCCCCTCCAATCTCATGTCATGGCCTGTAGTGTCCCTCCCCACCTTTACCCTAAATAGCCCGTCCATACCAGTCTTGTTTATCCCTCTCATGTATTTGAATGTCTTGATCATGTACCCTCTGTCCCTCCTCTTCTCCAGCGAGTACATGTTCAACTCCATTAGCCTACTCTCATACGGTAAGTCCCCCAGTCATCTTAGTCATCTTAGTTGCTCTACACTGCACCCCTTCCAGTAATTTAATGTCCCCTTTCAGCTACATGTGCCAGTACTGCATGCAGTATTTGAGATGAGGTCTAACTAATGATCTATACAGCAGCAGAATCACCTCCCCCATACTCAACATTATTCACCTTGTGATACAATCCAGCATTTTGTTGGCCCTTGCTGCTGCCTTTCTCTACCCATTGCCTGTCCTTCTTAGTTCTTAGTTCTTATTATCTGTTCTTTACAGCTCCTTTTCTCCCTGATGTTCCTGAAGAAGCTCTTCTCCCCCCTCCTTAATGCCTTATGCCAGCCTGAGCTCTTTGCTGGTTTTTACTGTTCTTACTGCCCTTGTCACCTCCCTAGTCTCATGTAGGTACTTCTCCCAATCTTCCTCCTTCCCTGATCTCCTGTATCTCCTAAAGGCCAAACTTTTTCTCCTCACCTTTTCCACAACCCCCCTGCTCATCCAGCTTGACTTTTTTGCCCTGGCCTTGTTACTCTAAGTCCTGCTACAGGAACTGGTAGCCTCTAGTACCCCCTTCTTAATGAGCTCCCATCTCTGGTCTGTGTCCATACTAGGATAGAACCTGGCCAGATACCCACTCATTACCTCCCCCATCTTTGCAAAATCCACCCACCTGAAATCCAGCACCTTAGCTTTGGATGCCACCCCCTCTTTGCCCATAATCAACCTGAATCATCCTGAGTGATGGTCACTCCCCGCTCATGGTTCGTCCGCCTTGATATCGCTCACAAACTCACCATTTGTGAGCACTAAGTTGAGGGTGTCCCCCCCCAGTTGGTTCGCTGACCACCTGTGCCCTTTATATAAACTCCATAAGTCAGTCTTTCCCACTGCTCTGCCATCGTATATGCAGGTGAGTTGGTCTACTACACTAGCTCAAGTGACATTGATTGCATTAATCAAAATTTGTTCAAGGGCCTTCTGTCCATATGTAATTGTCTGTCTATAAATAAATTGCTTCTGAATATGACAAAAACACATGCCCAGCTTTTTGGGATAACTAGCAGATGAAGGTTCTACCCATCCCCCATCTATTGCCTATTATGATGGAACTTCAATCCCCACAGTCTCCTCCTTCTCCTATCTTGGTGTCACCATAGACCCTTCACTTGAATTTTCACCTGTCATGGGTGCCTTTAAAGCTGTTAATTCCATGATGGGTGCCTCCTACAAAGTAAGTCACAACCTTGCTCTTCAAGCATGACTGGCCATTACCCATGGGATGCTATTCCCCAAACTCCCCTATAGGGCCCTTGTATTCTCAGTTGCTTCAAAATATACCCTTCTTAGGTGGGATATCACTTACAATAATATTTTCCAATTTACATTGGCATCCCACTGACTCACTCATCATTGCTCACTGTATGCCAGGCTTGGTTGGCTTGCCCCACCTTCTTTATATGACCATACATTTACTCGAGTAATTTTTAACACTCTGTGCAACAGTCTACCTTTATCCCTGACCTCGCTCCTCATACCAGCTCATAAAACATACCCACTGAGGTCTAAAAAGCATGCTCTACTGTCTGTCCCTAAAGTTAGTATGGAGATTGGTGAATCTTCATTTGCCTATTCCACTTTGAGGTTATTGAACAAAATCTGTTCTGAACTTCACCTATGCCCCTCTGTTGCTTCATTCTGTAACATACCCTCCTAAGGTAGCAAACTGCTCTTACCCTTAGATTTCACTGTTCTGTCTAGCAAATAATTTACAGAGTCATCAATATCCATGTGTTTGCGTAATCAAATGATCATTGTGAATTTTATATATGGAAAGTAAACAAAATGAAAAAGGCTTTCCACCACTGAGATACTTGGTGGTGTACCAGTCTAAATTAGACTAGTAAATATGAACCAAATAATAGTGCACTCCCTCCCCATGGCTATATATGCACTATATGCAACATCTTAAGACCATAAGAAACAGCACTCACGCCACAAAGTACACTTTAGAAAAGTGTATTCAGCATATCTTCTGTGGCATAGTAACGTTTTAAAATACATGCAGTTTAGTTTGAAAGTTGGTAGAGACACATACAGGAGGGAAAAACATTCAGATCTGGCTGTCCATATGCTTCAACAGCTACACCGACATGGCTGGTGAGTAAAGCTTACATTTCACCTCGACTGGTTGGGGTTCATCAGAGGTATCTTACTAGGTGTTTGGCTATTTTATGTTAACTCTGTAACCATGGTAACCTAAAGTGCAGTGCAGATACTACATGACACTTCAAACAATCATTATATCAATATTACTCTAAAAGGTGCATTACTATATTCCATTTACACCAAGTGATAAATAACATAAAATCTGCAAAAAGAGTAATCTCTGCAATCTCAGTATTAAAATCTCTCAATAGTTACATTCATGGTTTGTTCATATTAGACCTATAAAATGATATATTAGGTTTTAAGAAGCTGAGTTTTTTTAAAGTCCTTTATAAGTCTCTCAGTCCGATTGCTGGAATGTATTTCTTCCTTGACAGTTTTCTTTAAAAGTTTAATCCAATCAGTATCAGGGAAAACCACTGGAGATTAAATATGGCTTCATTTCCATAAACATAGCATTTGCTGGATGCCACATCATTACAACAAAGTAGTGTTATCCTACAGAGAACACAAAACAAATCAATAATAGATCTGACACATACTGTACCTTCATATATACATTACAGCAGCCATATTTGCAAGAATAAGTAGTAATTTACGTCATAGTACAGTACATATTGATATCCACCTCTCAAATCCTATTACTTATCTCTATGGTGTGCTATAGAAGAACCTTGTATCACAAAATCACAGTAGTGCAATGACCACAATTTTGTTCATTTTAGGGACTTGCCAAAATATTTAAGTATTAGGTTGTGTCTGATACATAGATCTAACCACAAGATCCTTTAAATTCCATGGACATTTTTCTACAATACTAGGATGTTCTGGCAGTACATATCTTAATTCTGGTTCACTACTTAAAATTGTCCAATGCTTATTAATTTCTCTAAACCTCTCTACCCCATACGTACTACTGTATATGTAGTGATAAGTCTGAGAAAATCTTGGGTTTTGCTCTCTTTATTTTTTTTTAACTATTTAACAGTAATGTACTCTTGTCAACTTCACCATCTTTTGCCAATAGCTGCCATTACATCCTACATATTATAACTCCTTACACAAATCTTTGAATTTTGTCCTTATTTGATCCTTTTCTCTCTGGGCAAAAATATTTGGTTTAATACAAGAATGTTTTGCACGTAACAGCTGTCCTTTTGGGACTGTTTTTGTTGAATGTTTAGGATGACAACTGTTGGCTAGTAGTAGTGAGTTTTTATCTGTATTTTTAACATACAGATCAGATAATATGTTCCCTTCACTATCCTTGTATAGAGAAACATCTAGAAAATTAATTATATCTTTTCCCGACAGTAAGCTTGAATTTTAGTGCTGGTTTGGTATTTTCCAAATACATCACAAATTGTTGTAGCTCCCCAATTGTTCATTTCCATATGATTATTACATCATCAGTGTAGCGGCTCCACAAATCCAGATATTATAAAAATGGATTTGTGGTGCTGCCACACACAAATTCATCCCCCATTTGGCTAGGTAGACATTAACAAAGCTTGGTGCTAATGTCACGCCCATGGCTGTACCATAGATTTAAAGATAATATTTGCCCTTAAATACAAACATGTTATTTTTCAAAACTATTTTTGCAAACTGTTCTAGTATTTTAGTTGGGTGATCATTTAGTTTTGCCCTTTGTTCCAAATAGTAATACATTGCTGCAAGACCCCCTCTATGGAATATCGAAGTATATAGAGATTGTAGATTGAGGGTTGCAAAAAAAAAAAACACTCTGGCTGCATAACTATTTCTTGAACTGTACTAAGGACATCACCTGTATCCCTAACATATGAAGGAGGAGATTGTACTAGATGTCTTTGGAATGAGTCAATATACTTCGACAAGGGCTCAGTGAACGAAACAATCTCAGATATAATGGAACAATGATGCAGTTTATCTAAGCATTTATGTGCTTTTTGGTGTAACATATATAGTCGGTACTACTGGGTGCTGTGTAATTAGAAAGAGTTTTTCTTTGGTAGTGATCCATCCCATACTGCATACCAGACTAACATATTCATTGATACTTTTTTGAAAACATTTGTTAAATATTTTGTTAAACTGCCTGCTAACTTCCTGTAAAAAGTGTAATCTTCCAGCTGTCTAAGTATCTCAGGCGTATAGTCCCCTCTGTCCATCATGACGTCTGCTCTGTCCTTATCTGCTGACTTGATCATAATGGACAGATCCCTCAAGTCTCTCAATGCCCCCCCCCGAAATAGTGTATTGAACATTCCTGTTGTTATTCTGTTGCTAAGCCATTCTCATCAGGCCTATCTTTCACATGAGTAGAAATGTCTGGACAGCTGATCCATATTGGGGGCAAAACATAGATTTCCATTTAAAGTTGTTACTGCTTAATTTTTCATCTTGATGTTCCAATGCTTCATGTTCCTGTGAAATAGCATCTTTGGAAAAAAATAGTTTTGAGAGCCAATTTTTATTCAAAGAGATTCAGATCTCAGTGGACTACATGCCTATTCTTTCCACATCTCTTTTATGACATCCAACATCCCTTCAGGTTGTTGCCCATACAACAGTTCAAAGGGCAAGAACCCACTGAATGACTGTGGCACCTCCCGAATGGCAAGCATTAAATAGGGTAACAATTCATCTCATTTTTTTTACCTCAGTTGACACAAATTTAGATTGCATACCTTTTAATGATTTATTAAAGTGTTCCACTAAGCCATCGGTCTGTGTGTGATACACTTATGTCTGCGTGGACTTAACCTACAGTAAAGCACATAACTTCCTTATAAGTTCTGACTTAAAGTTGAAGCCTTCATTAGTTAGGATCTCTTTTGTCAGTCCAACTTGGGAAACACTTTTATCAATTATTTTGCCACTGACCAGGCTATAGTGGAACATATGGGAATTGCATCAGGGCAATGGGTGACATAATTCAGTATAATCAATATTTACTGATACTCAGATGGAATTTTTATCCAGGGTCCCAACATATCAACCCCCAGTTCTTTCACTCAGGGTGCTATTATGGGCATATAAATGAAATGGCCCTTTTTCTACTGCTGGGAGCACCAACTGGTATGCAGAGCAGGAAACACAAAAGTCTGCTACTTCCTTTCATATGCCTGGCCAGAAGAACCAGGCAAGTATGCATGCCTTGGTTTTCTCCCTGTCCAAATGACCCACAATAAGTATAGTATGGGCCAGCCTCAGTACATCCCTTCTTGCAGGCCTGGGGGACCACTAACTGGTAATGTAAAGTTTCAATTTGTTTTCTGGGTTCTACCCAGTACAAAATACCATATTTTAATTCAAACCTTGGAAAACATTGTGCTTTTTATCTACTACTTTACCATTTACCATAGCTAAGTTCTGTTAGGCAGTTCTGAGAACCTCATCAGCCTTTTGTTCAGAAATTATGTTAGCTGGGTTTTTAAAAATGTCATGTCTGACCTCCAGAAGGATCTTGTGGCCTTCTGTAGATGTGGATGCTGTGTTCTAATCTGAGTCAGCTCGGACCTACTTTGAACCTAAATGTCTGTGGTCCCCAACCATTACAACCTCATATAGAGGGACCCTTTCCTTTTCCTCCCTTTATTTCTGACCCTGAGACTTCTTAGGATTCCCTTCTTGGCCAAATAGTTCAGAGTCAGACAAGAGAAATACATGCTCTAGTTCTTCTGTGCAGCCTCCCGAGGGCATGAACTTTTAATATTGCTCTGAAGAAGAGTATGAAACCCTTATCATCCCAGTCTCTGCCCAAGACTACTGACCAGGGTAAGGTTCTGAAAATTCCCACCTTTATTATTCCTGCCCAGTTTCCAACTTTTAACCATACTGGAGCCATAGGGTATTTATGGGTATCTGCATGCACAGAGGCAATATTTATGGAATCTCCTAACTGACCCAGCTTGGATCCAACAACAGATTCATTAACCAATGTCTTCCCATACCCTGAATCCACCAGAGTTGTCACAGTTTGGTTCCCCAATTGCACTGGCATTATATATGGGTTTTTGGCCTGGAACTAGTGTTTGTGGGTGGTAGCTATGCATTCCACAAAACTGCAGTCCATGCTGTTATAAATCTTACTAATATGCCCCACTTTGCCACAACAAAAACCCACAATGATGCTATTGAGTCTTTTACCTGCACACCCCTGGTTTGGGTCATTGGAGAGTGGGATCTTGGGATTGGTGGAATTACACCAGGCCTGGGGTAACACCTTTTTAAAATGTAGGGGTAAGTAATGTTTCATCACTTAACCACTTACTCATACCAGCACATTTGTTCACATCCCCATTCTCTCTTCTTCTGTGGGAAGCTTCGCATCGGGTCACTGCCCCATGTTCATCGTGGTTCCATTCTTCCTCACGGCCTATAGTCCTTCAGCTTCCAGATAATATTCTGTGATTTTCACTGCTGCAGCCAAAGTGGTCTGTTCCTGTAGTCTTACCCAGTCATGGACTTGCTCTGGTAAAATGTTTTGGTACTGCTCCAGCATAATCAAACCTAACATTTTC
This sequence comes from Neoceratodus forsteri, assembly GCA_016271365.2. Lineage (NCBI taxonomy): Eukaryota > Metazoa > Chordata > Ceratodontiformes > Ceratodontidae > Neoceratodus > Neoceratodus forsteri. The sequence continues at coordinate 417,245,839 of CM028136.1, forward strand.
TCTTTAGTGTGTACCTTTGGTTTTAACCACTGAGCAACCAAGTCTTGTCATTTTTGTGCCTACACACTAGGTCATGTTCCAGTCTAGAAACCCAAGATGCTAAAGTTCTGTTTGTAACACTCTTTGGTTATTCCAACTCAGTCTAAGATAGCCGTCTTTATCTGATCATAGTCACTGGCGACAGCATCAGTTAGGCTTCTATATGCAGTTTGGGTATCTCCAGTCAGATAAAGAGCAATGCAAGTAGCCCAACTTTCTTGTTTCCAGGTAGTGGTACAGGCAACTCTCTCAAAACTCACAAGGTAGGCCTCAAAGTCATACTCAGGACCCATTTTTGTTAGCATGGGGTGGGGTCCTACAGAGACAGGATTCACTATGCCAAGAGTTGGGGCACAGTGTCTTTCTATACTTGCAGCACTTGCTGTTGCTGATCTCTCTATGCCTGTTGTTACAGCTACTGATGATCTCTCTGTGTCTGTTGATATGTCTGTGCTGGTCTCTCTGCACCTGTGGTTGGGCTTGTTGGGCCATCCAGTCCCTTTGCATCTGCACCTGTTGTGTCAGTTGTTGTTACTTCTGAGCCTGCTGTTACACCTGCTGTTGGTCTCTCTGGGTATAAACTGAAAACTATACATGCTGACCTCTTCTGAAGGTGCTACCGTGCAAGTTTGACTTGACTAATTGGGCCCTATGCACTATTGTGCAGAGTGGCTATGCGCTGCATATCTGTGGTGCATAGCCACTCTACGCCCTCTGTTCCCCCATGCCAAATTCAGCAGTCAGGGAGCACAACCCCTTGGCACCCAATCCCCCAGCTGCATGGACAGCAACATGCTGGGGGCAGGCAGGGGGCATGTCGGGGGTGTGCTTGCACTCCATGCCATTCACAAAGGTGCAGAGTGCTGGGTGTAGGGCGTGCACCTTATACTGGGTAACACTGCAGACCCCCCCACATGCTGCCCCAGCCCATGGATCATCAAGGAGGACTGGGGCAGCTGAGCCAGTACCCACCTACCCCAAACTGGTGGTGCACATCACACTGTCTACTGTTTTCCACACCCTGTGGGTGTAAGGGATCTGTTCTTGAACTGGGTCAGGGCATCCCATTGGATGCGCACCTGGTCCGCAGGACTGTTCTCTGCACATATGTGCACCAGAGGGGTGGGGCCATGAACAGGTGGTGGTCAGTAGTGAATACCAGCTGGTGCACACCTGTCCGTAGAATGGACCTCCATGGGTGGATAACGCACCTCTGGTGCGTAGTACCTGCCCATTTGTGAATAGGGCCCAGTAAAACAAACAAAAAAATGGCCCACACACTACAAAGGTTGCATTTGGTCAATTTACCGCCTAACGCATGGAGCTAAGACACTATGACCAAACACCCCTACATAGCACCTTGCCCAGGCGGCTTCATCAGGGGCCCCAGTCGAAGTCTTCTGGGATATTATGAAGTGTTTGTCATCGTCTTAGCACCATGCTGTAGGCAATAAATTGACTAAATACAACCTTTGTGGTGTGTGCACCATTTTTTTTGTTTTATTGTTGGTCTCTTTGAGCCTGCTGTTGCACTTGCTGAACCATCCAGTCTCTTTGCATCTGTGCCATGTTGTGCTTGCTGCCCTGCCAGCCAGTTCAGTACTTTGTCTGAGTCCATCTTACTCCTATTTAAACAAGATGAAGTTCTGTCCCACCACTAAAGCCAACCACATGTGACAGAGTAGAGAACAAGGCGGCTTCTGGAGAGCACACTCAAAGAGAACTCTCTGAACACCAGTTTAAATTAAATGAAATCTGCTTTACTTTCAGTAACAGAAAAACAAACAGCTTGTATTCAGATTAACAAACAATTCAGTTCAGTCCCTGTCTGTCTTCACTTGCATCTCACTAAAACAGAAACCTCTGCCTCTCTCCATTTATTGGGCCCAGGTGTCGCTTGTTTACACCCCTCCCCCTGAGGTACATCAACACCCAGAACAAGTAGTGCAGTGGGGTCTTAAAGGGCCAGCCTGAAAACAGTAGGATTTTGATACAAATCCCACCACTGCCCCAATTGAAACCTGTGTTACCTGTGTTGCAGAGTTGTGAAGTGGTAAACAGGAGAAAAGAGTGTATTTGATTTACACTCCATCACACTCCCTAGTATGGAGGCCAAGTTGATAGCTAAGTGACAGATCTGCTAAGTGGTTGCAAGGAAGATAGGAAAGGTAGAGTATGAAATATGTTACCCTGACAAAAGGGAAGGGAAAACTTGTTACCATGTATTGTGATCCTATTAATGGGCAGGGGGGTTGTCAATCCAGAAGACAACAGCTTTATCTTGGGTCACCAACTTGCAGAAATGGAGGAAAAAAGCAGGTACCAATAGCTTATGGCCTACATTTCAACAAACTGGACCAGACTGGCAAAGTTGTAGAAGCATTTGGGATGTATTATTGTGAATTCCTGGGTAAACACAACAATTAGTCTATCATCTTAAAACTGAACCTAGGGTTCAAGTGAGAAAAAAACATACAGATTCCCAAGAAAAACTTTAGCAAAAGTAGAGGAGAACCAAAGTATGCACAAGCTAGGGTTTAATGTGGAGTCCCATACGTTGTGTAATGTTATTGCCTCAGTACCAAAAACCAGATAGAAGCATTCAGTCCTGCATCAACTTCAGGTGGGACAATGCAGTATCCCAGTATGATGTATAACAAGCATTGTCCAGGATCAGTGAATTACTGGACCATTTGTGTAACACTAGATACTGTAAGTCACCACTCTAGATCTAATCAAAAGGTACTGGCAGATCCAATTAACTCCTGAATTCTAAGAAAATCATAATTTACCATCCTGTCATAGCTATCACGTCACAAGCATGCCATTTGGGCAATATGAAGCAACAAAAATAGCAACCCTCCAGAGGCTGATGGATAATGAACTACATCCTCACCAGCACTCTGCAGCTACACAGAGTACTTTGATGATGTTATTATTTACAGTATGGTCTGGAACTCATATAGTTGAAGTGAAGGCAGTGCTTGGTGAAGGAGACAGAGTCACTGCCAACCTGGCAAAATGCATCATGGGGAATAAATATACTCACTATTTGGGCTGTTTTGTTGAGAATGGTCAGTTCCATCCCATAATCAACAAAGTAAAAGTCCTTCAGAAGTGTCTCATCTACACTTCAAAAATGCAAGACAGCCCTTTTAAGATCTTGTAGGGTATTATAGGAGCTACTTGCAAATTTCAGTGAAAACCTCCATTTAAGGGGCTGGTGTGTATTATAGGAGATTTTTACTAAATTTTGCAAATCTTGCCAATCCATTAACCGACTTCACTAAATGTCTGTGCCACTTCATGTCCAGTAGTTAAGGATCATGTAGCAAAGCCTTCTACTAACTGAAGGCCAGTTTATATAGTCAACCTGTGATCAGAATCTCTACTTTTGGTAGACCATTTCATAAAAATGTTAGCAGAAAAACAGACAACAATTCAAACAGTATTAAACATCACAGTTACAAAATGCCTGGGGCAGGATTCACAAAGACAGTACAAAGTGAGAGAAAATATTTGCGCTGCACTTCCCTGCTGTGCTGGTGGGCAACTGTGCTAGTCACAGTCGGATAGCCCTGTGGGGGGCAATGCTAACCCAGGAAAAAGCAGTGCAATATATGGAAGTGCTGCCTCCATAGGCAGCTAGCACATTGGCCCTTCAGCCAATAGTGCTCAGGTGCTACAGTGCTATTCATGACAGAACATATGCAAATGAGCCCATTGGGCCTGCAAGGCACTAGAGGGCATTAGCATGCCCATTATGGGATCATTTGCATACCATTAGAGTGTGATTGCACCTCAACCCACAGCCCAAGCCCCACGCAGCCGCACTCCCCCACAGTCCAGTGTTGCCCACCCCCACCCAGATCACAGCCCTGGCAGCAAAAACAGTCCCTACAATAGTGTAGTCAAGTGTCCCACCCCAGTTTCCACTGGCTCCTTTACCCACCCACTAGAGAAATTAATTATTTTCAATAGTGTAGTGTCGCACCTCAGTCCCTGATCACTCCATTACCCACCTGATAAAAATCAGTAATGATTTTCATAGTGTAGGGTCCTTCCCCCCTCCCAGTCCTGATCCCCCTTATAATAAAAAACATAATCCCATTTTCCATATTATAGTGGTCCCTTCCCCCATCCGATCCCTTGTAATAAAAAAATCCCTGTTTTCCACAGTGTAGTGGTCCCACCCCCAGTCCCGATCCCCACCCGTACTGTATGTCCATATTTTCCATGATGTAGTGGTTCCCCCCAACCCTTCTCCCACTCCAGTACCCACATCCCACACCACTTCTGCTGCCACAGCATGTCCCGCTGGTCAGCAAGCAGCACAGCACCCCCTCTCACCTCCACAGCTGCTGGCCGACTAAACTGTCAATGAGAGTTTACAGTATACACTACAATCCCATTGGTTGTAGGATTGCAGTGCATACTGTAAACTGTCCTTGACAGTTCAGTTGGCAGGCAGTCATGGAGGTGGGAGGAGGGCTGTGCTGCTCTCCGACCAGCAGAACATGCTGTGGCGGGGGGAGCAGGGTGGGATGTGGGTACCGGAGTGGGTGGGATGTTGGGGGAACCACCACATTATGGAAAATATGGAAGTACAGTACAGGTGGGGGATCAGGACCAGGAAGGGGAGAGGGACCACTACACTGTGGAAATGGGGATTTTTTTATTATAACGGGATTGGGACCAGGGATGGGGAAGGGACCACTACACTATAGAAACAGGGATTTTTTTTTATTATAACAGGGACCCGTGAGGGGGGAGGGACACTATACTACCGAAAAGGGAGATTTTCTTTTTTTCTTGTCTGACAGCGATCAGACTTTGGGGGAGGGGCTGAAGTACCTCCACAATCCTGTATGGTTTGCAGGGAGTACCACCAAGTTTTTCCCAGTGGTCATTTGCTCCAGGCAATGGCCTCTGCGTATGACCATTGCATGGAGCAAATGTTTATGAATGGAATTGCGGAGCTATGCAGATCCCCTCCAACTCATTTTCATTTCAGCTCCCCTCACTGCTTTGACTGGGTGCAAACCCAGTTTGAGGGGGCAAACTGGGCTTTGCGAATAGCAGCTATTCACAAAGCTCAGTTTGTCCTAGGCAAACCCAGTTTGCTCCCAGGCAAAGCTTTGCAAATACTGCCCTTGGTCCAACAAATAACTCCTTAAATGTACTTTTAAAAATTAAGTTGATTCGCATTTGGGCAGTTTGCAGAACAGGAAGTAAGGTAAGCTTCCAAAATTTAGCTGAAGCAAATCTAAATATCCTCTGGTCTTACATTGCTAAAGTTCAAGCTCATTTGACCTAGTATGATATGTAGAAGAAGAAAACACAAAACACATTATTTAAATTTGGAAGCATGTTATCAAATGACATATGTCTCACAGTCATCCCCATATACATATTTTATAGGATAGTCAACAGGAATCTAATTCAAATGCTATACAGAATATAATGATGAGTTTGTCTCATAGCCTTCAACATAAAATGACAACTAGAATTAAACAACACAACTCCTGGTTAGTGCATTTGCAACTGAGTAAAAAATTAAACCCTAGTCAATTAGTGAGACAACCAAACTCTTAATTCCTTGAGCTCAATTCTCAAAGGGTGAAACAGGGCTTGTGTCAAGCCCTGCATCAAACCGTTTTTTTTGGTGCAGCTGTGTCAAATTCCTTTGATGAAACTGTACCCAATTTTAGTACATCGGGCACAGTTGCAACAGTTTCCTCAATTTATGGCAACTTGCACCAAGGATTTGGCACAATCCCTGTAAAAAGGGTCCCCCAAATGGTACAAGTTAGACCTGGGAAAAGCTTGTCTAACTTGTAGTGTTTGGAGTTTGGGATTGCAAATCCTGATTGTTGACCAAGAGAATGCTGCAAGCCCTGTACACCAAATGATTGGCACACCAAGGGCTTGTGGCATTCTTAGGGCTTTGAAAATTGAACCCATTGTCTCCAAAGATACAATGCTGTGGATGAGGTTTGATAAGTCCAGACAAAAGTGGACAGCTTTTACCTATAAGTTAACATGGGCTACAAAACACATAGCACAATCCAGGGTTAATACCAAATATTTAAAGGTAGTAACATTTTCAGTCACTTCATTGTCTAAAGTTTTGATCTCCAGGAGATAGGGAATTTTTCCATGTTTTTAAAATTTAAAGGTGGCAACAGAATGGGCTAGCCAAGCTCTGGATATACTGCATAGTCAAGGAAAACAAAAAAGGCCATGCTAAGGCACCGCAAGGTAAAAAAGCCATGTTTGCTTGTCTGATTCAAAGCATTGTATTGTAACACATGGTAAGCAGTCCTACACACTGCCAAATCAATGAAGTCATCACTCCCATCACTACAATTTTCAATAAATCCCTCCAGCTTGCTAAATTCCCTTCTCCTTGGAAACAAGCGCTGGTGACCCTGGTGCATAAGGGAGGTGACAGGTCACTGACTGCAAAATACAGGTCCATTTCTATCCTCTCCCCCTTCTCTAAAGCACTGGAAAGGATTGTGGCAGAACAATTTACTGACTATATTCACAAATACCAGCTGCAATGTCCCCAGCAACATGGCTTTAGGAAACTCCACAGCACAGACACTGCACTGGTGGATTTCACTGAGTATGTTCATAAGGCATTGAATGAGGGAAAACTGGTTGGGTCCATCTTCATTGACCTAACAAAGGCATTCAACACAATCTTCTACCCACTCCTCTTGTCTCAACTGCATGTCCTTGGTGTTTCCCCAAATGCCGCTGTATGGGTCCAGGACTACCTAACCTCCCGGTCTCAAAGGGTCAGGATAGGTCACTTTGTATCTGCATCCAAGGAAGTCTCGCTAGGGGTGCCTCAAGGGTCCATCCTGGGTCCACTACTCTTCAGCATGTTCCTGAATGTCCTACCCGATGCCTGCACTAGTAAAGTCATTCTATACGCCGATGATGCTGTCCTACTTAGCTGTCACTCTCGCATAGAGCACCTACAGGCTGAGCTACAATCATCCTTCCAGCAACTGGACACCTGGTTCTACTTCCAAAGGTTGCTACTAAGCTACAAAAAAACCAAGACAATGCTCCTCTCTAGCCCTTAACTAAAAAGGAGATGTCCAGAACTAACAATCACAAATCACCTGACTGCCCCACCAGAACAAGTTCATTCCTTCAAGTACCTGGGTGTCATTGTGGATGATACCTTCTCATATGTTCAGCACATTGACATGGTAGAGAAAGCTGTGAACACCAAATTAGGGATTTTGTTTAGGCAGAAGAAAAGCCTAACTGCTGAAGCCCTCCGGCTCTCAGTCTCCAGCTCTGTCCTCTCCCTGGTTGACTACGGGCTGGTGGTTTCCGGCTCTGCCACTGATACAGCCCTCAAAAGGGTTGCCACTGCCCTTAACAAGGCTTGCAGACTATTGTTAAATGCTGACCGCTTCACGTACACTTGCACCCTGCATGGTCTGGCCCATATACTACCGCTTCAATCCAGAATCAGATACCAAACTTGCCTGCTAGGGAGAAAGGCCATGCTTTCCCTATCCCCTACCTCCATTGCAGACCTGGTAAAGGAAGCAAGCTCCAAATACAACACGTGAAGAACAGTGACAACACAGCTTGATGTCCCATTTTGTAGAACTTCCCTGGGACAAAGATCCTTCTTGTACCAAGCTCCACAATGGCTAAATGAGATCTCTGCTGCAGCTCTTAATATAACAAATGTTTGGTCCTTTAAAATACCTGCTGAACTCTAATGCTTGTGACTGCCTTACCCGAATCTATATCTTCAACCTGGATACTCCCACTTAAGCACCTCTGACTCCCTTACCTGAGTCCATATCCTCAACCTGGATAACTCCTCTTGTCTGTCTGAGCTTTACTCCTGTTCTACCTACCCTGGACCCCCACCTGCCATCTCTTGCCACTCCCCCAGCTCCCTTCAAATCCTTCCTCTCCATACTCCCTCAACATCTCCCCTTTCCACCCACTCTTCCCTCCTAAATATTCTCCTTCTCCCAATCCCTTTCTCTTTCTCTCTCTCTCCCCCCCTCTCTCTCCTCTCTCTTTCTCCCTCCCTCTCTCTCTAATCTACCCCTCATCTGCTCTCCCCCCCCTTTCTTTCTCCTACCCTTTGCTATACTCTACCTTGACAGGACACTCTGGGGCAGTTATGCCGTATGTTGTTAATTAGGAATCTCCTCCCACTGTTTAATTTCAGTTGTCTAGGTTACTCAGTTGTATTATTTATCTATTTTCTGTATTACATAGCAATCTTATGTTTTGTGTTAACTGTCAAGTTTTTGTTATTTCTCTGCTGTTTTACATCCTGACGTGGAACCTTTGTGAAAGAGTGTATACTCAAAGGTTGTATCCGAATTACCAAATAAATAAATAAATAAAATAAAAAAAGGTGTAATGAATAGGTTGTGAGGTATCACTTATAAAAGGCAGATAATTAAAGGTACACACACATTTTAAAAGCATCCTATTTAAACCCTCATAATCACCCAAAAATAAGTATCCAAATCTAAAGATAAATACACATCTACAAAATATTTTTCTACACATAAATTATTTCATATGCCACATATTTTAAAATGCAATTAATTCAAGTGAAACAGAGATAAAGACCAAATACAGATTTAAAGGAGGTCAAAAGGTCATAGGTTGGGGAGAGGGAGGAGGGGAAAGGAAGGGGTAGGTAGAGTGACCAAATAAGATACATATGTATACAGGCATATAACATAATAGCAATACTAAATATGTTATTCATCAAAACATTGTTCAGAGTACCAGTGCAAATAGCATAAAAAATGCAATGCAGCACAGACACAGCTGCTGTACAAATGCATAATATTGTAGACTCTAACCATTTTTTCTCATTTTGCCATTAAAGATCAGGTGTTAATTCAAACTTTTCATTTGAACCATAACCCCCTGTTTATGAAAGTGTGTACTGCCAAAAGTTTTCCTTTTTAAGTAGCATTTTGTTTACATCCCAACCCCTTATAGATGTAGCGACTTTTTCCATCCCCTAGAATTTAAATGCATGTTGAGGACCCCAGCACATAACATGTTCCACTAGAGTATTGGTGTTATCCTGGTTGGCAATTGCCCTTAGATGCTCTCCTATGTGGAGTTTAAATTTCCGGGTTGTCTTCCCCAAAAAGAAACATTTACAGAAGCAGGTTGCCATGTAAATTACATTTTCAGTTTTGCAACTGAGAAAAGTACTGATTTCATAATTTCTGTCATTGTGCACATCATAGAAAGTGTCCACAGTCATAATATGTTTACAAAAAATACAATTGTCACATCTGAAGTTATCATGTGGAAGTGGTGCATTGTCATTCCACTCTTTATACTGTAACACCTTTTGGTAGCACTATCAGCTAAACTTTGTCCCCTTTTATAAGTAACTCTTGGCATCATTGTCGTAAATTCCTTTAATTTAATTTCAACTCCTAGAATACAGTATGCCAGTGTTTTCTGACAATGTCTATAATCTTGAAGGTTTTTGGTATATGAGTTGCGATAAAATTCATACATTCTGTACTATTTGCACCTTTTTTGATTTTCTTTTTCCAACATTCTCTAGTAGTTCCCTTCTATTTGTTAGTGAAACTTTGGTAACAGCATTATCAATGCATTCTTTTCTATACCCCCATTGTAAGAATGTATTGGTCATATTCTGTGCGCCATTGTTTAACTCCTGTATGGATGAGCAATTACATTCAAGTCTCACAAATTGTCCTATGGAGATGTTTTCTACCATGGGCCTGAGGTGACAGCTAGTATATTGCAGAATAGAATTCCTAGCTGTTTGATTTCAATATAAACTAGTCTTGACCCCACATTCTTCCATCCCATCTTTGATAATATGTAAGTCCAAAAAGTCTATTGATTTTGGCTTGATGTGATGGTAAATTTCAAATTGGTAAACTGAGGAAAAGATAGCCAACTCAGTTAAGAAGGGGGATAAAACCTTTTATAGGTACATCAGGGAGCGTAGAAAGACAAAGGAAGGATAGTGAGGCTGAATAGAATGGACAATGGGTGGGCAGAGAGGGACAGTGAAAAAGCAGGATACTGAATGAATATTTCTGCTCAGTATTCACAAAAGTGGAGGAGGGGGAAATGCCTAATCCAGTTAACAGAAGCACTCTGGATGGGGGGGGGGGCGATCCCAGTCCTTTTACAGAAGAAAGGATTCTGAAAGAACTCCTGAAACTGAAAGTGGACAAAACAATGGGGCCTTCTGGAATTCACCCCAGAATGCTAAAAGAATTAAGGGGAGAACTAGTGAAACCACTGACTACCCTTTTTAACAAATCATAGGAGGATGGTGTGGTACCTGAGGATTGGAGGAAGGCAGATGTGAGTCCCCTTCACAAAAGTAGGACCAAGACAGAGGCAATAAACTACAGACCTGTCAGTTTGACCTCTGTGGTAGGGAAAGTGATGAAACCACTTCTGGAGGAAAGAATTATTGAGTACCTAGAGGCTAATGGGGCACAGGACCCAAGGCAGCATGGGTTCACAGCAGGAAGGTCATGTCAGACAAATCTAATTGATTTCTTTGACTGGGTGACCAAAGTAGTAGACCAGGGAGGGGCTGTGGACATGGTCTACCTAGACTTTAGCAAGGCATTTGACACAGTCCCACACAAAAGATTAATAGTCAAATTAACCAGCCTGGGAGTGGGTCCCACAGTGGTAGCCTGGGTAAAACATTGGCTGGACAACAGGACACAGAAGGTAATTGTAAATGGAGTCCACTCTGAAGAAAGAGGGGTTACTAGAGGGGTACCACAGGGTTCAGTACTGGGTCCAGTCCTTTTTAATGTCTTTATAAGTGACATTGCAGAGGGACTAGAAAGAAAAGTTTGCCTCTTTGCTGATGACACAAAGAGCTGCAACAGGGTTGATGCACAAGAAGGCATGGAAAGGATGAGAAGGGACTTGGTAAGGTGGAAGGAATGGTCAGAAGTATGGCAGCATGGATTCAATGCAAGGAAGTGCAAAATAATGCACCTGGGAAACAAAAACCCAGGGGAAGATTACACAATGGGGGGAGGTAGTAACAACAACAAAAATGGAAAGGGACCTGGGGGTAACCATATATGATGACCTTGAGGTTAGCGAGTAATGTGAGAAGGCAGTAGGGAGGGCTGGGGGGATACTGGGATATATAGGGAGAGGCATCACCAACAGAAAACAGGAAGTTGTTATCCCTCTGTACAGACAGTTGGTGAGACCCCATCTGGGGTACTGTGTCCAGTTCTGGAGACCCCATCTCCGTGAGGACATAGACAGGATAGAGGCAGTCCAGAGTAGGGCAACTAAAATGGTGCAGGGTCTGCAAGAGAAGCCATATGAGGAGAGACCAAAGGAGCTTAATATGTATACCCTTAAGGAAAGGAGGGAGAGAAGGGACATGATAGAAACTTTTAAGTATCTCATTGGAATCAACAAAGTCCAAGAGGGTAGCATCTTTCAGAAAAAGAGATGTGCAAGAACAAGGGGACACAATTTGAAGATGGGGGGGTGGTTCAGGAGCAATGTGAGGAAGTATTTGATCACAGAGAGGGTGGTGGATGCATGGAATAGCCTTCCTGAGGAGGTTGTGGGGTCTAAAACTGTGGGAGAATTCAATAATGCATGGGACAGACATAAGGCAATTTTTGTGGGGGGTAGGAAGAAATAGTCTGTTGGTTAACTAGGATCTGCAGCTTATCCTGTAGGTAGGGAACTGGGCAGACTAGGTGGGCCAATCAGTCCTTATCTGCCATCAAAGTCTATGTTTCTGTGTTTCTATGTATTAGTTGATTCTAAGTACATTAAAAATTCATCCCTCATACCTTTCCACACCAGGAGCAAATCATCCAAGTACTTTCTGTACAAATCTATTTTTTTCTAGAAATGGGTTCCTGTCAGCTGAGTACACACACACGTTTTCCCAGTATGCCAAACAAATATTGGCAAATGTGGAGGCAAAAGTGGTACCCATGCCAATGCCCTTAACCTGCAAGTTATACTGTTGTATAAGCATGAAAACATTACAGGTGAACACCTTTTCAGCCAATGTTAGCATAAGCTGGATATCTGCTTCATTATAATCAGTACAGTCATACAGTGTCCCTCTTAGTGTCACTAATCCATCCTCATGAGGGATATCAGTGTACTGGGCAGTGGTATCAAGGGTCATGAACCACCACTCTGGGTGCACATACAAACCTTCCAGAGTTTGAAGTATGTGTGTGTGGTGTCTCTGCTATAACTATGAATGTTTACAACAAGATGCTTAATTTGTGAATCCATGTATTGTGATAATAGCAAAGTGAGTGAGCCTATGGAGAAAGCAACAGGACAAGCTGATGGTTCCCTCAAGTTTTTGTGAACCTTTGGTAACCCATATATCACTGCCCTGAGTGGATTATCAATAGTTAAAAATTCATATGTGTGTTTCGAAATCTGTGCTGTTACAAACATTTCATTTAAGTACACGTCAGTTCCATTTGTAAATCTCGTTGTAGGATCAGAGGACAAAGGCATATAAAATTTCCTATCATTAAGTTGTCCAGGTATTTCTTTTTCATATGCTGCTGCATTCATAATCACAATCGCCCCACCCTTATCTTAATTACAATGATTGAATTATTTGCCAAACTGTCTATTGCCCTCCTTTCTTCAATAGTTCAGTTATTATAGAGGGAGGCGGTGGATCTTTCATTAGATTTTGTATGTCCTGCATGCACAGTTCTTCAAAAATCAAAACAGCCATATTGTAAGGAGGCACAAAAGTTGTTTTTATCCCCCTGAGATTGGTGCTATAATAAACACATTCATTACTTACACCGGAAGAGTTATGTGATAGACACCCCTCTGTAGTACTTGATTGCTGCATTGTCTTTGTTGTCCTTTCCATCTTGCCTAAGTAAAAATTCTTCAGGTTTAGATTTTGAGACAGTCTATGTAGGTCAAGCATAAAATTGAATTCAGAAGCTTTGTTTGTCGGTACAAATGTAAGTCCATTCTCAAGGACTCTGTTCAGCTTGTGAGACAGTGTGATCCGAGATATTAATAACCAGGGAGTCTCTTCTCATCTTCTGCCCATGCAGGGTCTCCTATAGTAATTCATCCCTCTACTAGCTCCTGGACCCTGCTGATTCCTCTGATAATCTATTATGGGGAGTATGACAAAAGCTTAGCTTGAGGGCTGACTTTCAATAGATGGCAGCTTGTTGTTGCTCTATTACGTATGAAACCCTGCCCCAGAATGAGGTTGTCTACGAATGATTTAGCACCCGGTTCCCCACAAACATGCAGTGTACTGCTGGAGAGAGGTGGCCGCCTTCTGTCTGCACTCAAATCCAGTAACAAATGGCTCTGCACACTGACCTTGCGGCTGGCAATCCCTGGCCAACCGGACATCCACGGTGCTATGGTATCATTACATATAGGTGATATTCTGATTTAGAGGTGATCAGTCATAACCCGACAGATGCTAGCTTCGCACCATTGGCTCCTCAGCCAAACACATACACCAAATGTCTAAACCTGTGGGTCCTCTTGTACTGAGCAGGACTACTATTGCAACAACGCATCATCAGTAAGGTAAAACTAATCTGTCTCACGATGCTTATGTGGACAGCATCCACCTTCTAAAATGTAATTATGCTGATGCAACAACACTTATGCTTTAATAACATAAGAACAGTTGCCTCGGAACCAAACTTTCTCCAGATCCCACCCCAAGTTGCAGCTCAAGGAGTCAATATTCGGCAGGTGTGCAAACAGCTGGTAGTACCTAAAGAGTTTAGGCAATAGCTACTCCACATTGCACATAACATTCCACTTGTGGGACTTGGGGGGGGGGTGAAATGGACCAATCAAAGGTTGATTCAAAACTTCTATTGGCCTGGTATCTATAAAGATGTGGCTGAGTACTGTCACAATTGTGACACATGTCAGAGAATGGGAACACAAGGGGACAATGTTTTTTTTCCATTAAAAAGGTTATTGATTTTTTGAAAACACAAGAAAAAAACAGAATCAAATTAAGTGCATAACATGAACACTAGCTAATACATATTTCAATAAGCAGCAGTACTGATTTTAACATTAGCACTTAACTAAATAATTAGTTTAACAACTGTCTCTCTACATTTGTTTACATAAGTAATTAGGTTTGGTTGAATCCCCCCAACGCCATCCCTTCTCCCTGGTGAAAATAAATCAGCAATCTAATCTCTTTCTCTTATGACAAGTCTGAGTAAGACCACATGCTTGTTCCTGTCAGTAAGTGAGAGAGTCTAAGAGAATGTAAATAATATACCAGAACACATGTAGGGCAGAATTTTATTTTAATCAGTGAATGCCATATTACCCACAATATAGTCCAGGACAGAGGAGAGGGGGAAAATACCACTTTGTTAAATGGAGACGACCTCATGTACTTGTACTTTGGTTCTAACTGTGGCAGCAGACAGTCTAGGTATCCTGTCACATGTTTTCTAGCTGCTCTCTCTCTCTCTCTCTGTCTCTCTTTGATGTAATCCCAAAAGAACTGCATAGAATTTTCTATGCTGCCCTAAAAAAATGTTTAAACAAGATTGCTCATTGACCTCTCAATCCTCACTCCCTAACACTGGGTTGAAGAGCTCTAAGTGCCTCCCTGGGGTGATCACTGGAAACAGGTGAGGTACCCAAAGACTGGAGGACAGCAGATGTAGTCCCCTTATACAAAAGTGGGAACAAAGAGGACGTGGGGAACTACAGACCAGTCAGCCTCACCTCAGTAGTGAGGAAGATCATGGAAGCACAACTGAAGGAGAGATTGGTGTAACATCTGGTTGTCAGTGGACTACAGGACCCAAGGCAGCATGGTTTCACCAGGGGGAGGTCATGCCAGGCCAACCTCATTGAATTTTTTGACTGGGTGACTAGGGAGGTGGATCAGGGGAGGGCAGTGGACATGGCCTATCTGGACTTCAGCAAGGCCTTTGTCACCGTGCCACATAGAAGACTATTACACAAACTGGGGAATATGGATGTGGGCAGGACAGTAGTGTGGTGGGTAGGTAACTGGCTGGGTGGCAGGACACAGAGGGTGGTGGTAAATGGCTGTCACTCCACAGAGGGAAGAGTGACCAGTGGGGTCCCACAGGAATCAGTTCTGGGACCGATCCTATTCAACATCTTCATCAGTGACATTGCGCGAGGACCTAGAAGGCAGAATGTCACTGTTAGCTGATGACACAAAGCTCTGTAACAGAGTAGACACACCAGAGGTGTAGACAGAATGAGACAGGACCTGCAGAAACTTGAAGAATGGTCCGGGGTTTGGCAGTTGAAATTCAATGCAAAGAAGTGCAAGATAATGCATATGGGGCACAAAAAAACTGGCACAATATATCAGTTGGGGGGGGTGAGGATATAGCATGCATCAAGCAGGAAAGGAATCTTGGGGTTATCATCTCTGATGACCTCAAGGTAGGGAAACAGTGTGACAAGGCAACAGGTAAAGCAAATAGGATACTGGGATGCATAGGCAGGGGCATCACCAGCAGTAAAATGGAGGTCATAATTCCACTATACAAGACACTAGTGAGACCCCACGTGGAGTACAGTGTACAGTTCTGGAAACCTTACCTACGTAAGGACAAAGACATGGTAGAGAAGGTTCAGAGGAGGGCAACAAAGATGGTACATGGATTGCATCACAAGTCTTATGAGGACAGGTTGAAGGAATTGAATATCTACTCCCTGGAGGAGAGGAGGGAGAGAGGGGACATGATAGAGACAGACAAGTATCTTACAGGGAGGAACAGGGTGCAGGAATACACTATTTTTAAGTGAAAAAGATGTTCCAGGACTAGAGGGCATTGGATGAAGTTGGAGGGAGGATGATTCAGAGGACACGTGTGGAAAAATTTCTTCACAGAACGGGTGGTGGACAAGTGGAACACCCTGCCAGAGGAAGTGGTGGGGACTGAAACAATCACGGGATTTAAGAATGCATGGAATAGACATAAAGGAATTCTGGAGGTCAGGGGTAAATGGCAACAGACTTCTAAGAAAACATAAAGTGAACTTACAAGCTCAAATGGGCAGACTGGGTGGGCCATAGGCCCTTATCTGCTGACACTGTCTATGTATCTATGTGTTTGAGCTCTAAGGAAAGTGGATTGAGCAATTGTGAGGACATCAAATATCATCACAGCTGCAGGGGTGGTCAGGGTAAAAAAACATCTGACTAGATGGGGTAAGGTTTCATGGCAGTGGGGAGGGGGTGTTACCTCTCCATCTGTTAAAGGGAAACAACACAAAATTAAGCAGCCCTCCCCATCCACTACATGACTCCCCCCAATTAGCATTTTAAGTCATTAAAATTTGGAAAAAAGCTCTGGTCACTCCCATTCACAAGAGTGAAGACAGCACAAACCATGTTAATTATCAGCCCATATCCATACTTCCTCCCCTCTCTAACACATTAGAAAGGATTGTCAGTGATCAGCTCATGGATTATCTGGATAAGCACCAACTTCAATGTAAGGGACATCACGGGTTCCATAAAAAACACAGTACTACCAGAGCACTGGTAGAATTTACCAGCTATATCCATGATGCTTTTGATCGAGGGCTACTGGGTGGAGCAACTTTTATCGACCTGACAAAAGTATTCAATACAGTGAACCATGAGTTACTACTACACCAATTATCTGCCACAGGTCTCTCCCCAAATCTGGTAAAATGGTTTCAAAGCTACCTAACTGGATGGAACCAACAAGTTAAAATCCTAAACTCCTTTTCAAAATACTGCAGTATCACAACTGGGGTATCCCAAGGCTCAGTCCTGGGCCCCCTACTTTTCAGTATATTTCTGAATAATCTACTGTACCATAGGCCTGCACTGACCAAGTTTTACTGTATGCGGATGATGCAGTGCTGTTCTCTAGACACACCAACCCAGCAGCTCTTGAAATACAAATGCAGTCCTGTTTCTCAGCCACCGAATCATGGATCCAAAACCACAAGCTTCTTCTTCACTATAAGAAGACAAAAAACATGCTCTTTGCTTCACCCCATAACAGATACAAGTCACACTATCTTTGTGTCCACAAAAACCTCAATGAAGATCTGTACATGGTCTGCACCTTCAAATACCTGGAGATCACAATGGACTGCTCCCTCTCCTACTCTCAACAAATTGACTTGGTTGCACAGGTGGTAAACTCCAGAATAGGACTTCTATACAGGCATAAACATTGCCTTACAGAAGAAGCCCTTAAACTTGCTGTGACCAGCTCCATATGTCAATCATTGACTATGGTCTGGTTGTCTATGGGGTGGCTACTGACATTGCTTTGAACCGAGTCAGGGTAGCCCTAAATAAATCTTGCAGACTCATTCTAGGGGCACCCAAGCTAATGCATGCCTGCAAACTTTACATGCTTTCTGGGTGGCTCAAGTTGGATAACCAAATCCAGTTCCAAGTATGCCTACTTGACAAGAAAGCCACCCTAGACCTATCCTCCGCTGAAGTCCTTGTCCTTCTCCTGAACAGCAATAGCACCAGGACCACCAGAAAATCAAGTAGTCAATCCCTAAAAATCCCCTTCTGGCAGACCTCCCAGGGTCAGTGATCTTTTGCCTACAGAGCAGCAAAATGGATGAACTCCTTCCAAGGTGATCTAATGTCTATCACCAAAATTGGCCAATTTAAATCTAACCTAAGAGCCTGGCTATCTAACAGTACCTCAAAGTGCGATTGTTGCCATTGAACATTGCATGTCACCACATGGCAGCAAGGAGGTACCTCCCCACCTCCAACTGAAACCACGCCAAACCTCGGTGCGATTCTTAACCCCTCAATTATCTGTTCCCCCTCCAACCCACTCTCCTCTTTTCTCCCCTGACAGCCTAGGGCTGCTTTTGCCCCATCCTGCTGCCTCTAGTTCCCCTTACTACCATCCCTGCCCATCCACATACAACCACACCTTCTCCCCCTCAACCCCTGTATTTTCTCTCCCCCTCTCTCATCCTCTATGACTGCTGTTCCTCAAAACTTTTATGTTTGCACTTTACTTAGGATGATTTAATACTAGCTTATCAATTGTATGATTATATCAATGTAATATGTCTGTTTGTTATGTATTGTTCACTGATGCGGAACCTCTGTAAATGAGCTTCTAGCTCATAGGTTTTTAATTCTGAGAATCAATAAATAAAGAAATAAAAAATACTTTAAGTAACTTAAACTTAATTTTTAATTTTTTGTAATACCACTCTGCAACTCCTGTTTTCAAAGGCTGCCTATCACCATCTCACAGGCAGCTGCTCACTTCAATATCTCACTTTATGCTACTGTATCTTGCACATTAGAATAGGTGATAGGCAGCCTTTGAAAGTGAAAGTTGTAGCACAGTATTATAAATAATAGCAACAGGAGTTTAAGGTAATGACAGTTTTTTTAAGCTTTTAAACACTAGCCAAGGGGTTATGTACTGGCTAGGGGATCTTTAATTTGTGCGATTTCCCTATAATGATGATTGTAGATAGCCTCCGACTTCCTGCTGCAGCAGCCAATTAATCTTGAGCCCATGAAGGGCTCAACTAGGGCTGGAAGGTTAAGTAACAGGATTTAAAGCTGGAAAGGGTGCCACCATTGGAACCCGCACATCTGAGTGCGCCCATCATTAGGGCTCCAGGGATTTAAATTTGCCTCTTGCTTTTACTGCAGGGGGCTGTGCCCCCCACACCCCTCCGTGTGGGCCACATCCCCTCTAACTAAATATTCTAACTCCAGGAGGGTGGACCTCGGGGAAGGGGTAGCGAATTTGGAATTTTGGTGCTCTATTGACAGGTGCACTCGGACCGGTGCACAGATGGCCAGAAGGGATCTGGCAATAGGGTTCCAGGAGGCCCAAACTGTAGCAGAAATGAAACACAGTAAATTAAAGTAAGCAAAGGTTAAATGACTCAGAAAATTAAGGAAGGGAATACATGCACTTTTGTATAAAATACAAGCTAATTACTTATGACTGGTGCAAAGCAAGTTGTTGTGATGAAAAAGACTTGATTAAGATTGGGGTGGTGATGGGTATTTTTTATATTTTCAGTGAATGTATTCCAGCTGGAAAGTACAGAGTAAAATAATGCTTTTTTTCTTATTGATTAACTGGTCCTTTGAAAGACTACAATATCCCTGACCTGTGATTTCAGCTGATATACACTAATAGTTCAGGTCAGGGGTCTGCAAATGAGGCTGACACTACCTTTCCAAGAACAGCAACTATAAGTTTAAGTCAGAGTCACAGTAGCGAGACTGACAATTACAGCAAATGCAAAGGTTGTTGTAGGTTATCATTAACTTAATTATCACTGATGAATTGGTCATGCTTTACATAAAATCCACATATTCAAGGGAAGCGAGTAGATACTGTTTCATGAGGAGCTTTCTCACATCATGGTTAAAGCAATGTTGATTCCTACAGAGCAGGACCAGCTTTTGGTATGTGGTTTTATTTCAAGTTTATTGCAGGAAAGACTCCATTGAGCAAGCTCATTCACAAGGAGGTCCTGCAGTATTTTATGACCAGAAAAGGCAAACTAAGCTATGATAGCTTGTTTCCAAGTATGTCCTGGGGGGTGACTTCCATAGACTTGTTTTTTTGATGGGGGAATCCTGGCCATGACACTGGGGAGCTTCCCTGCTCTTCTTTGATAATTGCCATGGGATCTTTTACTTCTATTGGAACAGTGAAGAGACACAGGCAGAAGGGGCCTTAGTTAGTGTTTTAATCTGAAGGATGTCACCTCACCAGTGCAGAACCCCCTTGTACTGCACTACAGTGTCAGTTAAGGGTATTACCTTAAGTGCCTAGTGTGGGGCTAGAACCCATGACCATCCGGTCTTTCATCACAAGAGGTGGGAGTGCTACCAATTGAATCACTAACACTGACATGTTTTGTGACTGCAGTATAATTTACATGATGTACAGGGTAACTTTTGTGAAACCAACTCCAAAATACTTATAGTATTGTATTTAACAACCTCTTTATGTGCCCTAGAAAGGGGCAGATTTGGGGCAATTGTAGAGAACAACATACAGCAGCTTTAGTTTGCTTGCATTTAAGATGAGTATTTTACAAAATGGGTTTATAAAATGTGCATAAACTGTTGCTGGATGGGGCACAATAATTTAATTGATCAAAAAGAAAATAAAACCATTCACAAGTCACTAACATGTTAGCTCTGCACAGTAGCTAAATACTGTAGATACACAATATGTTTGATTTTTTTTATTTGAAAGTCATTGGCTTGCCTTAGGGAACCGTAGATGTTATATGAATTGTTTGTATCTTGTTTCTGGTCATACCCTATAGTCTTCAGATCTGAACCTAGAGTTTCATTCGCAGTACAGAAACAGCCTCAAATAGTAGAGTATATCACTCATATACCATCTACTTTGTCATTAACACCTCTTTCATTGACATCATCTTTAACTGTAGCTCAGGTGTAGAAAGCCTTAAGAGTCAAAGGGTGCTGACACTGTCAAATTTCGAAACCCTTGTGAAGAGCTGAGGGAATGCTGTGTGCTTCACAAAAGACCCTCCTACTCATTCTAAATGTTCTATGTGCATCATACAGGTACACAGTCATTGCCTGCCGTGTTAAATCCCCAGAAAGGAAAAATGTGCTTACCTCCATCAACATAAACCATCTGCTGAAAGCTAAGGAGAGGTACTGTATGCTTGATGAGGCTGGGGACATCAGAAATAGAAAAAATTACATTTTTTCCTTAGGTTGTGTGGTGTGTACAGTATTTTGTATCTGCCGGTGTTTTCACTGAACTTATTCCTGCAGTTTCCCTTTTGCTTGTGGTTTTGTTTGGTGTGTTGTTTTTGTTTGCGCAGTTTTGACCCTGTGCCTAGCACAGGTGTGAGCCAATGGGTGTGCAGCCCTACCAGTGATGAGATCGGTGGGTGGTGGGGCAGCAGGCAGGTGGGGTGCTGTCACCTGCTGCTGATGGGGAGTGGGGTGGTGAGGATCAGTGGGCGGGTGGGGAGGGTCACTGGACCACCAGGGATAATGGAATCTTTACAATTTTACTTAAGCCTCGATCGGGCTGACAGCGGTCACTGGAACACCAGGCAAAAAGCAATCATTATTATTTTACTTAAGCCCGCGATCAGGCTGACTGTGGTCCACTGAACCACCAGGGAAAAAGGAATCATTATTATTTTACTTAAGCCCGCGATTGGGCTGACAGCAGTCCACTGGACCACCAGGGTTATAGGAATAATTATTATTTTACTTAAGCCCACGATCAGGCTGACAGCGGTCCACTGGACCACCAGGGGTATTGGATACTTTATTATTTTTCAAATGCCCGCTATCAGGCTGTGGGGCACATTGCTGCGCTGCAGGGGGCATCGGCTCCCGACGGCTGCTGCCTGGTAGGGCACCAGGCGCAAGTCGCCGGGGATAGGTGCACCCACATGCAAATGGGCCATAATGACATGCAGATGGTCCCATTTGTGCCTTGGGTACATTATGACCCCATTTGCATGTGCACTTTTGAATATTGTGGTTGTTGCACCTAGCGCAGTGGAACTTGTGCTAGTGCATCCACCTGCTCCACTCTGGCCACTTGTGCTGGCGCAGTGCCACTGTGCCATGTGGACTGTGGGTGGCCAGGGTGTGATATTCAACTATGCTGAGCCATGGTGCAGCTCCGTTGAATATCCCCCAGTCAAAGCCCCTCTGCAGCCAAGTTGCGCTGCACCCAGGTTTGCGCCACAGTCTGGCGCAGTTTGAATATCTGGGCCTTTGTGTGTTTTTTGCCTGCTTTAAATTTTATTGTGGCCGGCAAGGTGCAAACTAGTACTACAACAAGTATAGATGCCTTATAAATCAATAATTGTAATTGTAATGAAGTAGCAACGAAAGCAATATATGGGACAAATATTAGAACAGCATCAAAAAACTGATTTCAATATTATGGGCAGCTTTCCTATGGATTCATATACCCCATAGTAAGTATGGAGCACATTATTTTTAATATATTGTATAGCCTTGAGAGCATTTTAGGAAATTAAAAAAATAAAAAATAGATTTAATTTTTGAACATATTGTAAACAATAACATAGAACCTTGGTATTTAGTCTATCCTTTTCAAAGATTCATCCAAAGAGATTTTAATTTTCCTTTGAGCAAATAACAAAAATGACTTGTTGATTTCATACCAAGTTTTTCGTTTCAGTTTTGTTTTTAATTTTTGGTTATTGTATTCTTCTTGTTTTCTTTTTCTTTAATACAAAATTCCCCTTCTCTTTTTCGAGAAGTGCTATGGAATCTTTAACATCTACCTGAACAGGCAGACGGGACCTCCGTTTTTAACATCTCATCTGAAAGACAGCACCTCAGAAGTACAGCAACCCCACCCCATGATGCACTACAGTGTTGGTGTTAGGATTTATTCCAAGTTCCCAGTATGGGGCTAGAACCCACAACATTTTAATCATCTGGACTTAAATTCGAGTGTGCTACCTGCTGAGCCACTGACACGGACATGTATTTGTACAGTGCACGTATGACTGTGTCTGTGCTGCATTGCATTTTTTATGCTACAGTATTTGCACTCGTGCTCTGAACAATGTTTTGAGGAATAACATTTTTAGTAGCTCAATTACGTTATTTGCCTTTTTACATATTTATCTTATTTGGTCGATCTATCTACCCCTTCCTTTCCTCTCCCTTCCCCTCTCCACACCTATGATCTATTGATCTTCTCTTAATCTGTATTTGGTCTTTATCTCTTTTTTATATGAATTAATTGCATTTTAAAATATGTGGCATATGAAATAATTTATGTATAGAAAAATATTTTTGTAGATGTCTATGTATCTTTAGATGCAAGTACTTAATTTTGGGTGATTGTGAGGATTTAAAAAGAAGTGTTTTTAAAAGGTGTAACTTTAATTCTCTACCTTTTATAACCGACACCTCACAATCTGTCCATTATGCCTTGTTAAAGAGCACAAGTGGTACTTGAAAACATTTGGTGGTGTGTGGCAGTGCTTACCATGTGTTGCAATAAAATGTTTTGAATCAGACAAACATTGCATTTTTCCCCTTGCAGTGCCTTAGCATGGCCTTTTTTTGTTTTCCTTAATTATTCCAGGTTTTCTAGTGCTATGAAATTATGCTATTCTATAAAACACAGGGTTAACATAAGGGATAATGTGCTAGTTGGCTTACTATATGAGGCAATAATGTGATTGCTGAGTGAATAAATTACAAGGCCAAGGCTGCGTGCTTTATTCTCATGAAACAATAACATTATTGCTAAATACAGTGATGATCCAGCTAGCACATTATCACTGTTGTGCTACATTGTGGGGAAAAAGCTAGAAAGCTAGGGGTACATTTTATTTATATGGCACCCAATCCAAAAGACTCAGGTCACCTTATAGCAATAACAATATAAAATAAGAACATCAAACTTGAAATACAGAAAAATACAATTCAGCACATATCACCAAACTGATAACAGGCATAAAAAAATGAGTTTTTAGCTGCCTTTAAAGTGTGTTGACTGATAGAACTCTTCTCACCTGTAGGGCAGTGCATTCTAAAGCCTTGGCACAGCATTCCTGAATGCATGATCCCACAAAATCTCTGAACAGAGAGGAGACTGACCTCAAAAGACTAGAGGGAGCCATTGGGAGCATAATGGACCAGGAGGTCTTTCAGGTAGCCCAGGCCCAGTGCATATAGGCCCTTGTAAGCTAAGAAACACACCTTGAAGCTGATACACCACCAAACTGGCAGTCAGTGCAGATCACGGAGCACCAGCATGATTTGGTCAGACAGAAAAGTCCCAGCATTCATCATGGTTGCCACATTTCACACTAGCTGCAGGCAATGCACCTGCCTTGTGGAAAGCCTAGGTAAAGAGCATTGCAGTAATCCTGGTTTGAAATAACAGAATCATGCACTAGTATCACCATGTTAGTCAGCACCAGAAGGGGTTTGATCCAGGCAACGTTTTGCAGATGGAAAAAGTCACTGTGGAAAACCACTGACACTCGATGTTCTAACATCAGCTTGGAGTCTACAATGACCCCCAGATTCCTCACCCTATCCACAGCTCTGAGCAGGTTGCCATTTAAAGATAAATTAGCTGGAAGCCATCCAATCTGAGATCTCCTTAAGACACTCATTCGCTATGAGACTGCTGCCCCTCCATCAGGAGCACAGGACAGATACAGCTGGGTATCATGTGAAAACCCAGTTCATACCACCTAATAATCTTCCCCCTTTGGCATCATTTACACGTTGAACAGTGTGGAGGCCAGGATTGATCCCTGAGGCACTCCACAGCGGAGTGCAGTGTTCTTTGAGATGTAAGATGATAGGGCTACTTGCTGCACCCTGCTGGACAAGTAGGACTCAAACCACCTTAAAGCCATCCCCAAGAGTCCTACAAAGTAGCTTAGATGTTCCATCAACATCCCATGATCCATCATGTCAGATGACAAGGAGAGGTCAAGCAGAACCAGAATAGAATACGTCCGCTATGCCCTCACCTGGAGGAGATCATGATCCCTATTGACAATAGTGGTTTCAGTGCTATAACAAGGCCTAAAACCAGTCTGGAATGCTCATAGATATGCTATTCAAGCCTGTGCTCCAACTGTCCCATTAACACCTTTTAAATAACCTTCCCCAAAAACTGAAGGTTCAAAATGGGTCTGTAATTTGAGAGAACATCAGGATCCAAGGATGGTTTCTTAAGGAGGGGCTTCACTACCGCCTTTCTCAAAGCAATGAGAAACCCAACCCCCTTCCTCAAGGAACACCCGACTATCTCTATGAATATCAGACCAAGTTCCTCACAGTATTCCAAAGTCAGTCTGTTAGGTCTAGGATTCAATATACAGAATGTATGGCACAATTCTGAGACCTCCTGAATGATATCTTCCATCAGTACTGGCTCAAATTCGCACCACTGAGACAGAGTGTACTTGCCCAACACTGACTGGACACTGCTGGCCCATGACAGACCACCTGATGAAATCTTGGCCCGAATGGAGAACACCTCATCCAGGAAGAACCAATTGAACTCTTCACACTTATCTGCTGAAAAACCTCCTCTTGACTGCAGACAAATTGGATTTAGCAACCTTTCTACAGTGTGGAAGAGTTGAGCCAGTCAGTTCTTTCCAGCAAGAATCACCGTGACAGGAACACTGACATTTTCAAGGTGATTGCTCCCTGATACTCACTGTAGTGAGTTCTCAGTGCTAATCTATCCTTCTTCTGACCCAGACCTTTGCCAGGAATGCTCCAGTCTCTATTCCTTTGTCTTTAACTACCTTAGGTCACCATTATACCATGGAGACCTGCAGCAGGAAATTAAGGGATGAGCACAGAAAGGTGCCAAGGAATTAAAGGCCACCATAAGAGCCAGATTATACCTCTCAACAGCTTTCTCCAGCTCTTCAACACAAGCCATCACTATGCCTGAGGTGTTCAGTACCACCAGGGGCCTCTCAGGTTCCAGATTTCAAACTGGGAGGTATATGACCATCTTTACTGGTGGTAATTAAACAAGGGGCCCTGCAAAGGAACCGTATGACATGATGATCTGAACAAAGTACAAGATCAACCCTGATACCACTAATGACAAAACCTAACAAGAAGATCAGATCCAAGGTTTGGCCATATTGGGGAACATTGGAGACAACCATCTGTACAAAACCTAGTGATGTCATTTACTGGAGGAACTGCTTTTCAAACTGAGGTTTCATCATCGATCGAGACATTAAAGTTGCCAAGCACCAACAGTCTGGGTGACTCCATGACCAGGGTGGCTGTGAAACCCTCTAGTTCTTGTAGGAAATCATTCCCAGGTGCTGGAGGTCAGTACATGAGAATGATCCTGCAAACTGTACATGGACCACCTTTTACTGCCACACATTCAAACAACACATTCAAACTAAAGACAAAGATAGACTAGAGACTATACAAAGAATGGCAACAAAAATGGTGCAGGGTCTGCATCAACCCATATGATGCAAGGCTAAAACACCTCAACATGTACTCCCTGGAACAGAAAAGGAATGGGGGGATATGATAGAGACATTTAAATACCTTAAGGGGATTAATAAGGTGCAGGCATAGGATCTCCTGCAGGTAAACAACTACACCCTGACCAGAGGGCATGATATGCATCTAAAAGGGGGGTCAGGCTCAAGAGCAACACAAGGAAGTTCTTCTTTATGGAAAGGATGGTGGAGCCTTTGAACGTCCTCCCCACACAGGTGATGGGATCAAAGACGGTCAGGAAGTTCAAACTAGCATAGGTCAGGCACTCTGGAGAACTTAACACAGTGGCCTGAATGGGGGGAGGGTATTATACTTGGGTAGACTAGATGGTCCACACGGACCCCATCTGCTGACATATTCTATGTTTCTATCACCTGGTCAACTCCACTGGGTGTTCTGTCAAGACAAGAGCAGATATAAGCAGTGCCCTCTCACTTAGGGCAATGCACCACAGAAAAATCCAGTGTGATACATGCCTTCAGAATGGGTCCGGAGTTGTCCCCCACCAGGTTTCCACGATGCATACCAGGTCAGCCAAGGAGTTCATGGTGAAGGCCTCCATCACAGTGATTTTATTCATCAGTGACCTGATGTTACATAAAACTGCCTTAAAGGAAGGAGTGAGGTTGGCTGGCCTATTAGCTACTTGTCCACTGGAAATCAGAGAAGCCTAGGGAATGGATATCAGATAATGCTGACCTCCTTCCTGGCATTGTACACTCCCCAGGGCACCTCCCTGATCTCACACTCCCAATCCTGCTCAACCCACAGTCAGCCCTCGGAGCCCACTTGCATTGTGAACTGAATCTCCAGAAGACCCCCAACCTATAGCAGTGGTCAGTGATTTATGCTGAAAGGGTATGAGGGAGACCCCCAAAGGGATGCAGCTGCTGCAGCTGCTCTGAAGATTAGACAGGGCAAGGTCTGGTGGACACAATACACATGCCTCCCCAGCATTAAAATATAACCCACTGTTCATTCAAATTCCCTTCCCACCCATAAACAAAACCATCCCACATCATAACACGAACCTTCACAATCACACTACAATCACACAATACAAAGCACTAAATACATTCATCCACCCCAAGCATCCGAATCATATATAGTTTAAAAATACTTTAGAAGGTGCCTTTTAAGAAATTATAGCAGATTTCACTAAAAATGAAAGAGGGCCAAGACATGACTTTGTATCAGAAGGTAAAACCTAAAACAGAGACCCCCCCCACCCTCACTGTTACTGAGGGGGGTCAGTCGATGGCAGTTTCCATAGTATCCAGGTACTGCTGCATGATGTCTCACAATCAGTTAAAACCAGCAGTGGCCCACTCTCACTTGGCCACACCAGAGTAAGTACAGGGAGAAGTACAAAAGGGGGGAAACAGTCTGCCCTTTCAGGATGCCCTCTTACAGCATCCGTGGATGCTCAACCAAAACACCCCTTCAGTGCCCACTAGCAACAGGAAAATGGAAAGAATTTCTACCCAGAAAGCTAGCCCAGAAACTTGGCAGTAATACTGCTATCCCCCAGACCTCTCACCACCAACCAGGGTCAGGGGACAAAATGACAGACCAGTATGTTACTTGGCCTACAAATTCTGGGTAGTCAGACTGAATCCATGGTCACCCCCACTTCAAAACAAGGGGACATCAGACCCCACCACCTGTTACTCATGGTTTGCTGAGATCAGAAGAAGACTCTCAGATAAAACAGTTCTCTTTATCTTGTCCTTAGATGGGGAAAGTCCTCAGACCTCACAAGCTATTTACAGATCACAGATAATGCACACAACTCTTCTTCCAGCATCACAGGTCAGGATCAGTCACCAGGAACCAAGTACATACAAGAGAGACTAAAATGAGGCATGGCATCCTGGGTTTTAGGAAGGAGAAGCTAGTTTGTTACTACAGCTTCAAAACATACTAAAAGTTTAACATGTTCAAAGCTTAAAGTATAACCCAGTGTAGGTCTGACAAAGCTGATACTAGTGCGATGACCTCAGAACACCCACACTGGTTCCTAGCAATGTATACTAATATAAATGTTATTGTTAAAACAATTACTGTTCCAGCCGATGGACTAGGCATACCCTATTCATGTGGGTTAAAACTAGACAATGGTGGGAAATCCTTACTCCAGTATGGAAGTATATTCCTCTATCCATGTTGCCCCAATTCCCAGCCCCAAAGAATGATTCCTGTTTCCAGTGCTGGGGACAGCAGGGTCTTAGATTCCTATCTCAATTTGTGCAGGGAGAAGTAATCAAATAATTCCAAATGCTGCAGGAGGAGTTTGACATCCCACAACAAGACTTTTTTTAGGTTTCTGCAATGTCGCCACTATATTAACTCATCTAGTGGCATAACACCACTTATAGAGGACCCAGCCCTTCCTATTCTACTCACTTATCAAAAGAGCTGTATGGCTGGCACAAAGAAATATATCTCAAACATCTATAAATCTTTACAAGAATGAGTGGGTACCCTTTTAGTACAGCACATTGAGACACAATGGCAGGAGAAATGGGGCTCCTCACTTAGTGACGAGGACTGAAACAGAATATGGAAGGGGATACATGAAACTACCATTTTACCCCAATGGAGGGAATTTAGATGGAAGGTAGTCTCTAGATATTTTATCTCACCAGTAATATCAGCCCACTTCAGTCCCACCAACATGAACAGGTGTTGGAGAACATTGGGGAATGGGGTACGCATTACCATATATTTTGGGGATGTCCTCATATTCAAGGGTACTGGAAGGAGGTAGCTAGGATGACCCAACAGATTCTCTCCATAAAATACCCTCTCTCATTTCAGAATCTAGTCCTGGGGCTACAGCCAGTTAATTTGAGAACTTCTTCTGGAAAATACTTGTTTAATATTGTGATAGTTGCAGCATTAAAAACTATTACCCAACACTGGCCAACCCCTCATTCATTAAATTCAAAACTATGGCTGGCTAACATTGTGTCTGTTAAGACTATGGAAGCTATCACAGCCCAATTATGACTGTGTATGGATCAATTTAATGCAAGATGGCTTCCATATTTTGATTATATAGAAACCACAGAGGGTACCCCAGTACTAGAACAATTGCTTATGGCATAACAAACCTCTGGTATAATGCTCATCTAATAAGATGGGGGATGTATGTAAAAGACAGTACATGAGAATTCTTTTTTTCTTTGGGGATACATTGGAAAGGACCTTATACTGGTTCCAGTTTGGAAGTTTTGCCTATATAATCCTATGGAATATGCACTATGGATTAACAAAAGTTTCCACAACTGTTCATTTTTGAATGTTACTAACATACTAAAATGCCAGCAGAATAGGCCTAATGGTCTTTCATGTCTGCTAGTTTGGTCAGCCCCCACCATGGGAGCTGACCTTGCTGCCCCCCTTGCCCTTTCTGGCTTCTCCCTTCCCAGTTCCAGATATTCTCGCTGCACTGGATTTTGCTTCCAGAACCCGTGCCCTGTACCTGTCCAACCCCCTCTTGAACCCCATCCACTCTCTGCCTCCACCAGCCCCCTGGGTAGTACATTCCATAGCTCTATCACCCTCTCAGTGAAGTATCACCTCCTCCTTTCTCCCCTGAATTTCCCCCCTCCAGCTTCCACCCATGCCCTCTAATTGCCCCCTCCTTCCTTCGAAGCACCCTGACTACTCCTCCCCTATTTACCCCCTTCATGTACCTGAAGACCTCTATTATGTCCCCCAGTCCCTTCTCTCTTCCAATGTGTACATATTTAGCTCTTGAGCCTCTCCCCATAGGTCCTGTCCCCAAGTCCCAAATCATTTTGGTTGCCTCCTCTGGACCCTCTCCAGGAGTTCAATGTCCCTCTTTAAGTGTGGCCTCCAAAACTGCACGCAGTACTCGAGGTGTGGCCTCACCAAGCAGTTATACAGAGGGAGCATAATTTCCCTCCTTCTGGAGGTAATCCCCCTAGCGATGCATCCCAGCATCCTGTTGGCCTTAGCCGCTGCCCTCCTACAAGTCTCCGAGTTGTTCATCTTGACATCCACCACCACCCCCAGGTCCCTCTCAGCCATTTACTCTTTATTTCTTTTCTGTTTTTTTTTTTTTTTGCTTACAGTAGTAACCTCACGTATACACATGAATTGATATGATGTATGTAATTAAAAGGTATCTTGTATGGTGAGTAACCTGAGGCAGTGTAAAAACACAGAAACAGACGAATAAGTTCATATTCAGAAATGTAACAGATATAATGGAATAGCCATGATAGATTCTTTGAACTCTGGTAACTAAATGATCTGATTTCAGCATCAGTTCTCTCTTGTCATAGAAGGGCCTACACCTGCAAAAAGAAGTAATGGACAATTACTTATAAGTAAGAATACCTTTGTTTTATATGGATATTTGATGCCTATCGAATAGTAAGACATATATGGAATTTACTATGTTGTATTTTAATCCTGTGAAAGTAAAATAAACTTTACAAGTTCAAAAAAAAATTACAGTTCCTAGCTCACAGCAGTCATTTCATTGAGAATAAAAGACTATGGGCCAGATATTCAAAAGGGTTGCGCATGCTCAAGTCCTAAATTGTGCCATTCTGCGATATTCAGCAGGAGGCAGTTGCGCCACTGAAAACAGGCTGAGCAACAGCGCAATGCAAATGAATGCATGCTCAACAGGAGGGGGAGGAACCATGCATAAACTGCACAGCCCGATATTCAGCCGGGCTGTGCAGATTTGTGCTGGCCTTAACCCCAACCTGAACCTGCAGGACCTTGAGCCAAAAAAGGCTTACGTCGAGGCCACCCACAGGTGAGCTGCTGTATTGCAGGGTGCAACACAGCAGCTGCCACCTGTGGCTGGCCTAACTCAGTCCTGTGCCCCCAGCCTGATCGTGGGCATAGTGTACTCACCCCCACCAGCCTGATCGCGGGCATCAATGTAGCTCCCCCATTCACATCCCTGGTGGTCCAGTGGACCGTAATGCCTGATCGCGGGCAGAAAGTAAATTGAAACCCTCCTTGTGCCCGATCGTGGGCGAAAGTAAATTGACCCCCGAACATGTCCCTTGTGCCCGATCGCGGGCAGTAAGTAAAGTGACCCCCCACCCGACCATCTCCCTGGTGGTCCAGTTGACCGAAATGCCCGATCGCGGGCAGAATGTAAATTGAACCCCCAAACATCTCCCTGGTGGCTAGTGTCCCCCCACCCCACCCACCCACAGTCCCACCACCGCTCCCCTCCCGGCGGCGGGTGGCAGCATCCCACCGCCTGCGCCCGCGCCCGCCGACTGACTGCCGGTAGGGTTGCCGCCCATTGGTGCAGAGCAGAGCCAATGGGTGCAGCCATCACCGTACATGACAGTCAGATTTGTGAAATCATTCACTAATCTGGACTGTTATGCAGTATGGGCTGCACGCCCATTGGCTTTGCTCTGCCATCGGCGTCTGTCCCCGACGATCTTGCAGGCGGCTGGCCGAGGTGGGATGCTGCCGCCCGCCGGCTGCCGGGAGGGAGTGGGGTGGTGAAACTTCGATGAGTGGGTGGGGTGGGGACACTAGCCACCAGGGAGATGTTTGGGGGGTTCAATTCATACTGCCAGCGATCGGGCATTTCAGTCAACTGGACCACCAGGAGATGGTCGGGGTGGGGGGTCACTTACTTACTGCCCGCGATCGGGCACAAGGGACATGTTCGGGGTTCAATTTACTTTCTGCCCGCGATCGGGCACAAGGGAGGGGTTTCACTTTACTTAGTGCCCGCGATCGGGCATTACGGTCCACTGGACCACCAGGGATGTGAACGGGAGGGGGGAGAGTTTTTAAACATACTGTCCGTGATCGGGCATTTCGGTCCACTGGACCACCAGGGAGATGTACGGGAGGAGGTGGGGGAGCCACATTGCTGCCCGCGATCGGGCTGCAGGGTGCGTCGGTTCCCGAAGGCTGCTGCCTGGCAGGGCGCCAGGCGCAAGTCCTCGGGGATCGGCGCACCTACATGCTAATGGCATGCAATTGGGGACATAATCAGATGCAAATGGCCACCCCTGCACCTTGCATGAATTATGGCCCCATTTGCATGTCACCTTTTGAATATCGTGATTTTGCGCATGGCGCAATGGTACTTGGCCACAGTAAGTTGAATGCTCCACTCTGACAACTCGGCGGTGGAGCAAGTTCCACTGCGCTTATGCACAGTGTGTGGTGGGGGTGATATTCAAAGGAGTTGCTCAATAGCGCATCTCCTTTGAATATCGCCCCGGCCACACCCCTTCGCAACTATTTTGTGCAGCGCAAGGGCTTGCGCCTCAGAATGGCGCAGTTTGAATATCCAGCCCTGTGCGTTTCCTGTGGAATAAATTATCAGTAACTGGTTTGTGAATGTGACTGGAAGAGAGGGTCCCATGTTGTATAACTGTCATTAACTATGCTTACTTTTGTTTCAAAGATCATTTGGGAGGCAGTTCTAAAGGCTGAAATATCGATTTTAACTGTATTTTCCATTTTGTATGCATTTTGTTTAACTCTATTTGCATCCCAAATACTAATGTGGTGCCTTGTGTATAAAAATAGCCACACAATCTGAGGATTATAATCTGACTGTTTAAATAACTTACTAAGAACAAGCTGTCCTTCACTGATATTTGGTTGTGGATTTGCCTAAATGAAAAGTTTGTTAACCTTTGGGTTACAAAATGGTCAGAATGCATTAATTTTTGGGTGCCAACAGGACTGCTTCACAGTTTGTGTGGCTATTTTAACAGTTGATTTCCCCACTGTCAGACACCAGTATGTCTCTATAGATTTAAACCATTAAATGTATGAGCACAACAAGCCACCTTTTATTGTTTGATGCAGTGTATTGTGTTTCTGTTAATTTCAACTTCAATTCAATTGTATTATTACTGGAAAGCAAATGGATAACATAGTGTAGTAACCAGTGATGTGCCTCAGAATATCCAGATGCATTATACAATCATAATAAATCACAGGAAATTTCTAGTCATTTCAATCAGATTTTTGTGATTCAGGATTTTCCGATACATCCAGATACGTAATGCATCTTGTCACATGTTACTGTACCACTATAATGCTCCTTTGCAATTGCATCCAGAGACTACAATATTAATGATACAGTTCAAACTTGTGCAAACAACACAAGCATGTGTAAGTAAAACAAACATATACAATTACAATCAAGTACAACCATCACAAGACCGATGCAATGTACGGTAGCTGCATTCTTCAAAAATAAGACTGAGATGAAGGCTTTTAGTTTTGATGTCTTTTGTATATCTAATATTGATTTTGTGAGGGTCTTAGTGGCCCAGCACTCCTGCATTCCTTGCTTACCTTTTGCCACTGTCCTCGCCAACCCCATATGCCTGTCTTACCCATGCTAGATTTTCTCTGATCATTGTACACAGCCTACCTCCCTTGTTAAGCTGTTCTACCCTTTCACCACCTTTTCCCTGAAGAAATGTTTTTTTAAGATCCTTTTAAATTTCCCCTGCCCCTTGCCAGCTTAATTGGGTTCACCTGATGCTGGTGTTCTCCCTCTCTCTGAGGAGCTCTGAAGAACCATCATGTGGCAAATGAAAATCCATAATTCTTGGGATGATGTTGGCTTCAGCATACCTCCAGAATTCTTTCTGTTTTAAGATTGGGGTTTTGATATTAGAACTGAGTGTAATCAGACACTTGCTTCAGCGATGAGTGAGTACCATCCCAGTTTTCTGCATGGTAGACTATTCTGTTGTGGAGTAGAAAGCCATGCTTTCATCTTCTGGGGCGACTTTGTTTGCATGATTTGATTACTTATTAAAAACATTTATTTGTTGATATTTGCTAGGGATAATTATCCACTCAGAATTAAATGATGCAGGCAGTCATCCATGAGCAGTATCAGATTGTAAATGGCTAACTAATTTCAAAAAGGTATGTGGGTCTGAAATAACTTTATTAAACTGAGATCTATAAAAGGAACATGTAGCATCTGGTTATAGGAAGCGAATATGGTGTATGTAATCTCAATCTAAAAAAAGCCTGTGTTTTCAGCTACAGCTACATACACTGTTGATCAGGGGACTGCCATCAAGTGGGGAGTGAATGAGCATGGAAATGGCATATAAGGGAAGTGCTGGGGGTTCTTTACATTATTTCAAACTGCTGCTTTTGTTGCTGATGGGTTTACTGTGACTGTGGGGAAACTGGAGGAGGGAGGAGGGCTGCCGAGGGATAGATGAGGGTGGGAGGTCAGAGAGGCAAACTGACTCTGATTGATGGGGCAGTGTGGTTGCCAGGTTACAGCCAGCCAATAGGATGGCTGCAATCATTAACTAAAAAAGCATGTGTTTGCTGCTTCAGGTACGGTGTCAATCAGGGGACCTCCAGCATGTGGGGAGTGAGTGAGCGAGGGAATGGCAAATGAGAGAAGTGCTGGGGGTTCTTTATATTATTCTGAACTGCTGCTTTTGTTGCTGATGGGTTTACTGTGACTGTCTGGGGACATGAGGAGGAGGAGGGATGAGGGCTGCAGAGGGAGGGATGAGGGTGGGAGGCTTGAGTGGCAAACTGGCCCCAATTGGTGAGGCAGCATGGTTGCCAAGTTACAGCCAGCCATTTGGATGGCAGTAATACCTGTTTAATACCCACAATCCCTAGGGACCCCAAAGTGTGAGTGCCACGAAGCAGGAGTGTGGAGTTGGTCTTAATGATTTCTGGGAATGTTAGCAGGACATTTTCAGGGAAAACCACAGGCCATGCTACTCAAAGAAGGGCAGTAATATTAGAAGGGTAATAGAAGAGTGTCAACTGTTCCCTATCTAGGGTCAGTCTCTGGTGCAGGCACCTGGTAGTGGCTGCTGCTAGTCCTTATCTAAGATGGGGCTACAACAAACCTTGCAAACAGGATTCTCTATTGAAGTAAAGCTATCTCTGATGAACAGGACCTGTGGATGGTCCCTATCAGTGTAGGTCTTTTACTAACCTAGCAGTAGGGACACTCTGTAAGGGTTCCACCATGCTGCAGCAACAGGAATTCTGTTGACGGCTGTTACAGCAATGGGACAATGCCGGCAACAACAGCTGGCATTGTGCCATCCGGGACACAAGTGTTTTTTTGCCGGGGAGCTTCATCTCCCCCCAGCCCCCATGCAGAGGGCCGGACCCCCCACCCCCACACAGTAGATTTCCAACTCCGGGTCAGAGTTGTTTCGGGGAGGAGGGTGAACACCCCAGAGACAGTGGCGTTGGTAACACAGCAGACCAGTACAGAGAACAGCTGATTCTGTCACTGTACTGGTCTTCACTGTGTTACCATCACTGTACCAATGGCATACGGTCTGTAAGGGGGGAAGCTTTCTTTCACATAGGAGCAGATAGTGTTATTAGGAGATCTCAGCTACTCCCTATCTGGGGTCAGCCTACCGGGTAGTCAGCAGGTAGGAAATCCAGCAGGAAGGCATATTGTTTACTCCTAGAGTTGGCCTACAAATAGTCCTGATTAAAATCTGCATTAGATTAAAGGGTCAGCTAAGTACACGATTAGGAGGGCCTAGCAACTTATTATGTGGAGATCAGGCATGCAGTGGGGGGGTAGAGCAAGGGGACTGGAGTTGTGGCATGCAGGGGTGTCGGGCAGCGGTGTTTCTGGGAGCACACTGGAAGATGGGGAGATGCCTAGTCTGTAGGAATATTAGTCAACTGAGCATGGTAGTGTGGCAGCTGAAGCACGGGATAGGTGTGATGGTGGTGAGGGGGATTTGCAGGGGATGACAGGAGGGAGGGACAGAAGGAAGCAGGGCTTGGAGGCTGGTAAGGGGGGGGGAGCAGGAATAGAACCAAAGTGGGGAGTCAAGCAGGGAGGTAGAAAGGAGCAGAAGATCAGGCAGGTCTCCTGGTCCCCCTCCTTCAGTGGGTGGGAAGGCCCTGGGAGGGGGTTGATAACAGTAAGAGGAAAGGTAAGGCAGGAAGGGAAGAGAGTGCGGTGGGAGGGTCTCTAGAGATGCCACTACAGAACTGATTCCTTTTACTGGATGGGACGAGGAGGTGGAATGTGGTGGAAAGGGAATGGGCAGTGAGATAGTGAGATTGGAGGCAGTGGGGGGGTGTCAGAGAATGTACGTAGGACAAGCAGGAGGAAGTAAGTTCAGGTGAGAGGTGGAGGGCAGATGGAGCGAGGAAGGGAGTGGTGGCCACGTGAGAACAAGGGGATAGGCCAGGTGGGGGGCAGAAGGGAAAGATAGGGGGAATACCAGAGGAGAGAAAGGTTAAGGAGGATGGAAGCGGTATGGGGATGGGGATGGGGATGAGGTTAGCTGGTGTAGAAGGTCGGGAGGGCTACAAAAGGGACAGGAGGGAAAGGAGGAGGCAGGAGGAAGGGAGCAGCAGTACGAACATACAAACATACTAAAATGCCAGCAGATAAAGGCTTTTCACTCTATCTAGTCTGCTCGAGTATGCAGTTCCCAGTGTGTTTATAGAGGGAACTGTCCCACTCCCTGTTTCCATTTTGACCTCCCTCAACTTCCCTCTCTCCTCCTCCACTCCTCCCTTCTACCTGCAACTTCCACTTCACCCTGTCCCATTTCTTCCTGAAGCTGTCCACCGCTTTTAGGGATACCACCTCCTCTGGCCGTTCATTCCACTGGACCACCACCATCTCATTGAAAAAGTGCCTCCTCATCTCCCTCTTGAACTTTCCCCCATCAGTTTTAAGCTGTGGCCCCTAGTGGACTTGTTCTCAGAAAGGCTGAAGAGGCTGTCAGTACTCACCCTGTTTATACATTTAAGGTACTTAAAGGTCTCAATCATGTCTTCACTCTCCTTTCTTTCTACAAGAAAGTACATGTTGAGCCCTCTAAGCCTCTCCTCATAGGTGTTGCCCTGCTTTCCCTGAATCATCTTTGTTGCTCTTCTCTAGACTGTCTCCAGCAAGTTGACATGGTTCTTAAGATGTAGGCACCAATACTGCACACTATGCTATAGGTGCAGTCTTACCAGTGGCCTGTACATCATCAGAATAGACTTCACCTTCCTGGTGGTAATTTCCCTTACTATGCAGCCCAGCATTTGATTTACTCTGGCTGCTACTCTACTACAATGTGTAGAGTGTTTCAAGTCACTTGTGATTATTTCTCCCAGGTCATTTTCTTCCTCTGAGACCTGCTTGCCTGCACATGACCCAACCTGTATTTGATCCATGGATTCATCACCTTCTAGTGCATAATTTTACACTTTTTAGCATTGAACCCAGCTGCCAAATGTCAGACCACTTTTGTAGCCTAGCTGTCTTCCTTTCTCCGTGTCTGCCCTCCCACACTGCTTGGTGTTGTCTGTGAACAGGCAGATTACCCCCAATCCCATCTGCAATGTCAGTTCTGAAGATGTTAAACAGCACCAGGCTGAGCACTGAGCTCTGTGGGACCCAAATGGTCACAGGCCTAGCTTCTGAGAATCCCCCCCTGACTACCACCTGTTGGCTTCTGTCCTGCAGCCAGCTTCTAAACCCACCTCGCAGGCTTAGTCCCATCCCTGATTTTTAAAGCTTCCTGACCAGTCTTCTATGAGGCACCGAGTAATCGTCCTTGCAGAAGTCCAGATACAGGACATCAACCACCTGGCCCTTGTCCACTGTCCTAGTGACCCAATCAAAGAAGTCAGCTAGGTTAGTTTAGCAGGACCTGACACAAACCCATGATGTCTGACATGCTGGAGCCCATTTTCCTCCAGAAAGCCAACCAGTCTCTCTCTCTTTCAGGATGGTCTCTATCAACTTATCTACTACTGAGGTCAAGCTGACTAACCTGTAGTTCCCAGGTTTGCCCCTTGGCCCACTTTTATGGAAAGGCACCGATTATGCCATTATGCAGTCCTGGGACATGTTTCCCATCTCCAGAGAAGCATTAAACAAGTCTGCCGGGGGAACTGTTAGAACCTTCCCCAGCTCTCTTAGGACCCTTGGGTGTGTGTCATCTGGCCCTAGTGATTTGTCCACTTTTAGTGCCCTTGGGACCTTGAGTACCCTGTCACTTGCATTCCACTGTCCATGACTTCCCTCCACCCAGTCCCCAACCCCCTGCTCCCTTATGTCACTGGTCAATCCTTTTCCCTAGAGAAGACCAAACAGAAGTACTTGATAAGCAACCCAGCCTTTTCTTCACTATCCTCTGCCCACCTCCCCCTTCCTTTTTTAATCTGACAATCTCATCCTTTATTGTTTTTTCTGTTTTATAAACTGGAAAAAAACCTTCTCGCCTGCATTTACACCTCGTGCTAGCTGTACTTCTATCTTAGCCTTTGCCACTTTTACTGCTCTATTGCCTCCTTTGATTTAACAGAGTAGTCCACCTTATCCTCTTTCTGAATATGCTTGTACTTTCTGAAGGCTGCCATCTTGCCCTTTGTGGCTTTTGCCACCTATTCACTGAACCGGTTGAGCTTTTTGGCCTTAGCTTTCTTTTGCTTTTAGCACATTCACTAGTGGCCTCAGTCAGTCCCATCTTTATTATGGACCATTTTTGATACAAATTCATTCCCACTCTTATCCCAGTAAGATGTCCATTAAGAATATCTTCCATCCTACCAAAGTCAGCTCTCAAAGTCCAGGACCTTCATCTTGGTCCTGACCTTCCATCTGCGAATCTCCAGGTAGAAACGCACCATGTGGTGGTCACTATCTGCAAGTAATGTGTACACCATCACATCCTGAACATTTGCACAGTGAGACATGACCCAGATGCAGGACAGTCCTCTCACTAGTAGGCTCAATGACACCTTGAGTCAGGAACTCACTCTGGAATGCATCCTGCAGTATTTGTTTCCTAGTACAGGAGGAAGCAGGAATTTTTGCAGTCCACCAAAGGTAGATTAAAATCCCTCATAATTACTTCTACTCTTCCCTGCACACACACACCCCCACCACTGGCCATATCCATTATTTGGGACCTCAGCACTCTGTCCAGTTCCTCATCCTGGGAGGGTTGTCTGTAGCCCACCCCATCCTTAGTTTCCTCCCTTTAGTAGATTGTACGTGTACCCATGATGCTTCACTCTTACCCTCTGCCTCTTCCTCTCTAGTACAAGTTATCCTCTCCTTTACATACAAACCTACTTCCTCCCTTTTCCTGTCCCCTTATCCTTTCTGTACATTTTATACCCAGGAGCTGCAAAGTCCCAGCCATGGTTTTGTGTAGCACAAGTCTTTGTGATGGCTGCTATGTTCACCTCTCCCTTGGCCAACAGTGAATGTAGTTCCGTCATCTTGTTCCCAGACTTCTGGCATTTAAAAACACCATGCTCCACTGCGACTCTGGACCCTGCCTTACTCCTGACCTTTTTAGTCACAGAACAGCTTGGTTACTCGGTCTCCACCAAAAGTAGAAGTAAGCATGCTGAGTTGTGTACTGGATAATTACTTTTATT
Source organism: Neoceratodus forsteri (assembly GCA_016271365.2). NCBI lineage: Eukaryota > Metazoa > Chordata > Ceratodontiformes > Ceratodontidae > Neoceratodus > Neoceratodus forsteri. The sequence continues at coordinate 417,285,416 of CM028136.1, forward strand.
TTGAGCACAGCAGAGTAGGTTAAAAGGACTAATCCCACTCTCAGATAAACATTTTCACGCTTCCTTGAGTGCTTTTTCAAAGCTTTGTTGGAGACCAAGAAGCTGAGCTCTTCTGTGACTAAGTGACTTTTTCTTGCTTTGGCACTGGTTCTTTGCTGTTTGGAGCTACCTCCCTGTGTGACTGTGGACTTACTCCTGACCTGCCTCCATCCACCCTTCTCTTCCCTTTGCCTCTCCTTTAGTCCCCCACCCCTCCCATCTAGTTCCTTCTCATGCTGGCCTAATTTGGGGGGAGGCCTATCGGCCTCTTCCACCACCTGACTAAGGGTGCTGTGCACCCTGCTGCCTCTCCTTCTTAGTTTAAATTAAGATTTTTAATCATGAAGTCCTCTAGCTTTCTCTTCAGGACCCTTGTGCCCTTCCTACTTAGGTGTAGGTGTAGCCTGTCCAATACATACAGGTCTTTGTTATTCCATGCAACCCCCAACCACCAATGCACTTGTACCCTTCCACCTCACACCACTCTCTAAGCCATCCATTAAATTTGTCAACCCTTATCTTTCTTTCCATACTAACCCTCAGAACCAGAAGCACCTCTGAGAAGACTATGGACTTCCCTTCCCTGCAAATTCTTCCCCACCTCCTTGAACCTTTCTTACACCACCCTCACCTTATTCATGCCCAGATACTCTATAATGTGAGGTTTCCCTCTCCCTGACTAATGCACTGCACTATTTGAGGTTGCACTCTTCCTGCTATCATCACTTACATGCATTCTACACTCCTATGGTTTGTTCCAGACCCTTTCTCCCTATCTCACCCTTTTCACTAACAAATCTTCCAGGATCACCACCCTCTCCCTCATCATGGGCCCTCCCTCACTTTTGTCCATAGTGCTGCTTACTCCCACCTGCCTCCACCTTTACCTCCTGTCCCTCTTGTAAACCCTCCAACCCTCTACATCCACTATCTCTGTCCTCTCCTCCTGAACCTTTCTCCCCACTGTCACACCCCCTGTCTTTCCCTTCCTCTCCCTTGGCCTCCCCACTACCCTTCCCTTCTTTTCCTCCTCCTGCCTATCCCCCCATTCTTCCTTGCCCACCACCCCTTTCCCTGCTCTACCTGCCCTCCCTACTCACCTGTTCTCAATTCCTCCTGCCCCTTCTACCTACTTACCCTTTACTCCCCCCTACAACCTCTAACCCTCCCCTTTCACTACCCATTTTCTTATCACCACTTCACCCCTCCACCCCCAAGTCCAGTGGAAGGAATCTGTTCCACACCAGCAATCCAGAGATGCTCCCATAGGACCTCCTTCCCTTCCTCCCTTACCTTTCCCCTTTACTGTTATCTGTCTCCTCCCTGGGCCTCCTCTCCTATTGGGGGGAGCCAAGGGGTCATGCCTTATCTTCTTTACCCTCCTACCTTCCTGCTTGGCCCAGCCCCCCACTTTAACTATGCTCCTTTCCTCTACCTTTACCTGCCTTCAAGCTCTGTGGCACTCTGCTCCTCCCATCATTACCCTACAAATCCCCCCACACATGCACCTATCTCCCACATAAGCTGCCATATCTCTACCCTGAGTTGCCTAATATTCCTACAAATCAGGCATCCCCAACCTCCCAGAGTGTTCTCAGAAACACTGCTGCTCCACACCCCTGCACCCCACCACTCTATCCACTTCACCCTGCCTCCACGTCATACACCTTCTCCACATATTAATGTTTTAGCACTTCCCTATTATTGTACTTAATGACCCCCCCATATCTTTATGAATCTTTCAACTTTATGAAGCTTTTACTGGGACATGGATAAGGGTAGTTATAAAGCTGCAACCCCTTCCTTTCCCAGTATGCACAGAAAGGAGGTGGGGCCAGAAGGAAGGGGGGAAGGGTGGTGATCTTGGGAGATTCAATGGTAAAGGAGGTGAGATGAGGTAAAGGTAAGGGTAAACTGTAGGAGGGTGGAATGTGTCCCAAAGATGACAGCAGGGAGTGTGCAATCTCTAGTAGCACAGTATGTGGGCCAGGAGAGAGAATCCTCACATTATAGTTTATCTGGGTATGAATGACCTGTCAGGATGTGAGGTGGTGGTGGTGAAGTAGAGCTTCAGAGAGGTGGGGAGAATTTGCAGTGAGGCAGATAGGTCAGAAGGCTTCCGAGCTGCTTCTGGTCCCTGAGGGCAAGTATGGCATAGAAGGTAAGGATTGAGGAATTTAACAGATGGGTTAGAAGGCAGCATGAGGCAAAAGGGTACATGTTTGTTGGTGGTTGGGGAGAGATCTGGGATAACAAAGACCTGTATGCACCAGACAGGTTGTACTTAATCTAGAGGACTTCATGGTTAAAAAACTTAATTTAAAAGGACATTGGGGCAGCAGGGCACACAACACTCTTAGTCACCTGGTGGAGAAAGCTGATAGGCCTCTCCCCAATCAGTATAGCGTGAGGAGGTGCTGGATGGGAGGGGTAAAGGAAGAAAGGAGGGGCTGAGGTAGGAGGTGGGTGGAAGAGACAGGTCAGGAGTAAAGGGGATCCTAAGCTGCAGTCAAGGGTGGTGTATCTGAATTCCATAAATCTGTGTAACAACATAGTAACATATTAGTTGATGGCAGATAAGGACCGCTAGGCCCACCTAGTCTACCTGTATTCTCTGCCTGCATCAGCGGTTGCTGATCCTACTTGGTCATTAGCTTTTGCCTCTCTTCCCCACATCTAGGGTTCCTTTATATCTATCCCATGCATGTTTGAATCCCCTCACTGTGTTAGCACCCACTTCTTCCTGGATTAGGCTATCCCAAGCATCCACCACCCTCTCTCTGAAGAAAAACTTCCTCACATTTCCACTTATCCTGCTCCCCTCCACTCTCACATCGTGCTCCCGTGTCCTTGTACAACTCAACTCTACCTTATGGTGGAATTACTGTCACTGATGACCGAGGATGAGGTAGACTTAATGGGTATACCCTGATAATAGTGACTGAATATGGATGACCATCAAAACAGCAACTCCATATTTGACACTGTTGGGATGGGCTACCCTCAAGGGTAGCGACTACATCAACCGCGAGGGTAGGGAAGGCGACCGGAAAATGGGATTGGAGAGGGGAAGGGGAGGGATTGGGAAGAGGGTTATTGTGAGGGACTGTACCTGCTGCTGCTGAGCCAGCCATGTGGTGTGGTGGTGAGGGAGGTGGTCTCCAGCACAGTGGGTACAGGGTTCTGGGCCAGGGATGGGAAATGTTTAAATTTTGCCTCTGCTTGCTGCTCAGAAGTAAAAAAATGTTTTCCTGAATTTGTGCCCCTCTCCGACATGCACCCTCCTGGAGTTAGGAATCCTTAGTAAGGAGGGTGCAGGGAGTGCAACCCCATAGAAACACTTAGGTTGCTGCATTCTGGTTTCGCCCGGTAAGTGTATATTGCGGAATTGCTTTTCGGCGATATACACTCGCCATAATAGCGATTGCTGTTCTGCATTCGGTTCTATGACATAAAATCAACTTAATGGCCATCACAGAGATGCGGGCCACACAAAACCATGACTGGGACTTTGCAGTACCCAAGTGAAAAATGTATAGAAAGGATAGGGGGTGGGAGGGAGTGATTCTGTATGTTAAGTAGGGGATAATTTATACCAGAGAAAAATAAGTGGATGGTAAGACTGAAGTCTGTGGGTACAGATACAATCCACTAAGTGGAGGAAACTAAGGATGAAAGTGGTCTATAGGCCGCTCTCCCCAGAATGAGCAGTTAGACCAGGTACTGGGGTTCAGAACTGCAGAGATGTCCAGAAAGGGTGAATTAGTAATAATGAAGGATATAAATATACCTGGTGGGACTGGAATATCCCTGCTACCTCCTGCACTAGGGAGCAAGTATTGCTGGAGGCATTCCAGAGTGGTTTCCTGACACAAAGTGTCCTCAAGCCCACTAGGGAGAGGGCTGTACTGGACCTGGTCCTGTCCAACTGTGTGCATGTTCCGGATGTGAAGGTGGAAGCACTGCTTGCAGGCAGTGACCATTACAAGGTGTGATTTTACCTGCACAGGGGCAGAGGGATGGTCAGAACCATCATGAGGGTCTTGGACTTTAGGAGGGCTGAATTTGGTAGGATGGGAGAAGTTTTAGCAAGACACCTTGCTGGGATCAGAATGTGGATGGATTTGAAACAGAAATGGGCCACTAGTGAGTGTGACAAAATCAAAATTAAGAAAGCTAAGGTTAAAAGGCCCAGCTGGCATGGCAAGGAGGTGGCAAAAGTGGTAGGGGACAAGAGGCAGCCTTATAAAAGTACAAATGTACTTAGGAGGAGGATAGGAAGGACTACTCCGCTAAATCTAGGGTTGCGAGCAAAATGGTTAGAGTGGCAAAGGCTACAAGAGAAGTACAGTTGGCACAGGGGGCTAACACAGGTAAGAAGGCCTTTTTCTGGTGTATAAGGGAGAAAAGGAACATAAGGGATGAGACAGTCAGATTAAGAAAGGCAGGGGGTTGGGTAGAGAGTAGTGAAGAAAAAGCAGAGGTGCTTAACAAATACTTCTGTTAAGTCCTCAGTAGGGAGAAGGGTGGACCAGTTCTACAAAGGAGGAGGGGGTTGGGGTTGGAGAGGGGGGAAGAAACAGTCAGCATAATATCAGCTGACATGGTATTTAAGACCTAAGGGCCCTAAAGGTGGACAAGTCTCCAGGACCAGATGGTGTACACCCAAGGGTCCTAAAAGAACTGGCAGAGGTTCTGGCAGGTCCCCTGACAGACCTCTTAAACACCTCTCTGGAGATGGGAAACGTGCCCAAGGACTTGAGAACTGCACGTGTGGTGCCTCTCCATAAAAGTGGGCCAAGAGATGAAGAAGGGAACTACAGGCCAGTCAAACAACTGGAATCTGCATACTCAACTGAGAAAACAAGAATAAAAAGGCATACAGCCACAAAAATTCTTAGCAAAATTTATTTGCCAAGTGACAACACTCGGAAGAGATACCTAATATACTGATAAACCTGCCTTGGTGTTTCACTCCATGAGCTTCATTGGGGGCAGAGCTCTTTCAGACTGGCAAACCATTTATACAGTAGTGAGTAGGAATGTCACCATCAGCTGGCTGAAAATTTGATTTAAATCAAAGCAAAATTATTTTGATTATATAAATACAAATAAAGTGGTAAAATATTAAATAAGTGCAGATCATGTTCATTGCTTTGCTAAACCATGAAAGTAATGAATGTGGAAAAAAACAGTATTAACTCATACTATAGGAAAACGGATGAAATACCATACCTACATAGGAATCTTTAATAAAGATATAAGCCAAAAATGTATGAAAACAAGCCATATCAATATTATTTCCATAGAAGGTGACTGGAATAAACTAATATTTCTTGAAATCAGTAATAGCAGTAGAGAACTGTAGCAGTCTCTCACATTTGTGTCTGTGCCCAAGGTTAGGGATACATCATAGACTCACAAAAAAAGGGATGGGGTTGTGCTCAGGCATCACTGAAAATGAAACCCCAGAATGATTAGATTAGGTGCCTGATTCAAATATCACTTTTATTATTTAAAATGGAGCTGCTCCTTCCAAACAATGCCGAACATTTTCTGGCACTAACACTGTGCTCTTTCTCAAGGCATGAATTAGTGCTCATAGATGTGCATTTAAAAAATGGCCACTTAAAGGGGCCGTACATCCATAGCCACATCTAAATATTTAAAACAGTGTATAAAACAGTATTGATCATAAAGAACAATGCACCAAATGTATCATCATTAAATCCCAACCAAAGTGTTTTACAAGTTCATGCTTATGCCAATAATTTATGCAATTCAAGCTTCAAAATATTACAAGATAATATTAGTTGACCTCCCATATAGTAGGTCACAATTTCTCAATTGATGAGATTCATCCCTAGAACCGGAATACACATAAGATTCAGGGATAAAAGGACCAAACAAACAAAAAATAATAATAAGACAAACTGCAAAATGACAATAAATTGTTGTAGTTTTGCAGTTTGTCTCATTAAAATGTGTCTGTTTGTTTGGTCCTTTTATCCCCGAATCTTGTGTGTAGTCTGGTTCTAGTGATGGATCTCATCAATTGAGAAATTGTCACCTTCCATACTGGAGGTCAACTAATATGGTCAAAATATCTTGGTAATGTTTTGAAACTTGAATTGCATAAATTATGGCCATAAGAATAAACTTGCAAAACACTTTGGCTGGAATTTAATGATGATCAGTTTGGTGCATTGTTTTTTTTTTACAATCAATACTTTTCATACACTGTTTTAAATGTTTAGATGTGGTTATGGATGTGCTGCTCCTTTAAGTGGCCATTTTTTAAATGCATACCTATGAGCAACAATTCATGCCTTGAGAAAGAGCACAGGGTTAGTGCTAGAAAATGTTTGCTGTTTTTTGGAAGTAGCAGCTCCATTTTAAACAATAGGGGCCAGATATTCAAACCATTGCACCTAGCACAAAACTACAGTACTGGAATAGCACTGGATTTGTGCGAGGCTGCAATATTCAAAAGCCCTATTAGCACCGGCACTGTGTGGTAGTACTGACACTAATAGATAATAATATGCAGGGGCGGGGTTAGGAGAGTGCCTATGAATGCCAGCATTGCGGCATATTCAAAGGTCTAGCCCCATGCTACAGGCATTAGTGCAGCCTGTAGTGAGGCACTAGATACCGCCGAACAAAGCTGGTGGTAATGAGATGGTGTCCCCCCTCGTGGACCCCCGTAGCCATGGTAGTACAGTAAACTCCCTTTTAGTGCAGTGGTCACCCCACCTCCTGTATGAATTCCAACCCATTTGTATTAAAAATAGAAGTAATTTCACTGGTAGTCTAGTGGTCCCCCCCCCTGCATGAATCCCACCCCATTTGAATTAAAAATAGAAGTAATTTCCCTGGTAGTCTAGTGGTCCCCCCACCCCTCTGCACGAATCTCGACCCATTTGTATTAAAAATAGAAGTAATTTCACTAGTAGTCTAGTGGTCCCCCTACCCAGCAGTGATGCCCCTGCTTAGCCCAGGAACAATCTAGGAACAGAGCCGGCAACTGGCTCAGCCCTCCTCTCACCACCACAGCCGCCACCGATTGAGGTAGTCAGCGGCCGGCAATGGTGGAGAGGAGGGCTGAGCCAGTCGCCAGCTCTGTTCATAGATTGTTTCTGGGCTAAGCGGGGTGTCACTGCCGGGTGGGGGGACCACTAAACTACCAGGATTTAAAGTGAATTGTGGGGCTACTGGGGGTCGGGGAGCATGCTGGGGGGGGAGACACTAGCCTAACAGGGGTATAACAGACACACAATGGAACATTGACCATGAGGGCAGAAAAGGACTGCCTGGCCCAGCCAGTCTGCCCTGTTCCCTATCTACTGGATATGCTGCATATCCTAGTTCCTAGTGACCCTACAGCCTATGGCCACCACCAGGTTTGCCTTATGCCTGTCCCATGCATTGCGTCCCCTCCCACTGTGTTTCACCCATTACTACAGCGGCGTACCTATGTTGTTGGGGGAGGCATCCTCCAGGGCATGTATGGCCACAGGCAGTGTGTCTGTGTTTAGCGATTGATCTGTATGTGATACACACACATACATACATACAGTACATATATACACAGTATATATATATATTTTTTATTTAGTTGTTTTACCAGGTATAGCACACTAAGCTAGAAGCTTTTTTACAGGAGCGACCTGGGAGCACAAGGAGGTTAAGTGACTTGCTCAGGGTCACACAGTATGCAAGTGGAAGCTGTGGGATTCAAACCCAGGTCTGGTCTGCTGGATGTAACCAGATTTGCAGCTCAGAGCCTTAGACCACTGCACTATACTGCCTCAATATATATATATATATATATATATATATATATATATATATATATATATATACATACACAGGTCCTACTTGCACAGCTGCATGGGTGTGTTGTATGCACTGACTGTGCCTGGCAACACACAGTTCCTGCTGCTTCCAGTCTGTACTTCTATTCCGACTAACACGGGATGCTGTGGGCATGCCTTGGCCTGCAGTGTCCAGCCTCTACTTCCATTCTGACCAAAAGGGGGAGCTTTGTGCTCCATGCGGTAGCACCAGGCAAACTGCATGGTAATGTATGCTAAACGGCACTTAATGAGATGCAAATGTACCTGTTTGCCCACAGATAACCTAAGTAGGCCCATCTGCATAGGAGCTTTGAATATAGCTCCCATTTGCCCTGGGCTAACCAGTTTGCGCCAGGCTAAGGTGTTAGCACTGTGGAATCGGGTTAGCTCCGGGCAAACCTTACTTCAGCATAGCACAGTTCTGTAGTGTGTGGCTTACATTGTTGTTTGCAGTCATACTTCTCAACTGTCCCTGATTTTCAGGGATGTCCCAGATTTTACATCAATATTTTACTCTCTCTCTCTCTCTCTCTCCTAAAAATGTTGTTTCCATGACCAAACAGTGGGGTTGTAAGCATAAAATAATGTCAAACATTAATGTTACAGACGTGTTCTTCCTTAGAAAATGCATTTTACACTAAACCACTTATTCTACCAGCTTCCTGAGTGGATTTCACTAATTTTTAAGATGTGCCCCTAATTTTAAACCTGTGTCACTGATTTGTTTAAGTCTTGTACCTGATTTATGAGGCCGGAGGTTGAGAGGTGTGTTTGCAGTAGATGTGAGACATCTCTGTGCAATCACACACAATGTTCTCCACCTGCAACACTGGCTTGTTACAGAGTCTAATGAGCTGCAGTTACAGTTTGCACTTCCCTGTTGCTATATTCAGTGCTGTCTTATTCCTGGGCTATTTTTGCCCTGCACTCCCAGACCGGTTTGCCCGGCTTCCTTAGACTGCTATTTTCAGCAGGATTAGTACTGGGCTATTTCCTTTTCAATAAAGCTTGCTTTGTGCTCCGGGCTAAGTTTGCCCTCTGGGCAGTGTTAATTTAGCCCCAGGGAAAAGTTTTGAACATCTGGCCCTAAAAGCGGTGTTTGAATCAGACAACTAATCATTTTTATGTTTGCCTGCACGCATGTGCAAGAAACATAGTGTGACGATCCAAAATGCAGTGCCATACAGTTGAAAGGGAGAGCACCACTTAAGTGAGCAGCGCTCCCCCTCCCCACACACACACACGTGCGCACGCACGCACATTGCATGCTCATGCACTCCTACCTCCCCCACGCATACACTGTATGGCTGACGGGGTGCCCAGTCCCCCCAGTCAGCTCTACTGTTCCCCAACACAGTCTGTATGGCCGGCAGGGTGCCCAACTCGGCCGGCTCTACTGTCTCCCCAGACTATCGGGTGCCACGCTGAGAGCCCACCCCAGCATGGCAACAGGTCCTATGGCTGACGGGATGCCCAATCCCATCGGCTCCACTGCCCCCAACAGTCTTCCAGCTGCCACGCTGAGAGCCACCAACGTAGCAAATGTCCACGTAGTCCAAATAAAAAAAAAACCTGAAGAAAAAACCTCCTCGCTGCTGTCTTCACCCCTCTCCCACCCACGCCCACCCACTGCGCACTCCTGCCTCCCCACACCCCACCTCACCCCATACTTACCTCGGAGCTCGGGCGTGACGATCTTTTGGTGGGACCGGGAACACGCCTGTAATCTTCAAAGCTGACCGCGAACTGAGGAAATGCCGTAAGCTGTATAATGTAATGAATAAGGTTTTTCAACTTTGCATATCTCAGGCATTTTTTGAATTTTGGCACCAAATTTTCAACATGGGGTTTTGGGACCCTCCTCATGAATTCTGTCACTGTCATGGCATTAATCGGGTGCAAGGGTGATTTTGCGAGTCACTGCGCGAAATCACCTTTTGGGACGATTATACAATGACAGTGCCAGTGTTCATAAGGTGGGTTTTAAAAGCCTGGTGTTGAAAATTTAGTGAAAAAATTCCAAAATGACTGTTTTATTTAGCGCAGGTTGCGCTGTTCCTACGCATGCTCGTAGGTTCATGAATTTTCAATATTTTCACTCCAGATTTTCAACATTGCCATTTGACCACACTTCCTTTTGAGTAGTATAGCTGTCATTTTTCACATCTCACCCAAAATGTGTTTCTGTGCATGTAGCGCACAATGGCGCAGTCAGTGTGCAAAATCAATGTTCAGGACACATTAAGAAATCACAGTGACACTGTTCATGAGCAGAGGTGTTAAAATGACTATATTAAAAATTTGGTGAAAAAATTCCCAAAAATTACTATTTTACGAGCATGTGTTGAGCTGTTCCTATGCACGCTCGTAAGTTCGCGAATTTTCAATATTTTCACTCCAGATTTTCAACATTGCCATTTAACATACCTCCTTATGAGCAGTACAGCTGTCATTTCTCACTTCTCACCCAAAATGTGTTTCCGCGCATGTAGCGCACAATGGCACAGTTGGTGTGCGAACTCAATGTATGGGACACATTAAGAAAATCACAGTAACACTGTTCATGAGCAGAGGTCTTAAAATGGCTATTTTGGAAATTTGGTGAAAAAATTCCTAAAAATGACTCTGTTATGAGTGAGCATTGTGCAGTTTCCACGCACCCTCGTAAGTTCATGAATTTGTAATATTTTCAGTCCAGATTTTCACCAGTGGCATTTTTCCACACTTCCTTATGAACAGTACAGCTGTCATTTTTCACAACATGGCCGAAATGTGTTTTCACACTTTCAGCACAGAAATGCGTGGTCGCTGTGGGAAATCATTGTTCGGGACAGATAAAGAAAATCACAGTGACATTGTTCATGACTGGAGGTCCCAAAATGCCTCTGTTGACAATCTGCTGTAAACAGTTCCCAAACTAATTACATTACGGGTGCACATTGCACAGTTTCTATGCATGCTCGTGACTGCACCAGTTTTTTTAATATTTTCTCTGCAGATTTTCAACATTGCCATTTTTTACACCTCCCCATGAACAGTACAGCTGTCATTTTTGACATCCTGTTCAGAATGTGTTTTTGCACCTGTGGTGACAAATGCCATAGTCGCTGTGCAAAAGCAGCTTTCGGCTAACAAACTGATATTGCCACTGTTCATGAGGTGGGGGTCACAAAAAACCCATGTTGAAAATTTGGAGTGAAAATACCAATGAATGCCTGAAGTGTTGGTGTTTCTGACCATAACACCCCACCCTGTAGAGAATGACAGGCATCAGGGCTGTGACTTGGGATTGTCACCTGCAATGCTCATACCATTCCACTCCCACCCACACCCTGCAGCCACTGAGAGGCATCGAGGTATGCCTTGGACTCTTCGGCCCCAAAGTTCACCCCATCTCCTATACCGCACCCATCTCACAATATTTCCTGATGGAATGGGGTGCGCATAAGGGCCAAAGACCCCAAGGAACACTGTGACACTTGTCGGTGTCTGTATGGTAGGGTGTGGTGAAATGGCGTGGCCGTTATGCCTGATGACCCAAAGGCACACCCCAATGCCTGTCACTATCTTCAGGGTGGTGATGGGGTTGGCTTCAGTTCAATACTTCACTGCCATTCCTATTATGCAGCTCTGTAACTCCTACACTACCAATGCCAATGCTAGCAAGCAAACATTTGGCATTGACAAATGCTTGTTGGGTTTCAGTTGTAGTGGTGTCTGAGCTCAACTTTGACCCTCTTTTTGTGTTTCTAAATACATGTTTTGTAGCTTGGCTTTATTATCTGGTTGTTGCTTTCTCCTGTGTATTTATCCATCGTAGACTCCACAATTCAAAATCACCTAACAGAGAGAAAACCAAACATAACTATTTAAGAAGTAGAAACTGAGTATCCAGCAATACTATGTTTAATAGGCTTTGTATTAAATAATATAAGCACAGTAGTCAAAGATGCCATGTAATGAAAACAGGCATGATAACCAAAGTTTGCCAAAGGTGATATAATGTTAAGCTTTAAAGTAGGATTACAGCCATGCCATTCACCTGAGGTAAATTACCAAAGAGTGGGGATGTGCACCGGCTACATAACATGCTAGTCACCTATTGATGAACAATATAGAAATTAAAATCTGACTAGCTGCAAAAGACTATAGTACTTGTGGTTAGTTTGTGTCATACAGACCATAATGATTGATCTGATAGAGAGACAACCTACAAATTAAGATACAAATGTACCTATATGAATAGAAAACAAATCCTGATATGTGGAGCCAAGAGTGCCCCCTGTATTTGCATAGTGAGAAGGTTGCAGACCATAGACAAATTGTATAAACAGATGCTGTTTAGAATTATGAGGCAAAACAACCAAACATTGATTAATAATAGAGATTACATTTAGGTGGTATAGGTAGATGTATAGCAGCAGGAAGACTCTTTATAAGAAAGGTTTTAAACTCCAATTTTTGTTTAAACCTCTGTACTTAGGGCTTGTAATGAAAAAATCCAAAAGGTTTCCCACTGTAATAACAGTTGAATTTGTTTTCCTCCTCACCTACCAATACACACACACTTCAATGCAATAAACAGGAAAGAATCAAGTTCACCGTTATGGATGTTTTTTGAAATGGTTGCTAATAGATGTGTTGCTCATGGGGTGTGTTATTTCTGATGTTCTCTTGAATTCTTTCCTGTAATGGACGAATTGTACTCCACACATTGACTTTCCTACACCCACACCAAGTGGTACAGACTATGCACTTAGAGCTACAGTGTAGGAACTCTAGAATATTAACTTTTTTAGGCATGTGTGGCAAGTCAACGTTCACTGATTGATGGCAATGTTGGTAAACATTGCATTTCCTGCAACAGAAGATGTCTTTGGGGTGTGGGGTCAATCAGTTCAGATAAGTGGAAGGGGCTGGAGATTTCCTATGTTGACTGTGTACCAGCCTGTCATGCAATTTTGTGACCTTACAAAATGAAATCCTGGGAACATGGCCTAAAGGTGCTGATAATTCCAAGTCATTTTGAGCAACTGACCAATACTGTCTTATAATGGAGCCTACATTTCCACTAAAAGAATTGTAACCAGTAACAAAACATGCTGGCTCAGCTGAGGGCTCAGAGTGAAATTTTGGTTTTAGTATGAGAAGATCATTTCTCTTTAATTTTCTGGCTTTGTTCATAGCTTTATCCAAAACTTTTTTACATTGCTCTCCCTGCATAAATCTTTGATACAGTGCTAATGCCTCAGTTTCAAACTCAGTGTCAACTGAAAAGTTATATCTGAGTCTAAGAAATTGGCTATTCAGGATGGAAGAGAACAATTTTCATGGATGTCCACTCTCAAAGCATCACAGAGTGTTATTGGCTGTAGGTTTGCTAAAATAACTTGTAGTAATTTTATTGTTGTCATTGTTCAAAACAATAACCAAAAAAATAAGTTTTTCCTACTGATGGTATGCATGAACCTCACGTTCCATTGGTTAGTGCTGAGTCATGTAAGGAATCCAAGGGCCTCAAATTCTGTACCATTACACACACAGACCACATCATCAATATAGCATAACCAATGTTTTAAGTCTTCTGTTTGTGTGTGCTAAACTCTGAGTTGAAAAACAGTGTCTCCTCCCAGTGGCCCAGGAATAAGTTTGCAAATGAAAGGGCCACAGGGAGGACCACATAGCTGTAGATAATAATCATTGCTAAATCCAAAAACATTATGGGTTAGTACGAACCAAAGTGCTTCTACAATAAAATCTATAGGCATACTATCACACCAAGGGTTCTTTGTGAGGAAATATTCGCAGCTGCTTATTCCTGGACCAGGCGGAATGAACATTTACAGAGCTTCCGTGTCAATACCAATGAATATGTAACTATTTTCCGACCTAATGCCCTCTATTTTATTCAATAGGTCCATAGTGCTCCTAGTATATGAGGGTAGAGTTGTGACACTGGTTGTAAGAAACAAGTCCACAAATTTACTAAGATTGTCTGTCAGGGAGCCCACCCCCAAAATGATGGGTCTTCCCCATGGATCAGCCACAGACTTGTGGATCTTGGGCAGTGTATAAAGTGCTGACATCACAGGATGTTCACTCTAAATAAAAATTCATTATCAGTTATAAAACCTTGGCTTTTTGTTACATGTAATAATTCCAGCAGTTCTTTCTTGTACATAGTCAAGGACTTTTTGTAATACAATGCATAAGACTATAAGTTTTTAACTTGTCTCTGACAAAAATCAGTAGACATAAGAACCACATTACCTCCCTTGTCAATAGGTTTTATTATAAGGTCATTCATATTCAAAAGCTCATTCAATGCAGGTTTTTCTGCTTTATTGAGATTCCTGTAGACAGGGGGATCCATGGCAGAAATAAGATGATCTGCTTCTCTCATCATTTTTTTTTTCAAATTCCTTGATGGTGGCATTATTGTAAGGTGGACAGAAACTAGAAGGGGGATTAAAAGTAATTTTTCTCAAAGCATCAAACTGTCTACCTTCAATGCCAGAATTAATGAAGTCAAAATCAGACAAATTAGAGTCATTAGTTTCATTTACTTCCAAATTTTCATTCAAGAGTTCTTCAAAGGTTAATAAATTACCTTATCAAGGGCAGCCCAATTGTCATTTTCTCCCTCATTGCTGTCCAGATTTTCATTCTGTACATGTGTTGAAGTGGAGTTTGATTGTGTACCCAGTTCTGGGTTTATTACCAAAGTGGGAGTGGAGACATCGGTTTGAATTGAGTCCAGATTGGTGTTGAAACCCCTATTAGTGTTTTATTTGATTGTTTCAAAAAATAGTCTTTAAGGTGTAATTTCTGAAAAAATTAAAATATTTGCAGTTTATGAAAAAAATAAAATATATCAATTTGGAGATTAATGCTGTCCAGTGTGCTTTCTGGCACAAAAGACAAGCCTTTAGACTATAACACTTTCCTGGGCAGCAGTAAAGGTAACGTTGGAGAGATTGATTATTTTTTGTGTTGTTTCCCTTGTTTCAGTAAATTGTATTGTTTTGCCTTGGCCCCTTCTGCTTCTTGTTTTTCTTTCTTTTTTGCTGATTTTTGATTCTTTTTGGCAATTTTCCGAAAGCCACCTTTCTCAAAAAAAAAAAAAATATTAGTCTGATTTGTTTTCTTCTTCTGAACTGTCTCCTGACACCACAATAGTTACTGCACTTGTTTTTTTGTGTTTTCTTTTAGTTTCTTGAGTGGAACTTGAAGTTGCCTCTACCTGCAGACCATGGCCACCTGCTCCATGAAAAAATCTGTCCTGTGGCGTAATCTGTAGCGTCCCTCTCAAGTTTTTTTTTTAAATTAGTTACCTAAGTTTCATATTTCAATAACTTCTCCTGCAGTTCTATGTTGATGTATGGAACATTGGGGATAATCTTCAAATTGTGAAAAGCTTTGTGCAAAAAAGACCCGCACCTATGCACATTAAAAGGATTTATTGCACATATTAAGGAGAAGTCTGAGCTGGTGAGTCTATTGTACTGTGACATAGTGTCGGCAGAATATATTCTGAAGCCTTAGCAGAGGTGCAGGTCTTTTTTGCACAAAGCCTTGTTATTTTCTGACCACATCACAGTGTTCCCGGGTGTGGCGGCAACTTGCATACTTCAAATTGTGAAAGCTCCTGTTTAGCCTTTTCAATTTCTTCAATTAAGTCTGTGTGTTCTTCTGTATCCTCCTAAGTACCTCAAGTGACTTCTTTGGCACACTCTGCTGCTATCTTATCCCATGCAGCTCTATTGCAAAAAATCTCTAGCTCACATGAGGGCACAGTGGTAACTTTCAGCCCAAGAGGTGCTTGCTGCCTCTCTCCAGATATGTTTCTAGTATTATAATTCAGTAAGTTATGTTAATCTCCATGAATAACAATAATTCTAGTCTGATGAATGATTGTTTAAGATCTTGGTTCTCATCGGTATTGTCCTGTGAACCCAAACCTCTTGTAAGTTTTACTTTGGCTTAAGTCTTCCTAAGGCTCAAGCTAGTAGTATTGCTTGGACACATTTCAGTATGAGCTTCATTGTTACTACTGCTTCTACTCTTATTAGCACCATTTATAGTGAAAAAATTAACAACAGACCTTTCTGTTTGCTGCATGATGACTCAATAAGTAGACCAAATCTGGTTCTGAGATATGTTGTAGCTCTCCAAATACGTAGACTTGTTTTCTCTTCAGCTTCAACAGACCTGGGACCATCTGCCACAGATGCTAGATCAAAGCTTCAAATGGTAAACTCAGAGACCAAGAAGGTGATCTGCACTCATCCAGTGCTGGCTGATGATGCTGCTGGGGGTACGTGCTGTACTCCAGAATGCGAAACAAACAACTGGAATCAAAAATTGTATTTATTTATGTATGTATGTATGTATGTTTTTGGTTACTGGATAAGTGAACTGATCCAAAGAACCATTTTCAGTCATGACCCAGGCCACACAGTGGCAGGCAACAAACAACAACAGAAAAACAATAAATGGGAGAATGCAGCAGTAGAAATACAATACATGGGTATAGGGGATACATATTCCAACAAGTGGTGATAATACATAATAAGTAGTTCAGCCAGTACATTCAGTAAAAAATAAATTTAGGATATACAGTCACACTACAGTTGCACGATACAGAATATGTAGCCATAAGACAGTTTGAGTAGTACTATACAGTATGTGCTGAGAGAGGCGCAAAAAAAAATAATGTAAGATTACAGAAGAAAACATAGGCAATGTGATATCACAGTAAGGCAGCTGGTACAGATATCAACAGTTGCATGCTATGGCATGTTGTGGCCTAAGCTAACATAGGGTAACTAACAGAGGAGAGAACAATTTAGTTTCAGAACAGGCAAGCTTCACAGACACTGGGAAATTAGAACAGGATAGAAGAGAAATATGCATAGCAAAATTGATTTGTCAAGTGACAACACTTAGAAGAGATACATAAGATGCTGATAAACATGCCCCAACACTTCACATTTTGAGCTTTGTCAGGAGGTGGAGCATTTACAGAATAATAGCTCATTTACACAGTAGTGAATGGGAATGTCACCATCAGCAGGCTGAAGATGTGATTTAAATCAAAGCAAAATTCTTTTGATTATACATACAAAAATAAAGTGGCAAAATATTAAATAAGTACATATCACTTTCATCTCTAATGAAAACTATGAAAATAAAGAATATAGAAACAACAGTGTTAATTCATACTATAAGAAAAATGCTGGGGCATACCATACCTACATAGAATTTATAACAAGAAGATACAAGTCAAGTTTATGAAAACAAGCCATGTCAACATTATTTATTTAGTTGTTTAATCAGGAGTAGCACACTAAGCTGAAAGCTTTTTTACAGGTGTGACCTGGGAGCACAGGGAAGTTAAGTGACTTGCTCAGGTTCACACAGTATGCAAGTAGAAGCTGTGGGATTCAATCCCAGGTCTGGTCTACTGGATGTCATCAGATTTGCAGCTCAGAGCCTTAAACCACTGCGCTATACTGCCTCCCTCCATAGAAGGTGACTGTAATACATTAATATTTCTTGAAATCAGTAATAGCAGTAGAGAACTGTAACAGTCTTCCTCAGTTGTGGCTGTGACCAAGGTAAGGTATCTGTCACAGACTCCAAAATTAAAATTACCTAAGAGCAAAAAAAAAAAACATGAATATTTAAGAACTAGAAGCTTAGGATCCAGCAATACCAGACTTAATAGAGCTTTGTGTTAAATAATATAAACACAGTAGTCGAAGATGCTCTGTAATGAAAACAAGCATGATAACCAAAGTTTAGACAAAAGTAATATAATGTTAGGCATAAAAGTAGGTTTATAGCCATGATGATCACCCAAGGTAAATTAACAAAGATAGGACATCTGCCATAGTTATGTAATATGTTAGTCACCTATGGATGAATGATGTAGAGCACAGGATAAGTGCAGATCTCCTTCTTGGTCACTGAACCACAGGCCAGTCAGCCTGACTTCAACAATAGGTAAGCCGATCGAGACCATCCTGAAAAAAAGACTGGTGGGCTTTCTGGAGGAAAATGGGCTCTAGGACATGAAACAGCATAAATTTGTGTTTGAGAGATCCTGCCAAACTAAACTAATTGATTTCTTTGACTGGGCTACTAGGACAGCGAAGAAGGGCCAAGTGGTTGATGTCTTGTATCTGGACTTCAGCTAGGTCTTTGACTCTGTGCTGCATAAAAGATTGGTCAGGAAGCAGGAGGGCTAAGCTTGTGGGATGGGACATGAGCTGGTTGCAGGACTGAAGTCAAAAGATGGTGGTTGGTGGTGGTGGGGATTCTCAGAAATCAGGACTGTGACCTGGGGCGGCAACAGGGCCCGGTACTTGGTCTGGTATAGTTTAACATCTTCATAAGTGACATTGCAGATGGGATCACAGGTAAAATCTGCCATTCATAGATGACACAAAGCTTTGTGGGAAGGTGGATGTGGAGGAGGGAAGAAAGGAACTCGGTAAACACCTGGCTATGCTGGAGAAGTGGTCTAGTGTTTGGCAGATAGGGTTCAGTGCTACAAAATGTAAAGTTATGCACTTGGGGGGAAGAATCCAGGGGCCAAAAACTGACTGTGTGGTGTGCAGGCAGCCAGATCAGAGAAAGAAAAGGACCTGGGAGTAATCCATCACGAGTGACCTGAAATACTCAATACACTGCAGGAGAGCAGCAGCCAAAGCAAATCAGATATTGGGCTGCATAGCCAGGAGAATTACCAGCAGGAAGTCAAAGGTCATTCTGCTGCCCTACATAGAAATATAGAAACTGATAGCAAATAAGAACTGCTTGGCCCACCTAGTCTGACCATTTTCCCTACCTACTGTAACACTGCAGACCCCACTTGATCTCTAGCTTCTCCCCACTTTCTTTACCCCTAAGGTTCCCTTATGCTATCCCATACCTTCTTGAATCCCACTACAGTTTTTGCCCCCACCACCTCCTCCACTGGGAGGCTGTTTCCAGCATCCACCACTCTTTCTGTGAAGAAGTACTTCCTTACATCTCCCTTGGGCCTACCCTCCTCCAGCCTCATAGCATGACCCCTTGATCTTAAGCATCTTTTTCTCTGAAAAAGACATCCATCTTGAACCTTATTTATACCTGTAAGGTATTTGAAAGTCTCAATCATACCTCTCCTCTCCCTTCTTTCCTCCAGGGTGTACATATTTAGGTTCTTCAGTCTCTCCTCACAGAGTTTTTGATGCAGACCCTGCACCATCTTAGTTGCCCTCCTCTGGATTGCCTCTACTCTGTCTATGTCTTTCCAGAGATGTTGTCTCCAGAACTGGACACAGTACTCTAGGTAAGGTCTCACCAGTAATTTATACAGTGGTATCACCACTTTCCTCTTCCTGCTGGCTATACCCCTCTCTATGCACCCTATCATTCCACTGGTTCTCCCCACTGCCTTGCCACACTGTTTGGCCACCTATAGGTTATCAGATATGATTACTCCCAGTGCTCTTTCCTGTTTGGTGGTCTCCAGTACCACTCCCACCATTTTGTACTCTGCCCCGTGTTTCTGTGCCCCAAGTCCATGATCTTGCACTTCTTTGCATTGAAATTTAGTTGCCACACTCTTTACCACACCTCAAGCTTTCTTAGATCCCTATGCATTTTGTCCACACCCCCCCCCAGATTGTCTACCCTATTGCAGATCTTTGTGTCATCTGCAAAAAGGCATACCTTCCCTTCTGGCTGCTCTGCAGTGTCACTAATAAAGACATTAAAGAGTGCTGATTCTAGTTCTGATCCTTGTTTATGTTTCATGTGCATGCGCTTTTTCAGAACCTCTCTGTGCATTTTACTGGATGTACCTGTTTGCTGTGGTTTATCATTATTTATGGAGGAATTAGAGTTTTTGCAGCAGCTCTTGTGTTTCACTACTTGGAGGTGCAGCCAAATGTCTGAGGGGTGGGTTCAAGAGGGAGATGAAGAGGAACTTTTTCAGCAAGAGTTTGGTTGAGTGGAATGAGCTGCCAGATTTGGAGGTATCCCTAAAAATGATGGACAGCTTCAAGATGGGATAGGACAGGGTGAAGGGGAAAGTTGCAGGTAGAGGGGATGGTTGAGGGAGATCAAGGATGGAAACAGGGAAGTGGGCAACTCCCTATGTAAACACTTTAGAACTGCAGAGTTGCATGGACTAGATAGACCATAAAGCCATCACCTGCTGGCATGTTTATATGTTGGCATGTAACCATGCAAGTACATCCATTTCTTAGTTTGCAAAATAAATCTCAACAACATTCTGTTTTAGTAGTATACAATTCGTTAGGCCTTGATTTGTTTTTGACTCTTTTGCACACAAATGGTGCATGCTTATTTATGATTTGTCAGAGTTTTTCAGAAAAGTCCTAGGCCTCAATTATTGTGGGACATAAATACTGTAGGTACAATGCCAAATAAATTAGGGACAAATCTGCTAAAAAAGCTGGATCATCAGATTTCCTAATGTAACTTGGTTATTGTAATAGATATTTAGTGCTGTTTCTGTTCAGATAATAAAACAGTGGTTACTAACAGTAAGCAGAGTCAGTGGTGACTGCCAGTGGCAAGTATTAGTGGATCAACAGATTGCTGTATTAATAACATAAACCAACAACCATTGGATTTATGAAACTAGATCAAATGGCCCCTTTTCTCAAGAGCTGAGTGCAATGCTGTATGGAAAATAGTAGCACTTTCTTTGCACTTTAAGACTCTTAATTGTCTTCTTTTGTGGGCATAAATATTTAGAACAATATTAGTATTAATATTTCTATGGAATTTGCTACGTTTATCTCTTAAGACAAGATGGCAAAAGTGTTCTAGCCTTTTATGAAGTGCAAGCCCTAATTTTATTTAAAATGGGTAGTAATGTGTTAGCTGCAGTAGTTACACATTTTGAAAAATTCCTTAAAGGGCTTGCGTTTCTATTTATTTATGTACTTATGTATTTATTTATTGTTTGTTTGTGTTGCAAAAACGTTTGTGCTCAAGAGCCCTTATTCAAAGGTGTCCAGATCAGACAGAGTAACTCAACACCAACGTAACACACCAACAACATTATGACTAAAGTAACTTTGAGAACAGAGTACTGTACAAAGTAGAATATATGTACAACGCAGTATACAAGTGCAGTTGCAAAATAGATCCAATCGTAGACTTCAGATTATGAACAGTTACATGTAAGCTTCTGGAGGAAGAAAGCTGCAGCATGTGCTTTGAAACCTATGAACATATGAAATTGCTAGCAGAAACAGGCCTTATTGGTCTATTAAGTCTGCTTGAGAGGGCAGCTCAGTCTAGTTCCCTGGAGCTGCCCCTTCTCCCCTATTCTTCCCGGATTCACCCCCACCCAATTACTCCCCTTCCTCTTCTCTGCACTGGTTCCTCCCAATCTAATTTTCTTTTTTACCATGCCCCCCCCTTGAAACTGACCACCATGTTTACTGCAGTTGCCTCCTCTTGCAGCTCATTCCACGCCCTCACGACCCTTTCAGTGAAAAAGTGCCTTCTCTATTCCTTTTTAAATCTACCTTCCACTAGTTTCAGCATATGTCCCCTTGGTGTACCCTCCTCTCTTAAATTGAAGATTCCCTCCAGTCCTACCCTGTTTATGCCCTTTAGGTACTTGAAGGTTTCTATCATGTCCCCCCTTTCCCTTCTGTCCTCTAAGGAGTACATGTTGAGCTCCCTTAGCCTCTCCTCATATGTTTTATCCCCCATGCCCTGTATCATTTTGGTTGCCCTATGCTGAACCCCCCCCCCCAGTAGCTTGATGCCTTTCTTCAGGTAAGGGCACCAGAACTGAACACAGGTATTCTAGGTGTGGTCTCACCAGTGACCTGTACAGTGGCAGAATAACTTACTCCCTCCTAGAAGTGATTCCTCTGGTGATGCAACCCAGCATTTTATTTGCTTTGGCTGCTGTCTTATGGCACTGCCAGAAGTGTTTCATGTCAGCCCTGACCAACACTCCAAGATCCTTTTCCTTCTCTGAGATGGTCACCTGTACGCTCCCCAGCCAGTATCTGGCCCCAGGGTTCCTAGCTCCCAGGTGCATGACATTGCATTTCTTAGTGTTAAATCCCAATTGGCAGATGCCCGAACACTTCTCTAGACTCTAGTCTAGCCAGATCTTCCTTTAACTCTTGTCTCTCGTTCTCTGTGTCCACCCTCCCACAGAACTTAGCATCATCTGCAAATAGGCAGATTTTACTTTTGACCCCTTCTGCTATGTCACCAATAAAGATGTTGAATAGCACAGGTCCAGATACTGAGCCCTGTGGGGCCTCGCTGGTTACAGGTCTAGGTTTGGATAGTTCCCTCCCAATCAACACTCTCTGGTTCCTGTCCCGCAGCCAGCTCTTGACTCACCTCAGCAGCTTGTCCCTTTTTGCAGGTCCCTCAACTTGCTGATCAGCCTGCCATGTGGCACTGAATTGAATGTCTTGCTGAAGTCCAGATAAAGGACATCCACTGCATGCCCCCTGTTCAACGACCTTGTAATCCAGTTGAAGAAGTCTATCATGTTTGTTTGGCAGGATCTCCCCCTGAAAAACCTAGGTTGCCTGTCATCCTGGAGACCGTTTACCTCAAGGAAGGACACCAGCCTTTCTTTTAGAATGGTCTCCATTAACTTGCCCACTATGGAGGTTAGGCTGACCGGCCTGTAGTTACCTGGCTCATCCCTGGGACCACTGTTGTGAAGTGGTACCACATGTGCTGTCCTCCAGTCCTGTGGCATGCACCCCTTCTGCAGTAAGGTGTTAAACAGGTCCACCAAAGGGGTGGATGATAGTTACTCCGCCAGCTCCCTCAGGACCCTTCGTTGCACTCCATCTGGACCAGGTGCCTTGTCCACTCGCAGTTCCCTTAGGCCCTTTAAGACCCTATCCACCCCAATTGCCCCATCATATCCCCCCAAGTCTCCCCCAATCATTCCCTGTAGCATAGGCCTGTCCTTTTTCCTAGTGAAGACAAAGCAAAAGTACTCATTTAGTGCCTCCACCTGTTTCTCACCATTTTCTGCCCTTCCTGCTTTACTCTTTATCCTAACAATCCCATCCCTTCTACTTCTTCTCTCCTTTATGTACCAGAAGAAATCATTTACCCCTTCCTTGATCCACTGCGCCAGTCTCAGTTCTTCTGCAGCCTTGGCTACCTGGACCACTTGCCCTGTCTCTCCAGTTTTCTATGTGTATACCTCTCTGTCCTCCTCCCTCAACATACACATACCTCTAGAAGGCAGCCCTCTTTTCCCTCTCTTTTCCCACCACCTTGTTGTTAAACCAGCTAGGTCTCTTGGTCCTGGGGTTCTTATTATGAGCCTTTCATGCAGGTGTTTGTGGCCTCGTTTAACCTCATCTTTTTTTTTTTTTGTAATTCAATCTGCTTTATTCATTTTTTTCCTTATTATTAATATAAGAAAATCATTAATACAGGCATGGGTAGCAGTTGGGCAAACAGGAGAGTTACCTCCTGTACAGTGTACATATCAGTCCTAAATTATAATAACAAAACTAGAATACAGTTCAAAAATAAAACCTCCCTTCTTCCCATCCTCCCTCTGTAACCCTCTAAAGAACCTCCCTAACCCACCCCCCATCAAGCATGTGTATACTCAGTCATCAAAGCATATTAATATAAAATTTGCTATACAATAAAATATCATGACTTCCATACAGTAAGTAAGGCATCTAGAGAACCCCATCTGAGCTGACAGACATGTGGACGGTTGTTCATAGCTAGAATGTGCTTCTCTAACTGGAGGGCAAATAGCAATTCCTTATGCCATTCTAAAATAGACAGGACTGCATTATCCATCCAGTGTCTCGTGATGATTAACTTGGCTATTGCTGAAATCAAAGCCAGGTGTGCTTTTCTAAGGTATGGGGTACCCATTGGGAAGAGGTATAGTAGGCAGATCTCTGGAGTAAAATAAGAGTCAAGATCCAAAAAAGGGTCAAGCGTCCACCTAATGGCTTGCCAGAAGGTTTGGACCAACGAGCATGCCCACAGCATATGATATAGTGTCCCAGTGTAGTTTGCACATTTAGGGCAATCAGGGGAGGACCGGTTCCCCAATCTGCAAAGCTTAAGTGGTGTAAAATATAGGTTGTGCATGATATTGAATTGTATCAAACGCAGACTATCTTGTTTAACAAATTTGTATAACGTCTGCCATAGGTTACTCCAGAGATCAGGTTCAGTACTAAGAGAAAACACTTGCAACCAATACTAGCAAACCCCTTGGGGTAGGTCAGGGTCAACCGATTGGATTACTGTTTAAGTTGCAGACACTGCATGGGGTTCTCGAGCTGCCTGCAGGAGTCTATTAAAAACATCAGCAGACTCCAAATCCATCCCTCCTTGACCTAAGTGGGCAACAATAGCATCCTTAAGCTGTTTATACTTAAAAAAGGCTGTTACGGGCACTTTAAATTGATGTCTGTAAAGGGTGAAGGGAATTATTTTACCATCAGCATATATGTCAAAGATTTTCATATTGCTCAGAAGAGGCCAGAAGTTTAGGGAGATGGGTTTATGTCCAATTTTAAAGTGGGGATTTCCCATAATGGGTTGTTCCAGCAGAAAGTGCCAGTTATGGGATATATGTATTTGCAGTTGGTGTAAGGCCCTAGTAGACTAACCTAATGGAGTATTCAGGAGAGGTTTTGGAATTGCTTTGGGCATGGTGTATAACAGGGCAGGTAGGGTACAGTGATATTGAGCTACTAGAAATTGCTCAATATCTAACCACAGGGGTGAATATGTCTGCAGTTCATTACTTGATGCCTCCCTTGACCAATATGACAGCCTACTAAGGTGATGAACACAGTAGTAGGAGAAGAAGGAAGGGGCTGATAGTCTACCCTGCTTTTTAGGTGCAGAGAGCTTCAAATAAGAGCATCTGACACTCTTACCCTTCCAAAGGAAAGCAGTTAGCATTTGCTGGAATTTAAAAAAACATTTGTTGGGGAGAAACAGACCTAGCATTCCTAGAGGGTACAATACACAGGGCAAGACATTCATCTTGACAGTATTTATTCTTCCCCATAATGAAAGAGGAAGATCGCCCCATCTGCCTAAATCAGTTTTAATTGTACTCAATAACTCAAGTATTCCACTAGCTCTTCTCACAGTCTTTTCATATTGTTTGCTAACCTTTAGATCATCAGATATGATTACTCCCAGGTCCCTTTCCTGTTTGGTAGCTGTCAGTACCTACCCCCCATCATGTACTCTGTGCCTGAATTTCTGTGCCCCAAGTGCATGATCTTGCATTTCTTTGCATTGAATCTTAGCTGCTACACTCTTGACCACTCCTCAAGCTTGCTTAGGTCCCTTCTAATTTTCTGTACCCCTCCTGGAGTGTCAGATCTTCATGTTGTCTGCAAAGAGACACACATTCCCTTCCAATCCCTCTGCAATGTCACTTATGAAGACATTAAAGAGGATTGGTCCAAGCACTGATCCCTGTGGGACCCTGCTGATCACTCCCCCTTGTGTTACTACAGTGGTCAAAGGCAGAAGACCAGAGAACACATCACTGCACTTTGCTTTTTGGGTTCTGTTGGCCAGGTAATCAGTGAACTATGTCATTGTCTCTGTTAAAAAGACAAGCTCCAGGAGCTTTTTTTTTTTAATGAAGAGATCAAAGATTACTAGCTCAGATACCATAGATAGATCAAGGAAGGCAGAACCCACACATTCCCCTCTGCCCAAGGCTACATGAAGCTCTTGAATTAACTCAATCAGTGCAGTGGTTGTACTATGCATCTTCATAAAGTCATGCTATTCAGTGGTGAGGAGATTATGTGTAGTGCTGTAGTCCACCAACTGGTCACTAATGGTATTTTCCAAGGGCTTTAACTGTGGGGAGAGATTTGAGATGAGCCTGTAGTTAAAGAAAACTATAATGTCCCATGATTTGAATATGGGTACCACATTAGCTTGCTTCCAGACATCAGGGAGGGAGCTGAATTGAAGAGGGAAATTATACAATTTTTGGATTGGCAAAGTCAGCTCATCAATGGCCATTTTAAGCAGCTTCATGTCTACTGCTTCTGGTCCAAATCTTGTTTTAGTAGTGGTGCTTTCTAGGTTTTATTAACTGTTTGAGAAGTTACCCTTCTAAAGTAGAATTTGGGTCTGTATGTACCTGAGAGCTCATGAGCAAAGGGCAATTACCTAGTTGGCAGGTCCTTACCTACATTTACAAAGAAGGAGTTGAAGTACTCTGTGAGGATCTGGGGGTCAGTGTTGTTAGAGCCATTAACTTTTAGTGTGGTGGGGGTGTAGCAACTTTTCCTACCAAGGACACAAAGACACCATTGATGTATTCCCATAGCTTCTTGGGATCATTGTTGTCTTCTTGGAGTATTGTTTTACAGTGGTCATTTTTAGCTTTCCTAATGGTGAGCTTGCAGTGGTTTCTTAGTTCCTTGTATTTTATTATTTGCTGATGGTAACCAGTAACTCCATACAGAGACCACTGTTTAACTTTGAAAAGGGCAAGTAGTTCAGGGGTGAGCCAGCGAAGAGTCTCCTCTGATTCTTTTCTTTTATAGGGCCAAAAGTTCACAAGCTTTTTGAAAGTTTTGGGAGGAATACTCAAAAGCAAATTTAATGTCAAGGATGCAGTCAATAAATTGTCTATTTGATAAAGGTAACTTTTGAATTCAGGTAGTTTTCTGGTTTAATGTTATGGGTAAATGCAAATTTTTGTCTAGGCCTCTGTCTCCAAGCAGTTCAGGAACAACAGACTGGAGAATAGTCACTAATTAGGTGAGGTAGCAGCTCCACCAGGTTTAGTCTATCTGGGTGGGACACCAGAATCCAATCAATGAGTCTCAGCGGACTGTTTGTAGTTAATCCAGGTGGGGGTCCTAATGACCTGACTGAGATAAAGATTGGCCAGTTTTCTTTTGTACTTCTTAGACTCGATGGAGAGCCAATTTATATTAGTCACTGAGAATGAGTTTCTTATGGCTTTGTTTCATGTTTTTCATCTGCTTGGTAAAAGAGCTGAAACCTTGTTCTACTGAATCAGGAGGGATGTAAGCAACTGGAATTAGGCTTTTGCTTCCATGGCCTAATTTAATCCTGGTGGCCAGGAGTTCACAGGTTAGATCTTGATACTGTGCAGGGAGCGGAGTGACCTGTAGGTGGACCTTGATATATAGTAGGCATCTCCCTTGCCTTTTACCAACCCTATACTTCCTATGGAGCATATAGGAGTGGATGTACTAGAGGAACATCAATCACATGGGAAGCTATAGAAATGGTATACAGTGCTTTATCAGAGTTAAGCAGTAAATTACTGGAGTCTTGAGTTGGAGGCAGGTGTAAACCTTGGAGGAGGTATAGTACACAGATAAGCAGCATTGTTCCAGACATCTACTGATTCAAGTCCAGCCTGACTGACTCTGCCTATATCAGATATTCACAGCACATACTACATGCTATATGCAGTATGGGGTTTCCTAGATATACAGTACCAGTTATCTAGATATAGAGTACCGCCCAACCACTGTACAGGGGTCACCCAGATAGGGAGCATCACCCACTCACAAATACAGGGGGTCCCCAGTTAGGGAGGACCACCTACACACATATACAGGTTGTACACAGATAGGGATGACCAGCCACTCACATATATAAGTGATACCGAGATAGGGAGAACTTCATGCTTACAAACTGACAGATCACCCAGATTGGGAAGACCATCCACTTACACATATAGGGCACCCAGATAGGGAGAACCCCCCACTTACAAATACAGGGTCACCCAGATAGGTAGGACCACCCATTCACAAATATATGAGTCATCTGGGTAGGGTGGACTATCCATATTCAAAGTTAGAGAGCTGAGAGAGGTGGCTGCACACTGGTCTCTTTAGGAGTAAAAGGCAGAGCAGAAAACTGGGGAAGCACTTTTTTTCAGTTTGAAAAGGTATGTCATTGTTATCTAAATAATAAAACCAGTTCCAGTTTATTTTTCAGTCTTTCTAGTGTTGCCAGAGTGCAGTGGTGTGTTTCTCTGCTCTCTTTTTCAGTTTTCTACAGTGGCCAGAGTTCACTTAGTGGTGGAGCCTCCCCTAGTGGAGGGAATGACAGCGAATCCTGTGGGGTGCTGGAACTAGCATGGAAACACTGCACTGCTTATAATTACAATTCTGTTTTGTGGATTTGGGAAAGCAGAAGTGACGGTGTAAGAAGTTTTGAAGAAGGAGTGAGGAAAGGAGTCGGTTGCAGTAGTGCACACAACGACAAGGAAGAACAGGGAACTGAGAACTGATGGAGAACAGAAAATGGAGAATGGAGAAGTAACAGAAAAGTAAACTGTAAATTGCAAAGAAGGTTAAACCCCATTTGGAAGGCAGCAGTCTAAGTTGCTGTGTGTTTGATCAGTCATTCAGAAAGAAGTTATTCTGTTACTTTGTTGCTTGGTCTTTAGTGTTTACCTTTATTTGCACTTCTCATTTGCATATTTTTTTTTAAATCTATTTCCCTCGTGATTGTGGTCCGAGGAGCCTCTCTCGGGTATCCAGCCAGATCCTGCCCTGCTAGAAGTCTGCCTGTCTGAGCCTCCTCTCTCCTTCCCCTCAACTTACAGATGGCACCCCCGGCTTGACCACTCCGGGGTGGGGCCGCCCCTCCTCTCTGGGTGCACTTGCATACATAGACTCCAGCTGCTGGTGGGGTTCTCTGGTGGAGGAACCTGAAAGGCCAGTCAGGACTGACCTGGCAGTGGGCATGGGGGCTGGTGCCATTGCCTACCCCAAGGACAGGGTTTTTCCTTGTTCTGAAGTCTCCTTCCCCCCTTGCGTGGTGCATGCCCCAATGCACTGGCTCATGGCAACCCTGCCTGCATCGGCCATGCTGATACATGCTGCCTGGCATGCTGCAGTGCCCCAGGTCTCAACCGGGGGCCACTGGCTCGCCGAGTCAACCCACCCCTCCCTCCCGGGAAGGAGAGCTCCACAAGGGTGCTCGATCCTCAACCCCCCCCGCTGACCCCCGGCACCCAAGTTTGCTCCCAAACCCGGGTCGCCTGTGTAGTGTGAGGTGTGGCATCTGGTGCCTCAACCCTCAATGCCACCGGGCCAGCCCACCTTTCATTTACATATTAAAAACCAAAGTTCTCTCCTCTCCATTTCCCTTTCTTTATGCTCACTGACATTTTTTTAATTTTTTGGTATCTTTGGATATTGGTTATTTTTTTTCTTTCTGCTTCTCTCTCTTTTGCTTATATTCAAACTAGGATTGCTCCCGGAATTCCTGCAGTTTGAAATACATAATGTAGACTTTCACTAATTACTGTTTTATTATAAAAATCTCTAAGTTTATGTATGTAACCACCCCTATCCTTCTGTCTACACACCCACTCACAAGTGGTGCTGCCTATGGGATATAGGTTGGCACCTGGGTTCATGGTTATAATTGGCTTGGCAGGTGGTACAGTGCCTCCACCTATGGGGATCCTTATAGCAGTGTACTGCCAGGGTGCTTCCCCACAGGAAATAAAATATAGCCCTCTTCCTTGGTGACAGGTAAAACAATACACAATGCTCCCCAACTTATCACTCTAAGCATGCAAATATTACATTACGCAATAATGCAGATAATTCAGCAATTGCTGTAAAATAAATAAGGGGGTTATTTTGGGTCTGGATAATGAGGTAAGGAACAAGGGAAGCAAAGATTAGTAAAACATTCAACCAAAAAACTTATAATAACTACTGTAATCAGGCAGAATAATCAGACACCACAGTACACTACAATCCAGTATTCTCTGTCCCAGTCCCTTTCCCCCCACTGGTGCACCAGTTAACCCCACAGTCCCGTTGGGGGTTCCCAACTACCTTGTGTGCACACTGAGGAGTTGCAGGCCTGTGACTAGCAGACACTTGGTGCAGCACCGTTGCAATGGTTGGATGCTGCAGATGCAAGTTATAAACTACACCAGTGGATGCAAATGTACAGTTTAACCAGGCTGTAACTGTGGCTGCGGGCTTAGTTAAGGTCACGCAGGAAGCCCCGGATGGTAAGTTAACTAGCTAACTAGGTGAACAGTTAGAAAAGTATTTGTTTGGGTAAAACATAGTACTCATGACCTTTTGGTGAACAGATGATGCAGAAGTTGGGGAACGTCTCCCCTGGCATGCAATTGGGAAGAATATGTAGAACTGGCATGGATGATGACCCTCTTCACCCCACAGAGGACTTGTCTTCACCCACTTCAACAGGTAGGCAGGCCAATGTGTTCACCTTACAGAGAGACTTGTCCTGAGGAAAGGAGAGAGAGGGGGGATATGATCTTGAGGAAAGGAGGGAGAGGGGGGGACATGATAGAAACATTTAAGTACCTCAGTGGAATCAACAAAGTCCATGAGGGTAGCATCTTTCAGAAAAAGAGATGTGCAAGAACAAGGGGACACAATTTAAAGATAGAGGGGGACGGCTCAGGGGGCAATGTGATGAATTATTTTTTCACAGAGAGGATGGTGGACGCATGGAACAGCCTTCCTGAGGAGGTTGTGGGAGAATTCAAGAATGTATGGGACAGACATAAGGCAATTTTTGTGGTGGGTAGGAAGAACTAGGCTGTTGGTTAAATAGGATCTGCAGCTTATCCTCTAGGTAGGGAAATGGGCAGACTAGGTGGGCCAAGCGGTCCTTATCTGCCATCAAAGTCTATGTTTCCATGTCTTCATCCACCTTGACAGGTAGGCAGGCAGTTTTCTTTACCCCTCAGAGGGACTTGTCTTCACCCACCTAGCAGGTAGGCCAGCAGTTAAACAGGCAGGCATGACCTCAAAACTCAGGTCCCCTGGCAGAAATCACAGTCTCTTGTATTAGGACAGTGAGGCAGTGGATTTGTCACCTCATGCAAGCACAGATAAAATACTTCTTTCAGCAGTCACTGATATCTGGATTGCAAAATATCAGCAGTTCAGTCCAGGTTGAGGTAAATCCCCTTGTCTCTGGGATTTACCAGACAATTAGAAACAAGTTCAGAAGTCCTTAGTTTGTTTTGACACAAACTAAATGTTCTTTGGCTGTGACAGCAGCAGCAGCTGTTAAAATCAGATGTTTCTTCTCAGAAACTCACAATGACAGACCCAGGGTCAAACTGTCAGCCCCTGAATGTTTAGTTTGAATCACAACATCTCATTGATCCACAGAAGTCTTGAGCTCCACAACCTGATTGGATGTACTGCTGCTACCAATAGGTTCCATGCTGTCTTCATGCAGACCACATCCAATATGGCTGACCCCATACAGTACTGTTCATCTCAGTCCATTAATAAATAAAAATACACAGTCTTGGCAGCATCTGACTGCATGGTTAGGACCCTCCTGGTACCATCTGGTGGTTGCTAGGTCTAGGAGGTACTTTGGGGAAACAGAAGCCCCATTGAGAGCTCTGTTTTGTGAGCTCCCTAGCAGTAGCAGTTACTGAAATCAGCACTTTTGGCCACTATGCATCATGGGACTTGTAGTCCCTGTGGGCACCATGTTGTTCCCATACTCTCTGACCCACTGGAGGCATGGATTGGGTCAGGAAGCCTTTTTAAAAGTTTTATTTTTATTTAAATTGTTCTCCCCAGCCCCCACTGGTGTCCAGTGGGGCTGGGGAGAGGAATGGCAAAGTGGCACTTGTGCCACATTTCTCTGGTGGGTGATTGAGGCACCAGGAACAATCTTGCAGCCTTTCTCTGCTCCCCACCCCACTGTACAGCAGTTTGAGGGGGCAAGGAAGAAATTCTCTGGTGGCTCACCGGCCGCTCTCTCCTCAGGCATATTGAGGCACCAGAACAGTCTGTAGTACTCCTCGGCCCTGGCATCAGTCCAGAATCAGGCTGGGGGAGCGAGGATGCAAGCAGCTCACTGGCAGCACAGGATTGGGCACTTA
This sequence comes from Neoceratodus forsteri, assembly GCA_016271365.2. Lineage (NCBI taxonomy): Eukaryota > Metazoa > Chordata > Ceratodontiformes > Ceratodontidae > Neoceratodus > Neoceratodus forsteri. Next base: position 417,317,261 of record CM028136.1, read on the forward strand.
GGGCACTGCAGCAAAGTTCATCTGCTTCCCAGCCCTGTCAGAAGTCCAGGAGCAGGCCAGGGAACAAGAAGTGAGCAATGGCTACAGGACCAAATCAGGAGGCAGGAGGAGGCAGCTGCAGGAGGCAGCAGGTATGCTCCCAACTTAGGAGGGGGGTTACATGTATGATGTTTAAATGCTTTATGCTGTTTTTTTAATTTGTTTTTCACGCCACTAGGTCATGTGACCTATGTTAAAAGTGCATGCGTGGCATTTGTATAGCAGATGTGCCATTTTCTCTGGGTGTTCTTTGCTGTCTGCAGCAAGTAGCATCTGAAAAACATTGTTTGCTGCTGAAAATTCAGTCGGCTCATGCCCAGTCAATAGATTTATATTAATTGTGTTAATTCTGCTTAAAACCTGTCAGCCAGTTGGTAGGACTATCTGGAAGCCTTTGCCGAAACAGAGTTTTGCCACAATCCCATACTGGAACCCTTTGTTTATGCATCTCTGTGCTCCTTTTTTTTAAGGAGTAAGTACCTGTTATGCCACAAGGTTGTACATAGTTTTTTACTAGTTTTTGTATTAAAGGTAACCTGTAATCTGTAGTAATTTGGTATTTTTAACTTTTTGGCTTCTTTGTAGTGTTGGGGGAAGGTTATATTGCTATTTTTCTGTTAAATTGTATTGGGAGTTATAAATAGGATTTTATTTAGTATCTACATTAATTTATATTCTCATTACTTTATTATATCTTTAGTGACCTTGTTGGCTTACAGCTGAGTGGGACTTGAGCAAACTTTTTGTATATTTTACCTCATCTGCTGGCATAACTGGAAGAGACCTCTGTGGCTCAGAACATATTCTGTGGTACTTGGGAATTAGCATTGCTGCTGATCTGCTATCTATTGGAAGCATTGGTGAGACTGTCTCCTGAGACAAAGTATATATCCTGTGTTGAAGAAGAACCATTGAAAGCCTGCTCCCAATTTAAGGACTGTGTATATAGACAGTAAAACTTCTGAGACTTGGTTCTTCTCAAAGGGAGTTTTGAATTAATGCACAGCAGTACACTTTAAAGTTTTACTAAGGTTGATATATTTTACAAATTTCTTGGATTTTAGACCATTTTTAGTATATAGTTGTCTGATTTTGCATATTTGGAGCCATTGTTTTAACTAGTTCTACATTTGGGTACTGTGTATTTTATTGTGTACTAAATACTGTAGTAAGGCTATTTAAAATAAACACAAGGCAGACTAAAAGGAAATTGTCCTCAAATATTATTACATAAAAAATTAAAAAAAACTCACAGAATCTAAAAAATGTCACAAAGGGATTAAAAGGTGCAAAAGCAGGAATGAGGGAGAAAAAATAACTAGCTGTATTTTGGTCCCTGGAAGACAAATTAATTTAAATGGAAAAATAAAAGTACTTAGAATCCAGAGCTTCTTGCTTCCCCCACTAAGCTCCTCACCAATCGAGTCCCTTCCTGTGGATGTTATAGATGGAAATGAATATGAGCATTCCTTAATGAAAACAATAAGGGAAATAGAAAAGGACCTATTTGTTGATAATATAGATAATGAGAAAAATCTAAAATTAGATAAGAAGAGACATATAGAGGTAGTAGTTCAAACTGAAGTGAAAAGTAAAGCTGTACAAGACAAAATAAAGATGTCTCAAAGAGTGCACCTATAACAGAGCATACACAAAAGGAAAAGAATACAGAGCATTTATCACAAAATGCTCAGATTCTACCTAAGGGAAAAACTGATAAGGTGTATAGGGATAAATCACATCAATTTCCCAGCAGGTCTTTCCTGAATGACTTTGAGGCATTTCTAACCCAATATACACAGAGACTTAATTTGGACCCACCATCTATACAACCTCCAAATATCCATCATATATGGAGTAATAATGTGGATAAAGTGGATATATGTGAAGTAAGAACAGTAGTGGATGTAAATGAGAATGCAAGTAAGGATAATTCAGTCTTTTTAACTGATGGTTTATCTTGAAGTTTACTTAAAGAAATCAGAGAATGAATATTGTATATGATTAATTATTAATTAATCTCATGTCACTACTGAGTAGAGCTTTTATCAATGACGACAAGAATATGAATGCAAATAGATCAGTAAGTGACAAGGATCAGTGTGGCATGCTCCATATCAGAGAGAAAATAAATGTTGAGAAATCAATAAAAAATATAACAAAAGAAATAGGAAACAGGGAAAAACGGGAAACAGCTAAATTAGTCCAGGAAATCAACAGGGGTAGACAGAGAACACTGAATGTCAAAGAAAAAGGAGAAAACACTGTAAATAAAAATAACAAACCCAAAATAAATGAAAAGCAGATGTTGAATGAAGGAATAATAGATCCTCCAAGAAAAATTTTAACAATGGAGGAAGATGTTAAATTAAAGAAATAACAGATTGTACAAGTTGACTCAGCATCACCTGATTTAAATAATCAGGAAAGAACTGGATTTACACATCAGCAAATTAGTAAGAATATGGTAGTTAACTCTGGAGAGGCTGTGGAGGAAAGGAATAAGAAATGGTCAATTGAGAAAGGAATGATTGTGCCTACAATTTTACTGAAAGGAATCCCAAAACCCAAAAATGAGAATAGCACAATGTTTAATGTTGCAATATTTATTTGTAAAGTAATTTTATGAAATAGGTTTGCCTGGGCATACATCAGCTCAGTTTACAGATACGGACTGGATAAAAATAAAGGGTGGGTGTGTATGGTCACAAAGACTGATAGTATCCGATGGGAGTTGTTAGAAGCTAAAAAACATTTTGGAGAACTAGGTATTCAAGCAAAAACAGCAACCATGGTGGTAGACACTCATCATGAAAATGTGAGACAAGAGACACAAGATTTAGACCTGAAAAGGCAGGGCAAAGATTCTAAGAAAACTGATAAATCCACCCAAAAAATATAATAAAGAATCACCACCTTTACGATTCCATCCAAGAAAGAGCATTCTTTACTGGCAGGTGATGGTATGTTTTATCATGAGCACCAGAAAGTAATTCGTGGGAGATTACAAAAGGGGACTAGAATGAATAATAGTATAATCCAACAAAGTCAAGAAGACTCAGTTCAAATGGAAAGGAAAGAAGAATCAAGTTAAAATTTAATGAATAATTTATACAGTCAGGATAGCAACCGGTATTACATATTAGGTGATCTTGAGGAGGAATGTTGACTGGTAAATGACAATACATTACCCTTATCCATAATCTACAAATACTTAGTTGGAATATAGTAGGTGTTGCAGAGAAGCTAAGAGACACAGGATGTGTAAATAAAGTTCCCAGCTACCCTATAGGTATGTTGCAAGAAACCTGGACTTGTACTCTAGATGAATGTTTTCTTGAAGGTTGTCAAAGTTGGTTTATTCCAGCTAAATAAAACAAATAAATATGACAGAGCTTCAGGAGAAGTGTGCACTTTTGTAAATGTTGGACTTGAGTTAAATACTAAATGTACTTTAGGGATGATACACATTATATCCTTGGCATCAAATTATCACAAAATAATAAATTCATATATATATTAATCAATGTATATTTTCCTCCACACACTGCTAACTCTACCATTTCAAGATGCCTGGATACTTTTAAAAATGTGATACTACAAGTTCAAACCCAGTACCCAGGAGTGATGGTTCTAATAGGAGGTGACTGTAACTCCTGAGTAGGCGTATCCCCTGAAGACAACTGTAAAAATTGAATTTTAGATGATATTCTGAGAATTCCAATTAGGAATTCTTTGGATTAAAAATTAACAAACAAGGTAAGGTTTTATTAGAGATACTTAACATGTTGAATTTTCTTCTTAATGGGAGATGCCATGGTTATAGGAATGGAAAATGGATATACATTCACCAGAAAGGCAGTAGTGTTTTAAACTATTTTATGGTGAATATTTTTTCATTTTAAAATATCATATCATTGGAAATTTTGAATGTTTGGGGTAGTGATCATAGGCCAATAAAAGTCATACTACAGGGTCCCTGGGATTTTAATGAAGAACAAAACTAAGCATAGAGAGACAACTGATACTAACATGATGATTTATAATAATAAGAGAATTAAATGGACTCCAGTAAATGTGCAGCCTCTTAAAACAATTTTATATGCACAAGCAACTGGTGTGTTAAAACAAATACGTATAACCACATTTAACTCAAATCTGTACAATTCTGAATTGGTTTGTAGTACTCAGGAGTTCTATGTTTATCGGAAACAGCAGATAATAGATGAAATTGGCTTAGTGCAGAAAAACAAATGATTCAATACATTTTATAAAGCCATCTGGTTTGATAAAGAATGCCATGATAAGAGAAAATTAATATAGCAAATGGGGAAAAGAATAGTAAAATACAATAATTTTGATGGTATAATTGCACTATAGAACCTTAAAACAGACTTCAGAGGATTATTGAAATCTAAAAAAAATACACATTTAATTATGGGTTATGGATCTCTTTACAAACATCAACTGCTAGACTGACCAGAAGCTCCAGCAGTCAAATCTTTAGTGACCCTAGATGCCACACTGCATTGGCACAACATGCATTCTCCTACCATGTACCCACTGGATCAAACCTCTACCATCTGCAATCTCCAGAGTAGCAACTAGTGGTACCTTCAAGTGTAAGCTTCATCAGCACCTCATTGCCGAGGACAACTGTGACTGCTTCATCTAACTTTTGGTGCATACAAGCAAAGGCTTCGTCAGCACCTCATTAACAAGGACACCTGTGACTACATCCACTTAACCCCCTCTCATAGTAATCACCTGCTGCACTTAGATGCACCTCTTGACCCAGGGGGCACCTCACAACCTCAGCACTTCACTGATCCTCACCCCGCCCCGCCTACCCCTCCATATCTCATGGCACCCCCTCTCTCCCTCCTTTCCTCTACTATGTCACCTTTATCTGTTACCTTCTCTGTGTCTATCTTCTCCAGGGTGTTCCAAGTCACAGACACAGGCATACGTTGTACAACGCCTCAGCAGTGTCTACTTGTGTGAACCTTTCTTTAACTTACTGTACCATCTCTGTAAATGTATAAATCATTGTTCTCTGCTATTTTCTGTTCAACTGATGTGGAACCTACAAAAGAGCATCTGCTCACAGGTGTTATCCTAGAACTCAATAAATAAATAAAATAAAATAAATTGAACAAAAGGACAGTATTGCTTTTTGGAATTTAGCGGCATATGGTAAAAGCAAAGTTAGGTATAATGTGGAAGCTGTGTTTCCAGCAATGGTATGGGGAAGTTATTTTCAAAATATTTTTGGAGGCACACAAATGACTCGTTCTGTGGTTCATGAGACTCCCAGAAAAGAACAATCTTAGCTCAATCTGTGCAATGAAGGGTGGTTACAAATAACTGAAAAGGAAGTAATCCAGGCAATTTTAGATCATAAAAGAAATATGGATGCTGGATCAGATATATCAGCGCTGAAGTATATCAAGCTGACCTGGTATAGTGGAGTTGATTTGCTGGTGCCCTTATATAAAAATATAGTAAAATTCAAAAACATACCAAACCACTGGAAAATTGGCGTAATGGTTCCTTTTCATAAAAGAAAATTACCGTCCAGTTACACTATTGAATATAAAAGCCAGAATGTTTTCAGGGTTACTTCTTAATACAGTTTTATACTGGATGAAGGATGATAAGATCTTGTCTAAATTCCAAACTGGCTTTTGTAAAGGATGTTCTACTGTAGACCAGAGTTTTATACTAAAATATATTTTAGATAAGTAAGTAACTCAGAAAAAAAGAAAAATCTTAGCCTCATGTATAGATATCAAAGCTGCCTTTGATTCTGTAAATAGAAACATGTTGTGGAAACTTTCATACTGACACTAAATAAGTAATCAGATCTGGAAAAATGGGGCAGATCTGATAGATGCTATAACTAGGGTCAAGCAAGGGTGTATTTTGTCCTCAACACTATTTAATTTATACATTGATTCTTTAGTGAAAGATATAGATAAGATTGATATTTTCTCCCCAAAAGTGAACTCAATCTCTGTTAAAATTCTGCTTTATGCAGATGACATGGTTCTGTTATCTCAAACTTCGTTAGTCCTCAGGAGGTCAATGTTTTTTGTGATGGACTTTCTTAAAAAACTAGACTTAAATCTCAACAAGGATAAAACAAAAATGGTGGTTTTTGGAGATGTTAAGAAAAATCTCACACCCTGGAATATAAATGGGGTTTGTATATTGGAGGTTGCTGAATTTCAGTACTTAGGTGCTATTTTTAACAGGAACCTTGGATGGAAAACACATATCAAAAAAGTGAAGACTAACTCTACTAACACATTACTTGGAATTAATCGTTTTGCTAATACCTTTGCAAAAAAAAATAATAATAATCATGCTCAATATCATTGTTTTGAGGCAGAAGTAAATTCTTAGTTATTACATGGGACAGAAGTTTGGGGTTTATTTAGTAACAAAATGAGGTGGATGCACTCTCAACTAGACCACATAGACAGTGAGACAAAAGCTGTTATAATAATTTAAACAGTTTTATTCCATTCCAATGCATAAATGGCAAAGAACAACAGTGCAGGAAGCACTGTCATTCAGAACCTGAACATGATCAGGTACACTGTGTTCAGGAAGGAACAGGGCTGCAGATGGGGGAGGTGGGGTGGCACTCATCATTAGGAATGGCATCAACATATGCAGGGTGGAAGGGGGGAGGGAAATGTAGAGGCATTATGGGTTACCTTGCAGGCACCTGGGGGAAAGAGGGTCAACCTAGGGGTGGTTTATAGGCTGCCCACACCAGGCTGAGGAACTGAAGGAGGGCCTGGTAGCAATTCTGAGAGATCACTGTGGTCAGGGTGAGGGTAGAACTCTGGTGCTGGGTGACCTTAACATGCCAGGTGTTGATTGGGGCACTATGTCATCTTCATCCACTAGGGACCAACGCTTGCTGGAGGTCTTCCAGGATGCATTCCTATCTCAGCTGGTGGCTGACTGGATGAGGGAGGGTCACATCCTGGATGTGGTCCTGTCAGATTGCGACCTGGTCAGGAATCTAGTTGTAGGGGACCCACTGGCGGGGAGTGGCCATGCCATGGTTTGGTTTTCTTTGGACCGGGGGGGGGGGTAATCGCACTAAAATGGTAGTGGTTGACTTCAGGGGAGTGGACTTTGAGGGTATGGCAGTGATTCTCAAGAGGCATTTGGAGAGGATCGGACAAGATAGGGACACAGAGAGTAGGTGGGAAATTATTAAGAGAGGGCTCCTGGAAGCCACCAAGGCCTGTATCAAAGTCTGACACAAATCTGGTAGGGCCAGAAAGCTGAGCTGGTGGACCAGGGAGGTCCAGGAGGTGGTGAGAGAGAAAAGAGCTGCTTATAAGAACTATAAGTGCTCTCAAGGGGACATGGACAGGGGAAGAGTATAACAGGCTATCCAAAATGTTAACCAAGGGTGGTGAGATTGGCCAAGGTAAGGACGGAGCAGAGGTTGGCACAGGGGATCAGAAATGGGGAAAAAGGATTTTTTAGGTATGTCAGATAAAGGAGGAAAGTAAAGGTGCAGATTAGCAGACTTAAATCAAGGAGTGGGTGGTCTGAGGAGGCCAGTGAGCAGGCGAAGATACTAAACGAATACTTTGCCTCAGTCTTCACAAGAGATAATCGGGGGCCAACACCACACAGGGGGAGGTGGGCTAGGAATGAGGAAGGGAGAGCTCTCTGACATTGAAATTCCTGTTGGTAGGGTGAGGGAGGCCCTTTAGTCCGTGAGAAGGGATAAGGCACTGGGTCCAGATGGCCTTCATCCCAGGGTGCTGAAGGAGATGTGAGATGTCCTTGCTGCTCCTTTGATGGAAATTTTTAACTTCTGCCTTCAGACAGTTTGGGTGCCTCAGGATTGGAGGATGGCTCATGTCATGCCTTTCCACAAAAGCTGCTCACGGGAACAGCTGGGTAACTACAGGCCTGTCAGCCTGACGTCGATGGTGGGCAAGATGATGGAGACCATCTTGAAAGAGAGACTGAAGGTGTTCCTGGAGACATGGGGCCATCTGGATGACCACCAACATGGCTTCATTCAGGGTAGATCATGTCAGACTAACCTTGTGGAGTTCTATAATTGAGTGACAAAAGCGCTGGACCAGGGAAGGCCAGTGGATGTCCTCTTTCTGGACTTCAGCAAGGCATTTGACTAGGTGCAGCACTCAGGATTGCTGAACAAGCTGGGAGGAATGTGGGTGGGGTAAAGGATGGTGAGGTGGATAAGGAACTGGCTAACTGGGTGGTTTCAGTGGGTGGTGGTTGTGGTGAGGTATCATCTTCTAGGAGGGTCATTAGTGGGGTCCCACAGGGGTCGGTGTTGAGACCACTTCTGTTTAATGTATACATCATGGACATCAGGGATGGTATCATGAGTGAGATGAGCCTCTTTGCTGATGACATGAAACTGGGGTGGTGGTGGATGGGGAGGAAGGTGGAAGAACCCTACAGGGGGAGCTGGAGACTCTGGAGAGGTGGTCACACACTTGGAAACTAAAGTTTTATGCCAAGAAGTGCAGTGTTCTCCATTTGGGGCTTAGGAGCCCTGAGCATGTGTACTTTTTGAGTGGGGAGAAACTGCAGATTTCGGGGGGGGAAGGGATCTTGGGGTGGTCGTGGATGTCAAAATAAATAACTCTGAGAAGTGTAGTAGGGCTGCGGCTAAAGCAAATAAAATGCTTTGGTGCATTGCCAGGGGGATAACCTTGAGGAGACTGTAGGTAATTGTCCCTCTGTATAACTGCCTGGTTAGACTGCACCTCGAGTACTGCATGCAGTTTTGGCACCCGTACTTGGAAAAAGGACATTGCACTACTCGAGAGAATCCAGAGGAGGGCAACCAGGATGATACAGGGTCTGGAGGAAAGATCCTATGAGGGAAGACTCGATGAGCTGAACATGTACTCCCTGGAGGAGAGGAGAGGAGAGATGATGGGACATGACTGAGGTCTTCAAATATCTAAAGGGTATGAACAGGGTCAACCCAAATAGGGTGTTCCAGCAGAGGGAGGAAGGGGCCACAAGGGGGCATTCCATGAGGCTGGTTGGTGGGAGTTTCAGTGGGAGACTAGGAGGCGCTACTGTACTGAGAGGGTGGTGGACCTATGAAATGCACTGCCTGTGGAACTGGTGGCTGTTGATACAGTGGAGGGATTCAAGAGGGGGTGGGACAGGTATACGGGTAAGGTACAGCTTGGGAAGTCCAAATCTGGATGTGTAACTTTGATGCGGGATGGGGTCAAGAGGATTTACGGGGGAGATGGATGGGGGAGCAACGGTGTCTTGACCGGGTGCTGAGTTTCAAGCAGACTCGATAGACCTTTAGACCTACTCTTCTGGCATCTTAGTAAGTTAGTATGTTAGTACAGAACCAATATTTGAAAATCCTATTGGGAGTTCCTAGATCCACCTTTAATGCAGCAATCCACGCAGAAACTGGAGCTTTAAGTATGGCGATGATCTTCGGTGGACTGGGAACACGACTGCACTCTTCAAACCTAACCATGAACTGAAAAAATGCCAGTACAACTTTGGTGCATATCTCGGGCATTTCTTGGAATTTTTGCACCACATTTTCAACATGGGGTTATTGGGGCCCCTCCTCATGAATTCATTCACTGTCATGGTGTTATTCCATACCAAAAGGTGATTTTGCAGTCACTGCGCGGACTCACCTTTCAGGACTGATTAACAAAATGACAGTGCCACTGTTCATGAGGTGAGCTCTCAAAAAGCCTATGTTGCAAATTTGGTGAAAAACATCAAAAGAATTACTGTTTTACGAGCGTGCATTGTGCAGTTTCCACGCACACTCATAACTTTGATAATTTGTAATCTTTTCACTCCAGATTTTCAACATTGGCATTTTTCCACACCTCCTTAAGAACAGTACAGCTGTCATTTTACATATCCTTGCCAGAATGTGTCTCCGCACTTCCGGCACAGAATAGCATGGTCGCTGTGTGAAATCAGTTTTCAGGACAGTTTGAGAAAGTGACAGTGAAACTGTTCATGAGCAGAGGTGCTAAAATGCATATATTGAAAATTTGGTGATGAAAGTCCATAAAACGACTATGTTACAAGCATGCGTTGCACAGTTTCCACGCACCCTTGTAACTTTGCAAATTTGCAATATTTTCATGCCAGATTTTCAACACTGGCATTTTTTCACACTTCCTTATGAACAATACAGCTGTCATTTTTCACATCCTGCCCAAAATGAGTTTTCACACATGTGGAGCAGAATGGTGTGGACACTGTGAGAAATCAACTTTTGGGACAGATTAACAAAATCACAGTGCCACTGTTCATGAGGGGAGGTCCCAAAATGCCTATGTTGAAAATGTGTCTCTTCAGGGTGGGGGTGAGGTTGGCATCAGTTCAATACTTCACTGCCATTCCTATTATTTTTTTTAATTTTTTATTTTATTTAGTTGTTTAACCAGGTATAGCACACTAAGCAGAAAGCTTTTTCACAGGAGCGACCTGGGAGCACATTATTATGCATCTCTAACTCCTGCACTACCAATGCCAATGCCAATGAGACAACATTCGGCATTGACAAATGCTTGTTATGTATTACTGCAATGTCCGGTATTTAAAGCGGACAAAGAAAAATTTATTTTTTAGGTTTTTTAAAATCTTTCACTTACTGTATGGATAGAAACTCCGAAATGAATGTAATACTAGCATCAGAGTCATGAATGAGTATATTTGCTCTGGCTAGCTTTGCTTATAAAGTCTCAGCACAATTAAACTAGGGATTATGATTGTGACAATTGTAAAACTTTTTATGTTAATTTCCTGTGCTTTATAAGAATTATAAGAATGATAAGCATTATATGTGTTGTATGTATTGTTACTGCCTGTATTTAGTAATAAACTTTTCCCTATCCAAGGCTGTGTTTTAGACATTGTTGATAAGTTTATTTATATCTATGAATGCGTACATAAAGGCATTGAAAGAGTTTAATTCTGACACTATTGAAATATTTAAAGTGTGGATGCGTGTTTTGCTTGTTTTGTCTGAAAATTCTATTATGGCTTTAATATTTGAATATGTAACAAAAATACTTTTTATACATATTTGTAATCTATAAACTGAACTGAACTGAACATATGCAAGAGGACTACACTTGAAAGCACACACCTGATTAATACACTGTAGGAAGGGGGAAGGTTAAGCCAGGGACTGTTTACATTTACTGCAATACACAGACGGTAATAGTGACTATATTAAACAGGTAGTTAACTTAAGTGAAGCAAGGGGCTCACTGCACAAATCTAGCATGGTCCACAACATTTTGTACACTACCTGTGTCCACTGCAGTTAGCTATGGATACTGTGGCTGCTAGTCAGATTTGAACAGCACACCGGGCCAACAGTTGCCTTCTTGGCTGATGCCCTCAGCAGACACCAGCAAATATGCTCTTTCTACTGTGGCCCTTAGCACTCTGAGTTACAGCATAGAGGTATGTTAGAGTCATGACTAGTTTGAAGAGCAACTATAGCTCTGGCCACTCTCCCAATGCAGCCACCTGACTGGTGGAGCAGAGAGGCAGAGGACGGAGGAGCTAGTGGATCATCATTGTCACAAGTCCTGAAGCTGGCTCCTTCAGCAAGGAGACGGCATCCATTGGGGGGAAGGGGGTTGGTGGCTGAACCTCTCATGACCCCAAGAAGTAGCTGATCTGGTGGGGCAGAGTGCAGCAGTGGAGGTGGATGCCATGGACAGCACAGCATCTTCAAATTTAGCATCTTTCATGTAGCTTTGTCAAGTTTCCTGATGCAGCTGCCTGATTGGTGCAGGGGAGAGGTAAGGGGCTGAGGAGCTGGTGGCCCATCCTGCTCCCAAGTCCTGAAGCTGCTTCCTTCAGTGAGGAGGCTATGTGGGTAGGGGGTTGGGGGGGTTGGTGGTTGATACCCTCACAACCCCGAGAAGCAGCTGGCCCAGTGGGGCAGAGTGCAGCAGTGGCACTGGACACCAAGGACAGCAAAGCATCTTTGTTTCAAATTTGGCACTTTCCAATTTTTTCCACCCACTCACCTGATGCAGCTGCCCAATTGGCAGAGGGAAGAGACATGGGGCAGAGAAGGGCAGAGCTTTCAGAATGTACCGGTCCCAAGTCCTGAAACTGGTTCCTTAATGAAGAGATATATCTGTTGGGGGGGGCTGTTGGTCAATCACCTCATAACCCCTACAAACAGCTGGATGTGGGGCAGTGTGTGGTAATGGCACTGGAAGCCAAGAACAGCAAAGCGTCATTGTTTCAAATTTGGTGCCTTGCCTGTAGCTCTATCCACTCTTCCTTTGCAGCCACCCAATTGGCAGAGGGGAGAGTCAGGAAGCAGAGGAGCAGGCAGACTATCCTGGTCCTACGTCCTGAAGCTAATTCCTTTGGCGAGGAGGTGGCATCTATTGTGGTTGACTGGAGGGCTGGTAGTCAATCTCCTTATGACCCCCAGAAGCAGCTGGCCTGGTGGAGCAGAGTGCTGCAATGACACTGGACATCTTTGTTTCAAATTTCCCTGTAGCTCCACCCACTTTCCTGACTCATAACTTTGTTGATGAGAAATCTGAAATAATTGTAATAAATTGTATGTATCAAGTTATGTGAGCAACTGTATTTTAAATAGTTCTGTAGGTTGTGTTGTTTAACTTTGAAGCTCTCGATGATGCTTGATGCATTTTTATGTGTCAGATCTTGAGTACTGCCTACAGGGGATACATAGTGATGTCTCTCACTGTATAGTAAACCAGTTAACTACAAATGGAAATATTTAGACATGTGTATCTCAGAAAATGTTTATCTGTGTATGGATGGGAGTGTCTGAGGGCTTCTGTGCATTTGTTACACTGTGCATGTGTATCAGTGCATATGCATGATTGCTTGTGTATCTAGGATTAAGTGTCACAGTATGTGCATGACTGCAAGACTGTACAGAATATAGTGTGTGTGTGTGTGTGTGTGTGTGCACGTGTGATGAAATAAAAAGGGCCATCATTTTGAAAATTCAGTGTTTCCCAGATCAAAAGATTTATAAAGAACCCTGATAAATCAAAACTCCAAGATAGCAGATGTTGGATCTGGAGTCCTTTTTTCTATTAATAGTCAGTAACATATTTTTGTGGCTGTTTACACATGTCCTGGTTCTTTCAAATTTCTTAAACAATTGCAATTTATACAGCCACTTCTAATTTCCACTCGGCAAATGTTTCCCTGTTGAAACCCATATCCTGCCATCTGAAGTTGCTGCTAAACTTGGATTGGTCTGTTTTCCAAGTGTAAAATGGAGGCACACCCCTAAGAAAAGTAATTGGCAGGAAAGTTTGTACCTGATGGCATCTGTGCCTACTAGTCCCACTGGAACCTCATTTGTTTATGTCACTACAGGAACAACAGGAATACGCCACAGTCATCCTTCATTTCCCGAGTGGTTAGGCCTAATTATACAATGGCAAGAAAAAATCCTGGACACTGATTGGTCAGTCTTGGGCTGGACCCGTGATGTTATCCCAGCACAACATCATGGATCTAGTCTCAGCCTCACTGTGAACCTGTAGATGAGCATTTTATGGAGCATTTCATTGATTGTTTCATCTTCTCTTAAAAAACCAAAAATATTTTTCCACACAAAAACATCTTTAAAATTATTTTTTTTATTCTGTATAACAACGAGCCATTGTATAATAGCAGAAATGCCCTCCAGGGTGTGTGTCATTTGGGATAACGTCACACCTCAGTTGTTGGACACACTCGGCCTGCGGCCTGGTGCCCAACCACCTAGGCATGGTATGATATATTATCCACACACCCTGGAAGCACGATATAATATCTTAAGCCAAGCAGCCTAAGCAGATAGATGTAGGATGTCTGTAGTAGTAAGAGTGGTTATTTCACCTCACTCCTCTCAATCCACAGTTGGGGATTGGGTAACCTCCCAATAAGGCTGAAAAGGGCAGCAGAGTGGCACTTATGTTATTGCCCTTTTCTCTGCAGAGCAGCATCAGAAAGCGGTGGTGGTTTTCACTAGAAGTTAACATGACTGCCAGCTAAAAGGAGCTGTCCTGAGACAGAAAATGTACTACTTGTGGTGAAATGATACAGGTCAGCAGCATTCATTCCTTCTGCAAAGGATGCAGCAGTCAGGAAGATCAAACTTTTCAGATGGGGACGGTGAATGGGATCATGAGCTAAAAAAAACACCAACAGATTAAGCTCTTTCAGAGTCAATAAGTACTTCCTATCCTCCCCCCTCCCCTCCCCTCTCAGGTATGAGGCTAAAAACAGGAAAATATTTACTTACCCTCATTTCCCAGTTAACAAAACAAAATGAAAATAAAAAATAAATAAATAAAGTGGGGAAGATAAGCTCAGACCATACAGAGAGTCAATAGGGAGGAAGACAGTTGAGTGGGAGCAGGCATGTGGTCCTATCCTAGTGCTCCTTTTCTCTGGGGCTAACGAATACCTTAACTTTTAAAACCTTCAAAATCCTGTATCTTTCTTCAGAAATGAAAATATATAAGACAATCATTACTCCTCACTGACTGCATTGCAAACTCTCTTAGTACAGTACAACTCTGCCTTCACCATTCTCTACAACACTGTTTGAAGGGATTGCAATAAAAACTGTATTTTTTTCAGCTTTCCTTCTATGAAGCTTGCAGTACTTTAATATAAGACACAGGCACATAATACAAAGCATAAAACAGAATGGGTACCCGAGAGTGAGCAATTAACACAGAAGAGGTAACAAAACCAGTATTCCAACAAGCATTTGTCAATGCTGAATGTTGTCTTTCTGGCATTGGCATTGGTAGTGCAGGCATTAGAGAGACGCATAATAGGAATGGCAGTGAAGTATAGAACCGACATCAACCACAGCCCACCCTGCAGAGAGTGATAGGCATTGGGGTGTGCCTTTGGGTCATTGGTCATAACGCTCATGCCATTTCACCTAACCCTACCCTGCAGACTCTGACAAGTGTTGCATTGTGCCTTGGGGTCATCGGGCCTTAAGCTCACCCCATTTCATAAGAAAGCATGTTGAGATGGGTGCAGCATAGGAGAATGGGGTGAACTTTGGGGCCGAAGAGTCCAAGGCACACCTGGATGGCTGTCAGTGGCTGCAGGGTGGGGGTGGGGGTGCAATGGCATTAGCATTACAGACGAAAGTCCAAAAGCACACCCTGACACCTGTTAGTCTGTACAAGGTGGGACATTATGGTTAGAAAACCTAACACCCTGGGAGTTTATTGGTATTTGCACTCTAAAATTTCAACATGGCCTTTTTATGACCCCAACTCATGAAAGCATGTGGGACCTCTGCTCATGAACAGTGTCACTGTGATCTTGTTAATGTGTCCTGAATGTTGATTTCCCACAGTGACTGCGCCATTCTGCACCACATAAAAATGTCAGCTGCACCATTCATAAGGAGCTGTGAAGAGATGGCAATGTTGAAAATCTGGAGTGAAAATATTAAAAATTCTCAGTTACAAGCGTGCATGAAAACTGTGCAACACACGCTCGTAACAGTCTTTCCTTGGAATTCTTTTACCAAATTTTTAACATAGGCATTTTGGGACCTCTGATCATGAACAGTGGCAGTATGATTTTCTTAATCTGTCCCAAACGTTGATTTCCCACAGCGACTGTGCCATTGTGTGTCACATGTCAGGCAGGATGTGAAAAATGACAGCTGTGCTGTTCATAAGAAGGTGTACAGAAATGGCAATGTTGAACATCTGGAGTAAAAATATTAAACATTCTTGAACTTATGACTGTACGTGGACACTGTGCAACACATGCTTGTAACATAGTCATTGTGTAGAATTTTTTCACCAACTATTTAACACAGGCATTTTGGGACCTCTGCTTATGAACAGTGTTACTGTGATTTTCTTACTCTGTCCGGAATATTGTTTTCGTACAGCTACTGCATTACTATGTGCTGGATGTGCTAAAATATATTTTGGCCAGGATGTGGAAAATGGCAGCTATACTGTTCATAAGGAGGTGTGGAAAAATGGCAATGTTGAAAATCTGGAGTAAAAATATAAAAAATTCTCGAAGTTACAAGCGTGTGTGGAAACTGTGCAACACATACTTGTAACACGGTCATGTTTTGGAATTTTTTCACCAAATTTGCAGCATAGGCTTTTTGGGACCTCTACTCATGAACAGTGCTACAGTGATTTTCCTGCTCTGTCCTGAACATTGTTTTCCTACAGCAACTGTGTGCCAGATGTGAGAAAACACATTTTGGGCAGGATGTGAAAAATGACATCTGTACTGTTCATAAGGGGGTGTGAAAAAATGGCAATGTTGAAAATCTGGAGTAAAAATATTTAAAATTCTCAAAGTTACAAGCGTGCATGGAAACTGTGCAACACACTCTTGTAACACTGTTAGGTTTTGAAATTTTTTCACCAGATTTGCAACATGGGCTTTTTGGCAGCACACCTCATGAACAGTCACACTGTCATTTCATTAATCAGTCCTGAAAGCTGATTCCATGCAGTGACCTCAATATCACCTTTTGGGACCGAATAATGAGATGACAGTGACTGAATTCATGAGGTGTGGTCCAAAGAACCCCACGAAGAAAATTTGGTGCCAGACTTCACAAAAATGGCTGAGATATGCACCAAAATTGAAAACAAAAAAACATGCCACTATACAGCTTACCGGCATTTTTTCAGTTCGCGGTCGGCTTTAAAGAGTGCAGACGTGTTCCGGGTCCACTGAAGATCATCACGCCAGGCTCTGGAGGTAAGTATGGGGTGAGGGGGGTGTGGGGAGATAGGGTGCACAGAGGGTGGCTGCGGGCAGGGGTAGGGAACAGAATGGTGAGGGACCATTTCCTTTGTTGCAGGTAACAAAAACAAAACAACTCATCGCAGACCGTTTTCTTTTATTTTTTACTGGTTTGGCAACACTGGGGTGGGCTCCCAGTGTGGTACATTTCTTTTGGGGGGCATGTTAGCCACACTAGAGTTGGCTTCCAGTGTGGCACATAATTGGGGTGGGACAGTGGCAAGAAAATGGAGAGGGGGGTTAACATGCTGACAGAGGTATTGGGCACCCTCATTGATAAGCATATCTGTGTTTGGAGGCATGATGCTGAGGGGGTCTGGGCACCCCCTCAGCAGACCACATCAGTAAAGGGGTGACATATGCTGACAGGGGGATTGGGCACCCCCCCCATTGGCTTCCTAGGGACTGTGAGTGGTGGGGGGTGGCGGGTGGTGAGCCGCCACCCACCATGTTTCTTGAAATGTTACATCAGGAAAGGCATGCCTTGCAATGAGGGCTCGCTCCCTCATTGCAGTAGCTAAAACATTTCAAGTTGGTGGCATGATTTGCAACTGCTGCCATAGACAGCGTGCAGTCTAATTCATGCCACACAGCCCAGCCCTAAGAAGCAGTGGCACCACTGGCCACAACACGACCACGCCTCCAAAACCTGCTCTTCCACTTCAAGCATCCCCAATATGCTGTCTGCGCTGTGCGTGCAAGACAACATAAAAAGACAAGTCAGTGTAGGATCTAGATTATTTTAGACTGTTTAATCATGGGAAAAGACAATGTAATGGAGGGTATTGAGTATTTTAAATTGCTTAACCATGGGCATTCAATGTAGGGCAGTTGCCAGGGCATTCCAGGATGCTTGAGAAGTCACTGGAAATACAGGCAGTTATGCTCAGTTGAATGGAAGGGATATCCCATGCTGGGGATGTTGCAATGAGGAAGCCATGAAGGTAGTATGATCCCAATCCATTCAATGCTTTGTAATGCCTTGTACAGTATGTTAAAAAGCATACCTTGAAGATGATAGGCCTGGCCTCATTAGAGAAAAATCATAAGAAACACAATTTGCAGTGCATTCTGGAGGTAGATGCTCTGCTCACCATAGGCTAACAGCCCAAACACAGTGTTCAACAAAGCAAGTTAATAGCACTCAAGGGTTCAGTTCCAAAGAATTCAAAATAGCTGCATTACATTGCTATAAAGATGTAAGAAGCAAAGAACATTGAAAGATGCAACATCTGTCAGTGTTCTCTTTGCTTTGTTTACACAATGAAGCTTTACAGCAATATAATGTGTCTATTTTGATTTCTTTGGAACTGAGCCCTCAAGTGCTACAAACTTTTTTTTTAAGTAAAGAAGCATACCCTGTAGATGCTACATCTGCAACCTAAAAGGTAAACACTGCAGCTTGTTCAGCACAGGTGTGATATGCTATCTAAGGCTTGTATTGGTGATTAGTCTAGCGGCCAATTTTCAAAATATTCATCCTGTTGCACCCCCCGTTAGAAAAGCGTTGATGGTTGCATAAGATAGCTCTACTCATCAGATTTAAGAAATGGTATGTTGTGTTGCTCATCACATGGTCAATAATATTGAATTTTGAAGAGAAAATCTGGAAAATATAGAAGAGGAAGAAGAAGAAGGAGAATCAGCATTTATATAGTGCGTTTCATACACAGTGTATCCCAAAGCGCTTTACAAGCAATGCGAGACTGGTAGTGAAGTGGCTGAATGTGTAGTGGTGGCCATATCACACATCATCACCCACACACAGCCTGGATAATTGCATGAACTGGTTTATGGGTAGGGGAATGTTGGCCAGAACACCGGTAATGTCCCCTGCTCTTTGTGAAGAGTGCCCTGGGTTCTTTTACTTCCACCTGGACACCCACCAGGACATAGTGGGAAAAAAAGATGAAAACAAGTAAACCCTGAATTCTGAAGAAATTGTAAAACTGTTTTTTTAACATCATGTTTGTAGAGTTTGGGTATTAGTTTCCAATTTTTGTAAATTGCTAAAATAAATTTGAATAAAGTGACCCTAATGCCCATAAATGAACCCTAAATATAACTAAAACATAACATCTAAAACCAATCTGTCATGCTTAATGTCCAGTAATCATGTCTAATAGCATCTTAACTAATTATGTTTCTTATTGCTCTCACTTTTCTTCCATTTACTCTGAAATTATACCACAATTTCATTGTAATAATTGATTTGTACACTCTAAGGTTGCTGGCCAAGAATGTGTTCCTATAACTGAATTTCATTCCTGAAGGCATACACTGTACACATGTAGAAAGAAACAACACATTTTCAAACGATAAGTTTATTTCAGGGCTGAATAGAAAGAGTGAGAAAATTTACTTTTTGAATAATAATGGCACTCATGGAAATGCAAATGTCTTTTTCAGCCAAATAATTACCCACAAAATTTTTACTGTAAGATGTTATTATCGTAAAAAGGTACACACTGAGCACAATTTAAACTATTTATTCTAATGCAGCAAATATATTATTGTTTTAGATGATATATATTTTTTTTACAATTTTCTTTATTGCTCTCACCTCCTGAACTCTCTCAGGAGTGGTCTCTCAGTCCCCGCTGTGATCCTGCCTACATGAAGCTCTTTCTCTCACTCCTCCTGGGCCAGCTCTCCAACCACTTCCTGGGTCACCCAGCCCCCCAGATCTGAGTCCCCTGAGGCAGAACCACCAGATTACTACTCCTGGTGCTCTGTCTATAATCCAGGTAGGCGACCAGGAGTGGAGGAGAGCAGAGGAGATGAGAGTCGAGCCCGACATTGGGTGTGGTTGGCAAAACCCCTGGACCCTCCTTTGCCTATCAGGAGGCGAAGGGTATTTTTTCTAGCTTTTGTGGGTACGCCCTCTCCCCCTCCCTGCCCAGCAGAGTCCAAGTGTGTAATGCTGCCAGGGATATCCGTCGCGGCTCTGTGCCCTCTACTTGAGCACTAAGCATTGCAGTGCCTCTGGTCTCCACTGGTGGCCGCTGGGGTGCCAGGCTTAACCCTGGAATCCCCCCCCCCTCCGAGAGAGGAGAGCAGTCCACCGGATGCTCAATCCTCTCTCTCCCCTGCTGACCCCTGATGGCCCGGGCTCATTCCGGAACCTGGGTCGCCGGCACAGCACGAGGTGTGGCATCCAGCGCCTCAACCCTCAGTGCCACCAGGCCGGGCTTGAGATGATATTTTAATGAAGATTTATGGCCATATTTATCATCATGCAATATTTCATTATAGCATGTATTCTTAATTCGGAGGCACATTTAACTTGTTTACTCAGAGCCATCATTGTCATAATCTAATTCCAAATCATCACCATTTTCATAACTGATATTGTCTTCATCTGTTTGATGCGTATTATCATCACAGGATCTGGCCAGGAGCATCGCTGACAGAATATCACAGAGATAATACTGTGGAAAGAACAACGCAGGAAGCAACATCATAATGGAGAAAATAAAGTATGGGCAAAACATCATCCCTGATGAATGATGTATGCCACACCATTGCTGTGCATGAATGAGGTGTGGGACAGAG
The DNA here is from genome assembly GCA_016271365.2 of Neoceratodus forsteri. Taxonomy (NCBI): domain Eukaryota; kingdom Metazoa; phylum Chordata; order Ceratodontiformes; family Ceratodontidae; genus Neoceratodus; species Neoceratodus forsteri. The sequence continues at coordinate 417,337,703 of CM028136.1, forward strand.
AAGACCTGAGCGGTGGAGTAGGAGCTGCCAGGGCAGAGTTACAGGTTCCAGCACAGAGCATGACATGAGTCACATAATCAGCTGTGAGTGAACCGGACTGGGATGGAGAAGAATAGAGTGGTGGTGCAGGAAGTGCCAGGGTGATGGAATGGGACTGGGCAACAGTGCTGACCAGCAGGAGGGGGCCATGGGCACAAGGAACAGCATGGGGAAAACAACATCTGGCATGTGATGGACACCTGAATGACTGCCTCTGATGGGGGGGGTGGGCAGAATGTGTGCCTCTGATGGGGGGTGGAACACTGTCCTTGGGGAGTGCAGCTGGGCCACTGGGGTACAGGGTTGGCCGTGGTCTGGCAGTCTGGGGTGGGGGGGCTGCAGTACTGGGCATGGCTGCTCAGTTGGGGGCTGCAGCTATTGGCCCATGGGGGGTATTCTGCTGGTACAGGTGGGTCATGGTGACATTTGCCACTGGCAGCATTGGTGCCTGCGCGAGACACTACAGCAATGTTTCCTCCCGTGGCTATATTGTATGCCGACATTGCAGGTGGCATTGTTATGCTCACATTGCAATGTCCGGCAATGTTTTTGTCCATGATGTTCCTGGCCAGATAGTTGTCACATGTGATTGGGTGTCCTTCACATCCAGAACTTGGTATGCCTTTTAGTTCTATCATCACACACCTGCACTTCCTTAAGAAGCATTTAAACTTTGTGCACTGGCATGTGGTAAATTCTTTCAAGTCTTTTGTACTTGATTCTTGCATCATTGGCTGAGGATCAAGACCATTCTCTGTCTGTGTCCAGCCATGTACATCAGGGGCAAGATTCTTGAAGAACAGTAAAAATTCTGCAGCTGTGGGAAAAAGGCTTGCAGCACTGCGGAAAAGCAGTTGCGTGATATTCTTAAAGAAAATCCTGCAGCTGAGGGAATTCTGCAAAAAGACCCACAGCTGCAGAATTCCAGCAGTTGTGGGAATTCTGCAAGTGCTGCAAATCCGCAGCTGCAGCTCCACAGCTGTGGAAATGTCTGAGGAGGCACAGCAATAATACAAGTAGCTGAAGCAGCAGACATTAACATTGCTGCCATAGTATGAGGCTGACAGCACCCACAAAGATACCAACACCCAGTCCCTCAACTGGGACCACTGCAGCACCACAGGTACCAGCAATACCGTGGCACCACAGTAGCTTACTGTCACTGTTGGTTGTCCCTCCCTGGGGCATTTTTGTTGCCTGCACGGGTAGCACTCACTGCAGGCTGGTCAGGCTCTACCACCTGTGGGGCTTTGTCATGGGCTGCACTGGGTCTGGTGGTTGTTGCCTGTTGCCATAGCTCGGCAATGTGTGGTTTTGTTGCTGTAACATCAGCCACTGCTATACTATCTGGGATGCTATTATCTGTGCCTCACCTCCACCTTAATTGATTCCAGTTGTTGGGGCACTACTGAGTTTGCTGAGGGAGAGTTACACCTCATTCCACTGTGTGTAACAATTTTTCTGCTACTGTGGAAAACACCTGGCTGAGAAAAGCCCTTCAGGGGATGTGCCTTACTTATCTCACACCTTTTTTTCCTCAGGGACTTCCACAGCTGCAGTTTTTTTCCACATTCCATAGTGTTTTTTCCACAGCTGCGGAGGTTTTTGTGAATAGCACTTAGAGAAATGTCCCCTTTTTTTCCATAGCTCCGGCAGTTTTGGGGACTTAGGGAAGATTTTGCACCTTCTGAATGCTTTGTGAATCCAGCCCCAAGTGATGGAATAAATGGTTTAGCCACTAGTGCTGCTTTCCAATAGCACACTGGTAATGAACTCTCTTTATGTGCTATACCAGGCTGTCCATACATGATGACAAGCTGTCATTCTGTTTGCTTGCTTGCAAAGCTGTTTGCACCTTAGTAGGTTCATGTCAGAACTAATTTGTCCTCTTGCTTGGTAGAGTCTGGGTTGGTAGAGTCTGCATGCAACATTTGTAGTTTTTTTCCTTCATGATCACAGCTGCAGCATTTGTTCCGAATACCTCTGCCTCAACTAGCAAATCTTCAGATCCTCTGTCTGCATAGCGTTTGCCAAGTATCTTCCAGTAGAGCTCCATAATGTGGAATCCTCTCATTTTCAAAACATGATGCTTTAGCTCTTTTCAGTTGTAGAAACTGACTTCTTGGGCAATGATGTACAACTGAAGGTCCAAAGTTACCACTGGGGTTTCCTGGCCCAGCATCTGCATCTATTTCTTGATTGTTTTCAGTCCTGTGTATATAGTATCCTTTTGGGTGAGACGGCTTGGTACTACAGGATTGTAACCAATTGTGTACTTGAATCTTTCCTCTTTGAAGCTGTAGTGAAGGATTGCATGAAACCCACTCCAACTTGGTACACATTGATCCTCTGGTTGTATGGGCTCAAACTCAAGAGTGAAGATCTTTGTGGGGTATAAACGAGCAAATACCCAGTCTCTGTTGAGCATCAAAGATGTGGATTGTTTTGTTAAATACCAAGACTTCAAATCAATTTCACCAAACAGGCAATTAGAGATGCAGCGAGATGTTATTTTGCAGTGAAATTATGGTAAAATCGCCAAGTTCGCCCTGCGAAGCATTTTACGTAATTATGGCCTTTTGGTGAAATTTTGCTGACAATTTCACCTTGAATTTTGCCTTACACTTCTGAGGTGAAATTGGGCTTTTTGCTCTGCTGGTGGTCACATGGTTGAGTCTAAACAGGCAGGAAGTGAGTGGTTCATTTCCTGTGTTATATATCTTGAGGAAGCAGGCAGCATCTCTACTCCCTGTGACTACAGAGTGCACTTTTACATCTAAATTACTTAATTTATGTAATGTATTTCTAACTTTTTCTTGTTTGTCTTTGTCCTATTTCATTTTTTAGTACCTGTGGATTGTGAGTGTGTGTGTGTGTGTGATTGATTCCTCCCCCCCCACCGGCTCTCTCAAAGTCTCTAGCTCTGTTTCTTTTGGGGGGGGTGTTTGAATTGGTGGTGTTTGTGGGCATAATGGAGAAGGGTAGAGGCAGTGAGACACCTGTATGCATGTTTCAGCTAAGCATTAAAAATGAAATGGCACAGCAGCAGGAAACCTTTGTTCCCAGCACCAGCACCCAGCAGCAAACTGTGCCCCCTCCCCAGCAACAGGAGGTGACCATGGCCCCTCCACTGCAGCAGCAGCAGGACACAGTACCCCCTCCCAAGCACCAGGAGGATACTGTTCCTCCACCCTGGCAGCAGGGGACCATGCCCCCTCTCAAGCAGCTGAAGGAGTCAGTGCCTGGGGCATGATCTGCTCCCCCCAATGGTCCTGTCATCCCTGAAGTTCTCCTATCTGGGATTTGTTTTACGCAGTATCAGTAGGTGACCCACTGGCCACCTGCAATCTATGCAGGCAGTAAGTGCATCAAAGAAAATGTGGTTCCCACTTCAGAACAACAGGCCAGTGTAGCCACATGGTGCACCACCACCACCCACACCAATGGGACCTCAAACTGCAGGAGGTGATGACAGCATCAGCTGCAGCTGTGGGGAGCAGTGTGGGTGTGAGCATTGAAGGGGGTGAGCAGGAGGGAGGCATGACTGGACCAGTTAAATGCCCTTGCCAGGCTCGTCAAACCAGAAAACAGCAGCAGCCAGTAACATCAAGACCTCTCCAGGGCCCCCTACCCCACCAGCAGTGCCGTGACACATGCGGACTTATCAGCTGTCCTATCTGAAGTCCAGCATCTCCGACAGGAGTTGAATGATTTCAGACAGAAATTTAGTGATGCCCGGTGGGAGAGTTCTAAACTACAGTGTGATGCTGACAAAATCATGGGCATCCTGTCTGAACTCCGTGGCGGCCCCACTGGCACTTAATGTGGCAGCACAAATTAATTTGTCTTTTTTGTTTTCATTTTTATATCCTCTCTTCTGTTGTTTGTATGTTCTCCATAAAAAAAAAAATATATGTATATATATTCTGTCCTATTTAATCTACATCCATTCCTTAAATCCTCTTGTTTCTTTATTTTATATGCAAAATAATTTGTTTGACCATTGCTGTTGTGTTTGTTACTGTCTTATGCTCCATACAGAATTCAGTCCCTTTTCTTGTTCTCTCTCTCTCTATTACTTCTCTCTGCTTATTGTTGTATTACTCTTGTCTTCCTGATCCTGCCTGTCATTTGTTATGCTTATTCTGTACCATGTCAGTGTACCCCTCTTCTAATAAACATCTTATTCCCTTATTATTTGTGGTGTGTGTTAGTTCTTAGAGCTGGTTACACCTACAAGATTCATTTTAACAACATAATGATGTGTAATGCAGTCGCATTCTACATATATGGAGTTTGCAAATGAAAGACCTGCTTCTGCTGAAGGCTGTTGGCCATCTGGGCCTTGTGCACAGACTAGTGCATATTTTTTTGGAATTCAGATACCTCAACTCAAAGATAGAAGCACAGTACTCACCCCAGCACATGTCCATAAAGTGCTCGTTCTTTATTCTGTTTTCTAGTGTGGCAAATAAACAATGTAAAAAGTGTTTTCATATAACCAAGTTAAAAAGGCCAGCTCCCCCAAGGCACCATCATTCCTTACATGTACCATGAAGTACGGTGCCTTGAGGGAGCGGGCGTTTTTTTATCTTAGTTATATGAGAGCATTATTTACATTGTTTACATGCCACACTGTAATAAACAACTAACACGTTATGGCTATGTGCTTGTGGTGATTACTTCTTACTTTGAGTTGAAACAACTCACACGAGGTATTTTAATTCAAAAAATACAGACTCTGTGTACAGGGTCCTAACGGCTGACAGACGTCAAAAGGTGCCGGCCATTCCTTTGCAAACTCCATATATGGGGAATGCAACTGAATTGTTGGTCAACGTTATGTTTTGTTAAAGTTATGTTGAAAGCGTCACCTGCTCTTTATCATGTTTCCTCCTCCTATCCACAAATGTTAAATATTGTGCCTATTAAAAAAAACTGTTTCACAATGCTTTGTGATGTTGCACCCACATATTGTTGTGTGCAACATTATGAAGATGTAACACATCTGGTGCCACCACTGCCAACATGCCCCAGAAGGCCGGAATTCTAGAAATGTTTCCCAAAAAATGTTATAATAAATTCAGACTGAAATCAAGTCCCAGTCATGCTGTTATATGTTGCACGCCTTCCACCCGGACCAAAACATGGTGTCTGGCAAACTGCTTACCAATGGTTTCAGGCCTAATTTTGGTGGTGCCACTGCCTAGCATGCCCCACAAGTCCAGAAATGTTTCCAAAATAATGTTGGAGTAAATTCAGACTGAAATCATGTCTCAGTCATGCAGTTACATGATTCACATCCACCACCAGGACCCAAATCTGCTGTTTTCTGTACCATTTCAAATGTTTTTCAGGTCTAATCTTGGTGGTGCCACTGCCTTATATCCCCTACAAGTCCAGAAATGTTTCCAAAAAATGTCACAGTAAAATCAGACTGAAATCTGGTCTCAGTCGTGCTCTTAAATGTTGCACACATTCCACCCAGACCTACGGTTTCAAGCCTAATCTTGGTGTTGCCACTGTCTAACATGGCCCAGATATCCAGAAATGTTTCCCAAATAATGTTACAGTAAATTCAGAAAGAAATCAGGTCTCAGTCATGCAGTTAGATGGTTCGCCTCCACCACCAGGACCCAAATCTGCTGTTCTCTGCACCATTTCAAATGGTTGTCAGGCCTAAATCTTGGTGGTGCCACTGCCTAACATGCCACACAAGTCAAGAAATGTTTCCCAAAAAATGTTACAGTAAATTCAGACTGAAATAAGGTCTCAGTCATGCTGTTATATGTTGCATGCTTTCCACACGGACGAAAACATGGTGTTTGGCTCACTGTTTACCAATGGTTTCAGGCCTAATCTAGGTGTTGTCACTGCCTAACATGGCCCAGAAGTCCAGAAATGTTTCCCAAAAAATGTTACAGTAAATTCAGAAAGAAATCAGGTCTCAGTCATGCAGTTAGACGATTCACATCCACCAGGACCCAAATCTACTGTTTTCTGCACCGTTTCAAATGTAAGAAAAATATAATAAATAAGTAGCACACCAACAAAAATATTAAGACTTAGAAGAAATTACAGAAACTCACTCACAACTTGTGAGAAATCTGTCAAATATTAGGAACATAGAAACATAGACTTTGACTGCAGATAAGGACCGCTTGGCCCACCTAGTCTGCCCATTTCCTACCTATTGGATATGCTGCAGATCCTAGTTAATGAACAACCTACTTCTTCCTACCCACCACACGAATTGTCTTTTGTCTGTCCATTGCATTCTTGAATTCCTCCACTGTTTTTGGCCCCACGACCTCCTCAGGAAGGCCGTTCCATGCATCCACCACCCTCTCTGTGAAAAAATACTTCCTCACATTGCCCCTGAGCCGTCCCCCTCTATCTTCAAATTGTGTCCCCTTGTTCTTGCACATCTCTTTTTCTGAAAGATGCTACCCTCTTGGACTTCGTTAATTCCCTTGAGGTACTTAAAAGTTTCTATCATGTCCCCCCCCTTTCCTCAAGGGTATACATATTAAGCTCCTTTAGTCTCTCTTCATATGGTTTCTGGTGCACACCCTGCACCATTTTAGTTGCCCTCCTCTGGACTGCCTCCATCCTGTCTATGTCCTTGCGGAAATGGGATCTCCAGAACTGCACGCAGTACTCAGATGGGGTCTCACCAACTGTCTTTACAGAGGGATAACAGCTTCCTGTTTTCTACTGATGTTGCCTCTCCCTATATATCCTAGTATCCCCCAGCCATCCCTACAGCCTTCTTACATTGTTTGCTATCTTTTAGGTCATCTGATATGATTACCTCCCAGGTCCCATTCCATTTTTGTTGTTGTTACTACCTTCCCCCCATTGCGTACTCTTCCCCTGGGTTTTTGTTTCCCATGTGCATTACTTTGCACTTCTTTGCATTGAATATAAGCTGCCATACTTCTGACCATTCCTCCAAACTTGCCAAGTCCCTTCTCATCCGTTCCACCCCTTCACTGTGTATCAACACTGTTGCAGATCTTTGTGTCATCTGCAAAGAGTCACACTTTTCCTTCCAGTCCCTCTGCGATGTCACTTATAAAGACATTAAAAAGGACTGGACCCAGTATCGAACACTGCAGTATACCACTAGTAACCCCTCTTTCCTCTGAGTGGACTACATTTACTATTACCCTCTGTGTCCTGTTGTCCAGCCAATGTTTTACCCAGGCTACCACCCTGGGACCCACTCCCAGGCTGGCTAATTTGTTTATTAATCTTTTGTGTGGGACTGTGTCAAATGCCTTGCTAAATTCTAGGTAGGCCATGTCTACAGACCCTCTCTGGGCTACTACTTTGGTCACCCAGTCAAAGAAATCAATTTGATTCATCTGACTTGACCTTCCTGCTGTGAATCCATGCTGCCTTGGGTCATGTGCCCCACTGGCCTCTAGGTACTCAACAATTCTTTCCTTCAGAAGTGAGTCCATCATTTTCCCTACCACTTAGGTCAAACTGACAGGTCTGCAATTTCGGATCTCTATCTTGCTCCCACTTTTGTGAAGAGGAATCACATCAGCCCTCCTCCAGCCCTCAGGTACCACACCATCCTCCCATGATTTGTTAAAAAGGGTAGTTAGTGGTGTCACTAGTTCTCCCATTAGTTCTTTTAGAATTCTGGGGTGAATCCCATCAGGCCCCATTGGTTTGCCCATCTGTAGCTTAGGAGTTCTTTCAGAACCCTTTCTTCTGTGAAAGGACTGGTATCAACTCCCCTATCCAGAGTGCTTCTATTGATTGGATTAGATACCTCCCCCATCTCTTCTTTTGTGACTACTGAGCAGAAGTATTCATTCAGTATCCCTGCTTTTTCTCTGTCCCTCTCTGTCCACTCACCCTCCTCTTTATTAAGCCTCACTATCCCTCCCTTTGTCTTTCTTCACTCCCTAATGTACCTATACAAGGTTTTATCCCCCTTCTTAACTGAGTTGGCTATCTTTTCCTTGGTTTGGACCCTGGCTACTCTGACTGCCTTCCCCGCTTCCTTCTGCTTTAACTGGTACACTTCTTTGTCTTGCTCCTTCTGTGTTTCCTTATACTTCCTGAATGCTATCTGTTTCTCTCTAACCTTCCCTACCACCTCTTTTGAGAGCTATAGTGTTTTTTTCTTTCATTTTGAATTATTTATTTAGTTTGCACAAAGGCTTGTTGCCTCTGTGATGGCAGTTTTGATGTTTCCCCATTGTTGCTCCACCCCTCCTTCTTGCCTGTTTGCTAGTGCTTTTCTGAGGCACTCTCCCATTTTGACAAATTCAGCCCTCCTAAAGCCTAGTACTCTCACTTTCGTATGGCTTGACTCTGTGGTTGAGTTTATCATGAACCACACTGTTTGGTGGTCATGGTCAAGTGTTCCCAGATGGGTACCCACTTCTAGATCTGAGATCCTCTCTCTGTACCTGTTTGAGAGTACCAGGCCTAAGATTGCTTTTTCCCAAGTGGGTTCCAACACTAGCTGTCTGAGGCATGCCCCCTGTAGGGCATCAAAAATGACCCTGCTCTCAGATGTGGCTGCAGCAAAGGTGCTCCAGTTAACATCTGGCATATTCAGGTCCCCAACAGCAATATCTTCCCTTTCTCTGCCATCCTAAGGATGCCTTCTATCATTTCCTTGTCCATTTCCATCCCCTGAGAGGGGGGTCTGTATACAACCCTTGTGCAGATTGTCGTGCCATTTCCAGTCTCCAGGGTGACCCACAGTGCTTCCTCTCCTCCCTGTTTCCGGTTTAGTTCTGTTGCTTTGATCCCTTGCCTTACATAGAGAGCTAATACTCCTCCTCTTCTACTCTCCCTATCCCTCCTGCAGATAGTGTACCCTGGTATGTTGCCATCCCAGTCATGGTTCTCTGTGTACCATGTTTCTGTGACTGCCATGATATCCAGGCATCCCTCTTCCATCAAGGCCACCAGTTCAAGGAGCTTGTTACCTAGACTATGGGCATTGGTATGCATTACCCTCCATTTGTTGATGGCTTTACCACTTTTTGCCCCATCCCTGTCCTTACTGCCTTTGCATTTTTCTCCATTTACCCCTGCCCTTCTCCCTATTGACTTCTTTATCTTGGTGTTTGCCTCACTAACTACCTTGATTTTTTTTGGGGGGGCTAGGATTTCTCTTCTCCTTTTCAGTGCCTCCCCCCTTGGCTAGTTTAAATGCTTGTCAGTGAAGCATTTAAACCTATCACCTAGGATCCTGGTTCCCCTCCAGGATGCAGACCATCGTACCAGTATAGGCTTGCATCCCTCCTGGTGGACCCCCAGTCCCCAATGAAGCCAAAATCCTGAGCTCTGCACCAGTTTTTCAACCATTGATTGAATCTTAGGGTGCAGAGCACCCTAGCCTCACCCATGCCATAAACAGGCAGCACCTCTGAAAAGGTTACCGTGCATGCTACTTGTCTAAGGCCCCTCCTCAACTCCAAAAACTCCTCTTGCACTGCTCCAGTCCCTTTCACAGCCAGGTCATTTGTCCCTAGGTGGACAATGACATCCAGCTCCCTTCCCTGTGCAGCTGCTCCCGTGATCCTGAGGATTCATTCCCTGTCCTTCCAAGCCATGGTGCCAGGCAGGCACCTTGCCTCCCTCTCCCTTCCCTCCCCAGTTCTACCCTCCTAACAATGGAGTCCCCCTCCAGGAGTTGTTTCCTTCTCCTGTGGGGTCCCATGCCACCCTCCTGTGGGTCTCCATTGTGGAGGTTCCCAGCATCCTACTTTGTCTCCACAATGGGTGCCTCCATAGAAAAAACAATCTCTGCCAGAATGGTGTATGAATTGTGAAGAGGTACAACTGAAGGGATGCGCCTCTGTTCCACTACCCTCACCCTCCGTGAGCCCACTTTGGTCCAGCCGCTCCTCTTTCTTGGCAACCTCTGAGGCAGTGGCAGTGGCCCTGGTGGTCCCTGGGTGGGAAAGGAAGTCCCCCAAATCGTGGCCGACTCTGCCTGGAGATGCGCAACCTCCTCCCTCAGCCCAGAGAGGTGCCTGCAGATGAGACAACACTGCATCCTCCAGAGCGTCTCTTGGAAGACTGCTGCTCCACAGCCACTGCACTGCACCACTCCAATCATGTCTTATTTGTGGCCCCTTAACTGTTGTTTTTGTATGAGTACTCTTTCCTTTCTCCGTTTATTTTTTTTAATTTTTATTAAAAAAAAAAACCTACTTTCTTACTGCCTCCATACCCTTAAATATCCTGATCTTCCTATTCTGGGACAGGAAGTTCCTATATTCCTCAGTAGTTTCCTTCATACTTGCTCAGAGTCAGACCTCCAGCAGCTAGGGGGGATGGAGAGCTACTCTTTTCCTTCTAGGATGGTGAGTCTTTTGTGCCTCTGTGATCACTCCTTTCCTGCTCCCAAACAGGAAGTTCCTGTTGCCTGTCAAATCCTGTGTCTATAAAAGTAGAACTAGCTAAGGGTGGGGGAAGGTGGAGAGGAGGGAGGGAGGGCAATATAGTAGAGTAGAATTCTAGTTCTTTAACCCCAGTGGAGTAGTAAAGTTCTAACAATACCTCCTTCCTGTCATAGGGTGTGGGATTTTCAAAGCAATTGACACAGGCAGACAATTTGAAAATCCAACACCCTATGTCAGAAGTGGGATTCTGGCTAGAAGTCTAGGTATCTGGGAGATTCTAACCAGGTGGTACCAGCCCTGGTACTATTCAGGGAACCAGGCAGTGGTGCATGGCACCAGATAGAAGGATGAGGATCAATGGTGGTGGTGACCTGGGCGAGGCATCAGACATGGATGATCGAGTGGCTTACCTGATGCGACTGGTCCACTGGTTAAGCATCAGATGGTTGGAGGCAGACCATCGCTGGAGGGATGCGGAGCGCAGATGTTGGGAGCTGCTCAAGGGGAACAATATGGAGCAGGCCAGTGAAGAATCCAAGAATGAGAATCCATGGGCTGTGGATGGCTCTGAGGAACCCCTAATGGAGTGGTCGGAGATGGAAACACCTATTCTACCGGAATTTCCTGAGATGTATTGGATTGGGGATGGTGGAGCAGTGACAATGGAGAAGTCCCCAGGTAAAACTGTTATTGACTTTGTACCTTCTGGGGTGAAATCTACACTCAAGATAGAAGAGGCAATGAAAGCTGAAGGGACTTTTAAATGTGTTGTGACACCACCTGTTATGCCTTATGGTCCTGCTATGGACTGGGGAAAACTGCAGTTAGCAGATGCAGCAATTAGTCAGTTAATACACCATGTAGAAGTGCAGGAGGGTAGACAGATTGATGGTGGAATGGGGCTGGAAGGCTGTGGTGATACAAGGTGCAGGATGGTGTACTGTATCACATGAGGCCTAACCTCAGAACAAAACAGGTTGATGCAAGGGTGGTAGTACCCATGTCTCATAGGAGGGAGGTGTTGGACTTTGTTAGCTCCAAACACATTAGGCCCTTAGATCATGGAGAAATACTAAGAGAAATCACTTCCAGGTATTATTGGCCAGGACTGTATAGGCAGGTGGCTGCCTATGTAGGAACCAGTACAATGAATCAAAGAGCATCTGACAGATGGGTAGAAGGGAGAACCCAAAGATGGGAAAGTTGCAGAAAATGGCACCTATGTCAAAGGGGGACACACCCACATAGGTCAAATGGTACTATGGTAATTTACACTAAACTGCATTTTACTTACACTCAGAAGCTTACAGTACAGTCCACCCCCCCCCCCAGGTGTGTTGATGGGTGTGAATATAAGACTGGCAAAACTCCACAGTAAAGATGGATTGTAAAGGAGTTTTGGAGATGATAAGAGGAGGTATATTCAGTAGAAATGCCTCAGGGTTTAAGTAACAGTGCTGAGGAAACATATATCTGCAGAATATAACATCAGAAAATGTTCTGAATTTAGGGACCCTGAGACGGAGTTTATGGAGAGGGCGGGCCATAGCTCCATCCCCTTCCCAGGAAAGAGAAGGTGGATACTTCCTGCCACAAAAGTATGAACCATTTTTTTTGTTTGGTTGGTTGTTTATTGTTATCATTTTCCTTCTTCTGGTCCCAGTATAGGGAGGTTACAGAAATTGACCTCCAATGGCATATCAGTGGGTACACTCATGTGAAAAGATGCCTGATATTTCTGAAGCTAAAATCTGGGTGTTCGTATCCAGGGTAGTGAGCTAAAAGTGTAACTCATAGTGCTGGTAACAAATGAAGGCATTAGGTAGTAACGTGTCATACTGCAAGATGACTTATTTGTGAGCCCCAGGGTAAAAGTATATATGTATTGTTAACTACAGAGTCATTGTAAGGTTAACAATGCTGAGAGAGTACTGTAGTAAGGGACCCTGGAGTGGAGCTCTAAGGTGAGGGTGGGGCGGAGCTCCACCATACCCTTTCAGGTAGGCATAATAGTATTAGACAACTGTAGCACGGTTGTCCTCTTGAGTAGGGAGGTATGTCACAGAGAGACCCCTGTCTCCTGTTTAACCCCAACTCCATGGTTAAGAAAGGTATACTGAAGGTTGCGATGTATACCTACAAATGTCAGGTGATTACAAAAAGAGCATAGGTGCTTGTAATATTTGCAACATGGCTAACATGCCAGATGTATATGTTGGCTGGAATTCCTTACTGGGAAAAGAAGTGGCATGTAGGCTCTAGAGTAATGTCCTTTAGGGAGGTCCTGGTAGAAAGTACAAAATGGATGTGCAAAGAAAAGTAACAGGGAGAGTACCTGCCATGACAGATGGAGCACAGCTTTCTCTAAAGACCTTACTGTTGCAACAGTTCTTTTCTTTGTTATGTACTGTCCTTTCTCCTACACTCTAATTTGGAAGGTTGCCACCTCCGGGTGAATCCCCCTCCTCTTCTCTGTTCTATACCCAGCTCATTTTCTTATTTTCTCTTTTCAACTAAGGTCCAGTATAGGGAGGTCAAAGATATAGTGACCCCAAGTCATGGTAGCAGGTTAATCGAAAAAGATATGCTAGAATAAAATGGATCCAAAATATTGTAAGCATGGAAGAAGTATATACATTGCAAATGGCTAGGTGAATTGTAAAACCTAGAGGAAGTATAAATAGTGATTTGTTCTAGAGTGAACTATGTTATAAATCAAGCTAAGCAGCAAAAGGGGTTAAATTGCTGCAGGAAAATTTATAACATGTAACCCCAATCGTGTTAAATTGTTTTAAAGTACAGAGTGACATGTTTGTGTAAAAACAAATTGAGTCACAAAATTAAAATATATCCACAGCTGGGAGTCCCTGCACATAAATAAAGTGTATAGCTAAAGGAGGGCTAATGATTTAAAAGCTCTTGTGGATGTTTCTTGAAAGCAATTTAAGAAAATACAAGAAGTTAATAAAGAATGGGATTCAGGTCTCATGAGCTGGCAGGAGAAGGGATATAAGAATTGTACCCTTAATCTACTCTGCCCCCCGCCAACTCAGAGATACCTGAGGAACAAAACTATGCAGAATAAAAAAAAATAGTTGCACCTGTTACTGTGGAGCTGCATCAGAGGGACTACTATAGGGATGGCAGCTGACAATCAGAATGTTTTTATACAAAATGGTGGCTGATGAGGTCAACAAATTAGGAGGGGCCTCACCCTTTAATGAGCTCTCTCTCAGGATAAAAATATATTTTTGAGTGCTTAACAACCTATTATGTTTAATGTGATATGTGGAATATAAAGGTCAGTCATTCTTGCTGTAGTATAAATGTTATCGGATATCAAGGATGTTTAGTGAAGGTGATTATTAGGGAAAAAAGGTTTAATTGTCCAGTCACATGACATTTGATATCAATTAGACTAAGGTATAAAAGCTTCCACTAGGGACAGAAATTTTAGATAGGGAGTCATTTGGAGACTGGCTGTAAGAGGTGTAAGACCTAATGAGAGAGAGAGAGAGAGAGAGAGTGAGCTTACACTACCACTTTGAGCAGGCTGAGCAAAACCTGATGTTCCTGCTGCTCCAGCAGTGATTTTGTTTATTTGTTCTTTGAAAAAGCTAACCTTCCTCATTTCTGTTAAAATTTTTCTCATTTAATAAAATGATGAATGACATCCTGGCATTTTTTATGCCCCAAATTGCCTGTGTCAATTGCTTTGAAAATCCCACACTCTACAACACTTCCTCTTGCTGTTCTCTGCCAGAAGCTAACTAGGGCAGTTTTTAAATCCAAACACCTGTCTTCCTGTTGCCTAAGCCACTCCCCCAATTCACAATTTCCTTCTTCACCTAGCTAACTGCACAGATAACAGTTCCCTTCACCCAATTCAGACAAACACACTAAGTCTATTTTCTGTTTGTTTTTTATTTGTTTTTACCTTAATTTGAAGGTGCCAGTAGTAGAGTTCTAGTTCTTTAGTCCTAGTAGAGTAGTAAAGTTCTAACAGCACCTCCTTCCTCTTGCTGTTCTCTGCCAAAAGTTAACTAGGGCAGCTTTTAAATCCAAACACCTGGCTTCTTGTTGCTTAAGCCACTCCCTCTAATTCACTGTTTCCTTCTTCACCTAACTAACTACACAGATAACAGTTCCCTTCACCCAACTCAGGCAAACACACTCTTTTTTTGTTTGTTTTTTTTGTTTGCTTTTACTCTAAATTAAAGATCCCAGTAGTAGAGTTCTAGTTCTTTAGTCCTAGTAGAGTAGTAAAGTTATAACAGCACCTCCTTCCTCTTGCTGTTCTCTGCCAAAAGCTAACTAGGGCAATTTTTAAATCCAAACACCTGGCTTCCTGTTGCCTAAGCCACTCCCCCTAATTCACAGTTTCCTTCTTCACCTAGCTAACTGCACATACAACAATTCCCTTCACCCAACTCAGAAAAACACACTAACTCTTTTTTTGTTTGTTTTTGTTTGTTTTTACCCTAAATTGAAGGTCCCAGTAGTAGAATTTTAGTTCTCTAGTCCTAGTAGAGTAGTAAAGTTCTAAAAGCACCTCCTTCCTCTTGATGTTCTCTGTCAAAAGTTAACTAAGGCAGTTTTAAAATCCAAACACCTGGCTCCCTGTTGCCTAAGCCACTCCCCCAATTCACAGTTTCCTTCTTTACTTAGCCAACTGCTCAGATAACAATTCTATTCAACCAACTCAGATAAACACACTTACTCTTTTTTTGTTTGTTTTTTTATTTGTTTTTACCCTACACTGAAGGTCTCAGTAGTAGAGTTCTAGTTCTTTAGTCTTAGTAGAGTAGTAAAGTTCTAACAGCACCTCCTTCCTCTTGCTGTTCTCTGCCTGATCTGCTTTCTGACACACACACATATGCACACACACCACTCGATCAACCCCCCTCACTCAGCTCCCTCACAGATACAGACACAAAAAAACTGAAAACACTACCTAAGTTTAACTAAGTATTTTCCAAAGATACCAAAACAAAAAAAAGTTCACTAGCAGCACTAGGAACTACATTAAGATTTTGGGAACAATCAACTCTCAAAAATCACAAATAAAGAGGTTTTTGAAGGGTTTATTGGTGGTAATGCCACACTGAACTGCTCTCTGACTCAACAGACAGTATACTGTGCAGGAAAGAGCCTGCATGTGATATTTCAGCTATTTGCCCACAATTCATTGCAGACAAAATTGAAAAACATTGGCAAAATCTGGCAAAATTTCACATTTTGTGAAAGCGCCATCAAAGGCGAAATTACATTTTTCCAAAGTGAAAAATTTAGCATAATGAGAAAATTATGGGAAAAATTTTGCTAGGTGAAATTTTCCAATTTCTCACATCTCTGCAGGTAACTGAGTGGGCCTTTTCTCTCAAATTGGTTAGGACACTCTAGAACATAAAGGCATGTAAGTTTGCTCACAGCTTTTAACCTAATGTCAGCTAATGTAGGTCTCGGTCCAACAGACACATTGGACCCCAAATTGTCCTAATACAGCAAACTGCTTAGAACATGTGTTGTTCCTTGACCACTCTGAGTTTCTTCATTTATGTATATGTTATCCACTGTGGCATGTGCAAATATTCCAGGCATGATGTTTGTTGGAAGACATGTTACACCTTGTTGTGTAATTGACGACATGACATGACAGCTGTGGATGTCTCGACTCTGCAAACATCATAACTCATGGAATGCCCTTGACTGTGTAACATATCCAACAATTGGTGACTTCCAGCCACATGGTGAACTAATATGGCTAGTCCAATATGCTTTGGTGTTTTACAGCTAGGATTTGAAGCACTGTAGATTATATATATTTGGCTACTGCTAAGATTCTTCTCTGTGCATCAGTAGTGTTTTGGATATGTTCTGCCAGTTTACCCATCATGAGCAGACTCAGAAACTGGTACAAATCAGCAGTCACTAGGGACTCTGCTCTTTCAAAACAAATCTCTCTGCAGTCAATGCATAGATTTGTGGAAATCCCCAGTGCTTTTCTGGCAGATTCATGAAGTGTTGTTGCTGCATGAAAAATACTGAGATTCTCATACTCATCATCAGGAATCTCCACGTCTGCCTCAAATTTATGTTGCTGCTGTATACCAGCTTTGGTTTGTTTGCTGAATGAGGCTGATGGAATGTAATTGAACCTTTAAAGTGTCTAGCAAGTCATTTCTTCAACTTTTCAGCATGGCATGTCCCTGATTCAGCATGCCTACATGTGTCCAAATATCCTCTGTATTTTGTCAACAGAAATGTCATATCAGATGCCCTGCCTTGTATTAAGTCATCCTGAATGCTGTCTACAAGCATGTCAAATGCTCTTGCAAAGACATCAATACTCTCCTCTGTCTGTTCAGTGCTAGTTTCACTGACTAATCCAGCCCTTACCAGTAGCTGGTAATGTGTGTGGTACTTAACCTCCAAGGCTATGAGATCTTGGCTTTGTACCTTATTCAATAGATCTGTATTATTAAGAGACATGGCTGCTGACTGAATGTTCCTTTGCATTTGAAATGTTCTCACTTGGAAAAGATGTGAATCACCACGTTTTTTTCACACAATTGCCGATGATGCATTTGTTAGCTGCAGATATTGTGGATGTAAATGTTGTTCTTAAAGCCAGCTCCTGGTTGCTTGTTCCAAGCTTTTCTGAGTCTAGATGACCTGCTTGTGAATTGTGTTTGTGTGAATGGTTTTCTTTGCTAGTGTAATTCTGATAGAACTGGCAATGATAACGAATGGCAACAGTGGATTCTGTCTCATCAAGCACCCCTTATATTTTAGCACTTCTATACAATTCTTCATCTGCTTCTGTCATACATCTGAACAGAGTATTGCCACCTCTGACTTTGGCTGCAACAAAATTTTGTGAAGCATCTCTGTCTTGGCAAATAATACAGTACAAATAGTTGCACAGTCTTGGTGTGATCTACAAAACTTTTTGGCTGAAGATTGTACAAGTCCAGTACCTTGCTTACTTGCCATTTCCTGCAATTAAACAGAAAATATTTATTTTAAACATGCAATAAACTTAAAAAGGTAAAGACATTATTAAGTTTCCACCATCAAACAACACATGTCTTTAAACCTTTTTTTTTGGCATGGCCCCTTAATCCTCCATTTGGAGATCTGCCTGTGCCCCATCTACATCCCCCCTTTGCCCAAGCTTACAACCCTGGGTGGGGCCACCAGGGTGGCTTCCCTCCCCCATGGTAATTATAGGCTAACCCAGGGCTTACGCCCTGGGTTAGGGCCATGGAAGAGGGATCCCCGGCAGACACATAAGGCAGTTGAGGATGGCAGTAGGGTAGGGGCATCATGCCAGGGGCCAGCAATTTTTTGCATGCTGATTCCCCAGGGTGGGGATGTGCATTGTTGACCAGCATCCACCCCACCCCCCCATACATTCTGGTACCAGCCACACAGCACCCTCAGCTTCCACCAGGGGGCAACTAAGTTGCAGAAACTCTCCCCCCCAGAGAAGGATAGCAGTTCCATGCACACCTGAGCCTTCCCCCCTGGCTGGCCCTAAGACTCCAGGTTCTGTTCTTGAACCCAGGTCATTAGCATTGTGTGTGGTATTCCAACCGCTGTGCTGGTGAGCCGGCCATCTTTAAACATTTTTGAGATATTAATATCTGAGTGCCAGTTAATCCTTTCTCATTGGAAGTACCAGATATCACCTTCATGGGGTAGGGGCTCAGCAAAAGTAGACTTGTATCTCAGTACCTGCTTTTGACTTAACACCACAACATACTTTTCCTGACAGCTCAAGGTCATACCTAACTCCTGAACATGACAAACCTTCCCTAACAAGGTGGAGGTGTAACAAAAACCTAAAATAAAGCCCTTCTGAAAATTGGCCACTAGACTATATTAGTCTGGCTGCAGTGCTCTGCACTTCAGTGTCAGCTATTGATAAGTAACAGTATATCTAGATATTTCTAGATATAGCGCTATAAAATACACAGTCATTTCAGTTGGATTTCCTGTGATACAGCTAGATATATAATGTTACTTGTCACTAGGTGCCATTGTACAGTGGTAGCCAAAGACATATACCATTAAATCTCTCGATATGTCATAGAAAATGCTATTGAAATAAATGGAGATTTCCTGTAAAATATCTACAGTATATATTGACATGTATCTCTATCTATCATTTAAGCTGTGTGTGATGCATCCAGCCCCAGGAAAACACATTGCAGTAGTCTAGCTGCATTGTTATGAAAGCAAGTACCAGGGGCCCCCGACGAAGCATCACACTAATGACACAAACTGCTGGGATTTACTGCTGTGGACTAGCTCTGAATCATCTTGGACTGGATGGCTTCAATTTATAAGTTTAATTTCTACTTTCTATTTGGTCCTATTATGAGTACTGCCTCGGTGGTCTTTTGGTAATGTACCATGGTGGCCCAGTCCTGATCCAAGAGATATGGATTTAGTCTCACATTATTCTTCAGATGATAAAAGATACATGCCCAGCATCAGCAAAATCAGGGAGATGGAGACTGTCATGGGTAACTCCCTGTAAAAAGGGTCCTCAGGCAAGGCAATCATGCTCCTTATGGTAAATGAGAAGTAGCAGTATGACATTTCTCTGTAAGAGAAAAATCTGTCTAGGGACTTCTTTAATATAGTCAACAACTCTAGGCCACCACAGAAGAAATCACACAGAACATGTAGGCATTTCCTCTCCTTAGGCCTCTTTTGTGTTGTAGTACAAGGAATCTTTATATTTGGAAGAGGATCTCGCTAAAGGCAGGACTTTCAACATTTCAGGTGTCCCCAGCCCCATCAAGCATATGGTACCTGTCCCTAGCCTTCAGCAGATGGGTTATGTTGATGGAGGTAAACACTTTTTTCCTTTCTGGGAATTTAACATGGCAGGCAATGACTGTGTACCTGTATGTTGCACATAGAGGCCCAGATATTCAAACTGTGCCAGGCTGTGGCGCAAGCTTGGGCACAGCTCAACTTGGCTGCACAGGGGTGTGGACTGGGTGATATTCAACGGAGCTGCACCATGGCTCAGCAGCATTGAATATTGCACCCTGGCCACCCCCAGTGTGCATGGCACAGTGACGCTGTGCCAGCGCAAGTGGCCAGAGTGGAGCATGGGGATGCGTTAGTGTAAGTTCCATTGTGCCATGCACAGCAACTGCGATATTCAAAAGTTGACATGCAAATGGAGCCATAATGTATGCAAGGTGCACATGGGGCCATTTGCATGTCATCATGGCTTCATTTGCATGCAGATGTGCCGATCCCTGATGACTTGTGCCTGGCGTCCTGCCAGGCAGCAGCCGTCAGAGACTGACACCCCCTGAAGCCCGATCACGGGCATTTGTATTAAAAAAAATAACTATTATGTCCAATATCCCTGGTGATCCTGTGGACCACTATCTGCCTGATCGTAGGCATCTGTATAAAAATTAAATGTTCCAATATCCCTGGTGGTCCAGTGGACCGCTATCTGCCCGATCGTAGGCATCTGTATGAATAAATAAAGAATTCCCATATCCCTGGTGGTCCAGTGGACTGCTATCTGCCAGATCACGGGCATCTGTATGTATAAATAAAGAATTCACATATTCCTGGTGGTCCAGTGGACTGCTATCTGCCCGATCGTGGGCATCTGTATGAATAAATAAAGAATTCCGCTATGTGCCCAATCACGGGCATCTGTATGAATAAATAAAGAATTCCCATGTCCCTGGTGGTCCAGTGGACCGCTATCTGCCCGATCGTGGGCATCTGTATAAAAACATAAATCCAATATCCCTGGTGGTCTAGGGGTACCCCCTCCCCACCCACCCACTGAGCCCGCCCACTCCCCAGTCAGCTGGCGGACAGCAGCACCACCCTCCTGCTGCCCTTCCGCCCCGACTGACACCGTCAGTGGGCTGCATGCCCATTGGTTCACAGTGTGAGGCCAAGGGTATGCAGCCATTATACTACATATTCCAGATATGTGAATGAATCATTACATATCTGGAATGTGTAGTACAGTATGGGCTGCACGCCCATGGGGTGCTGCCACCCGCCAGCTGACTGGGGTGGAGCGGGGTGGTGGGGCTCAGTGGGCGAGTGGGGAGGGGGGTACCCCTAGACCACCAAGGATATTGGATTTATGTTTTTATACAGATGCCCACGATCGGGCAGATAGCGGTCCACTGGACCACCAGGGATATAGGAATCTTCATTTATTTATACAGATGCCCACGATCAGGCAGATAGTGGTCCACTGGACCACCGTGGATATTGGATGGGATTCTTCTTTCATTTTTACAGATGCCCGCGATCGGGCATGGGGGGTGCCACCAGGTGCAGCCAGAGCTGGGGTGGCCACCCACAGGTGGCAGCTGCAGTGTTGCACCCTGCAATGTGGCAGCTCACCTATAGGTGGCCATAAGTTGTTCCTTTTTTTGGGGGGATCAACTTTGTGCTGGCGCAGGTAGAGGTTGCACATGCATGGCTCTGCACATCCTGGGCTGAATATCGGGCAGTGCAGGGTATGCATAGGAACACCCCCCAGCTGCACCTGCATACATTACTGATGTGCTCTGGTGCATCGGGATTTGTGCTGTGCACTTTTCCCTTTTGAATATTGCACCAGGGCGCATCAGTGGGTTGCGCATGGTGCAACACTGTTGAGCCATGTGCAATCCTTTTGAATATCTGGGCCAGAAAATTTAGAATGAGTAGGAGCTCTTCACAAGGGTGGAGAAATGTGGCAGAACCAGCACCCTTTGGCTCTTAAGGTTTTCTACACTTGAGCTACAGTCAAGGATGATGTCAATAAGAGTGGTGTTAATCACAAAGTAGATGGTATATGAACGACATACTATTTGGAGCTGTTTCTGTACTGAGAATAAAACTCTTGGTTCAGATCTGAAAACAACAAGGTATGACCAGAAACATGATACAAACAATCAAGCACACTGAATAGGAGATAGAGACACTCACAAGCTTGCACACACTAAAACAAGAACAAAAACCAAAAAAAGCATCTGTAACTGGAAGGGACACAGACATGTGGGGAGTGGTGCAATGCACTGGTTGTGGAGCAGCAGTCTTCCGGGAGACATTCTGGAGACTGCATTGCTGCCCTATTTGCAGGCACCTCTCTGGTCTGACTGAGGAGGTTGTTTGTCTCCATGCTGACCTGGCAAGGATTTGGGAAACCTGCTCCCCCACCCAGGGACCACCCAGGCCACCGCCACTACCTCAGAGGTTGCCAAGAAAGAGGAGTGGTTGGACCACAATTCATTTGCCACTCTGGTGAAGCATGGTTCCTCTATGGAGGCACTTGCAGTGGAGACCAAGGAGGATGCTGGGAACCTCCATAATGGGGACCCACAGGAGGGTGGCCCAGGACCCCAGGGGAAGGAAACAACTCCTGGTGGGGGACTCAATTGTTGGGGGGTAGAACTGGGGAGGGAGGGGAAAGGGAGGTAAGATACCTGCCCGGCGCCAAGGCTTGGAGGGACAGGAAACAAATCCTCAGGATCGTGGGAGCAGTGGCAAGGGAGAGGGAGCTGGATGTCATTATCCACCTAGGGACAAATGACCTGGCTGAGAATAGGATCAGAGCAGTTCAACAGAAGTTTGTGGAGTTAGGGAGGGGCCTTAGACAAGTAGCACACACAGTAACTTTCTCGGAAGTGCTACCTGTCTATGGTATGGATGAGGCTAGAGTACTCCATGGGATTCAATGACTGGTTGAAAACCTGGTGCAGAGCTCAGGAATTTGGCTTCATTGGGGACTGGGGCTCCACCTGGAGGGATGCAGGCCTATGAGACGTGATGGTCTGCATCTATCCTGGAGGGGAACCAGGATCCTAGGTGATAGGTTTAAATGCTTCAATGGCAAGCATTTAAACTAGCCAAGGGGGGGGCACTGAAGAGGAGAAGGGAAATCATAGTACCCCCAAAAAATCAGGGTAATTAGTTAGGTAAACAGCAAGATAGAGTAGTTGATAGGGAGAAGGGTAGGGGTGAATGGAGAAAAAGACAAAAGCAGTAGGGTCAGGAGTAGGCCAAAAAGAAATAAAGCCAGAAAAAAATGGAGGGTAATGAGTACCAATGCCCATAGTCTAGGAAAAAAAGCTCCCTGAAATGGTTGCCTTGATGGAAGAGGGATGCCTGAATATCATGGCAGTCACAGAAACATGGTACACAGAGAACCATGACTGGGATGTCAACATACCAGGGTACACAATCTACAGGAGGGACAGGGAGGGAAGAAGAGGAGGAGGAGGAGTAGCTCTCTATGTAAGGGAAGGGATCAAAGCAACAGAACTAAAGGGTAAACAGGGAGGAGAGGAGGCGCTGTGCATCACCCTGGAGACTGGAAATGGTTCCACAATCCGCACAGGGGTTGTATAGAGACCCCCATCTCAGGGGAAGGAAATGGACAAGGAAATGATAGAAGGCATCCTTAGGATGGCAGAGAAAGGGGAGATATTGCTGATGGGGACCTGAATATGCCAGATGTTGACTGGAGCACCTTTGCTGCAGCCACATCCAAGAGCAGGGTCATTCTCGATGCCCTACAGGGGGCATGCCTCAGACAGCTAATTTTGGAACCCACTTGGGAGAGTGCAATCTTAGACCTGGTACTCTCAAATGGGGATGGAGAGAGGATCTCTGATCTTGAAGTGGGTAGCCATCTGGGAACAAGCAACCACCAAACAGTGTGGTTCACGATAAACTTAGCTGTAGAGTCAAGCCACACAAAAGTGAAGGTACTGGACTTCAGGAGGGGCTGATTTTGTCAAAATGGGAGAGTGCCTCAGAAAAGCACTAGCAAACAGGCAAGAAGGTGGGGTGGAGCAACAATGGGGAAACATCAAAACCGCCATCACAAAGGCAACAAGCCTTTGCGTGAAGCAAATAAACAAATCAAAATGAAAGAAAAAAACACAATGGTTCTCAAAAGAAGTGGTGAGGAAGGTAAGGGAGAGAAAGATACCATTCAGGAAGTATAAGGAAAAACAGAAGGAGTAGGACAGAGAACTGTACCAGTTAAAGCAGAAGGAAGCGGGTAAGGCAGTCAGAATAGCAAAGGCCCAAACCGAGGAAAAGATAGCCAACTCGGTTAAGAAGGGGGATAAAACCTTTTATAGGTACATTAGGGAAACAAAGAAAGACTAAGGCAGGGATACTGAGGCTGAGCAAAGAGGAAGGTGGTTGGGCAGAGAGTGACAGTGAAAAAGCAGGGATACTGGATGAATACTTCTGCTAAGTATTCACAATGGAAAAGCAGGGGGAAATACCTAATCCAGTCAATAGAAGCACTCTGGTTAGGGGTGTTGATATTAGTCCTTTCTCAGAAGAAAGGGTTCTGAAAGAACTCTTAAAACTGAAGGTGGATAAAGCAATGGGGCCTGATGGAATTCACCCCAGAATTCTAAAATAACTATGGGAAGAACTAGTAATACCACTGACTACCCTTTTTAATAAATCATGGGAGGATGGTGTGGTACCTGAGGACTGGAGGGGGGCAGATGTGATTCCCATTCACAAAAGTGGGAGCAAGACAGATGCAGGAAACTACAAACCTGTCAGTTTGACCTCAGTGGTAGGGAAATGATGGAATCACTTCTGAAGGCAAGAATTGTTGAGTACCTAGAGGCCAGTGGGGCACAGGACCCAAGGCAGCATGGATTCACAGCAGGAAGGTCATGTCAGAAAAATCTAATTGATTTCTTTGAGTGGATGACCAAAGCAGTAGACCAGGGAGGGGCTGTGGATATGACCTACCTAGACTTTAGCAAGGCATTTGACACAGTCCAGCACAAAAGATTAATAAACAAATTAGCCAGCCTGGGAGTGGGTCCCAGGGTGGTAGCCTGGATAAAACAGTGGTTGGACAACAGGACACAGCGGGTAATAGTAAATGGAGTCCTCAATGAAAAAAGGAGAGTTACTAGTGGGGTACCGCAGGGTTCAGTACTGGGGCTGGTCCTTTTTAATGTTTTTATAAGTGACATTGAAGAGGGACTAGAAGGGAAAGTATGTCTCTTTGCAGATGACACAAAGATCTGCAACAGGGTTGATACACAAGGTGGGGTAGAAAGGATGAAAAGGGACTTAGCAAGGTTGGAGGAATGGTCAAATGTATGGCAGCTTAGATTCAATGCAAAGAAGTGCAAAGTAATGCACCTGGGAAACAAAAACTCAGGGGAAGAGTACACAATGGGGGGTGAGATACTGACAACAACAAAAATGGAAAGGGACCTGGGGGTAGTCATATCAGATGACCTGAAGGTGGGCCAGCAATGTGAGAAGGCAGTAAGGAGGGCTGGGGGGATACTGGGATGCATAGGGTGATGCATCACCGGTAGAAAACAGGACGTTGTTGGCCCTCTGTACAGACAGTTGGTAAGACCACATCTGGAGTACTGTGTACAGTTCTGGAGACCCCATCTCCGCAAAGACATAGACAGGGTGGAGGCTTTTCAGAGGAGGGCAACCAAAATGATGCAGGGTCTGCATCGGAAGACATGAAGAAAGACTAAAGGAACTAAAGATGTATAGCCTCGAGGAAAGGAGGGAGAGGGGGGACATGATAGAAACTTTCAAGTACCTCAAGGAATCAACAAAGTCCAAGAGGGTAGCATCTTTCATAAAAAAGAGATGTGCAAAAACAAGGGGGCACAATTTGAAGATAGAGGGGGTACGGCTCAGAGGTAATATGAGGAAGTATTTCTTCACAGAGAGGGTTGTGGATACATGTAACAGCCTTCCTGAGGAGGTCGTAGAGTCTAAAACAGTGGGGGAATTCAAGAATTCATGGGACAGATATAAGGCAATTCTAGTGGGGGGGTAGGAGGAAGTAAGCTGTTGGTTAACTAGGATCTGCAGCTTATCCATTAGGTAGGGGAATGGGCGGACTAGGTGGGCCAAGCAGTCCTTATCTGCCATCAAATTCTATGTTTCTATGTTTCATAGAACACCTACTGTTCCTAAGGCAAGTCAATGACTTTCAAAGTTAAAAAAAAATATGTTGTATTTCTACAGTATTTAGCTGCTGTGCATAGCAAACATGTCAATGACTTGTGGATGGTTTTATTTTCTTTTTGTAATCAATTAAATTATTTTATAAAATGGGTAGGATAAATTCTGTATTTTGATTGGTTGCTAGCCATGCATTAGAATAGAAGCGTCTAATGCACAGCTAGCAACAAGTTCAGGTAACCTCAGCCTTATTTAAAAAAAAAAAATGTATTAATAAGCCAACTTAGCCAAATAGAATGTTCATTTTTAAAATGCTGACATTTGTTTAGCCGTTAACCTCAAACCAGGAACTTGCCCAAATCCGGAGAACTTAATTGTTAGCAAAGCACTCACTCTGGATTAGCAGTTTGTTTGTTAATTCACTTACCGCAACCACTATTCCGTTAGTTATTAAACATGCTCGTATTTCAGAGACATAACAGCAGCTTTCCTGCTACCTGTCCTCTCAATCGATCACAGCCTTAAACAATAACTCGCTTCCTGGCTGCCAGTCCAAAATGAACTCTGCGCTCACCCCTGCTTACCACTCAGTCCGTTGTAGGAATGTAGTCAGCTTTGATAAAAAATGAAATATCCACAACTCCTGCATTATCCTTAGTGCTCTGCTTTCAGCACATTTCCCAGCTCCTGTTCCCCAAGCTTCCTGATGACCGATCGCTTGCTGACTCCTAGGCCAGCTCCCCCCGTGCTCCTCAAATACTGTCCTCCTTGTTATTAACAGCATTTCTACTTTAATTCCCCTGGAACTACCAGTTCCAGTGTATCACTGCCAGCCTTAAATTAAATTAAAGAAAACAACAAAACTATTAGCTCTCTTAATTGCAGCCAGTACAGACACCCACTACAGATGTGACTCACATGTGGGCTCCCCTCATGCTCTTCATGTGCCACCCTCCCTGTTACCAACAACTTTTCTACTTTAGCTTCGCTTGAACTACCAGTTCAAGCATGACATTGCCAGGCTCTGACTAAATAAAAATAAAACAGATGAGAAACTCCCTCACTTGCAGCCAGTACAGACAGCCGGTATGACATATAAGTAAGCAATAAGACATGATGGGGTGTGCATTAGACAGTTCTAATGCACAGCTAGGGGGACGTAGTGAGGCACGAGGCCACAGTCCCCTAGCCATGCATTAAAACTGTCTAATGCACATCCCCGGAGTGGCTTATTGCACTTATAAAATGGGCCTGTGTATTCTAAATGGGGGTTCTAGTTTTAGCTGTGCATTAGACACTTCTAATGCACGGCTAACAACCAATCAGATTGCTAGAAATCCTTTGCCCATTTTATAACATCTATTTTACAATGGTGTGTGAAAATCCTGTAACCTCATTGGTCAAAACATGTCACATGACCGGGGTAAAGCCTGCATAACCCATGGCAGAAGAATGGTATTTATAAAAAACATAATAAAACACATTTTAAATGTATTTTACATGTGGGTCCATTGAATAATTGCAATAAGGCATGCCAGGACATGTGTTATTGGGTTATTTACCCACTTCTTGTGTGTTTAAGTCACTCGGCTGTGCCTCATGACACACCACACAAGGCATGGGTAAATCCACAATAACCCACACCCTGTTGTGCCTTATTGCTTAAACATCTTCTTTCAGCACTCCAGCTCTGTAGCTTTTCTCTTGCTTACCGCCTTGATCTCTTCCTGTTATCACAGAACGGACCTCTCTCCAAAAACTAAAAATTTGGGAGAAAAGAAATAAAAAGTAAATGAACACTTCACAGCACAATATAAACTTGTGCATTATAAATATTATTTGAGTTTGTGTTGTAAATGGAGGGGAGCATAGTTACGTGCTACAGTGGCCATGAGTGTTCAAAATTCCTCAGCTCAGAAAAAAAAACTGTAGGTGAAGGGACTATTTTACATTTAAATACAGTTAAGATCTTATTATTTTACTATTTTCAACTGTGAATTTACATTTTTTAAGACCTCAAAAATATACAGCCCTATTTTAGAAGCACAATGAGACACTCCGGGGATGTGCATTAGACACGTCTAATGCATGGCTAGGGGCCGAAGGCACTTGGCTGCTTACTATGCCCCTGGTCTTATGTTAGAAGTGTCTAATGCACACCCCGTCATATCTTATTGCTTACAGGCCCCATCCAGCAACAGTTTATGCACATGTTATAAACCCATTTTGTAAAACACTCATCTTAAATGCAAGCAAACTAAAGCTGCTGTACGTTCTCTACAATGGCAGAAAATATGCCTCATTCTGGGGCACATACTGTAAAAAGGTTGTTACATATAATACTTTAAGTATTTTGGAGTTGGTTTCATAAAAATTACTCTGTATATCATGTAAACCGTAGTCATAAAACATGTCAGCTTTAGTGGCTCAGTTGGTAGCACTCTCACCTCTGGGGTTGAAAGGTCGGATGGGCATGAGTTCTAGCCTCACACCAGTCTCATGAGGTAATACCCTTAACTGACACTGTAGTGCAGCAAAAAGGAGTGCTGCACTGATGAGGTGCCATCCTTCTTTTTTTTTTAACATTTAACATTTTCTCCTACTGCAGCCATAGTCCTGCTTTGTACATCCAGCCACCGCTTCTCTCCGCCGCCGACCCTGAAGTTGCATGCCCAGCTGGCAAACACAACTACACCTGCAAAAGGGGGCCCCCCTATAGCCCCACTGCATCCAGTGAGGAACCAGTACCGGCACATGCCTCCAGGCATCGTCGGCCAGTGGAGCTGCGGCTATCAAGCTACCTCGGACCCATGCTGCAATTTTTCCCTTGTTCTTTTCCCCATTTGGACCATGGACATACAATGACGTCCACACATGTACATGCAGACGTCCGCCGTGGTCCCCCCTCCATTACACTGCTGCCTGCAGTACCTCCGGGCTTCCCCAGTGGTCACCACAGTGCAGTGTAAAGTCCCCATCCCACCCCAGGACTAGGAGAGCTGTCTCCCGACGCTCAATCCCAGTCCTCCCCTGCTGACTCCCGACAACCCAAGCTCGTTCCGAACCTGGGTGGCTGAAGTGGCAGTATGGTGTCCAGTGCCTCAACCCTCAGTGCCACCGGGCCGGCAGGTGCCATCCATCAAGGTCCTCTTCTCTGGGTCCTCAAAATCCTTGGCACACAAATTCTTTTCTCAGCTTTTGAAAGTAATGCATGACAAATTGCTCATGGGGGGGACTTGAATGTTGCCCTTAATCCCTCTTTGGATGCCTCGAAACCCCCTGACTCGTAGGACAAGTCCATCTCAAAAGTATATAAGGCAAACTGTCTCCTCGCTGGATTTTGTAGATAAATGGAGGCACTGTTTTCCCATAACCTGGGGATTTACACACTACTGTACATACTGGGGATGCCTCTCGCTTAGATTATTTTTTACTACAGCTGAACATTTAGATTATCTGTGTGATGTCTGGCATGGGGCGACTTTTTTTATCTGACCACACTCCTGTTTATGCTAGACTTGTTTTGGGGGCAGGTGCTAGGGCCTCTCATAGGTGCCTGAAGCTCATCTATCTCAAAGATCTAAGTTTAAACAGATGGTGCAAGAGGCTATACCCTGAATCCTTTCTGAAAACTCACAGTCACAGGTGTCTCCAACAATATTATGAGACAATATTATAAGATACACTAAAAATGGTGCTTCGGAGGTGGGGTATTATTAAGTATTCCTCCAGGAAAAAGAGGGAAAGGGAGGCTTCTTTTAAAGAATTGCAGGAGGAGTGTCAGACGTTACAGTTACTTATGATGCAGGGGGACTGGACTCTTCAAAATAAAATTCAATTAGTTAAACAAAAGCTTCAAAAATTGCTTGATCAGAAGATCGAACAGCAACTATTCTATCTTAAGCACACTTTTCATGAGGGGGGTCTAAAGAGATGCGAAATGTGGTGCAACAGCTTAGGGAGTGTAAAACTAGGGTCTGTGTGACCAGTATGTATGATTCCGGTGATGGGGAACTGCTTACCAAGCCCCAGGAGATCGGGAATACCCTGCTAAATACTACAAGGAACTATATACTGCAGCACCCAGTCCATTTCAAGTGCGGATAGATGCTTACCTGCAAATCCTCCCCCTACCTAAAATAACCCAAGCCCAAGTGAAATCTTTATTAGTTCCAATCTCAAGAACGGAGGTGGAGCACGTGTTTAAAAAAAACAAAAACCTTAAGGGCTCCTGGACGAGATGACTATCCATCTGAATTGTTGTCAGCTTGTCATGTGATCCAAGATGGTGACCCCCCCCCCCATTGTGGCAGCATGCGGTAGTGGTAGCCATTCCTAAGCCTCAGAAGGATCCCAGATGCCCTGCATCATACTGCCCAATCTCAATGCTAAATTACAATTGCAAGATTTTTAAAGCTGTCTTAGCAGCCAGGATAGAAAACATGCTTCCCTCCATTATCAACCCTGATCAAGTGGGTTTTATTAAGACCCAGCAGGTACAGGACGCAGTGAGGTGTGCTTACTTGTTGGTGGACTATGCTCATTCCCAAAAAATTCCTTTGGTCCATCTAGGCCTAGATGCAGAGAAGGCCTTTGACAGGGTCACCTGTCCCTTTCTCTGGGTGACCCAGTCACACTTCGGCTTCCCAGTTCAGCTTATCACCCAACTTCAAAATGTTTATAGTTCTCCCCAAGCATACCTGATACTTGATGGTTCACTGTCTGACCCTTTTCCACTCTCACAGGGAACCTGGCAGGGATGCCCCCGTCCCCTTTGCTTTTTGCCCTCTATTCTGAATCCTTGGTGATTGCCATAAGGGCCAGTACAAATACAGAGGGGGATCCCAATAGGGGCCCACATACATAAAATTTCATTATTTGCAGATGATATTCTGCTTACTCTGATCTCCCCAGAACAATCTATCACTGCAGTTTGGGATCAGCTCACTTTATTCAGAGAACAGGCAGGCTATAATGTGAAACAGCAAAAGACGGTGGTCCTCCTTTATAATCATATTCCTTTAAATAGCTTGAAGAGACGTTTTCCTTTTAAATGTCATAAGCAGGCCATGCATTATTTGGGAATTAAATTTACTAAAAACCTTACTCATGCCGAGTTCCTTGACCTAGAACCCTTAACACTTAGGCTGGCAGAGGACTTCTCTCGATGGTCCCAGCTCTCATTGAGCTTCTTGGAGAGAATGGAAACTATGCAGTAGAATGTTCTACCCCGTATCTTATTTTTCATACAAGCACTCCCATTGATGCCCATGGATTCTTACTTCCAAGCTTGGGACAGACTAATATCACCCTTTATCTGGAGCGGGAACCCCCTAGAGTGAGATATTCTATTTTGCAACTCCCATGGGAGAGGGGCAGTCTCAACCACCCTGACCTGCGGAATTATGCAATAGCCACCCAGATAAGAACTCTTCTGCATTGGATCAATCCACAATTCCCTGACCTTTGGAAGAGCATAGAACTCACTTTGGGCGATTTGTTTGATTTTCTATTTTACTTATTTGGAAATCCTCCATGGTGCATTCTGTTCTCATGGTTTCTGCACTATGCCCAAGAACCCCTGTGACAATGGCTCTTTGTCCTACGTAAGTATTTTTCCATAGTGGAAGCTCTCTATCTGAGAGCGTTTGCATATGATTCTGATTTTCTCCCTAATCTAATGGATAAGAGCTTTCAGTGATGGTTAAACTATGGGGTAAAATATATATTTCAACTCA
The DNA here is from genome assembly GCA_016271365.2 of Neoceratodus forsteri. NCBI lineage: Eukaryota > Metazoa > Chordata > Ceratodontiformes > Ceratodontidae > Neoceratodus > Neoceratodus forsteri. Next base: position 417,368,847 of record CM028136.1, read on the forward strand.
TCAGACTTACTGGTGTCCTCTCATTTGTGTCCCTCCAATCAAACTACCAGCACCCTCAGGGGTATTTTCACAGCTATTAGCAACTGAAATCATTTCTGCATCATTTTGAAGAAATTTTATCATCTCCAGCAGAGAAACCTCAACCCCTAGTTTCCCTGATTCAGTCCTATCTGACAGTGGCTTCAACAGAGCATTTAATTATACTTATATGTAGGGCCCTTAGGGAGAGATCTGGGGATTCAACTGAATTACTCTGGATAAAGTGGTCTAGGGAGTTGCAGGTGGAGGTACCTACTCAGGGGTTGTTGGTAGTGACTCTCCCTGCCTATAAGGTTTCTACTTTGCCATAGTGGAGAGAATATGTGTGGAAGCTGAGGACTGGATTTTTCCATATTCCTGCCATACTTGCAAGATATTCGGGGGAAGCACTTGGCAGATGTTGGAGATAGTGTAGGTGTGAGTTGGTTGACCAGAGTCATGTTCTCTGGACCTGTACACTTCTGGGGGACTACTAGTGGGAGGTGATGTGGGAATTAGAGGCCATTTATGAATGCCTGGATTTATTTGTACCTATTTATATTCTGACTTGTACGATTCCTAAGGGTACCCATATTGATAGAGTTACTTACAGACAAGTTACTACACTTGTTCTAACTGCACATAAAGCTATTACTTGATTATGGTGCACTAAAACAAGTCCCACTAAGGACTCTTGGCGAATACTGGCTAAGGAGATCTGTGCTTTAGAACAGCTTTCAGCCCGGCTGTCAGACCATGTGGAGACATTCAATCTCCGCTGGCATAAATTGGTAATGTATCAGTTAGATCATTATATTGACTTTGTCCCATAGATAGCTTGGGGGTCTAGGGCTAGATAATAGTCTAAGAAGGTTGATATTTGAGCTTGTTTTTCTCAGTTTGGAGGGGTGGGGTGGAAAGTGGTTCTTACACTGTGTGGGTTCCTCCTTCCTTCATCCCTTCCCTTCTTCTTATTTGTGATGTTGGATCGTGGTGACCTCTCTCTCTCTCTCTCTATATATATATATATATATGGCATATGGATATATAGTCATGAGTTCAATTGGCCGCGGTCACAATGGTGTGGTCATATCACAGAAAAGACTTGCCATTACCGGGAAAGAGGTCATGGGCAAAAAGAAGCTACAGTGACCATTCAGTGGCGACAACTGCAGTGGAAAGATGGCAACATTTATGCATGACAATGAACTTGTGTGTTTTTGCAGAAGCTAACTTCAGGATAGTTTCTTGCCATGTTTTTAGGCATTAAGATAGTGTAGGTCTGAAGGAATGAGCAGGATTAAGTCTATTCCTATGCAGATCACTTAAAGGCATGTAAGCAGCCCGTATAATCGCATCATTTTTTTCAATGCTTTGATGTCCTTTCTTCCTCATAACACTCCTCCATCCTGCTACCACAGTGAAGTAATTAACATCCATGGCTCACAGTACATCCTCTGATTGATTTAAATACTGAATAACAGCCAGTTATTTGCTTACAATAGCTGTTAAGTGCTTAATTGTCAAAATGTGTTCTTCGCATACCAAATGTTCCAGCGCCCCACACATCCTGCATCCATCAACACTGCACCATACTGTGTTCACAATAAAATAACTAATTCACCACAAGTTCAAGCACCCAAAATGTTTCAAACACACCATGCAGCACCAGTTAAAATATATACTCTGCTGTGAAGTTCAATCACACTCACAGTTCACAGACACAGTCGAAGCATAAACACTTTGAAACCCACTGTTGCAAACACACCCCGCAGCACCAGGTAAAATCCATTGACTACAGCAAAACAAAGCACAGTTCAACTTGTGATTTCACAGTGAATAATTTTAAAGAATAATGCCCATGAGGTCAATGCGATACAGAATGATTATACTCAGATGGGAGGACCACGACAACCTTTAAAGTTGCTTGTTGATCTTTTGGATTTATCTTTGCTGGGGACTGTGCTGGTGAGAAACTAGTCTGATAAGGCGTACTAGTGAGAGGAGTTTAAAATGTTGTTTGACTGATTCATGGGAGGTGGTGATTATTTGGCCGCTCCATTTTGCGATGTGCTCCATTTTGACTAGTGACAAGCAACATCAGTGACTAACTCAGTAAATCTATTTTGTCCCTGCGACATAATGTCTACTACTAATTAACCTCAACATTATGTCCACAGACCAATCATCCGTACACTATATATATATATATGTATATGTGTGTGTGTGTGTGTGTACACATATATATATATATACATACACACATATAAATATATGGGATATGAAATGGCCTGAGTGACTATATCTTATTTGTCTTCATGAGAGGCCAGTGATATCATGAGATCTCATGAGTGGCGATGCCATGGGATGGGGCAGGCAGTATGAAGCAGAGGCAACCTGGACAGGTGGTAGGGAGTCTGGTAGGGGCATGGGGAGGGTAGTAGGCTGCAACAACTGTTGTGCAGATATCCTTTTAGGGCTTGCTTGCTGAGCAGGGGATTGCCTGGTATGCAGACATCTGAAACAGCTTGGGCAGAAGATTATGTGGTTAAGGGCAGAGATAGTTAGAATGAAAGAGAGAGATTGGTGGAACAATCCAGATCAAAGGGCACATGGGAGTGCCCAGGAGGATTGCAGCAGACCAGGTCTAGGAGGAGGAAGGGGAAGGGCCATATGGACCTATAATGTCACCTCAAGAACCACCAGGAACAGACAAGGGGGGTGGAGGACAGTAGGGTATAGGGGTAGAAATGGACCTGGAGTAGATATCAAATGCAGACCTCTCAATAACTCATAAGGGAGGACTTTGGGTGGCAGGGGGAGGAGTCACGAAACAGATTCTCAGTGCTGGCTACACTGGAGGAGACAAGGCAGGAGGACCAAGTAGGCAAGGTTGGTGAGGAATGGATCACTAGCAACCCAGTGGGCATTGGACGGGTGTCTGAAGGGGGCAGAACCTCGATGGGTAGGGATAAGGGAGTGAGAACCAAGAGACTGGACAAGGGGACAGAAGCCAAGGAGAGGGAGGTGGGGGAGCATGAGGAAATAAGTTGGCAGAATCAACAGAGGGAAATGGAAGATGTAGCCCAGAGGAGAAAGGTGGGGATATCAGGAGAGGATGGGGTGGGGGTGGGCATGGCAGAGATATGGGGGGAATGGCTGAGCTGCACTTGGAAACAGAAGGAATAGCAGGAATGGACATGGGGCAGACAGGGCAAGCAGTACAGAGATATGAGTGTGGGATCCTATTGCTGGGGGATTCAATTCTGAAGGGGATCAGATTGGGGAGCAAGGGGGAGAGGCATAACAGAATATGGGTAGAGGCCATGCCATGCATGGCATCAGAGAGGGTGGGGCAATCCATACTGAAGTGTGCTAGGAAGGGTAGGGAGAAACCTCACATAGTTCTGCATTTTGGAACTAATGACCTAGCAGGTAATATAATTGATGTAGTCCAGGTAAGGTTTGTAGAGCTGGGGCATAAATGTGAGGAGGAGGGAGAATCAGCTACCTTCTCAGAGGTGTTGCCTGTACCCAGGGCGAGCACAGCTATTAAGCTGAGGATAGAGGAATTTAACACATGGTTAATGGAATGGTGCCTGGCCTAAGGATATGGACTGGTGGGGGGGTGGTGGGGAAGAACATGGGAGGGCAAGGATATCTACACCAGGGGCAAGCTTCACTAAAGTGGGGAGGGCAGGAGGGTCTTAAAACTGAAACTGGAGGTGTACTTGGCAAACAAGGAGAATTTAAATTAGTAAGGGGGGGTGGCAAGAAGGCAGGTGCCTGGCAGGATGCTCAGGCAGGAAAACCAAGCAAGCTTACCTCTCATGCCAGAGGCAGGGGACTCAAGAAGGCGACAGGAGAGGGTGTTAGGAAAGGGGTGTAAGTAGGGAGATGGGTGAAGGAAGCAGGGTGAAAGGTGGTAAACTTGAATGCTAGAAGTTTGGGGAACAAAATAGTGGAGCTACAGGCTGTCATGGCAGAGTGGGAGGTGGATATGGCAGCAGTCATAGAGACATGGACCACCCATTACCATAACTGGTACCTGGCAGTACTGGGATATAAGATATTACAGAGAGACAGAGTAATTGGAAAGGAGGGGGGTGGCACTGTATGTGAAGGAAGGTCTAAAGTGTGTCAGAGAGGAAGGGGAGGAAGGCAACACAAAATCACTATGGGTGTAGCTCAGGACTCCAAACATTGGACCCTCAGGATGGGAGTGGTGCACAGACCACCCTCTCAGACTGAGGAGTTGGATAGGGAACTAGCAGGGCAGATCAGAAGGAGCTGTAGAAGGGGCAGTACAGTGATTGTAGGTGACTTCAACTTGCTGGTGGTGGATTGGGACACTCCAGCTACCACAAACAGGAGAGGGCAGATACTCCTGCATGCCTTCCAGAACAGCTTCCTATTGCAGATGATCAGTGAGCCAAACAGATTAGGGAACACACTTGACCTCTTGCTAGTGAATGGCGAGTTCATAAGGGAGCTGAGGGTGGAAAAACCACTGGCAGGGATTGACCACCACTCAGTGTGGTTCAGGATAGACATGGGGAAAGAGGGAGTAGGATAAGGCACAAGGCTGTTGGACTTCAGAAGCGCCAACTTTGGGAGGATGACAGAATTAGTACAGGGATATCTGGCCTAGATAAATCCAGATATAGACACTAATCAGGTGTGGATGGTCATTAAGTGGGTTATAGAGGAGGCAACCGCAGCATGTATGAGGGTCCAGAGTAAGAGGGTGAGGGCCAAGAAGCCTAGTTGGGTGAGCATGGGGTCATGGAGAAAGTAAGAAGAAAAAGTGCCACCTTTAGAAGACACAAGAGGACAGGGAAGGAGGAGGACAGAGAGTAATACCTAAAGGAGTCAAGAGAGGTGACAAGGGCAGTCAGGGCAGCCAAGGTGACCCGAGAACTCAAGCTAGCACAAAGCATTAAAAATGGGGAGAAGGACTTCTTTAGGTACATCAGGGAAAAAACGAGCTACAAAGACCAAATTGTGAAGATTAAAAGGGAGGTGAAGTGGCTGGTGACCAGGGCAGAACAGGCAGAAGCATTAAATGAGTACTTCTGTTCTGTATTTACCAAGGACAAAGAGGGGACAGTTCCAAGGGGAATTGGAGGGTGGTTATGGGGAGGGGGAGAAGAGATGGACAGGGAAATCCCAGTGAACAGGGTACTGGAGGGTTTGAGGGCACTTAAAGTGGACAAGGCACCAGGGCCGGCTGGCATACACCCCAGGGTGTTAAGGGAGTCAGCAGATATCCTAGTGGGACCACTGGCAGACCTGTTCAAAGCCTCACTGGACTCAGTGTGTGTGCCATAGGACTGCAGGATGGCGTACGTGGCACCCCTCATAAGAGTGGCCCCAAGGATGAGCCAGAGAACTACAGACCAGTGAGCCTCACTTCCATCATGGGAAAGCTGATGGAGACAATCTTGAAGGAAAGGCTGGTTTCCCTCCTGGAGACTAATGGGCTGCAGGATAGCAGGCAACATGGGTTTGTCCTGGGTAGATTCTATCAGACTAACTTGGTGGAGTACTATGATTGGGTGACCAGGCAATTGGACAGGGGCCATGCAGTGGATGTGCTGTACCTTAACTTCAGCAAGGCATTCAATGTGTTGCCACATGGGAGGCTAGATAGTAAACTAGAAGGTATGGGGCCAGGGCAAAGTTGGTGGAATGGTTTGTGAACTGGCTGCAAGGGAGACAACAGAGGGTGGTGGGAGGGGAGCTCTCGTCACCCAGGGCAGTGACACGCGGGGTGCCACAGGGATCTGTACTGGGGCCGATGTTATTTTGTATTTTTTTTTTTTTTTTAGTCTTTTGGTAACTGGGTAAGGCCTACTAGGCACAAGTGCCTGTTTTCAGGGGTGACCTGGGAGCACTGGGTGTTTAAGTGATTTGCTCAGAGTCACACAGTATGCAAGTGGATTTGGGATCTTCATAGCAGACATCTCAGTAGACATCAAGAGCAAGCTCAGTCTGTTTGCAGATGACACCAAGATGGGAGCAGTAGTGGATAACCTAGCAGGATGGCAGGGGCTGCAGGATGATCTAGCAAAATTGGAGGCCTGGTCAGACACCTGGCAGCTGGAGTTCAATGCTAAGAAATGCAAGTTGCTACATTTCAGGGCAAAGAACCCAAGGAGGAGCTACCAGCTAGAGGGTATTCAGCTGACCAAGACAGAGGAGAAGGATCTAGGGGTAATCATAACAGGCACAATGAACAACACTGCACAGTGTAGAAAGGTAGCTGTCAAGGCAAACAAGATGCTGGGTTGTATTGCCAGAAGCATATCCTCAGGAGCGGGGAGGTTATCCTGCCACTGTCCAGGTCACTGGTTAGACCACACTTGGAGTACTGTGTGCAGTTCTGTTGGCCATACCTGAAGACAAATATTAGGTTACTGTAGGGAGTGCAGTGCAGGGCAACAAGAATGAGACAAGGGTTAGGGGACTTGTCCTATGAGAGTATGCTGAGGGAGCTGAACATGTACTCCCTGGCGAAGAGGTGGGATGGAGAGACATGATTGACACCTTCAAATACATGAAGGGGATAAATAAGACTGACACAGAGGGGCTTTTCCTGTTAAGGAGGGGGAGGGACACCCAAGAGCACAGTCTGAGGCTGGAGGGGGATAAGTTCTGGAGGAAAATGAGGAGACACTTCTTTATGGAGAGGGCGGTGGGTTGGAACACAATACCAGAGGAGTTGGTGGCCTGTTATACAGTGTGCTGTTTCAAAAGGGAATGGGACAAGGCAAGAGGGAAGGTCACTGGAGGGGCAGGGGGGAGGGAGGGGCAGCTGCAATATAAGGGTTGTTAGCTGCACAATCAAGCACAATACCAGAGGAGGTGGTGGCCTGTAATACAGTGGGCTGTTTCCAAAGGGGATGGGACATGGCACAAGGTAAGGGGAAAGGTCACTGGAGGGGCAGGGGGGGAGGTGCAGCTGCAGTATAAGGGTTGTTAGTTACTGTCGAGCAGACTTGATAGATCATATCGCCTTTATCTGCTGGCAGCGTATGTTCATATCTATGTATGTTATGTATGTATGTGTGTGTATATATATATATATATATATATATATATATATATATATATATATATATATACACACACATATATATACTGTAAACTTGGTTGAGTTTAGCTAGTACTACTTTCTGGTTTTAAGTTCCTTGTTTTACATTAGGCGGCACTACTACATACATGGATTCCTTTATAGACATGGACATGTATGGGACAGAAAATAGAGGGTTTTCATTTTTGTTTTTTGAGATTTTGAAGTTATGCACTCTCACCACAGCATAAATGGACATTCTTTATGCAAGAACAGTTTTGAGAAGTATGGACACTGAACTGTTTTCACTGATAGTCAAGATCTTTCTACAGCCCTCTAGGACTCAGTTGCATTGTGAAAGACTTAATTTTCACTTTCATACACTCTGATACACTTGCAGCTATTTCTTATTTGTTATTTATTGTAATTATTTATTGTCTGACTGTATGTTGTATTGTATAACTGTATCTTTTTTCCTGGAAAACATCTTTAATAAAAATGGCGCATAAAAAAAAAAACACTAACCAAGGTCCCTCCTGTCCATCTCTCTTCACTGCTCAGATGGAAGTAAAAGATCCCATGGCAATTATCAAAGAAGAGTAGGGGAGCTCCCCAGTATCATGGCCAGGATTCCCCCATCAATAAAAGAGATCCATGGAACCCAACCCCAAGACATACCGGGAAACATTTGCCTTTCCTGGTCATAAAATACAAATAAAATAAAAACAAATAAAACCACATACCAAAAACTGGTCCTGCGCTGTAGGAATCAACATTGCTTTAACCATAGCTCCAACATACTGTACATGATGAGATGGCAGAGATGGGTGCTCTACCAGGGTGTGGTAGAATCAAATTTTTGACCCTAGTATGGTAGAATTATTATGGGAGGGATCAGGAGGGAAGGATTGAATAGTGATAGAAGAGTTAAGAGAAAAAATAATTTAATTTAAGCAGGAGGGTCTAATCAAGAGAGAGGAAATGCCTCACCCAAATATAAAGGTAATAAGGAATAAATAAAACATAAGGGGTAAATAAGGTAAAATTTAGATGAAATGGAGCTGGAGCTTTACCTTTTGAATGATCTTTGACTAGAACGTTGTATACTTATCACAGTAAACATTCAACCCTTTGGGTAAAATTATATAAACTGTCAATCATATAAACTGACTGAAGATATATGGCAATATAAAAAATGTCTGAAATGTATTCTTGACCAAGCGTAACAAAAACCTTTTAATAAAAAAGAAATAAAAAAAAATTACTTTAACCATGATGTGATAAAGCTGCTCATGAAATAGTATCTACTCCCTTCCCTTGAATATGTGGATTGTATGTACAGCAGGACCAATTCATCAGTGCTAATCAAGTTAACAGTAACCTACAACAACCTTTGCATTTGCTGTAATTGTCAGCATCGCCACTGTGACTCCTACTTAAAATTATAATTGATGTTCTTGGAAAGGCAGTGTCAGCCTCATTTGCAAATCCCTGACCTGAAATATTAGTGTATATCAACTAAAATCTCAGGTCAGGGATACTGTAGTCTTTCAAAGCACCAGTTAATCTGTAAGAAAAAAGCATTCTTTTACTCTTTACTTTCCAGCTGGAATACATTCACTGAAGGTATAAAGGATACCAATCATCACCCCAATCTTAATCAAGACTTTTCTGATCACCTCAACTTGCCCTGTACCAGCCATATGCAATTAGCTTACATTTTATAAAACAATGCATTTATTCCCTTAATTATTTTTTTTTGCAAATTACTATATTTTATTGAAACAAAAGCATATACAGGATATACAACACATAGAGTAGGTTACAGACATTACTTAATTCTAAGACAAACCCCAAACCAAAGCTAAATTAATGCCCCCGTACTACCTTCCCCCCTCCCTGTCCCCCCCACAGCTATCCAACCGCTGCAATACTAATCCATTACATTGATTACAGACCTTAGAAGCAATATAACTTAATTCTGGCCTACAAATACAGGGTGAGAAGGACAAAAGCAAAATATGGTAAAAGGGTATAATACAAGTTTGAACAGATGTATAATTAAAATAACTAAACCCAAGGTGGACATATGATAGTAAGAAGCAGGGCTTATACAGCAATTAACGAGTTACTAGTTTCTAAACGTGAAAAAATGTAGAAATAAGAAAAGGAAAAGGAAAAGAATGAGGAGAGGAGGCCAAGGAAAAGAAAAGAACCGAAGAAGTAGTGTAGTAGATAACCTCCTCCTAGAAACCAAATTTTCCTTTGAGATGTTGAAAAATGGCCCCCAGTATTCAGAAAATTTAGCTGATGCCTTACACAACTAAAGGCTAACCTTTCATAAGAATGCATTCAAGAATTCTTCCACCATTCCCTATATGTAGGGTCAATCATCTACGCCAATGTATGAATTAACAACTTAGTAACTGATGCAATCAATGCCAACTGATATTTTTGTACTTTACTTGGGACGTAAGCGTACATCCCAAATATACAAGTTTCTAAGTTAAAAAAAGCTGAGAGGTCAGTGTACAGACCCGTCCAGAGTCTAACCGAAGCCCAAAATTTCTGAATCTTTGGGCAAAACCAAAATTTGTGGATAGTAGTTGCCAATGGGTCATTGCAGTCTTTGCATACAGGGGAAACCAGACCACCAACCCGATGCAATCTTGCCGGAGACAGGTATAAGTTATGTAGTAATTTAAACTGAATATCTCTTAACCTGTCTTGTTTAATGAAGAGATAAGTATCCTTCCAAATTTTTCCCAACACCATTTCCGACCAGTCCAAAGCCAAATTAATTACCCAATATAAAGGGACCTGAGAGGAAGTGGAATCTCCCCCTTTCTAAAATGAACTTATAAATTTTTGAAATCCTCTTGCCTGACAAGCTAAGATCTCTTAGTTCATTGAAGAAAACTCCTGCCTTGTCAGAGCACTGACCTTTACCCAGAAAAGCCTTAATACTACTATGGATTTGTAATATCTTTAGCACAGAATGGGGACTAACCCCAAATTTTAGGATCAGTGACGATGGTGGCAACAACGAGTCCCCAGAAAAAAAATTGGCCATACGTATCTTAGAGAAGGAGGAAGAGAAAAAACTTACAATGGGACGGTTACCAATTAAAATATTGGGGTTTCTCAATAAGGGTTGAGATAGATCAAATCTTTGGGGTATTTTTAACCTTGCACAGAGTTGGTGCATAGCTCTAATATCCCACCCTAAGGGGGGTATCTCTAGCTATTTTAGGAACCTTAACCCATGAGGTATATAAAAGGGATTCCAAATCCAGATTGAGCTTCTTGGAAAAAGCTCGGTCGAGTACAAGACCCGGTGGGGATACTCTTAGGTCACAGGCCCATAGAGCAGTTCTTGCAGCATGTATAGCTAAATAGTACGTGTAAAATCCTGGTAGCTGTAAGCCACCTTTCATATGCACACAACACAATTTATTATAGGTCTGCATGAGGGGCCACCCCCCCCCACAAAAAGTCCGAACATAACTTATTTAAAGGTTTAAAAAAAGACTTAGATAGGTAAATATTTAAACTTGAGAGGGGATAATAAAGTTTAGGTAGAATTACCATTTTAATTGTGTTGAGTCTGCCTGAGAGGGATAAGGGGAGCTTTGACCATCTATCTAGGTCATCCTTAACAGATTTTAGTACCGGTTTGAGATTTAAACTAACCAAGTCCTCCAAATTCCTAGAAACACGGATGCCCAAGTACAGTAAAGCCTCGGTTTGCCATTGCAGCCCCAAGGAGAGACACCAATTCTTAGAGAGACTTAATGAAAGTGGATATACCATAGTCTTGGTTAGATTTAGTTTATAACCAGAAAATTCACTAAAGTTTGCAATAAGCTTTAGTACTTGTGGAAGCGAAATAGCCGTATTTTGGAGATGTAATAATAAATCATCTGCAAAGGCCGATAATTTGAATTCTGGATCACCAATTTTAATCCCTTGAATTCTTGGATCCGAGTTAATGGCTCTTATTAGGGGTTCAATATAAAGATTGAATAAGTAGGGGGATAAAGGACACCCTTGGCGGGTTCCTCTCCTTAAGGGGAAAGCTTCTGAAATTAAATTATTGTACTGAATTCTAGCTGATGGGCATTCGTACAAAATTCTGACCATATGGATAAATCGTTCTGGAATACCAAATTTAGTGAGGGTAGCAAACATAAATGACCACTCAACTCGGTCGAAAGCTTTCTCTGCATCTAGAGAGACCAGGGAATACCTGAAACCTGCCTCGCCCGCTGAAGATTAAATAAAACAACTTTCTGAAATGGTCGGCTGAGGAGCGACCCTCCACTGAAGCCAGCTTGTTCTGGGCTTAACAAATCAACCCATACCCTTTTAAGTCTAGAAGCCAAAATCTTAGCAAAGATTTTAACATCCAGATTCAGCAGGGATATTGGCCTATAATTGCTTACTGAATCTGGGGGTTTACAGCTTAGGAAGGAGAATAATCCTGGCCTCAAACAGGGATTTATCTTTAATCCCCTGATCAGCCCAGAAAAGGTAAAGCTGTCTCAACAGTGGAACAATATGTTGTTTATAGGATTTATAAAAAAGAGGTGTGAAACCATCCGGGCCTGGTGCTTTTTCCAGTTTAAGGGAATCAATTGCTTGCCCTATTTCTTCATCGGAAATAGGGGCAGTTAAACTCTGGCCTGGTACTTCCGATAGACAGGGAAGGGAAATACTTGCCATAAACTCCTCCATCTTTACCGTGCTTTGTAGAGAAGGTGGTTGACTCCAATATAACTTTTTATAAAATTCAACGAAACCCTCCAGTATGCCCTCGGGGCAGTAATTAAATTATTAGAAATCGGGTGCCTCATAGCTGCAACCCATCTAGCAGAAGCTTTCTGCTTTAATTGCCAAGCCAGCAATTTCCCAGCCTTATTACCTTGGCCTACATAGAGAGCCCGAATTTTAGCTGCAGAGGAAACCCTCTCCTGTAGGGTATTAGCTTACGCTTAGAGTCATTAGCTCTGCTCCTGGCTCTCTGACCTTGTGTACTCATGGATACCTTCTAATGCCCTGATTTTTTCCAGACAGCTATCCAAACACGATGCTTCCTTAGCCTTGCGTTTAGATGCTAATCGTATTAACTCCCCCCTCCATACCGCTTTAAGTGCCGCCCAGGTGTGATCCACAGCCTCGATGGAACCCCAGTTAGTTTCGATTGAGGCAGTCAAAAAAACTCTAAAACGTGACAGTGTACCAGAGTCCTTTAATAAATTATTATTTAAAGACCAGGAATATGACCTCTAAGGACTAGATAATAGTAACCAGTGCTTTTTTATCGGGGAATGATCAGAAATAACTCTAGGTAAAATGGACACTTCCAAAATTCCAATTAAGCAATTTTTGCTTATCAAAAAATAGTCAATTCTTGAGAATGATCTATGGACTGGAGAAAAAAAGTATACTCTCTAGAGGATGGATTAAATAGCCTCCATGGATCTACTAAACCCAGGGAAGAAATAAACTCCCCTAAGGCACTTTGAGCTGAAGAATGCTGCGTCCCTATATTCCAGGAACTATCCATCTTGTTGGATTGGACTAAATTCCAATCACCCCCCAAAATAATTGGAACCTCTTTAAAAGAAGCCAGTATCAATGCCAACTGAACAAAAAAAGTCGGCGACTCCTGATTAGGTCCATACACTGATCCCAGCACCAAACTGACTCCATTAAGTTTGCCAAGGACAAATATATACCTGCCATTCGGATCGGAAATTACTTCCGAGTGAATAAACGGAACTCTCCGCGCAATTAATATGGCCACTCCTCGACTACTAGAGGAAAAGCCAACTCCATAAACTTGGCCGACCCATTTTTTTTTGAAGTGGGATAGACGATCTGGAAGAACATGAGTTTCTTGCAAAAACACCACCGCAGGGTTGTAGTGGGCCAAGTGGTTTAATACAATAAATTTTTTGCAGTTATCCTTCCCTCCTTTAATATTCCATGAAAGAATATTCAGCCCATTAGCCATAAGTAAGTCCTGGTCTTCCACTAAAGATATGGATAGCTGTCCCCCTGCTAACTAAAACCCTTACCCAATTAAGAAAGAAAAACTACTAACCCCTTATCTATATAAAAGAAAACATGAACCCAGCAAAAGAATCCTCAAACTAACTTCCCAGGCCGTAGCCTACTCCACATAGCGATTCATGAGTGCTATAGAGGCAGGCCCCCCAATCAGATAGGGTAAAAAGTAAATTTATTAAGATAAGTCTAGCCTACCTGTAACATCTATAAAAGAAAGCAGGCGTTATATAAAATAGATTGCTATATGGTTAAAGCTGAGGAGAGATAGAGTGTCTACAAGACTAAAGAGAACCGAAGAAAGCATTAGTCCCAGCGAGACTGAAGGAAAAGCAGCCAAAATACCGTGGCATCACTTAGCAGCAAAAAACCAAGCTGCCTATACTAAGTTTATAGTTTATAAAACATTAACCCATAACTCTAACAACCTTCGTGCCAATGCTCCTATAAAGTAATAACTCCAGTGTTTAGCCCCACTTCGAGCATCATCTCCCACCACCAGCTAAACTTAATAAAGCTCCTAGTAATTAGGGTTACAAAACTTATGATACTGGTAGTACACTATAAAAACTTAACATTTGTGAGTTAATGGCTCCCTCTTGTGGTTATTATCTTAAACTACCTCTCCATAAACACTCGTGAGGTAAGGTCAATATTGAAATCAGAGGCCAAAATAATACAGGGAGTAACAGCAACTGTCCTCAGTATGCGTCCATACGTCCATACAGGGAACATGAAAATAAGACTGGATCCTATCATAATCGGCCTCACTTTAAACCTGTTAGTCCACGAAAATTTATTCAAAAAAATAAATACAACTCCCTGAACATTGCCCTTTTTAACAGCCTATATTTGACACCATTAAAACAAATATTCAGGCCTTTATTTTTTTAGCAAACAGTTCTGAAACCAAGCCTCTAAGAAATTAAGGCTTCTCAGCTGATTAAGTAGCGTTTGGTCCCCTCCTTTGAGAGACTTCATTTCGCCATGGTATAGCATGTGATGGCGGATCCCGCTGCCCAAAGCTTGGAAATAATAGGAAGAAGCTGATCGAGCCTCGCCGCATTTCCATGTAAGATCTGGGACCAAACAAGCTTCTTGCCCTCCCACTGGAAAGCAGACAATTTCTTATTTCCTTCAGGATATGTTCTCGATCCAAATAATTTAACAACTTACAAAATAATTGGTCTCGGTGGGTCTGAAGGTGGAGGTTTTGCTCTCAATGCTCGGTGGCCCCTTTCTATAATATACTCTGGTCCATTGGGGGAGGGACCCGCTGATTTTTTCAACAGCTTCTGTAGAAAACAGATGGTGTTCGGCCCTTCTTCACCCTCGGGGAGGCCTAGAAGGACCAGGTTGTTACGCCTGCTCCTTCCCTCTAAGTCATCGAGGCGATCTTCCAATTTCTCCAGGCTCCGTTTACATTCCTTGGTTGTAGGCCCTGCTTTCTCCAGGGCTCACTCGATGGACGAAATCCTGGCTTCAGCGTCCGTCACCCGACAGGCTAGCTGAGTTAACGCTTGACTTAAATTAGCTACATCTTTGATAAGCAAACCAGAGCATCTTTATCGTTGTCAGGTCCTCATAAATCTTAGTGGGAGTAATGCTTTCAGGCTCAAGAATGGCGATTTAGCTCTATGTCGCTGGCTCAAGCTCTAAATCAAGCGCTTGCATTCTAAATCATCGATCAGCACAATAAATCCTCTTATGATATCCCAGGATAGTAGGCAGGCAAAATAGCTGAATAGGAGATGTTAATCACTGCGTTATAGAGCAGAATCACTCTGTTGGAAAGGGAGACCTTAAAAGCTGCTGCTACTCCTCCATGCGAGTCACATGATCCCTCCCTTAATTATTTTTCTTTGGAAATAAAATTTTATTAAATTTTATATAATGAACAAAACAAACAATAAACCACAATATACATACAAGCCCAACAATAAGTATGAACAAAACAAACTTCAACCCAAACCAAATATGTTCCAAGTGCCCAAATACCATGACAAAATATTGAAAATACAATGCAACTATATAACTAGGAACCCGGGTCCAACACAAACTTAGAAAATAAGCAAACCTAAATCCCACATTACCCCATCACACAAAGAGGAGCAAAAGAGCCTGGGAAGGATAAAAATCCATAACCATTAACTAAAACTGACTTTTAACTGCACTGACTATTAACTGTAGTGAGTCAGAATTTCTACTACATTTGTCCCCTTCTTTTTCAGCTAAGAAATAAAAGAAAGGGAGCCAGTGACCCTTAAACCGATCTTCAGGGACACTGGTTTACCGGGATTGAGAAAGGGCATATTCTGTTTTGCACGTTGTAAAAAACGATATTGTCACCGGTGTCTGCTAAGCCAACATCTGGTTTTACCGGTGTTTGGATTTGTGTACTTTATTTAACAATTTTTAACTCTGCTAACATGCATTTTAGCAATTTTGACCTCCACTGTTACACATCCTTCCATCCTTGTACCAATTTAAAGTTATTTTAGGTACAAGATGTGATGGCAGCAGCAACACTACAGCCCCCATCCCTAAGGTGTGATGGAAGCAGCACTATGGCCCCCTTCCCTCTGGTGTGACAGAAGCAGCAGCACTATGGCCCCCATCACTTAGGTGTGATAGCAGCAGTACTACGGTCATCATTACTCATGTGCAAGGCCACTGATTTACGGTGATTAAAACAATTAAATTCCATTTTCAAGACTTAAGATTCCGGAATTTCACCAGTGATTGTTACTCTAATTTCCAGATTTTACCGGGATTCTTTTTTTCATTCTTTTAGTATGTACATAAATAATCAGAATTAAAGAAGGCTTAATATACAGAGCATTAAATAAAGCAAACTAAAAACAGTACAGGAAGGAATTAAGAGAAAAACAGACTTTTTTGTAGATTTACTGATCTGATAGAAAATGCCAGATTCCATGAAATCTTCGTTTTTACTGGTTTTCAGGCAGCCCTAATTCCGGAATTTTACTGGATTTTCCAGTAAAAACCGAAAAACAGTGGCCTTGCTCATGTGTGATGGCAGTATCAGCACTGCGGCCCCCATCCCTCAGGTGGGACGGCAGCAGGCCTACATTTCCCATTCACCAGTGGTGATGGCAGAAGCACTACAGCCCCTACCCCTTCGGTGTGATGGCAGTAGCAGCAATGCAGTCCACATCCCTCTGGGGTGATGGCAGTAGTGACAGCACTATGATCCCCTTTTAACACTCACACCCCACATGCACAAGTTAGAAATGACTTGGTCTCTTTGCTTGTTAGAACTCAGATGTGAATTAATCTGAACCATCACAGCTAAGGTGGACTACCTTTGTTTTTTCCTATCTGTAATTTAATTGCTTGAATTGGATATTTGCCTGTGACACCGCTGACCAGGGTTATGGAACAGATTTGGTGTTGGAGGGCCAGCTGGTGGGTGAAGGCTTGAGTGTCCAATGACCACTCACCTTCGCCTGGAGGGAGGGTGGGCTCACGGCTCAGCATTTGCTGGCCCATGGTGGAGGCCAGAGGCACAACAACACGTCAGTCCTCACTGCTGGAGGAGTGTGATGGATGTCGGCTTGTGCCTTGACATCATGTAGCCTGTCACACTCCCAAGAAAATGGGAAAACACCGCTGGCCAACCGAAGGATGGCTGCTGGTCCACCATACACCAGAGCCCCAGACATGTGTTAGTTCTACCTTGCTGACATGCCCAGGATACACAGGAAGCTCTTTGGAGCAATTCTTCTCCCCTGGTAGCCTCCCACAGGGGTAGGGGCCCACTCAATGAAGGGTTACTTTGGGTTACCTGGTAGCACAGCAGTAAGGGTCAGTGGATAGTGGTCGGGGCTCAGCAGTGGTGGTAGGGGGCCTTGGCAGGCCTGAAGGAGTGGATGGCCAGGGGGTAGGATGAGCAAGAAAAAAACTGCTTGAATTTGCTTGTTTGAAATAAAGTGTTTTCACCTAAAAAATCCACAAGTGATCTCCCAGACATGTGGATTTTTTCTACTTGGTACATGAAAAGGGTGTCTCCCAGTTTTCATGTCTTTGTTCAGATGTGAATTGAGCATTACTCTGCCCACCAGCTTCATACAGCCCCTGGGTCTTACCTTGTTAAGTAATTTCTTAAATACTTAACATTTGCTTTTGTTGAAGCAGTCTATCAGAAAACATTTTGTTGTCACAGAGACAGAACCAGCAGGTGGGAGAAAAGTGCAAATTATCCAGTTCACCTAAATGGGGTACTAACTGTGAAGTATTTTCATAAGTAGTAAGGCAGTTTCTTCTTTGTGAACATACTTTCATTTAGAATAGTTTTCATTCAAACAACTGAGGATTTTGGATGGCCCTACTGATTATAAACTTGAATAAGTTAGTTGGTAACAGTGGTCCCAGTGTAGCAATCTACAGCCTAGATGCTTATATGCAAAGAATACAATAAAACCTGACTAAAATCTAAAAACAAGTTTATAAAATGTATCTGAACATTTATCTTTACCTATACAAAATCATTGCAGCCCAAGTAAAACTCAGGTAAATTACATGGTACCCTGACTACTATTCTATGACATAGTGAACATATATTGTTATTTTTTTGTATTCTTTGTAAAGCAGGTAAGGCCCACTAGGCAGAACTGTCTGTTTTAAGGAGTGACCTAGAAGTACTTGGGAGGTTAAGTGACTTGCTTGGATGCAAGTGGAGGTTGTGGGACTCAAACCCAAGTCTGCTGGATGTACCCAGTTCAATCACCATTTGTTACTCTAACCACTAGGCATGGATGGTTTAACTGAATGGCTGATTACAACAAAGCAGTGTGGGTGATTTCCTTACTGTTTCTATACGCAGCAAAGCAGAAAGAATGCAAAGTACAGCAGAATTCATTTTAAGATGCTGAAATCTGGGTCAGTCCGCTGGCATTGCAGTAGCACTATTGCTTGCAATGCCAGTGACCCAGGGTCAGAAGCAAACTCGGGTTGCTGGAAGTCTGGCCAGGGGAGTAGGATCGATCACCTGGGGGACTGCTCTCCTCCTCTGGGGCAGGTGGGCTGGAGGTCCTGCTTCTTTACCACCACCAGTGTGACCACGGGTGGTGGTGCAATGGTGCTGCAGAGTGATCAGGAAGGAGGACGCTAGCCAGGATCTGGAGCAGTGGCATGTCTCTATGTGACCTACCTCCTTGGATCTCTAGTGCTGGTGCCTCAGGGACAGAGACCAGAAAACCAGGAACAATCTCCCCATATCAGCCACTGGCAGAAGGGACCCAGGTACTCCAGACTTCATAACCAGGCTCCATGAGGGACCCACTAGACTGCCCAACACACACTAAGGAAGTGTGGAGGGGTGACCTAGGGTCCCCTCCCTTCCCACCTGGGTGGGGGGTACAACCCAGGCAGGATAGGGGCAGGACCACAGGAGCTCCTGAGCATTACCTGGGAGTGAAGCCAGAGGATACCGATGCTGTGAGAAGGGGACATAGAAAGAGAAAATAAAAAAAAAAAATTAAAAGATACTGAAATCTTAGAGATTCTGTGCAGTCACATGCAATTTCCGTGAGGCACCGGTACAAGAATTCAAAATCCACAAACCAAGCAGGATTCCGTGATTGTTACTGGTGTTACCGGTAAAAATGGAAAACCAGGGTCCCTGCCGATCTTTCTGAACCCTGGGAGAGGCTGTCACTTGTTCCATAATCAAAATATTTGGGCACTTTCGTAAGCACTGATCTTCCAATGGGACAACTGGGGTCAACCACAATTGTGTCACTGTTTCAAGAGCTGCCCTCACCAAGATAAAAAACAAATATTTAGCTGTTCTGCCTCAAATTCCAGGTGGGGGCAGCCCCAGAATCCACTTATGAAAAAGGAGCAGGATGTTATTCTCAAACATTTTTCTCATCATCTCAGCTATCTTTCTTCAATACAACTGGAGAAATGGGCAACTCCAAATAATGTGAGTGTGGGTTTCCTGTGCTCCACAGCCCCTCCAACACTGATCAGATCGATGGCACCCATAATGTTTCACCATCACAGGAGTATGGAAGTACCTAATTACTACCCGCCATTGAAATTCTCACCATGAAGGTGAGGCTGTGGTACTATGAACACCTTGCCAAATCCAAACCCAATCATCCTCTGCAACATGAACCCCCGACTCCTTCTCCCATTTATTTTTAACTGATACTAAAGGATCTACTTCAAACTCTTGAAAAAATGTATAAAATTTAGAAATCAAATCTGCCTTGTTGGGCTGTGCAATCATAGAAAGCAAGAAAATTTGCAGAGGGTTATCCTTCCCTTGGTGGGCCTCCCATTGTGGAGTCTCAGTTAAATAATGATGAATCTGCAAATTATGAAAAAAATCCCAGGATGGAAGCCCAAATTCCTCCTTAAGTTGTGAAAAGGTCATAAAAATCCTCACCTCAAAAAACTGACCTACTTGCTGAAGTTCCAAATTTGCCCACCGCTGAAAACCAGAATTCAAATGGCAAGGGGTATAATTCAAACAAGAGCAAATTGGAGCCTCTTTCTACAGCCTGACATTGAACCAAAAAACTGCACAAAGCTTACACCATGCCTTCACCATAAGTGCCACCACAGACTGGAGTTAATTAAAGAATGTAAGATGGCTCCATCCACAAAGGGGATGTCCGGCAACTGCATCGATTCCCTTCCATAATTTTCTGTGTCATTTAACTTTTGCTTAATTTAATTTACTGTGTAACTTTGCAGCATGTGTTCCATTTCTGCTGCAGTTTGGGCCTTCTGGAACCATATTGCAGACTAGGTGCTATACTTAATTCAGTCTTCACATGTGTGGAAAACTTCTAAAAAGATACAATTTTCCCAATTATTTTGTTAAGAAAATGGGTGCATATAGGGCATGTTCATTCATGCACTACTGGTACACCATTGCTAAGGTAGTTTCCCCTTTTTGCTCCAATCACCCCTAATCTGGCTTCTGGTTGTCCTAGATTCCTCCTGTCTTTACAGCTTTAACGCCTGTTAGTTAACCTTCTACCCCTAGTTGGGCCCCTCATGGGCTCAAGATTAATTGGTTGCTGCAGCAGGAAGTCAGAGCTAATCTACAACCATCATTATAGGTAAACAGCACAAATTAAAGAACCCCCTAGCCAGTATATAACCCCTTGACTAGTGTTTAAAAGCTTAAAAAATTGTAAGCACCTTAAACTCCTTTTACTATTATTTATAATAACTTTCACTTTCAAAGGCTGCCTATCACCATATTGTGAGCAGCTGCTTGCTTTCTTAGCTCACATTATTCTAATGGGCAGGACACATGAGCAAGGAGCGAGGTATTGAAGTGAGCAGCTCCCTGTGAGAGGCCAGCAGGCAACCTTTGAAAACAGGAGTTGCAGTGTGGCATTACAAACAAAAAACTTACATTTTAAGTTGCTTAAAATATTTGTAATGGTTTAAAATGTTAATTGGGGAGAGCCATTAGAGGTGGGGAGGACTGTTTAGTTTTGTGCTGTTTCCCTTTAAAAGGTGTAGGGGTAACCCCCCCTCCCCCGCCACTACCATGAAACCCTACCCCATCTGGTCAGGTTGTTTTTTTCACCCTGACCACCCCTACAGCTATGATGATATTTGATGTCTCCACACTTGCTCAATCCACTTTCCTAAGAGCTCAAACACATCACACCAGTGAGGAACTTAAAGCTCTTCAAAGCAGGGCTGGGGAGTGAGGACTGAGAGACCAGTGAGCAGTCTTATTTTTAATTTTTCATGGCTGCATAGAAATTCTATGCAGTGCTTTTGGGATTACATCAAAGAGAAAGAGCGAGAAAGCAGCTAGAAAACATGACAGGATACTTAGACTGTCTGCTGCCCCAGTTAGAACCGAAGTACAAGTACATGAGGTTGTCTCCATTTAACATAGTGGTATTTTCCCCCATCTGTCATGGACTATATTGTGAGTAATAATTTCATTCACTGATTAAAATAAACTTCTGCCTTACGTGTGTTCTGGTATATTATTTACATTCTCTCAGATTCTCTCACTTACTGACAGGAACAAGCATGAGACAGAGATTAGTTTGTTGATTTTTTTTTTTACCAGGGAGAAGGGTTGGAGTCGGGGGGGATTCAATCAAACCTAATTACTTAGTTAAACAAATGTAGAAAGACAATTGTTTAACTAATTGTTTCGGTCAGTGATAATGTTAAAATCAGTACTGCTGCTTTTGTTGACATATGTATTGGCTAGTGTTCATGTTATGTACTTAATTTGATTCTATATTTTTTTTCTTTTCTTACAAAAAAATCAGTAACCTTTTTAATGGGAAAAAAAGCCTTTGTCCCCTTGCTTTCCCATTCTCTGACATGTGTCACAATTGTGACAGTACTCAGCAACATCTTTATAGACACCAGGCCAGTAAAAGTTTCGTATCAACCTTTGCTTAGTCTTTTCACTCTCTGACATATCACAAGTGTGACAGTACCCAGCCATAATTTTATGTTTGCTTGCACGCATGAGCAAGAAACATAGTGTCACCATATGCATTTTCGTAGGTGTGCCTCACTCACTTCCAATGCCCTGCTCCCTTTTGCAGGCATGGCTGCACTGCACTAATGAATGTCTGAGCTGTCTATGACAGCCATTCAGATGCAGTGGCATACAGTTCTAAAGAAAACACTGCTGCAGGCAATTTGCATACTGCTGTCGGCAGTATGCAAATTGCCTATGTTGGCACTGTATCTGAACTGTCATAGACAGTACTTCCCCCACGAACATGCGTGCACTCTGGGAGCCCACCCCAGCATACTCATGCACTCCCCCACACCTGCATGGCTGACGGAGGTGCCCAATCCCCATCAGCTCCACTGCCCCCAAACACACTTCCAGGTGCCATGCTGAGCCCACCCCAGCATGGCAAAGTCCTTATGGTGACGGGGTGCCCAATTCCCCATCTGCTTCACTGTCCCCTGCCCCCCACAAAAAAAAATACCGCTTCAGTTGCCACGCTGGGAGCCCACCCTAGGGTGGCACATGTCATATGGCCAACAGAGGTGCCCAATCCCCATCGGCTCCACTGCCCCCCAAAAAATAACATTCCAGCTGCCATGCTGGGAGCCCACCCCAGTGTGGCAAAAGTCCCGTGTCGTCTTCTTCAAACGCAAAAAAAACCTATAAATAAAAACCGGTCCCTCATTGACTATCTTGCCCCCCTCCCCCAACCCACACCCACCCTCTGTGCACCCACCTCCCCACACCCCCACCCCATACTTACCTCCGGAGCCCAGTGCGATGATCTTCGGTGGACTGGGAACACATCTGCACTTTTCAAAGACGACCGCAAACTGAAGAAATGCTGGTAAACTGTATAATTTTTTATTGCCACTGTGTCAGTTTGGAAGAGAGTGCAGCTCTAATGTGTGTGAGAAAGAAAGAACCCACCTCCTCCCACTGTGCACAGCAGCCCCACATGTCACACGGCTCATTTGCACCCCACTGTCAGCTGCAACCTCAGAAAATCCTCACAAATCCTACACTCCTGCTCAATCTCACTCCCTACAAGACTGGCACTGGAGACTGATCTTCTGAATTTGCTCTCTCTACTCATCCTTGAGTCTGGCACAGTTTCAGTTGATCTGGCACTCACTTGTTTTTTGCACTTTACTGGACATTTCCTTCTCCGGGACATTCCCTAGTCAGCAGCTCCTCTGCCCCCTTACCTCTCTCACACACACAGACCAGGATGCTACGTGGAGCTGCAAGTTATTTCTTGTGACTGGTAGTGAGTTTTATTTATTTTTTTCAGGTTTCAAGAAGCAGTGGAAGGGTTTCCTTCAGGGAGCTCAGAAAACTATTGTAGTGGTAATTCTGCTGACACCAGTTTGGCCCAGAGGAGGATCACCATCTGCCTGGGGGACTGTTGCAATGTTTTCAACTGCTGAGTGAGCGGGCATGCAGTGACAGGGCTGAGGGGTTGCTGACAGCTCACACAGTGAGACCTGAGGAGAAGTGAGAAGGGAGAAGGAGACAGCTCAGGGGTCCAACAAGCAAGGCTAAAAAAGGACAAGATCTGCTATATTGGTTACCTGTTCTGCTAGACTCATGTAGCTAAGTACAGATTGTTTGACCTGTACACAGCTTCAGGCATGCAGCAGGACTGGTGCCCAGTTTAACTAATTTTGCTGTGTTGAAGGCAGAGTGTGCTTCTTTTTGAAGTAAAGACTCACCCTAATTTTTGGAAATACAGAGCATAGATGATTCAAGAACTGGTGCCAAATGTGGTAAAAGCTTGAAAAGTCAAAAGTTTGGAAAATATATCAGACTTCCACTTAAGCCAGACCATTTTTAGTGTAATCTTTTTATTCATTAAAAAAAAAAAGAATACAAACAAAAAAATCAAAGTGCGACATGTTTTGTTATACATTCAGATCAGTCCTGGAGCCCTGGAACACACAAAGCAGGGATAATATGAGACCATATTCTTAATTTTATTTTCCTGCAGTTTTTGGCACACTCAATCACAACTGGTTTCAAGGTACCTCCTCATAGCACAGGGAGCTCATGTGACTTGGCCAGGTTCACACATATGCAAGTGGAGATTGTGGGAATGCAATCCAGATCTGCTGGATGTACCATTCACAGACTGTTGCTTTAACCTCTAGGCAATCCTGTGCTAGCCCCTATACAGTATATGTTATATACCAAAGTCCAAATCCTTTTGTCTCCTCCCCCCTCCCAAGGTCTGAGCATGGTACAGCATACTGGAGGTTCCTGTCATAAGTAACAATAATATTAGCAAAGAAGTACAGACCATTAAGAACAGGGACAAACAAAATAATAAAATCAACCTATGTTAGAACGACTCATCTATTAAAGACTTTTATAAAATGGGGTTTAAGAAAGTAATCATTCATAGAAACTGAACAGGTCTAAACACATCAACTGATCATGCATCAGTTTCCCAGGAAACTCACACTTCATAGCTAACCTAACCTAACCTAATCAATGTAACAGTAGCCTAACCACATGAAAATCAAACATGTTTCCATTAAAATAAAAACATTGTTCTATCATAAGTGCATTTCTCCAAGACTCAGCATAGGCTTCTTCAGAATTAATACATTTGCAGGGTACATGCAAAGGCACTTGCTATTTGTTACCAAATTCACATCCTTTACCTAGTAACAGCCTACAGTAAGTACACTGAACATAAATCATTTTTCCATTAACATAAAACTTCTTTATATTTCATAAGCACAGTAACCCCCTCCAGGACATGGGTTTCTTGAGAAGTCATGCACTTCCTGGGTGCATTGAAAAGTGGTCTCATGCCTCCTAATTCACTCAGAGCATGCATTAATTCACTAGAAACCCATGCCCTGTTGTCTGTTACAGAACAGGTTGATGGGGTGAAATAGAACTGAAGTAGCTGATATCCAGCAGCAGTGCGGCTATCCATTCCAGAATGTGATTCTTGTAATCATTTCCCTCCTCACAGTGCAACTGAGGTTGTCCCACCTCACCACGCCCCATACACCTGTTCCTAAATCAGTAGGAGTGGAGACCAGTGGAGCACAAATGCTCAAATTGTGTCCATGACCTCCACCCCCTCCATCAACGCTAAGGTCAAACATTCTAGCTGCAGGATGTCTGCCATCTGTGTAAGTCATTTCCTTTTTGTGGGATCGGTCTTATTGAGCCATGTAATTGAAGTGCATTTTTTAACTAACACTAATAGGATTCTCACCAACTGGGGAATAGTTGAAAGGAGCTGTCTGTGTACCTTTCAACCCCCATCATTGGCACAGTGGCATGAATTGAATGCCTATCCTCATTATTTGTTGTATAAACTACTGTGTGTCATGTCATAACATCTGTGAATGTTCCCAAAGCAGTGGCTGTATGTGTCTGCGTGCTTGTTACATCTGATGCAGATAGGTGGCACTGCAGGGTGAAATTTGTGAAACACCGGAGAGTAAAAATGTTTGCTAAAAATGTACAATTATGTTTGCTTGAATTTGTTGCAGTTCAGGCAACGTGGGGAGTGGGTGTGCACTAACGGCTTTTGCTGTAGGCACACAAAATTCAGCTGGAGGAGAAACATATACAAAATTGTGCTGTGTACAAAAGATACAAAACTGCACACTCAATATTTGTAGTTTCTGAGATTTATTGTTGCTTACAAATGCAGACAAATGAGAAACTTGCACAAAGATAACATGGTCAGTAGTGCATCGACTCCCAAAGTTTTTCAATGCTCCACTGCTTTTCCAAGGGATGCAGCATTGTAAGCAATCAGTCATTAAATACCTCAAAATTTTGCATAAATGAATTATTCATGACAAATAGTCAAGTACAGTTAATATATGCTTGACCTAATGGTGATGTCAAAATGACTTGGAAGGGAGAACCACTGTTTATTACACTTGGTTGAAATAAAGGGGAAAAACACCCAAGTAATAGCAGTGCCACTTAAAGTGATTAGTGCATTACAGAATATGCTTTAAAGTGTTACAAAAGTGCAAAATGCTGTATTAAAAGAACAATACAATAGCCTTAGTAAAATCAAAAGGCCATGTCACTGAAGGAAAAAGGGGAGAGGGTAGGAGGAGGGGAAGAAGGAAGCTGGAAAGTCAAAAAGAGAAAAGTGCAAGAATAGGTGTTCTAATTAAAGAACACAAAGAACATTTTAGTTTCAATATGTCCCATTTTATAAACAGTATTTCAGTACAGACAATTAATTTGATCTCGAGAAACACCAGACAATCCTAACAGTAAAGTCCTAAAAATTCCATGTGCGAGTTTCCCATATAGAATGTCTGCATCTGTAAGCTGCAGTACAACAAATCTTTGAAGCTACAACTATTGAGTGTGCAGTTGATTTTGTTGCAAGCCAGCATCCCCATATGCAGCTAACATTTGACCTGGTAAAGCATAGCAAAAACATGTGGGAAATGAGTGTTTGGGACAGATTAAGAAAATCACAGTGACACTGTTCATGAGCAGAGGTCCTAAAATGCCTATGTTGAAAATCTGGTGACAAAAGTCCATAAAATGACTGTTATGACCATGCATTGCACAGTTTCCATGCACACTCGTAACTTTAAAAATTTGGAATATCTCCACTCAAAGCTTTCAACATTGTCCATTTTGCACACCTCCTTATGAACAGTACAACTGTCATTTTTCACATCCTGCCCCAAATGTATTTTTGCACATCAGGCGCACAATGGTTCGGTCGCTGTGGGAAATCAATGTTCGGGACAGATTAAGAAAATCATAGTGACAGTGTTCATGAGCAGAGGTCACAAAATGCCTATGTTGAAAATTTGGTGAGATAATTCCACTAAATGACTGTGTTACAAGTGTGCATTGCGCAGTTTCCATGTACACTCCAAAGTTAGAGCATTTTTAATATTTTCACTCCAGATTTTCAACATTGCCATCTCTTCATACCTCCATATGAATGGTACAGCTGTCATTCTTCATATCCTGCCTGATCTCTGTTTTTCACACATCTGTCACAGAATGGCACAGTCACTGTGGGAAATCAAAGTTCGGGACACATTAACAAAATTACAGTGCCACTGTTCATGAGCAGAGGTCCCAAATGCTTTCATGAGGTGGGGGTCACAAAAAGGCCATGTTGAAAATTAGTAGTGCAAATACCAACAAACGCCCGGGGCATTAGAGTTTCTAACCATAGCATCCCACCCTGTACAGACTGACGGGCATCAGGGGTGTACCTTTTGATTGCTGGCTGTAATGCTCATGCCATTCTACCCCCACCCCCCACCCTGAAGCCAGTGACAGGCATCAAGATGTGCCTTGGACTCTTTGGCCCCACACTTCACCCCATTCTCCTATACTGCACCCATTTCAGTGTATGTCTTTATGAAATGGGGTGACTGTGAGGCCGAACACCCCAAGGCACACCTCAACACTTGTCTGTGTCTACAGGATAGGGTGAGGTGAAATGCCATGAGCATTATGAGTGACGACCCAAAGGCACACCCCAATGTCTGTCCATCTCTGCAGAGTGGAGGTGGGGTTGGCATGAGTTCAGTTCTTCACTGCCATTCCTACTCTGCATCTGTCTAATTCCTGCATGTCTAATACTAATATCAACAAGCAAACATTCAGCATTGACAAATGCTGGTTATAAACACCAGGAAAGTAAGAGTTTCGTATCAACCTTTGCTTGGTCTGTTTTACCCCCCATCCCAGTCCCACAAATGGAATGTTTTGTGCAATGCTGATTAGCTGTTGCCTAAACTCCTTAGGTACTACCAGCTGTTTGCACACCTGCCAAACATTAACTCCTTGAGCTGTAACCTGGTACAGAATCTGGAGAAAACTTGGTTCTGAGGCAACCAAGCTCATGTTATCAAAACACAAGTGTTATTGTATCAGCATAATTACATTTCAGAAGGTGGATCCTGTCCCTATATGCATCCACATGGCAAACGGCTAAGGGTGGTTTATGTAATTTTACTTGTGAGCAATGCAGATGTTTATAATTCTGGCCTTGCAGGATGGAGACTGGCTCATTATTTTATTTCTATTTTACTTTATTCTTTAGTAACCAGGCAGTTTTCAGCCCACTAAGCACATGTGCCTATTTCGGGGGGGTGAGCTGGGGGCACTGTGGTGGTTCATTGACTTGTACAGGGTTGCACAGTATGCAAATGGAGGTTGCAGGGTTCAGTCCTAGGTCTGATGAGTGTCCCAGGCTCATTTACAACTCACTGCTCTAGCCTCAGGGCTATACTAGAATCCACATCATTACAATCAGAGTATTTCTGTGCATTAAATGTATAAAATATACATTTACCAGAAATTGTATGTAAGAGCCTGGCCACCCTCCTGCATCTAGGGGTATTAGATGGCATCTCATCCAGGAGAGTGCCCTACCTTGCACCATGATGACCAGTACTGCACCAACACCAGTCACCTCTGCATCATGGGTTAGGGGCAATGGGGATCAGTGGCACCATTACACCACACCCTGGGGCACCATAACAAGAGATCACACATACACACACACTACATAGTTTGTCTGTACCAGAGCTGGGACTAAGCATAGTGGTATTTTATTATTTAGCTGCAAGATGATACACAGTTCTCTGGGTAATCATCTACCCATTACTTTTTTTTAAGGTGTTTTGCTCATCTTTCTCACACCATCCAACATCATTTTGAACCTCTATTGGCTCTTATCAGAGTTTGTTTTATTTTGGATGTGTTGACTTACAGTAGGAGTGTGGAGCATTGAACCCTGTTTCAGTTTTTAGGAATAAAATACCATATTTACTTTTTAATGACTGTTACGAATAAGCCCATGGACAAGAGTAGTAACCACCTGTCCCATTTGTACATCAGAAAATAAGTCAAACAATCCTTTGATCAGGTAATTAATTATGTAACAGTCATTCTCTGTGTAAGTATCAGTTTTCAAAATATGAAGCTGGCACAGTTATCCCTTGCCCTTCCTTAGTTTTGTAAGCATAATTACTTAGTTTTTCATTTTAGATTTTTTGGCTCAGAAAGGTACACTGAGCTGAAGCTCACTTCTGGGTGCACCCTAAAAATGCAGGGAGGTTATGTGGCTTGCTCAGGGTCACGGAGTATGTAACTGGAGGTTGTGAGATCTAAACTGAGGTTAACTGGATCTCTAGGTTCACACCTTGGTGCTTTAGCATCTAGGATGTACTGCTTCCCTTTCACAGGTTGCTGTAAAGTTTGGAAATCTAACAGGAATCATTAAGGCCAGAAAACAAATCCCTGATTTGTTCAATTGATGTGCCAAAGCAAGATAAGGGATCAAATAGTTGTGAAAATATTTTATTTGCATTTATGGTACACAGCTCTACAAACCACAATATCCTGTACTGAGCCTTCTGAAGGCATGGGTTTCTCTCATCCTGTGCCTATGGAAAAAAATCTTTTTAGAACAGTGCCCAAAATATTTTAGTAGATACTTTTGGCAGGAATCTAATAATCAGGCTGTCTCCAAATTGTAGGCTCTCCTTATTCACAGCTTACTCCCTGTTTATTAGATGGCCATGTCTACAAAACTGTTTCCTAAAATCTAAGGGAAGCCTAACTACATTTGTTCTTAAGTAAAGTAATTACCTAAACCTAAATATAAAAGTCCAAATGCCATTAGTTAAAAATAATGTTACTATCTGAATCTCTGTTGAATTTTAATATATGAGGTATTTTGAGTTGTTCCTTTTAGAGGACTGTGAGTAATGTCATACAGAGAAGTGCTGTTTAAGCCATGCCATAGTTTTATATAACCTTTTTATTGAAAAGATGATCATTCATGTGTCTCTTAGCCAAAAACAATATAGTTTCTGGGGATATTACTCAAATATTTGGAGAAACACAAATATTTATTTATACATAATAATCATGCATACAGTACATAATTTTGCTTTTGTCCCTTTTGAATCTTCCTCTTCCTGACTGTACAGATGACCAGTACAATGTTGATATGTATACTACCTGTGTCTTTCTCACTTTATGTATTTTTATTGCTACACCCTTCCCCCAGGGTTGCACCCAGAAATGATCCTTGTCATAGTGTGCCTTTCCGGGTAATCAAGTTTCAATAAATAAATTGTTGAAACACTAATACTTAATTTATGTTGTATGTGTTCTTGGAATGCTTTCTGCCTTTTTCTAGTGCCGTACTTACTTAGGCCAGACCCTACAGTGTTATAAATGGCTCTAAAATATCTTAGCAACCATTGTAGTATAACCCACTTTAGATGGTATTCAGCTGATTACTAAATCATAATTAAATCAGTAATCCTGTTTTCTACTCAGCCATGTTTTGCATTAAAAATGTTTGTTGTAGCTCATTACAAAACCATGAATATTTTGCTTTATACTGAACTTGATTTTCTTGAATAGCTTAATTCTATATTGGTGAAATGCTTGTCAGAAATAGTTTTCTTGGCTCTAAACCATTCGTCACTGGCTAAACAGTTGTTTCCATTAATACTACAAGATCTGTCATTGCCCGTGGCCTAACTGGGGATAAAGGTTATTGAATTAAGCTTTATTAGCAAATCCTCCCCATTCAGAATCTAAATCTCCTCTGTACTGCCTAGCTGGTGTCCAGAAGGCACCTTGTTGGCAGCTCCACATGGAACATCACTGGGAACAGACAGAGGAGGAGGAATTAGTGTTGAATCTGCTACACGAAGTTCTTGTCACATGTATCTAAAGCATGACCTGATGACAGGTTGTGATACAATAAATGAAACTGCTGAAGCTCTCATTTAAAACATACATATTATGTGAATAGGCTGATCTCATTACCACTGCTATGATAAAGAGATTAAAGGCATGTAGCTCTGAACAGATACACGAGACTGCAACATCAGATACTGCTATTACTGACAAGAAAAAACATTCAAAGGATACCTTCATAACTGTATTCAAATCTTGCTATGGATTAGATTTGCTTCATAAATGTAATACTCCTAACCATGGTATGACTGAAATATGTGGAAGTACTCTGAGGTATTGGCAAGGTGAGTAATTTTTTGATGAAAGTGAACATTTATCACCAGTTGTATACTGACTAGGTTGTATTTTTTAAATACTTAGAGTAATTTTTCAGTTTCCTGCACACAAATGAGAAGCTTGGATTTGCAGAATACAAATCCCATAATATTATAAAAATATTTGAATCTCAGGACATTCCACTCAAGATTACTAAATACCTTTGCATGAGAACAGACTATTTGCCCCTTAGACTTCATCTGCCCCTGTATTTCTACTGCCCAGGAGTCACTAACTTCCATTTCTGACATCAGCATCATTTCCATCACAACAGGTTGTGGATTTCATAAGCAGAGGATTCTGACTTCATGGCAAGTATAAGCAATGTAAAAACATGAAGGTTAAAGGAGAAAACATGCTGTTTCAATAAAATAAAATTTTCAGTAATAAGAAATAGAGGGTCCTAAAATTCAGACTGAGCAGGACTTCTGTACAGCTGAATGATAAATTGTTTATTGCAAACTAGAAAGCATCCTTGTAATGTTTTATACTATTCATAATAAAATCATATTATCTCCTATGTGCACAATGCCATAGTTTATCTTTGCTGCTATTATACTATATCAGTATTACAGCATTACTGTGCCACCCCTTTCGACCCAGTCACAAAATAGAAATATTAATCACATTTAAATACTTTCATTTTAGAATGTTATGTTTGGAATGGTTCAAGTAGGATGCATCGAGTCTGTGCGAATCCAAAGCTCTAACAAGTTTATTTCTTTCCCTAGCACATCAGCTATTGAAGGACATGTTGAATTACTGTAGTAACTACTGTTCATGACTGAGAACATATGTTTGCTTATGACTATGGCACACTACTATAAATCATGTGCTCATAACCAAACAAAGTTAAATATCAGAGCATGTTAAGATGCACACTAGTTAAGAGGCTCCAATGATATCCATTTTATCAAACAAGGAGACAATTATGGCACCATGTTTGGTTTTTGGAGGTAGATAATATCAAATTAAATATCTGTTGTCTAACATTTACTAGAACAATCAGAGGAACAAAGCAATCCATTTTGATGTAAGTATGCACTGGAAATGTTATCCTCAACTGACCTTTACTGTAAATTAAGCTGATGGGACAGGGACAGGGACAGAGACAGAGACAGAGACAGAGACAGAGACAGAGACAGAGACAGAGACAGAGAGAGAGAGAGAGAGAGACAAGAGGCTTAATTCCGCCCCCTCCATAAAACCCACACATTACTTGCTATGGAAAACAAGACAACATAATCTGATGATTGAGTGTGAAAATCATTTTAACTGCAATTCACTACTGTCCTCACAATAAAGTTTCTTTCTGTGGAGATACTGATCGAAAAACACAAACACAACAGTCATACTGTACACCATTTTTATCATAAAACATAATTAATCCTTTTTTGGTGTCTCTTCAGAGGTACAGTGTACCAGCTTTGTATAATGCCATTACAATTCAGAGATGGGTAACACATTTTAGTTTTGGTTCACACTGTATCAGACCTGATTCCCAAAATGTTCAAAGTGATTTTATTTTCAAACTAGCTTGCAGCTTTTTTTGTAAACTATAGACTCAAGTGTTTCTGGGCTAAAAATGTCTCTGAA
Organism: Neoceratodus forsteri; assembly: GCA_016271365.2. Lineage (NCBI taxonomy): Eukaryota > Metazoa > Chordata > Ceratodontiformes > Ceratodontidae > Neoceratodus > Neoceratodus forsteri. Next base: position 417,401,162 of record CM028136.1, read on the forward strand.
AGCTGTATTGTTAGCAAATCAACTAACCTAGGCAATACAAGGCAAGTCAATCTTTTTTTGTGTGTGTGTTATCTCTTCCCCCTCTTGACATGCATCCATGCCAGCCTCTACATCAGGCACGCCAATGCTACTTCTGACTCATCCTGTCCCCCAAGGCCTCCACTCTCGCATGACAGCCAATCCCCCTGGGTAACCTGGCATAACCTTTTGCCGGATGGGTCCCCTTCCTCTGAGGAGGAAGGCACCAGCCAGGGGACCACAGACCAGTGCAACATCTTGGCCCAGAAGGTGCTGCTGAGGCAGAAGGCTTCAGAGGCATTGATGGGCTTGGAGACCCAGACAGCCATCATCTGGTGTGACGTGGAGAATTTTCACATTTTTCTAGTTGATGTCCCTCCTTGCACCATCGTGCAGTGCTCCTGGTCTCCACCAGAAGCAGCTGCTGACCAGTGCTTTTCCCTAGCCCACCCCTGAGAGAGCAGAACAGTCCCACGGATGCTCAATCCTCTCCCACCCCAGCCATCCCCCGGCATCCTGAGTCCATTCCCAAACCTGGGTCACTGGTGTGGGTCCAGGTAAGGCACCCACACCTCAACCCGCTATGCCACTGGCCAGCAGCAAGGCAATCTTTATTTAGAAAGCATATAATCTGCTGGTCCAGTGGTGCTGAGGGCTGAGGTGCTGGACACCTCACCTCATGCCACACCAGTGACCCGGGTTTGGGAGCGAGCACAGGTCGCAGAGGGCTGGTGGGGAGGAGAGGGATTGAGCACCCAATAGATGATTCTTCCTCTCCGGGGAGGGGGACCATAATGGTTGGTGTCTGACTGACCCCTGGTGGAGGCTGGGGGTCAGGGACACAAGCTGTACACTTGGGTGGAGTCGGAGGAATACACCTGGATGGGGACACGTATGGACGTGTGCATACTCACGTCCACTGGTGTCATTGCACGCCCTCCAACTCAGGGGAATAGAACAAGGAATAAGTGGCATCTACCGCAGCTTGATGGCCGTCCATGAGTATTCATCGGGTGCTGGCACCCGAACTGGATCTGTTGGGGTGGGGAGTTAGGAGGCTGCCTGACACCCACTGTGGGAGGTAAGCTGCAGGGGTTACTGGGTGCCAGTGATCCCCATTGAGATGGATGGTGGCCGGATTCCCCATTAACAGAAGCGGGTCTATGGGGGAGCAGTTAAGGTGGCCACAGGAGGATAAAATAAAAAAAAAGAATGCATCTAATCCTGTAGGCATTGAGTACAGTACATAGTTCATATGTAAAATTCTAAACAAAAATTTAGTCAAAGCAACATTTTAAAATATGACTGAACAAAACCAAGTGATGTAAGGCAGATAATTAACTAAGAAACACCTGTTTAAACAAAAAGGTTTTAGGAGAGTCTTAAAGGCCCCCACTGTGATTGGCTGTGTGAATATATACAGGCAATGCTTTCCCGAAAACTAGAGCAGTCACTTGAAATGCTCTGTCTCCTGAAAGTTTTAGCTGGGAAGGAGGGACAACAAGCAGGCCTGCATTAGTAGAGTGGAGGGGTGAACTGGGTGATAGGGAACAAGGAGCTCTTTCAAGTACTCTTGTTCCAAACTGTAGAGGGCCTTGTAAGATAACAAGAAAATCTTGAAGGTGATGCACCACAGCATAGGCAGCTGGTGCACTGCACACAAGACCAGTATGATTTGTTCATGCCGTGAGGAGCCCACCATTAGTTGGGCTGCAGCATTCTGGACCAGCATTGCATCAAACCTTAAGAGAGCCCTAAACAAATATCATTACAGTAGTCCAATCTAGAGGTGAGGAAAGCATGGACGATGGTCGGCGTGAGCTAGATGTGCCTTGGTCCTGGTTATATTCTTGTATGAATACATGGTGAAGAGAAATGCTTGTAAAAAGGCCTTTTGCCTTGCAAAAAGCTGTTATTGTAAAAAGATTTGTTGCTCAATGCTGCTGGTGACAAAAAATGTCTGGACTCACATTAAAAGTTTGATGAGGGGCAAACATGCTCAGTCCCCAAATGATATGGTGCTTAATGGTTCTCATTGTAACAGCTTTGTCCTGAACAAACTTCTAGATAAAATTGTCTTCACCCAAACTATCAACTGCCTTCATTACCGTAATCTCCTCTCAGACACCCAACATAGTTTCAGGAAAGGCCATAGTGCCACCACCACTTTCCTTAAATTTATCAATGATGAAAAATTGCCATGGAGAATGGTCTACTAACAGGTGCGGTCTTCATTGACCTTACAAAGGCCTTTGCCCTTGTAGACCATTTTTGTCTTAAGTCTAAAATGCTATCCCTCAGCTTCTCCCTTGAGGTGGTTATGTGATATTACAGCTACCTAACAGAAAGGCAACAATTTGTTAACCACAACTCTGCTGTATCTGACCTATCCACTATTAATATTGGTGTACCCCAAGGATCTATCCTTGATTCCCTTCTCTTCACCATTTTCATTAATGACCTATCACTGAATGCTACATCTTGCTCCTCTCTTCTCTACATTGATGAGCAACAGTAGTTCTCTACCCTAGCTCTAAAGTAATTACTGACCTTAATACTACCCTTACATCTGATTTCCATAATATCCATTCCTGGCTGTACCATAACAAAGTATTACTTAATTTGCTCAATTATTACTTACCCTTCACTGAGGAGATTAGACTTTGCTATCTGTTCCTAGGTGCAAAATGACCATGGGATCCCAAGCTTTCTCCCACTTTGCCCTGCATTTCTGGAACTCTTTGCCTGCCTCCATCCAGCTCTCCCCTAGCTATGCTTGCTTCAAACAGAGTCTATGCCACTACCTCCAGAAAAACTCATTCCATAACTTTTGGCTGTGCCCCTAGAGTAAGGAAATGTAAGGGGAAATTATCTTCTCCTGCTGTGATGGATCTCTCCTTGAAAATGTAACTAATTTTAAATACCTTGGAATTATACTTGGCCTTTCTCTTGACTTTGCCCAACACATCTTTAGCACTTGTAGAGCTGTTAGCTGCAAGCTTGGTTTGTCTTTATAAACTAGTTGTGCCCTTACACCCTCTGCCAGAATTGCTATTGTACAAGGTGTCCTCCTTCCTGCTCTCACCTATGGCATTGTCAACTGTATAGGTGTTGCCAAAGTTAATCTCCATAAATGGGACACTACCTACAATAATATTTGCCATTTCACCCTGGCTTCACATTGTCTCACCCACCACTGTCAGCTTTACAGTGGTTTAAACTGGCTATCCCTTGAGGCTAGCTGCTCCTATGCCATTGGCACCATGATTGATAACATTGTTAGAACTGGTGTTCCTTCCTCCTTAGCCTTTCTGTTGACTCCTCTGAGCCTCCACTATTCCCTTTGCTCAGGAGATTAGATTTTGCTATCTGTTCCTAAGCACAAAACAACCATGGGATCCCAGGCTTTCTCCCACTTTGCCCCACATTTCTGGAACACCTTGCCTGCTTCCAACCAGCTTGCCCCTATCCATTCCTGCTTCAAATGGGAGCTAAGCCACTACCTCTTAGCCTCTGACACCTGCACCTGCTTCCTTCCTCCCTGATTCACCTCTACCTTTGTTGGCATGACTACTGTTTGCTCTCACTGTTTCAATCTCATGCACTTAAATTTACTGCTTGTCTGTTTCAACTAACTTGTTTTTTCTGTACTGTGTCTGTAGTTTCTAGTACTGTTTTCTTCCAGTTACACTGCATCCATTGCTCACAACTTATCATTTTGCAAATGCTACTCCCCTTACCTTTTAGAAATGTTATGTATGATTTTCTTCCTTGTTACTTTGTATTTTACTGATTTCAACTACATGTACCTTGTTACTAGCCTATTTTTACACATTGTAATACTTCAATGTTTCTTTGTACCATTATGTCATGCATGTTTTGACTTGTACTTTCCCAGGTTGTGCCTGAAAATAGGCATAGTTAACATCTAGTGATCTTACCAAGTTATCAAAAGCAAAATAAAAAAATAAATTATTCCGTGTTGGTAAAAGCTGGATCAGACCACAGCTGACACCTGCTTTTCCAGCATCAGGCTGCAGTCCAAAATTAACCCCAGGTCCTTCACTGCATCAGAAGCCATGAGAGTTTGGCCACCCACTGAAAGGAAAGCCATATCTTTCACAGCAGCCAAGCCCCAGCATCCTGGTTCCTTCACCATGACCTCTATCTTTCCTGGGTTGAGACAACCATTGTGAGGCCTTTCAGTCATTTATTTCAACCAGTCAACTCAAAACAGAATATTTGCCAGGAGAACAAGACAGATACAGTTGTGTTTCATCCATATAGCAGTGAAACACAACATCGTACTTCTTAATGATCTTCCCCAGTGGCATCATATACATGGAAAATAAAATGTGGGCAAGAATCAAACCTTGAGGAACTCCACAGGATAATGTATAAGCTCCAGAGGTAAAATTACCCAGGGCTACCTACTGCATTCTCCCAGTTATGTAGGACTCAGACTAGCAAACAGCTGCTGAGACCCACATAGTTCCTCAGGCAATCCAAAAGCAGCCCATGGTCCACTGTATCAAATGCTAACAAGAGACTGAGGAGCACCAAGAAAGAACAATGCCTCAGTCTCTTAGTAGGACAAGATCATGAGTTACTTTGACAAGAGCAGTCTCAGTGCTGTTATGGTGCTGAAAGTCTAACTGGAGAGGTTTGTAGATGGAAAGACTCCAGATCTGCTCTGCCACCACCTTCTCAATAACATCCCTAAAATAGTAAAGTTAGAGACAGTTCAAAAAAAACAAGAAAGCAGCTCATCTCACTGGCGTGCCTTGTCCAATATCAAAATCAACAACAGAAAAGACTGGCACTGACACCCAAGGTGAATTGCAATACCTCTTTTAATTATTGATAAAATAGAAAAAAACTCACTGTCAGTGTTGCAGGATGGGGATCAGCAAGTTTTGGGAGTGTTGCTACTCTCCATCCTGCAATGCTGAGAGTAACTTTTTGTATTTTAATAATTATTTAAAGTGGTATTGCAATTAACCTCAGGTGTCAGTGCCAGTTTTTGTTGTTGTTGTTGAAGGTTAGAGACAGCCCTGTAGTTCACCAGAATGTCAGGATCCAAGGAAGGCTTTTTTAGGAGAGGTCTGACCATGGTCTTTTTTCAAAGCAAATGGAAAGACACCGTCCCTCAAGGAACCATTAATGATCTCCATGAACACAGGACCAAGGAACTTGCCACAGCAAAGGATTGTTCATGATGGTCCAAGGTCCACTGTACAGCTGGTGGGGTGCAAACTAGAAACTATCCAGAGCATGTCAGCCTCAGAAACAGGTTGAAATGCATCCTAGACATGCAGATCTATATCAAAAGTGAGACCACTATTGGTCCATGACATACCGCTCGAAGAAATCCATGATCTGATGGCCAACACCTTGTCAGTGAAAAAACATCCAAACTCCTTGCACTTTTCTGCAGAAAAAGCTTTAACAGACTGCAGACAGGGAGGATATAGCAACCTGTCTACAGCATGAAGCTGCTGTGCTGGACACTTTTTCCCTGCAGCAATTGACCTTGACTGGAACGCTGCCTTTTTCTGGTTGATTGCCCATTGATACTCAGAACAGTGAGTTTTCAATGTCAGCGTGTTCTCCACAGACTGGGAATTTCTCCAGGAATGCTCCAACCTCCAACCCTTAGTCTCTAACTGATGCAGCTCAGCACAGTATGACTGTGAACTACATTGGGACGTAAAGGTGTGAATGCAGTATGTTGCAATCAAGTTTAAGGAGGCCAGAAGCACCATGTTATAGTGCTCCATGGCCTCTTCATGGCCATGTGCACAGGCCAGTAACATATCTGAAACATCCGATGCCTTCTGGAGCTTGTGAGGCTCCATATTATGTTTCGGATGGTACCAAATGATCTCCACAGAAGGAGTAGTCAAATATAGGACCCCATATTGGAACATCACTGCATGATGGCTGAACCAAAAGACTGGATCAACCTTGACTGCACTAATGTCAAGTCCTGATGAGAAGATTAGGTCCAATGTGTGACCATGCTGATGGGTTTGAGAGGCAATGACTTGTGTCAGTCCCAGTGATGACATCAACCAAAGGAGTTTCTGTCCAAATCGTGAGGATTCATTGTTGATCCAGGCACTGAAATCCCTCCAGCACCAACAGTCTGGGGGCTTCCATTACCTGTCTTTCAAAGGACCTGAAGGTTCTCATGATGAGTGCAGTGAGTCACAGAGTGGATCTAAAACAGATGACCATCCTGCCTCCTCTGTGATCCCTCCTTGGGTAATGCACCACAGAGAAACCAGGACAGGTGCTCCCGGAACAGATCCAGAGTCATCACCCAACCAGGTATGTGATACAAATAAACTCAGATGAGGAATCAGCAATGAAACCCTCTATCACTGCCATCTTATTCCTCAGTGATCTTGTGTTATAAAGAACAACCCATAGGGGAGTAATGCTTGCTGAACTGACTACTACCTGCTTGTTGAAATAAGAAGGGTCCTGGTGAGGGGAACCAGGCATGATATGCCTTGATCCTGATTCCATCTCCTGCCTGGGTGTCTCCTAGTCCCTACCATGACAATCCCCCCCCCACCACAACTATCATACACAGGACCCCCTCTGCAGTGTTTGCTCCTCCTTCATAGAATCCCAGTTTCCTTTATTGGCTGAGGACCTCTGCAGGGAGAACTGATGGGGTTCCTACAAATGGACAGAGATGGCTATAGGTGGTCACCAGTGTGGATGTGCCTAACCAAATTAGTGACTCTACACATCTTAATCTAAACAACAAAACAACTTACTAAAAGACAAGCTACCCAATTATTAACCCACTAAAGTCCCCTACCCATAACACAACAAACGATATTTCTAAAACATTTAAACCCGCTACAGACATAAAAACCCTATTAAAACCCATTAAACCCATCCTCAAAAAACTCCCAAGCCAAAAAAAACACCACAAGCACACTCTAACATGGTAAATATCTAATAAATAACCATTCAGAACCCCAAGCATAAAAAACACAAATGTAAATGCACTAAAAATAGCTAAAAGACTGAGGGCCAGATTCTAGAAGAGTTACACCTGGCATAACAACAGTTGAGCCAAGTAGAATGGCGTACGTAGCAACTTAAGCCAGAAGTTGCGACATTCGCTATTCTATAAAGTGGCCTGCGACATGGTGCAGGCCACTTGCGCCAAACAGCAGTTATGCCAACAGTTGCAGCTGCACCATGGCGCTAGGGCATTTACAGCAACAGTTGTACCCCATTCTAGAAGGGCAGCCACAAAGTCCCCACCATTGGGATTCTACAAGAACCCTCAGAGGAGAACCGGCAACGCATGTTACACCAGCATTTAGCTGGTGTAACCTACAGCCGCCCCCCCAAGGGTCCTGTAGACTCACCTGCAGACATGCCACCATGTCCACCCCCCATACCCCAGTGGTGCCCCGCAAGGCTACCCATCCCCCCATCCCCCCGAAACACCCATTGGCACAAGCCCCACAGGGTGGCGCTGCCATCCCCCCACCCATGCCCCGATCCCCGAGTTGCCAGCTGCAAATGTGGCAATAACCCTTCCCTGGTAGTCTAGTGACCCCCAGACAACGTAACATACATAAGTATCTCCAAATCCCTAGTAGTCAGTGGCCCCGATCAACATAAAATACATAAGTATCTCCCAATTTCCACAGTAGTCTACTGCACCCCATCCCCCACCCAGCTGTGCCAGTCCACCCAGCACCCCCAGCCATCCCCAGCCGGCGACTGGCTGCCATTTTCCATGTTTCCATGGTCATGACTGAGTTCCGATGAGTGCCTACAGTAAAGATGCACTCAGAAATTAATTTCTGAGCATGTCTTTACTGTAGCACTCCTACAGCACTCAGCTGGTGGCTGGCCATGGAGGTGAGAGGTGGGCTGTGCCAGTCGTCGGCTGGGGATGGGTGGAGGGGTGCTGGGTGTACTGGCACGGCTGTGTGGGGGGCCATTAGACTGCCAGGGAATTGTTTTTTTGGTTTTTTTTTCAAATCAACTTGTATTGAAAGTTTAACACCGTTAAAGGAATACATCCAGAAAAGGAAACAAGATAACAGTGGAGATATCTGCCACTAAAAAACAGATCATCGGGATGCAATCCTTACCCCCCCCAAACCCCCCCTCCCGACCACCCACCCTGTGCAAGACTGCCAGGGAATTGGAGATACATATGTATTTTATGTTGATTGAGGGGTCCACTAGACTACCAGGGATTTGGAGATACTTACGTATTTTATGTTGATCAAGGGGGCCACTAGACTACCAGGGATTTGAAGACACTTATGTATTTTATGTTGATTGGGAGGGCCACTAGACTACCAGGGAATTGGAGATACCTCTGTATTTCATGTTGATCGGGGGGGCACGAGACTACCAGGGATTTGGGGATAGCTATTCATTTTATATGGATTGGGGTGGGCACCAGACTGCCAGGGATTTGGAGACCTTTTTTTATCCTATAATGATTGGGGAGGGGCAGTAGACTACCACGGCAATGGTGATATGTGCTTGTGATACAGTGATGGGGGGCACTAGACTACCAGGGCTTCGCTGGTATATGCCGCATATGTGGCTGGCGACTACAAAGTCCCAGACACGGGTGGGGGGAGGTGACTCGCCCCCTGTAGGGCATTTGCAAAGGGGGATTTGGGGGATGGGGTGTGGGCAGCCCCTGTGGGTGACTCAAGCTTGCTGGGCAGTGGGGTGCACTCCTGCCCTCATGGCAGCGGTTATGGCATGCTGGCCAAGCACGCCTCCAGCGGTGTACCTGCTGCATGGCACAAGTTGCAGGACTTTGCTGTGGTGACCCTGCCCCTTCTAGAATAGGGTCAATGCTGCAGTTGCTGGTGGCACAAGTTGCGTTCGGCGGCAACTTGCGCCACCATTCTAGAATCGGGCCCTGAATCTAAACAAGAAAAGAAATTAAAATGTTTGTGTTTGCTTTAATACTATAGTTTAACCCTCAATCTGCTGCCACCATGTAGAGAGTAGACCTAATATTTCCAAATAGTCACTGAGTTGCTAGAGACAGAATTTGTGAAAGTAAAGTCATTTGGAGCAGACACCAAACCACATGCAGAGGAGCAAATTGTAATGCAGTCTGACAGATTTTCAAATTGAGCACAGTCTGGCACAAAAAGAGGGGGGATGCTCTTTCACAATGAACCCCAAAGCACACAGCACAGTACCTGGACAATGAAAAGTAGGGCTACTCACTGCCACTGAGTACCATGCTGAACACAACAGGTCCACACCAGAGGGAAGAAGAAGGGATGCTCTCACCACCACTTCACTCCACAAAGAGGGAATATTGCCAAAACTTGTCGTACTTCAGTAGATGTTATAATATCCAAACGTCTGAAGATACTGACAGTGATAAACTCCGAGGACACTTTTCAAGCAGGGGATCCTATTGAACTGAAGTTACACTACTGCTAAATGCCATGGAGATCCGTCAGATTTGAGGGTCAACTGGGAACAGGATCAGCTGCTCAAGACAGAACCAGAGTTCCTCGAAGCCGTTTGACTAGTCATGCTGTCCTTCTCAAAAGTGACACAGATCCAAAAAAGGTTAGTGGGTAGCTATACTGGGAGATACAGGTGTTAAGACAGTAAAGTCAGGAGATACAGGGATTAAGACAGTAAAGCCAAAGCCATCTTCTATATAGTACTATGTGTATACTATGTATAATGCAGTGATATGAGAAGATCTGGGCCAGACAACAGACTAAAATAAAAACTTCACCTTGCTGAAGAACCTTAATAGGGCTGAATCGCAATCAACTATAACTTTGCCTAAACACTGACAATAAAATAAAAATAAAACAAATGAAACAAATAAAACAAAGCAAAATGAGACTCAGAGGTCAGAACTCAAGAACTCAGATGTCAAGAAAGTGCGAGCCCAGTGTGTCCACTTCTTCCCTCTCTTTTTTCCCTATACATATTGATCCTCCAGCTGTATGTATTGGCCCTCCACCAGCAGTTTGAATGCAGGTAAAGCGTTTGGGCCTGATTTTAGAAGGACTTTAGAACAACGCAAGGGACTTGCATTGGAGAGTGTGGATGCAAGGGGCGACTTGTATCAAACTGTGTCACAAGTGCGATTTTGCAACAAAGCTTGCAGCAAACCCCTGATGCAAGTCCATTGCACCAAATGCAGCAAGTTAGACCAGCTCACTCCTAGTCTAACTATGCATCATTGGTGGACCCATTGTATGGGACTTGCGACAAACTTTTGGTACAAGCTGCCACGAAGTGCTGAAAATGCCACAACTGCGCCAGCCCTTGTAAAATTGGACTGTGTTGCATCAAACAGGTTTGGCGCAGCTGTACCAAACACTTCCATTCATGCAGGGCCTGTGTAAGCCCTGCGTCACCCTTCTAAAATTGGTCCCTTTATCTCCAGGTTAACAAGTTACAGGTGAGATCAAGAGTCTGGAAATGTATTCTTTTACAGTACTGCACTTTTTTATTATTCTTAGGTTACTGGGTAAGGCCCACAAGGCCTGTTTTTAGGAGGTAAACTAGGAATACTGGGAGTTTACTGACTTGCTCACAGTCACATGGTATGCAATTGGAAATTGTAGGAATTAAAACCCGGTCTGCTGAAAGTACCAAGCTTATTCACACCTCTTTACTGTAACCTCTAGGCTATACTGCAGACCAAGTTCTTACTAATAAACAGTATTTTTCTATTTATTTATTATGTCTTATTAGTAACAACAAATTAGGAAGGATACCAGAAAGATGTATTATAATAATGTTTCACATATTATATTTAATTTGTACTAGTATTTTTACTTTCTAGATCATTTTTATATTGAAAATCTATTTTAGCAGGAAGGTAGATACTGTAGGTGATTTATAGTAGGCAAGTAATATTTATCAGGAACTGCCTTTCCAGGGCTTAGAACAGTAACAGATACAATTACAGAGTGAAGCAGTGATAGCAAAGAATGATTATAAAAAGAGGGTGTTAAATACACTATTGTTATTCACTGATGCCATTCTGTTCAAGCTTATCATCTGCACATAGATATGAAAAACAAGCCCCACTTCCACCTTTTTGAAAATCAATTTCTCAAAACTGCTGTCACCATTAAGCTACCACTGTCACTGAAGAAAAAGTTACAATCTTCCATGCTATCTTTGATCAAGTATAATCCTTGCTGGGGTGGCGAGAGAGACCTCGCTGCAAGAGGGCCCCTCCCCCCATCCTGGACACACCTGGCATGTGGAGCAGAGGCACCGACTCTGAATAGTTGGGACGGGCGAACCTCCCACGCTTGCAAAAGACTCTACCTCCCCTGCACCAAAGCAGGCGGATGACCTGTTCAGTAGGCTTTTGTTTTTTTCAGTGACTCACTGGGCTTATCCTCTTCTGTGATGGAGCATCCTTACCCTCTTACCCTAGAACCGACACCACCTAAGGACTGTAAGGGGGAAACGAGTCAGCAGTGCCCTCTGGTTGCTACTGCGCCAGCAGCATAGCAATGAAGAGAACAGATTGGGCACCAAATTTGAAAGAAAACTAAAGTGCCTGATTGGACCCCTGCCCGCAGTGACGCACCGCCTCAGGCCACTCTTAAAAGCCTGATCAGAGCCTCACGGAGCACAAGCTAGGACTGATTGCTGCTAATCCTTGCTGGGGTGGTGAGGGAGACCTTGCTGCAAGAGGGTCTCCCCCCATCCTGGACACACTCGGTGTGTGGAGCACAGGTACCAACTCTGAATATTCGGGTCGGGCGGACCTCCCACGCTCACACAAGACTATATCTCCCCTGCACCAGAGAAGGCAGATGACTTGTTCAGTTGGCTTTAATTTTTTTTGGTGACTCACTGGGCTTATCCTCTTCTGTGGTGGAGCATCCTTACCTGGAGCCGACACCACCTAAGGACTGTAAGGGGGAAACGAGTCGGCAGTGCCCTCCAGTTGCTACTGCGCCAGCAGCGTAGCGATGAAGAGAACAGATTGGGCACCAGATTTGAAAGAAAACTAAAGCGCCTGATTGGACCCCCACCCGCAGTGACACACCGCCTCAGGCCACTCTTAAAAGCCTGATCGGAGCCTCTTGGAGCACAAGCCAGGACTGATTGCTGCTAATCCTTGCTGGGGTGGCGAGGGAGACCTCGCTGTAAGAGGGCCCCCCCATCCTGGACACATGTGGCATGTGGAGCAGAGGCACCGACTCTGAATAGTCAGGCCGGGCAGACCTCCCACGCTCGCACAAGACTCTACCTCCCCTGCACCTGAGCAGGCGGATGACCTGTTCAGTTGGCTTTTGTTTTCTCCTGCCCACCTGCCCTGTTCCCTCCTCCCATTAAATGCTTGATTGCCATGCCCACTTGGACTGCTGAGCTCTTCACCAGAGGGCAAGGCTGGGAATGCTTGGCACCACAAACCCACCCCTCTTATGCTCTGGATCAAACCACTGCATCAAACTGGTATTCAGGCAAAGAGCTCTGGTCCTCTGCACTGTAATCCACTTGTGCCCCTCCTGTACATTGGTCTGTACCAATATTCCTATGCTAAGGCACCGCAAGCTGTGTAATGCTATATTTTTTCTTTTAAACGCGTCCTGATTTCCTATCAATGTACACATGAATGATCTACTATCTACTTGAAAGTGACCTCATAATCTGTTTCTAAACTGTGCCTCCTCAGAAAGTGTGATTATCCATTGTCAATGCTAAGGAATAGCTAGCTGTTTCTAAAAAGACCTTAAACTGTACATTAGCTAGGGCAAACCTGTTGACTTATGCTAAAGTGTCAGTGGCTCAGTAGGTAGCACACTCGCCTCTGAGGCCGGGAGATCAGAGGGCTGTGGGTTCAGTTCCCACATCTGGCACTTGGGTTAATATCCTGGTACTGACACTGTAGTGCAGCATGAAAGGGGTGCTGCACTTCTGAGGTGCCGTCTTTTGAATGAGACGTTAAACCGAGGTCCCATCTGCCTGGACTGGTGGTAGTTCAGATGGATGTTGAAGATCCCATGGCACTTATCGAAAAGAGTAGGGTAAATTGCTTTATTGAAATAAAGCATGGAAAAACACATCAAGAAAAACAGCAGCAAAAAGCACAAAAGCTTATACAAATCAACAAAGGTACTGAACAAAAAGCAAGTGATACACAGTTATCTTTTAACAAAAGCATAAAAGAAAAGAAAGTAATCATTCATTTAAATTTTATCATATGCTGAAACCCCTTCCACCAGATTTGAACTTTTCTAGTCCCATAAATCTGAGCATCTTTTAGATATACTTTATTTAATTCACAATAACATAGTGGCTGAAGCCTAAAAAGTTGGCTTTTTTGATACAAAACCCACTGGCATCTAACTTGCCATAAACAAAATCTAAGACATGCTAAGAAAATGTGTACAGTTGAAGTATGAAATGTAGCAAGACATGGGGTAAAGATCCCAATACTAACAATTCATAAGAAATATGTTTCAACCATGGGAAGTGCCAGATAGTTGCCAAATACACCCATAGTTTAGAGGCAAAGAACAATGAATAAAAAATGTTCCATTGTTTCTTCTTGTGCCGTACACTCTAAATAAGGACAAAACCTTTCTTCTTTCATTTTATACTTAGCTGTCCCTCTAACTTGTAACCGACCATACATTATCAACCATTCGCCTCCCACATGTAAGGGGTAAACGGGGTTATTTAATTGTGCTAACACCAGATGGGTCATAGTACCTGGGCAGTTTTAAATGCGGGGAATGAGGATAGATTTGAGAAATAATAGTGGAATATAGTTTTGTTGGAGAATTAATAATTTGTGATTTGGACAATTGCCACATATATAATTTCCAACAATCGGTTTAAAGAAAAGGGAGTAGAAAAGGAAATATTAGGTTTTGGAGCCAATCCAATCCATTTCGATGAATACTTGGATAGTAAGAATTTCAACCAGCTAAATTCTGGAATATTGGGGTTAAAGTACAGTTCCAAAAAGAAAAGCAAGAAAAAGGGAAGAACAGAAAACCACAGGATCTACCATCCCGACCTCTCCTTGACTTTATCCAGGTAAGTATAATACCTTTTAATGGGATTTAACCTATTTCCCAAAAACTGAAAACTAATACTGTACAGCTTCACTTCCAGGTTAGTTGGGACAGGGTACAGAAATGCCAAATATTGTAGGCAAGGTAACAGGAATTGTTTAAAAATCTGAACTCTCTTCAGTTTCGAGAATTTATAATGTTTCCACTTCTGAACTTTATTATCCATTTTATTTAAAACTGCAAGCCAATTCTGCTCAGGTAAATTTTGGGAACCGAACAGAACCCCTAAAATGGAAATAGGTGTTGTAGTGAATGAAATAGTTCTGTGCACAAAGGGGTTAATGTATTCGCTCCTATTAACAACCCTTTAGATTTTTGAAAATTAATTTTGGCATTTGACAAGGTCGCATACCTGTGAAATAACTTAAAGAAAACTTCCAGCTGGCCTTGTTGTTTAAAAATAAACAGATGTCATCCGAAAAACTTGTACATTTCTAAAGGAGTCAGAAAAGGAATGTTTGGACCCTCCCAACCAGAAACCAACTGTAAATGTCTAATAAGGGGTTCTAAGGAGCAAATATATAATAAAGGGCTCAGTGGACAGCCCTGCCTGACACCAGCTTTTAGCGTCCAACCTTTCCTAATTTTCCTTTAATAACTGGACAGATTATTGAATTAGAATATAAATTTTGTAAAATTGTAAGAATCTCAGGGGCATTCCTAAAAGGCCAAGGTTTGGAAAAGGAATGAATGACTAACCCTATCAAAGGCTTTTCTAAGTCTAATGATAGTAGAATACCAGTTTGTTTGCTGTGATGTAATATTTCAATAAAATTTAATATAACAAAGTACCGAATGTATTCGCCTTGAGAAACACCACAGAACTGAACTGGAGAAATCACTAGAGTAGCCCAAGATTGAAGTCTGTTATTAAGCAGCATCGCAAAGATTTTATAGTCAGAATTTAACAATGTGATAGGTCTCAGTTTTTGATCTCACTTCTATCTCCTGTTTTTAAAGATATAAACTTGTAACCTTTTGTGAATGCAGGATAGATCTGTCCTCCAGAAAGAAAGGAATTAAAACACCAACTAAACAGGGAACCAGCTCATTTGCAAAAGTTTTATAAAGGCATTAGATAACCCATCTACCCCAGGAGACACATTAAGCTTAAGTTTAGAAATAACATCCACAATTTCTTGTAAAGAAAAGGGTTCAGAAGAACAGCTGCCATTGAGGCATCAATGACAGGGTCTGTAACACCTTTCAGAAAATCCTGAAAGACGTCAGTTTGTAAGTCTATATGAGGACCTAAATTTTGGAAATGTCGAATATAATATGACTTAGATCCGAAGGGTCAGTATAATACTGTGAATTACTGACTAAACAATCTAGTGTAGAATTATCTCGCGTTTGTACACAAACTATAGGGGTCCCAATCACTGTTTTGACGGTAGTTGTTAATTAAGGCTTGCAGGGATCTGGCTCTATCATATTGAAACTTCTCATCCGTAATTTAACATGCTTAATTAAAGGAGATAAATCTTCTGAAGAAGTGTTAGCTCTAGTTAATAGAGACTGTAATTTTGAACGTAATGTGAGGTAATGAAGAAAATTATCGCTCTGGGTTTTTGTCCATAAGTTCTAAACCAATCCATGCAGTCTAGTTTAGTTTCTTCCCACCAGATCCCTAAGTCCGAATATAAACATTGCAACGAGAAGGGCAGTTAGAATTTGAACTATAGAATGTTTGACAAAGTCATTTTGTAATGATGAGGTATTTAGTCGCCATCTACTTTTGTAGGGCTTATAATTTACTGGGTTTCTATTGCAATTTTAAGTAGGAGATGGTCTGAAAATTCAAAAGGCTGTCTAGAAAACTGTGAAATATATATATTTTGGAGGTGAAAAGGTAATCAATACAGGTACCAGTCTTCCTTTACAAAATGTATTTTTAGGGGTTGATTCTAAAGTGTTGCAGACTCTGAGGTCTGCCTCTAATAACAGATTGTAAAAAGTTAGCATCACAATACATTTTTTTCCACTAGATCTCCTGTCAGTAAGAGAACAGTTGAAATCCCCACCCCACAGTACTGGCCTGGTAGTGAGCAGAAAAGGTTGTATAGTTTTCATACACTTTATTCTGGCTGTTTTACCTGTGGATTATAAATATTAATAAGTCTATATAGGACAGATTCAAGAAAACAGTCCACAATCAAAACCCTCCTGGAATGCAGTCTATTAATTTATGAAGTTTAAACTGGAAGGTGGAAAAAGAATACCAATGCCGTCAGCTTTATCCTGACCAAATGACCAATATGAAGGGCCCCAAGGCCAACCTTTTTAAAGGCAGTAACATGTTCTTTAGAGAACATCCAAGTTTCTTGTAAAAGCAAACAGTAATTTAGAATTATGCAACATATGAAAATAGCTTTCGTTTAGCTTCATTTAAAATGCTATGAACATTCAAAGAAGCCACAGAAAACCCATATGAGTACCAAAAAAAAGAAGGAATTTATTTTTTTTTTTTCTTTTCTTTTTTCCTTATAAGAACCTTTGGGAGGGTTCCATGGGGTCTTGGGTAGAGATTTGGGAATCCAATCCACAACATCCATTGCTGTATCCCCAAGAAGAAAGAAGAGAGAAAGGATTAGAAGTTTCACTGAATCTGTAACTGCATCAGGTACTGATTTCACATTCCTCATGGACCTTCTAGGAGGCAGAGAGAGGGTTAATTTTGGGGGTTCTACGCTCTGATCTAAAGTCTTAGCAATACCACCCGATTTCACACTTGGGACAAGCAGAGGGTCCTGCAAGCAGAACTATTAGGCTGTACAGGCCTTGACAATGATGAAGAGGGAGGGGAGAACTAAATTCATTGTCACAGGAGTTACAGGTTTTCTACATCAAGAGGGGTTCCCAGGAAAGTGGGAGGCGAATGAGAGAGTAGGTCTTCCTGTGCTTTCTGTAAAACTGTTCAGTACAATTCCCTGATACTTTGTTTTTGCAGCCCACCTGACAGGTGCGTTGAATGTGTGAGAACTACCCTCGTGATAAATCACATTTCGTGGTAGAACATTGAATCAGTGAATGCTCAATTCTCGCCACACAATTGTCACATCTAGACTATCACAAACACTAGACAAATGCTGTCTGTGAGCCACATTTATAGCAGGCCCTTGGCTGACCACTATAAAACAAACACCTCTATCACGCCTAGTAAGAAGGAGTTTGGGATATGCATAAAACCATGTTCATTGTGTCGTAATTTGACCTTATATTTCCATCCGCCTGTCCAAAAGCCCTCTGAGTCTAAAATAGGCTCTGGATCCCTATACATCACATTTATTGACAACCAATATGTAATATCATCCACTGACACCCCTTCATTGCGGAACATTACTGTAACAAACTTGATGGCTGGTTGAGAGAGGGAATAATCACAAACGGGACCAAAGGGGAGAGAACCTTACCTGGGAATACCTAATCCAAAATAATTCTAACAAGGCAGCTGATCTAAAACTGACATCATAATTATCCTCTCCTGAAATATTGATGATGGCAAACACATCTCTAGGAGAAAATGCAAGGATTCTTTAATTAAATGTCTCCCAACATAGTTTCTATTAGGCCTTTCAGCCATGCCCCTGTATATCTACGCAGACCGCATTCGCCTGGGAGCGGATTCACGCTTGTTTTTTGCAAAATAAGTCAGATAATAAAGGTCTTTATCAGATACAGCATTATGAGACTCTACAGAAACAGGACTAACAGTATCATTAGAGACATTAAGAACCAAATCCCAGAGTCTGAGCCCCTTTTAGCAGATTGAACAGGCTTTTCTGGGTTCCACTTAGGGAATGAGAGTTTATGTCAAATGAAGAATCCCAGGTTAAGTCAGCAGCCCATTCTCCTGAAGGAGTTTGTTTCACCCTGCTGCCATTAAAGCTGAAGCAGGAGTCCAGTCACTCATGTGTAGAAGAGGAAGTCAAAATATCAGAGTTAGGCATAATGGGCTGAGGAACAGAACTTTAACCTGCTGCAAAGATGTAGAAGCATTCCATATATTTCGGTCACCAAAAGAAAAACAGTTGCTTCCTCCTGTTCATTTGGCTGTTTTTGATAAATAATCTGAGCAGTGGAAGAAGAAAAACAAACCCTGTTTGTTTAGTCAGTGTTGGAGCAGTTCCCACCACATACTTTTCCTGGTTTCAGTTTCTTTGTTTATCTTGCTGCAGTCCATTTTCCCACTTCCAACAAATCCCCAAACTATTGGAAACAAGTAGCGCTTCAGTGCTAGGCAGGAGACCCCAACTGACCTGTTTTTTTGCTGGAGCAGAAAGATTTTGATCTTTGAACTGCCATTGCTCCTGCAAACAGCAGAAACACCATTCTCCAGCTGAATCCTTCCGTGTTCAGTAGCATGACATCATCCACAGGCAGTGCAGGTCTTAAAGGGCAACACCATCTATAGGTTTTGTACAAGAAAGTAGCTGAACAGACTTTAAAGGCAGCATTTTACTTTTGAGGCTCTGTAGGGCTTACAGGAACTTTTGAATCCTCAGAAGATAAGGCATCCAGAAATAATTCTGCATCTTCTAGCTCTGCTGAAGGAAAATTAACCTTTGTAGAATCCTTGTCTATGGTCTCCTTCACATCTGCAGACTGAACTTGCTGTAGCTCCTCTACAGCATCCATCTTGGAAAGCTGACCAGCACTCCTGCTGCCGGCCATGCACCATCAGAGTAGGGGGATTTCCCTGGTGTCCTGGCCAAATTTCCCTCATTCACTAAAAATACCACCAACAGCTTAATCTGGTTCAAGGTCAGTTGGTATTCATTTGTATCTCCTTCCCCCGGGTCGTGCCTGAAAATAGGCAGGATTTGTCTAGTGCACTTACCTGGTCAACAAAAACTAAATAAATAAAACTACTGTATCTATGGGTTAGGGGTTGCAACTGCTACAGCTAAACATAACTAGTCCAGGGCAGGAGTAGCGAATGTATTTCTCCCAGAGTATCTTGCCCAATGTCTAGCCAAGTAGTCAAAATTCTATAACAGGTGAGTCAGTGGCTCTTCACTAGAGAAAATTAACTATACTTGATACTAAAAACTCTACTAGAGTCAGGGACTGCTCCTCAGCTGACAAAGCTAGGCCAAAAAGAGGGAGCTGACCCTTGCTAAACCCAAAACCAACTAGACTTGGTGGTACCCTTCTACAGCTGACCCGATCGTAAGCATGCAATGATGCCTCACCAACCATACACCCCAGTCCCTGCACCCTGAGGTGCACGAGACCTAAGCATCCCTCTCCCAAACGGGGGGGGGTACTTCTTGCAATAATCTACTCACTGTCCCTACTTTGGGTGGACAGGCTCATCAACCCAGGTCACCCTGAAACATGGGGCCATTGGCATAATGACCCCCCCATGATTTCCACAATGGAATGCCCAATTCAAGCACGCTCGCTCTCTCATCAGCTCATGAGATGGTAAGAAAGGGGTATATGTTACTTAATTCAGTCCCACTTTGGCGGGCAGGATGCATCGACGAAACCTAGTCACCTCACCCAGCCCTAAACTACTCTGCCTACTAGTTGTGCTACTACTCCTGGCAGAAGATATTCAACCCAACCCCGGCCCTAATACCACCAATATCTCAGTGACATCCCCTCAGGACCCTCGCTGGGTGTCTGCAAAGGGTCTGAAGATAGCACATATGAATGTATGTAGCCTCAGACCTAAAATACATGAAGTCCAAGCCTGGCTTGACCTCTACAAGCCCAATGTCCTAGCCATCTCAGAAACCTGGCTAAAAGCCCACATCCTCGATTATGAGATACAGGCACTGGGCTATAGTACCTACCATAAGGACAGGGAGTCCAAAAAAGGGGGCGGTGTGCTAATCTATACCAAGGAAGACCTCACTGTGTCACTCCTAAGCCTGCAGCAAAGCCCTCCCTCTGACGGAGAAGCTGTATTCATCCGAGACACCTTGGACATACCAAGCAACTTACTATAGGATGTGTCTACCATCCTCCAAAGTCAGCCCTCCAATCCCTCGAGGCCATCACAAATGCCTTGGCCCAAGAAGTCTCAACTGAGCTCCTCATTTTGGGAGACTTCAACCTCAACTGGGCCCAGGACCCTTGCCATGCCTTGATGTCACTGACCAAAGATGCAGGTCTGGTGCAGGTTATCATGGAACCGACCAGACTTAATTACAAAACTGGGAATCACACCACCCTTGACTGGGCTCTGGTGCCCAACCCTACCAACATCCAGATTGCCGGCACAATGGCAGACTCCTTGAGTGACCATTCCCTGATATTCTGTATCTGGAAGAACAGAGCACTCAAGGTCCAGCCCAGAATCCTCACTGCTCGCAACTACACCAACTTCTCAGAAGGGCAATTCAATGACTACCTAAGCAGCCGGGACTTGAGCCCAATAACACTCCTCCCTACTCTGACAGAGTCCTTGTAATACTTACAGGACTTACTATGTACAGCGGCCAACCTCTTCGTTCCTCTGAAAAGACTGAAAGCTAAAGGCAGCTGCTACAAGTGGATCTCTCCATCCCTTAAATCCCTCATGATTAGTTGGAACAAGGCCTGGAAGAAGTATAAGCTCTCCTCCCTTCCGGCAGACCTTGTGGCATACACAGCCCTAAGAAACAAAACCAATAGTGCCATTAAACTTGCTAAAAGGGAGTATGTCACACACCTCCAGAAAACCAGCTTAGGCAACCCTAAGCAATTCTGGAATCATGTCAATGACCTGATCAAGGGCAACAAAAAGACTGAACCTTGCCCCATTAAGGTCAACAGTCAGCTTGTTAGTGACTCCTCTCATATAGCGGCTGCCTTTAACAACCACTTCACAGACCTTGAGGCCCACAGGGCTGGCCAGTCCCCGCAGACTTCAGCTCCTAACATAGGTGAACCAACACACTATGAACAACCCTCTTTCCACCTGAGACTGGTAAAGTGAAAAGAGGTCCTAACCCTCCTAAAGGCACTGAAAGTCAAAGGCTGAGGGGACCAGATGGGATAAACCCTCGGCTACTCAAGGCTGGAGCCACCTCCTTATCCAGTCCCTTGACTTGGCTGTTAAACAGATCAGTACAGGAAGGAATCGTTCCTAACCAGTGGAAACAGGCCAATGTGGTCCCAATCCACAAAGGTGGCCCCAGGGAAAACCTAACCAATTACTGGCCTATCTCCCTGCTCTGCACACTTGCTAAGCTACAAGAAAGGCTAGTCTACGACCAACTTCGTGACTACCTGGAGGCTGATCAGCTCCTTGCTCCCTCTCAACACAAATTTAGAGCAAACCACGGGACTGACACTGCCCTTATTAACTTCTTGGATGAAGTACTCAGAGCAATGGACAAAGGGATACCCACAAGTGCTGTCTTTATAGACCTATCCAAGGCATTTGACCTTGTTGACTACAATCTTCTGCTACAGAAGCTGAACAATGTGGGCTTAGACCCCCATGCTCTCAAGTGGTTTGGGAGCTACTTATTAGGACGGATACAGAGGGTCTCCTGGAAGGGAGCCATGTCAGGTCCACTACCTTTAAAACAGGGTGTACTGCAGGGCTCAATCCTCTGCTCCCTCCGTTTCTCCTTATTTACTAATGACCTAAGTACCTACTGTGGGGAAAGCTCAGTTGTACAGTATGCTGATGATACAGTCATCTACCGATCCTTGGGCAATGTGGCTGCTCTTGGTCCTCTCCTCCAAAATGACCTCACATCCCTCGAGGCATGGCTGAGTGAGAACAGAATGGTACTAAATGCAGACAAAACCAAGGCGGTACTATTCGGGCCCAGATCTTTGGTCCATGACAGGACTACATCCCTGCAACTTACCACACTCTCTGGAAAAAGCATCAAAGTAGTGCCCTCCCTAAAATACTTAGGCCTGTCTCTTGACCAATCTATCACCTTCAAGGACCATGTGGACCAGGTCACCAAGACCCTACACCATAAACTTGGAACTTTGTACCGACTCAAGGACTAGCTCATCCCCGAGGCCAGGCTTTCCATTGCCACAAGTTTCCTGCTCCCTACCCTGACCTATGCAGCACCGATTGTACAGGGCATGGATAAACAAGAGGTATCCAGGATGTAAATCATGTACAACAAGGTAGCTCGGTTCACTACCCAGGACCACCCACAACATCACCACTGTGATACAGTGGCCCAGCTACGGTGGCCCTCATTGACCACTCACCTACAATACCCATTGCTTGTCCAGGCCTTCAAGCTACTCAAACTGCCTGCTCCACCCAGCATAATAGGAACCATAACAATTAAACATAACCCCAGGAGACTACGGACATCTGAACAAACGCTACTGAAAGTCCCCAGAGTAAGGACTAATGCTGGTGGAAGATCTTTCTCCTGTCTAGCCCCCAACCTGTGGAACAAGTTCCCTCATCTGGTGCAAGAGGTCTCCTCACTTAGGAAATTCTGCACCAGACTTAAGGCTCATATGATTGACATAAGTACATGCCTCTGCCACGGCTCATAACTTGCCTCCCTCTCCCACAACAACCCTCCCAAAAGTAAGCCAACCCAGGTACCCCTCTCAAGATCCAGAACACCTTGGTCCCATTATCCTATGTATAATCTTTTGCAGTGGAGGTCACTCTCCTTCTGAAAACTGCATATCAATTGTCATGTATAATACTATGTCATGTAGCACCTAGGTAAAACTGTGTCATGATGATAACCATGTCTGTAACCGCCAAGTAAGCCTGTATAATCTTGTAACCAAATGTTTTTCCATTGTATCAAAACATGTATTGTTATCCCGGGTCGCCCCTGAAAAAGGGACCTTAGGGGCTCAGTGGGTCTACCCGGTCACCAAAATTTAATAAATAAAAAAAGTAGGAAAAATAATGACTGATGTGCATGAAACTGTTGTCATTGAAATGGCAACCATAGTAAGTGAGCACTAATCCTTCCTGGAAGAACTATTGCATGAAGATGTGGCCTCTCCCTGGGAAAACACCTACACTGTCCCCTTTCAGTACTTGGTCACCAACGATTTTTTCAGCACATCAGGAGCCTGAGGCATTTGTGCAATATTACTGTAGACTTCAATATTACAAAAATGCACTTTGCCCAGGAGTATGAGTCATTTTTACGGCTGTGGGCAGAGCACACAACCATCTTGCTGTCTGTAGCTGGAAAAATGGAGTATCGTGGAACATGTATTTTGAAGTTTTCAATGTTTCCTTCCACATCTATAAATCACTATGCCAATTGAAATAAATACTCCCTTCTTTCTGGTTAGAATGTTGGAGACATAACTCCAACCTGCTTATCATATGACCATTAGGAAACTGAAACAGCTTGTTAAATATTGGTTGCCTATTAAACTGGAGATTTGTTTACCCCCTTTGAAATGCAACAACTTGCACATTTAAATACTTGGCATTTAAACATTTTCTCACTACAGGCTTCAGTTGGGCAGGTATTATCTTTCAAAAAGTTTCATATCTCATAAATGTTACCCTTTCCCAACAAAGCTAAAAAGATTTACCGTTTTTTAACCTCTTAAGACACTATCTGATAAGCACTGTCTCATACATATGCCAGCTTTTCTGTGAAGTATCCAGGCAAAATATATAGCAATCAGCAGGCGTTTTGTACTATGCATTTTGGGGAAAAAATATAGTGAGCTACAGCAAATGCAAACACACACACGCACACACACACACTGTACACACCATCTTCATGGCCACAACATTGAAAATAAGTACTACAATCTAATATGTTATTAAATAATAAAGAAACTGCTTACGTTAGTGAACACAGTGAAGTTCAGATTACAGACATTTCCTTTAAATATTTCTTATCCTATATTTTGTATCCTGGATAGCATAGGGGGAATGCTACATCTCATGTCATAGGGATCTTCATTTACACATTTTGACACTGTATTTACTCAGAATGTCCCAGATTAGATGCAATATCTTGTTTTTAGTGGGGTAATGATTTCATTATTTTTATAATATATGTATTCAGGGTAGCCTTGTCCAGATGTAAAATATTGTTTTCAGTGTGTTCTCATTTTATGCAATGCAGGATAATATTGTATAGATGTAGAGCCCCACTGAAAATGAAATGTCATTTCTTCTGTGCACTATCCAGGCTAAATATATAGCAATCAGCAGGCATATTCTAGGAAAACACATTGTAAAAATGTGTAAAAGGAATACCACATTGAAACTGCCTCTCAGCAGATCTGCATTGTGGAAATTCATTAGAAATAATAGGTAAAAGCATCCCAAAAGCTCTCCACAACCATTTCAGCTCTGACCAGATCTTGTTGCAATATTACTGTAGACTTTAACATTACACAAATGCATTTTGTCCAGTGATCTGTATGTATAAATAGCAATACCCACTGTTGAGTGATGACTGTTGAACCAGTTGTCACAATTGTTCACAGTATCTCAAATGTAATTTTGTATAACTGACATTGTATCAAGTGAATGCCATTTATTGTATGTAACTTATCGTGGGTTGCTCTTGAAAAAGGGATGTAAGTCTCAGTGAACCTACCCGGTTATCAAAATCCAATAAATATATACATACATTAATACATATTTTAAATTCTTTGCAAAAAAAATCTGTTAATGGACCAGTTAGTGTTAAAGTGACAAAAGTAGGTAAATGTGGTGCTAGGGTTCCCAAACCTAATACCCCACCCCCACTCTGCAGGCAGTAAAAGAAAAAACATTATGGTTTCACCTTTCCTAAGTCATTGTAAATCAGGCCTGGGGTGTTCCATTGGGTTGTCTTCCCTAATGCTCACCCCATTCCATTAGTAAAGAAGCTGATATGTGCAGACTATATGAGAATGAGGTGAGCATTCGGGTTGATAATGCCAAGGAACTCCCTATGTCTGATTTGTGAAGACTCATGAGGGGTGAATCCTTAATGTTTTTTCCATTTGCTGCCTACAAAGTGGTGGTGGGGTGTTAGGGTTGGGAACCTGAACACTACATTTCCCTACCTTTGTCACTTTAACCCTAACTGGTGCATTGACAAAGTTTTTTGCAAAGAATTTCATTATGTTTTGAGATAGTATAATCATATTCTCATTCATGCAGGTCAAACATATCCATTTGCCAGAGGGCCCTGCACTTCCATCCCTCCATAGATACATTCATCCATGTTGGTGTTGAAGTGCAAGGCCTGGAGGGTCCTGCACTTCCATTTCTGCCAAAAATAAATGTATTTGCTTGGTTATATGGCTTTGTAAACTTTCAATGTTATTCTATAGGAATTTTGATGTTTTCATTTTTGTGGTGTTTTATATGGCCCCTAAATCTTGTGGGGGGAGAGAGGTATTGTGCATTATTCTTGTAGTACTAATTAAGACCGTTGTTTTTCTGTATAGATTGTCCCTTAACTGCAAAGATTAATGGAGGTATGGCTTGTTGAAGCGGAAATGTGGAAAAATAACAAAGTCCCAAATCTTTTTTGTATGAATGAAAAAATATAGGAAAAAGGATCCATTCATACAAAAAAAAATCAGGAAATAAACTAAGTCCAAAATCTTTTTTGCATATGAGGGCTTCCTTTTTTATATTAAAAATCATGAAAAGAATCCTGTCATATGAAAAAGAACTTGGGGAAAAAAATGAGCCCAAAATCTTTTTTTGTATGAAAGCATCCTTCTTTACGTAAATGAAAAAAACATACAAAAAAGGATGCCTTCAAAAAAAAAGATTTTGGACTTTGTTTTTTCTGATTCATTTTGTATGAAGGATCCTTTTCAATTTTTTGTTCATAGGAAAAGAGATCAGAAAAAAAAATAAGTCCAAAATCTTTTTTTTCATATAAAAGGATAATTTTACACGCCCCTCTTCTTTTTTCATATGGCTATAGAAAAAAACGAAATTGAGTCATGAAAAAGTATTTTAAAATGTATAAAAAACACATCTCAGTCATTTTTTAATAAAAAGTAACTTCAGAATCCACCTAAAGGGGTCCCAGTTAGCAACATACATATGTTGGTGTGTGTGTGCAGGATGTCCTTTTATGGGTTTACATTTTTTTTTGTGAAAAAAACAGAAACAAGATGGTGGTCACATGAAAAGAGTTTTTTTCCTCACAAATAAAGATTACCCCCATATGAAAAAAGATCCTTTTTCTGATGGACCAAATTCTTTTTTCATTCCAAGCAGCTATCCAAAAAAACCATACTGAACATGTTCAGAAACAAAATTTCAAAATGTAATAACTTTGGAATGGATTAGGGCTGCATTATTGCTTATGTTACTGCTAAAAAGAAAAGTCAGGCTCAGGAGATGTGCTCCTTGGAGCTCAAGCTGGCTGATTTGCTGGAGATGCATAAGGCTGGGAATTGCTCCCCTGCCTTGTTTCAGGAGATGCGACAGGTTAAGTATCAGCTTAACAGTTTGAACACTCAGTCCACTGAATTTACTGTCTTCAGAGTTAGGCGTGCTTTCTGGGAGTGTGGTGAGAAATGAGGCCACCTGTTAGCTCATCGTTTGAAGAAGCTTAAGGAGGAGGAAGGAGGAGGCCAAGGCCCCAGGCATTAAAACTAGTCAGGGCTTATTGACTGCACCTGAGAAGACCAGTCATGCTTTTCAAGAATATTAAGAATGCCTGTATACTTCCCAATTGGCTTCGGGAGATCAGGGTGTTCATTCTGTGGTGGAGTTTCTTGATTCCCTTGACCTCCCTCACCTCTTGGAGGAGCAGCATCAGACCTTGTATGGGCCAATAACATTGCAAGAGATTCAGTCTGCTATCAAAGTACTTCCCACTGGGAAGATGCCGGACCCTGACGGTTTTCCTATTGAGATTTATAAGCTCCTTTCAGACTTCTTAAGCCCACTTCTAGCTTTCGGCCTTCAGGAGGCCTGGTCTACTGCCTCTCTTTTAGGATCCATAATGGAAGCTGTCATTTCAGTTCTTCCAAAGAAAGGTAAGGATCCTGATCAGTGTTCTAGTTACTGCCCCATCTTGCAGTTAAATGCAGATTACAAAATCCTGACTAAGGTGTTAGCCCTATGGCTTAACAATGTGTTAACGCTCTTGGTCCATCCAGACCAAGCAGGTTTTTTTTCAGGCAGAGATGGGGCAGATCATCTCAAATGGTTGGTCAATCTGATATGGATTACATAGATACATAGATACATAGATACATAGATACACAGACAGTGTCGGCAGATAAGGGCCTATGGCCCACCCAGTCTGCCCATTTGAGCTTGTAAGTTCAGTTTATGTTTTCCTAGAAGTCTGCTGCCCCTTACCCCTGACCTTCAGAATTCCTTTATGTCTATCCCATGCATTCTTAAATCCCGTGATTGCTTCAGCCCCCACCACTTCCTCTGGCAGGGTGTTCCACTTGTCCACCACCCATTCTGTGAAGAAATTCTTCCTCATGTTTCCTCTGAATCGTCCTCCTCCAACTTCATCCCATGCCCTCTAGTCCTGGAAAATCTTTTTGCTTAAAAATAGTGTATTCCTGCACTCTGTTCCTCCCTGTAAGATACTTGTATGTCTCTATCATATCTCCTCTCTCCTCTCCTCCAGGGAGTACATGTTCAGTTCCTTCAACCTGTCTTCATAGGACTTTGATGCAATCCATGTGCCATCTTTGTTGCCCTCCTCTGAACCTTCTCTACCCTGTCTATGTCCTTACGTAGGTATGGTCTCCAGAACTGTACACTGTACTCCAGGTGGGGCCTCACTAGTGTCTTGTATAGCGGAATTATGACCTCCCTGTTCCTGCTGGTGATGCACCTGCCTATACATCCCAGCATCGTATTGGCTTTACCTGCTGCCTTGTCACACTGTTTCCCTACCTTGAGGTCATCAGAGATGATAACCCCAAGATCCCTTTCCTGCTTGGTGCATGCTATATCCTCACCCCCCAACTGATATATTGTTGATGGATTGCTGAGTCTTCTCCTGAGCCATTGGCAGCCATGGTGCTGGATACGGAGAAGGCATTCAATTTGCTTGAATGGCCTTATCAGTTTGCAGTTCTGTATGCTTTTGGTTTTGGGGATATTTTTATTAGATGAATTTGCATCATTTACCCGGACCCCCGAGCATCAGTTTTAACTAATGGTTACTTTTCTCCTAATTTTTTGTTGCATAGTAGTACAAGGCAAGGATGCCCCCTGAACTCTGCCTTGTTCATTCTTGCTATTGAACCACTTGTGCAAAAGCTTCAGGCTACCTCAAGTATCTCAGGAATTTTATTGGTTTCAACAGAGTACAAAACTATGCTTTTTGCAGATTACTTTTTGCTCACTATTGCTAACCCCAAGCAAGCTATCTCTGCTTTTAGATTGGTTTGGGGGCTTTTCAGGGCTTCAAACAACTGGGATAAAACTGAGGTGCTGGCTCTGAATAGTGTAGGCTCTCAGTCCTCTTAACATGGCACAGGGCTTTCCTGGGCTACCCACCCTGTTAAATATCTTGGGATTTTTATTTTCCCCAGTGGAAGGAGTGGGTGTCTTTAAATTTCTCCCCTTTGTTGGAGTCTCTACAGCAGGATTTCCAGTGGTGGGGTCATATTCAACTCTTTTTGTGGGGAACGTCTCAGTTGCTACAAATGATGATATTTCCTAAGTTCCTTTATGTGCTTTGGTAGCTTCCCCTTGTTATACCAGAGAGCTGTTGGAAGAAATTGGGCAAGCTTTTTCAGTCATTTTTCTGGGAGGATTGTAAACCTAGAATCTCTTTACAGCAGTTGATGGCCCCTTACTCCAAAGGGGGCTTTTGAGACCCTTGGATTAAAGGATATTATTTTGCAGTTTGCCTAAGGCATATTTGAATGCTTTTGAATGCTAGTCATTATCGAGATAAAGCTTGGTGAATTGCTATTGAAGAATATGGTGCCTGATATTATCCTGTGGGATTCTTCTTGGGTGCTTAAGGGTCACCATACTCATAGTTATGGTCTTCATATATTTGCAGAGGTTAGCAGAATTAAGCCCTCCCCCTGGCAGGCCCTTTATCCTTCTTTCCATTATGGGGAAATCCTAAATTGGCAATTGGTGGGAAGGCAGTTTACTGGCTGGAGTGGAGCAAAGGTGGCCTGATTCAGGTGGCAGATTTGTTTCATGGTATCGGAGGGTTGCTTAAGAATTTCTCCACTCTTAAGGCTCAGCCATCACTTCCTCAGTCCCAAGTGTGGAGATACTTGCAGGTTCAGCACCTTCTTTCTACTTATATAGGTGCACAGTTGCAGCTTCCTGCCAGAGGACTATGGGATGATGTCATGGGCTTAGCAGGATAGGGTGAGACTCCTAGTAAATTACTGAAAATAGGTTGCATCTATTAAGGTCTCCAGCAGAAAAGTGTCCCTTTGCTAGATTCTTTGAAAGCTAGGTGGGAAAAGCAGCTGGGAGTCTTCATCAATGATGATGACTGGGCTCACTGTTGGTGCAATGCATACTGTTTGTGTCAGTCTGTTGGGGGGGGCACCTTGTTCATCTTAAGGCTTTACACTTATGGTATAAGATGCCTTCCCAGTTACATGAGATGAATAGGAGCATTGTGTCTATGTGCTGGAGATGCCACCAGTATGAGGGAAACCTTTTACATATTCTGTGGTATTGCCCTAAATTGTGGGACTGGTGGCGCTAGTTGGGAGATTGACACTCTGTTGTTATGCAGTGTTCGATCCCTATGGACCCTTCTCTTTTAGTATTAGGTAATACCAACAAGCTCCCAGTTCAAGATCCCTCCCTTCATCTGTGGTTTATGGCAGCCATAACAGAAGTTAAGCGTTTGCTATATTTAAGATGGTGGACACTAGAGGTTCTTACTATGGATGATTGGGAGGATAGTATGCACCAGCTAGCGAGCTTGAAATGCCTAACTTTCATAGTGGTGGATAAGTGGGCCCTCTATGGAAAGGAATGGGGTTCATATCTATCTTCTTCTCATTTGGCTTCCCCCTAACTCATCCCCCCCCTTTCTAGCTTCCACTTTCCTAAGTACCACTTACTCACTTGGTGTCTTCATCTGCCTTCTCTCCTCCTTTCTCCTCCCCTTTTAAATTTTTGCTCCATACTTTCTTTTCTTTCCCCTGTTTTTCCACCACTCTAGGCTTTATATATAGTGTACATATTGTTTATTGAATATGTCATGTTACATATTGTTTATTGTATATTTTATATTTTGTATTCTGGCTTCCTTGTATCTATTTATTGTATATTATTTTCCTAAGTTTGTTCTTGTCGAGTGTCAATTTTATTTGCTTTGTCTACCCAGGACCACTTTGTAAATGTGTTTATCTGAATGGTGTTTCTCCTGGTTAAATAAAGACTGATCGATTGATTCAATAGATTAGCATTCCCTTCCCTTCAGTTTTTCTTTGACTTTTAATATTGTTAATGTCATATTTGTGTTTGTTGGTTTTTCAGCACTTCATATTAATTGTTAGAGATGGTTATGTGCTTCTTTAAATAGTTTTTCTTATCATGTTGTTGTTCGAATATTGTATGTACTTTGATATGTTATATATGTTATTGTGTGTTTTTCCTAGTTATTGTGTTACCTATAACTGGTTGTTTGTTAGTGGTTCTTGTTACCTGATGGTTTGTTTCTCATGGCAGATATTTTCTTTTGTAAATAGTGTAAGAAGATGATACAGACAATGCTAGCTTACTATGTGGTATTACTTTCTCATTGTATTAGTGATAAGTTATGCTATTTTTCTTTTGCTGTTTATGTTGTGGATCTTGTTGAAAGATTTTCAATAAAGTATTCATTACAAACACTTTGGAATGGATTAATATTTTTTACTTAAACCACTGAAAGGCACCACTGTTGCCCAAGCCCTTTCTGCACTGATAATTTTAGACCAAAATTCAAAACTGTCTGGGTACTATGCAATGACAAAACCCCATCCCCCAAAAAAACAACCTGCAAACCCCCAATTATTTCACTTATTTCGCTAAACAGATCGCTGAATCCACTCATCCAATTTGAACAAAACTTGGCACACCAAGAGATCTACTCCCTGAGACTGTGCTTGCAAAATTATGTTCAAATCCATTAAATGGTTGTGAAGCCATTAAAGTGCAAAGTTTGAGGTATAAAATAGAAACCTCGGCTCAGCCCTAACTATAGTGGTGCTACCGTGCCACTATAATAAATAAATCAGACCACCGACTCTTCAGCGGCCAGTCACGATAGAGGATGACAATGACTGTGAAGGGATGATTAGAAGACAAAATTTAAAAATATTAGCAAGAAATGTATTGGATAGAAAGGTACAGTATATCATTTTTGGAGAAAACCATATTAATTATAGCAATAAGTCACTGCCTGTGATTGGATTAACAGGCAGTTAATCACTACCTACTAGTATATGGCACTCAGCTGCATCTTGTGCCACGTTACGCCCCAACAGGTGATCAACAAACTGTTACTCCAACCCCTGGGAGGCCTTATTGCTTAAATAACAATATATACAGCAAATAGATAACATTGGAATAAACCTGTACAGCGTTAAACATCTTCTTAAAAAAATACAGTAAGCTATAATTGGCTGTGAAAGGCCTGAAAAGGTCATAATCAACAGAACATGACACTGAAAATAGATGGGAAGGGTATCAAACAAATCTTTGCTGGCAGTGTATTCCACAGTGCTAGGGCTACCACCAGGAAAGCCCAATCTCCTGCAGATTTCAATGTGTGTGTGCTGTAGCAGCCCTCAACTCACCCCACAGTGCAAGTTGTTCTCCTTCCCTGGACCATAGGAGATCACAGTCTTGTGGAGATATAGGGGCCCAGTCCATTCAGGGCTTAATCAGTCAGCAAGAGAACCCTGATGTCAATTCTGTTTCTAATGGGCTACTAGTGTAGAGCTTGCAATGCAGAAGTATGTGATCAAATCTTTAGGTGGAGAACAAAACAAGCCTCATTGCTGCATTTACTCAGTGCCCTGATAGCACACCAAGGATGCAATACCCCTCCATCTAACAACCTTCATCACCCATGCAGCACCCCAAAACATTGTTCTCCAGCCAGTCCCAGCCCCTACCAAAAGCATGCTTTAAAAAGTCATGTAACCCACCCAGACTTAAAACACTCTACACCTACTGTAGTCACACACCACCCTTCTTCTAATATTGTTCCCTGGCTGAGCCTTTCTCCTTCTGGAGAAGTATTTAAGAAAGCAATAAGCCATGAGAGGATGTGCATTTAATGATTAAAGATGCCCCCCTCCCCCGGTGTAGTAAGTCATGAGGCCGAAGGACGAGTGGCACAATGGGATGTGCACTGTTTATCCTTCAATGCACACACTGAAGTAGGTTATTCTGCTTATAAAGTGTCTTCTTTCTATGCATTACTTTTCAATTTTTTGTACTGCACTAATGCGTTTTAAGTCAGGATTTAAACTATTCAATATTAATATTTTGTTGTAAAGATTGTAAAGTAGACCACTGTCCACTGTACAGTAGGTGCCACTGTTCTTTAGTTTATCAGTATTTATCAGTAGGGTCTGGCTGTGTATTTTTGTTTCTTTTTTTGTTAGTGCTTTTTATGTTCTTTATTTGTGAGTTACCTTCATAAAATTGAGTGTGTGGTGCATATTCAAGTGTTTTGTTTGTGCCTTGCACTGGTGGTTACTAATGCTACTGGCACTGTTGCATTTCTGTGTAGGACCATGCTTGGAGAGGTGAAGCCTTTCTTTTACTCCTTCTGCCTGCCTAATTACTGTGTTTTCTGATTGGTGTACTGGTTAGTGGCAGCATTGCCATTTTCAGTTACTGTTTCCTGTACTTGATGGATGATTGATGGCTGCCTGTGCTGCAGGGATGGGAGCCTAGAAGAGCCAGGTTGGCAAGCTATGATGAGGTCAACTGCTGGCTGCCAAGGAGAGTGAGGACAGTCAGACAAGATTTGAGATTTATCAGGCTCACTAATGAGACACCATTTATGTGTTTTTTTTTAAATCAGTGTATTCAAATTTTTGCCCCTGCACTCTTCTTGCTCAGAGCAAGAAGTTTGAGATAAGAGTCCAGATACTAACACATGCTCTTCTCATCTTACTGTGATGCTGTCTCCCTTCCCTCCATGGAGCAGATGGTGCCCAGGTTCAAAGTGTGTGTAAATATGGAATGTTCACTGTTAAGAGCAGTGCCATTTTTGTGTTTTCTTGTGTGCACGTGCAAGAAACACATTGCGTCAGCTTCCTTCACAAGTGGATTGTGGACGCGTGGCGAATGGCAGCAGTTCATTCTGGGGCTGGTGCGTTCCACGCCAATAGAAGAGCATGCTGCAGTTAATGAGCGTGCCACTATGCTCAAACGAATTGATCACTGCAATCAGGGAGTGCCTCATCATGGAACAATCAGATGTGATGTCAGGGCATTCCTGATTGTAGTGGCCAGTGTAGCAGAATGGTCTACTCACACACACACACACACACACACACGCACACAGTTTAAGTAAACAGACATCGTCATTCAGCGGGCAGTTAGCAGCATTTAGGCAGATGAGAGGAGCTCAGCAGGACCACACACACACAACTGCTAGACCACCAGAAGGACCAGATGACCCTGGCTTTGCACGCAATAGGCACACTTATTATAGTAATATTATTGCTGCTAAAATACTTTTTGGGTAGAAAAGTTAGGAGTTGGTAAGGAAACAGAATCGGGCTCACCTGGCTATGTTGTGTGGAATGGATACATGTACAATGCTCGTGAACTACAGCATTCTAAATAAAGCTTTATTTTCAACATAACTCAGAGGGATAAACAGTGCATGCTGGTGATAACAAGCACCCAGGTAGCACGTTGGGAGCCCACCCCAGCGTGTTCATGTGTTCATGCACCTCCCCCACCGTATTTTATTTTTATTTATTTTATTTAATTTTGGTGACCAGGTAAGTCCACTGAGACAATTGTAGTCCCTTTTTCAGGAATGACCCAGAAGAGGTAGAAAACAAAGCAGTTAAGAATAAAAATGAGTTGTACAAGGTATAGAAGTAAGGTTGCAGTTAAATATGCAGTTCAAAGTACATAAAAAAATGATACAAAGCACAGGTAAGACAATATCAAATAAGGAAACATTATATACAGCAACCTCAAAACCTGACAGGCAGTATGGTACAGAGTAAAAGTAACAGCGTGCTAAGGCAAGCTAGCAGGAGAGTTAAGTATTATGACACAAAACATTTTATACAAAGTACAGGCTGGTATAAACATATATACAAATTATGTTAGGTAGTCATAGCATCCATTCAGGACAAACTCATTCTTGAAGCAGCAATCTAAAGAAATGGAGGCAGGTGTAGGAAAAGAGATATTGGTTGAGACAGGAACAGGTCATTGAGGCAGAGAGTGAGGCATGTAAGCTGGATTGGAACATGGTGAGAGAGAGGCAGGATAGAACAGAGGGTGGGAGTGAGTTCCAATCGGAAATAACAGCGAAGGAGAAAGACTTGCGTGCAGTGGCAAGATGCATTTTTGGCTTAGTTAGTAGGGGTAGTGTGGCAGATCTGAGGAACGAGGAGCATATCTCAGACATATGAACTCCCTGAGGCTGGGAGGGCTAAATTTGTGCACCAGTTTAAACAGGAGGCTAAGGGAATGGTACCTTAACTTAGATGCATAGGGTAACCATCCAAGTGCGGAGAGGACAGACCAGTGGTGCAGACAGGAGCTAACCCCTAGAGCAAGCCTACCCACCCTATGATAGGTCTTGGAGAGTATAGACAGGGTTGAGGGAGACAGAGAGACCAGCAAGGGCACACCATAGGTAAGGAGAGGTATAAGAGATGATGTGGCAATCTTGAGGCAGGAACCCAATGATAGAAAAGGGCGTATCCTGTAGAGCAGGCCAAGGTGCTGGTTGAGAGATTTCAAGACATTGGTGGCATGCATTTTAAAGGATAGAGATGCATCTAAGGTAATACCCAGATATTTAAAGAAGTGAACATTTTTAAGAATATCACCAGAGAGGGAGATGATGGTGAGGTGTGGCAGAGTGCTCTGGGAGGAGGGTAGGTGGGAAAGTATCATACATTTTGTCTTTTTCTTATACAGGACAAGTTGTCTACCCCAGAACCAAGTCTTGAGGCCCAAAAAGTCAGAAGCCAGCATGTGGTTAACCCAGTCAGCATCCGGAGAGGAGCGATAGATGATTGCATCATCTGCATAAAAGTGTACCATAGCCCCTCCACAGAAGTTAAGTAGGTCATTAATGAATAACAAGAATAGAAAAGGGCCCAGAATTGAGCCTTGAGGAACACCATGAGTTATGGGCTTTGGATTAGAAACTGAGCCAACCCATTTTACACTTTGGGAGCGGCAGGACAGGTAACTATTGATCCAGGATATGGCTCTAAGGTCAAGGCCAAGGACATGAAGCTGCCGAAGCAGAAGACCGTAGTTCACAAGGTCAAATGCTTTTGTTAGGTCCACAAAGATAGCTCCTGTGATAGACCCTGTTGCCAACGTGGATGCCCAATCCCCATCGGCTCCACTCCTCCCCAACAAACTTCCAGGTGGCACGCTGGGAGCCCACCCTAGCATGCCAAAAGTCCCACATCGTCTTTAAAAAAAACCTCTAAAAAAGAAAACTGTCCCTCATTGATTCTCTTACTCCTCCCCCAATCTGCAGCCACCCTCTGCACACCCCACCTCCTCACACCCCCTGTAACCCATACTTACCTCCAGAGCCTGGCACAGCAATCTTCAGTGGACCGGGAGCACGTCTGCACTCTTCAAAGCTGACCACAAACTGAAGAAATGCCGGGTTAGCTGTATAATGGCATAAATTAGTTTTTTTCAACTTATGTGGATATCTTGCCCATTTGTTTTTTACTTTTGGCACCAAATTTTGAACATGGGGTTCTTGGGACCCCTCCTCATGAATTCAGTCACTGTCATGGCATTATTCGGTCCCAAAAGATGATTTTGTGGTCACTGCATGGAATCACCTGTCAGGACTGATTAATGAAATGACAGTGTCACTGTTCATGAGGTGGGCTCTCAAAAAGTCTGGGCTGCAAATTTGGTGAAAAAATTCCAAAAATAACTGTTACACGAGCGTGTATTGGGCAGTTTCCACGCGCACTCATAACTTCACAAATCTGTAATATTTTCACTCCAGATTTTCAACATTGGCATTTTTTCACACATCCTTGTGAACAGTATAGCTGTCATTTTTCACATCATGGCCGAAATGTGTTTTCACACTTTCGGTGCAGAATAGCACAGTTGCTGTGGGAAATCAGTGTTCAAGACAGAGTAAGAAAATCACAGTGGCACTGTTCATGAGCAGAGGTCTTAAAATGCCTATGTTGAAAATTTGGTGAGAAAAGTCCGTAAATTGACTGTGTTACAAGTGTGCATTGCGCAGTTTCCATGCACCCTCGTAACTTCGCGAATTTGTAATATTTTCACTCCCGATTTTCAGTATTGGCATTTTTCCATACCTCCTTATGAACAGCACAGTTGTCATTTTTCACATCCTGGCCAAAATGTGTTTTTGCACTTCCAACGCAGAATAACACGGTCACTGTGAGAAATCAATGTTCGGGACAGATTAAGAAAATCACACTGCCACTGTTCATGAGTGGAGGTCCCAAAATGCCTGTGTTGAAACTCTAGTGTAAAAATTCCCCCAAATAATTTGATTACAGGTGTGCATTATGCAGTTTCTATGCATGTTTCTTGACTTCACCATTTGTTTGTTATATTTTCACTCCAGATTTTCAACATAACCATTTTTTTACACCTCCTCATTCACAGTACAGCTGTAATTTTTCACATCCTGTTCAAAATGTGTTTTCACATCTGTGGTGCCAAATGGTGCAGTCACTGTGCAAAATCACCTTTCAGCTCATGAACTGATAGTGTCACTGTTCATGCGGTGCGGTCACAAAAAGCCCATGTTGAAAACTTGGAGTGAAAATACCAAGAAACGCCCAGTGCATTAGGGTTTCTGACCATAACGCCCTATGCTGTAGGGACTGACAGGTGTCAGGGATGTGAGTTGGGATTGTCTACAGTAATGCTCATGCCATTCCACCCCATCTCACCCTGCAGCCAGTGACAGGCATCGAGGTGTACCTTAGACTCTTTGGCCCCAAAGTTCACCCCATTGTCCTATACTACACCCATTTCAGTGCATTTCCTTATGGAATGGGGTGAGTGTAAAGCCTGCACACCCCAAGGCACACCTCAACACTTGTTGGTGTCTGCAGGGTAGGGTGAGGTAAAATGGCATGGGTATTATGGGTGATGACCCAAAGGCACACCTCAATGCCTGTCCATCTCTACAGGCTGGGGGTGGGGTTGGCATCAGTTCAATACTTCATTGCAATTCCTGTTCTGCATCTGTCTAACTCCTGCACTTTCAATGCTAATGCCAGCAAACAAACATCTGTCATTGACAAATGTTTGTTTTTTGTTATTTTCGTATGAAGTAGTGAGTAGCATTTTGTTAAAGTATGTGCTGAGCTAACAGTAGTCACAGATGCTGCATTAATGTGACCAAGAATGAGAGGTTAAAAAACATTTTATCTGTGTTGAAGCCACGGCATTTAGTAGCAACACTCAAGAGGTGAAATTATTTCTGGGAATTATGGTAGTTATTGTACAATGTTAGTGAGGCTGAATGTTTTTTTTTAGATGATTATTAATTAACTTTTCATCAAGACATTTAAATATAATGGTAGTAAAGTATTACATTTTTAAGGTAGCAGCTATTCCCAGGTGCAAAATAATAGCATCTATCAGCCAATTCATGTCTGGGAACTAATATAAAGCAAAACTATAACTTGTGAGCAAATTGGAATGTATCCCAGCACAGTAGTTCTACCACTATGCACTAATCTAGCTGCAGGGGTAACAAGTAGCAGACTTTCTGTCTGGTGTTCAGGTGAAGTTGGAGCCCAAAGCCTGATTCTGAAACTCTGAGGAGGCGACACTCACAAAACATTAGAATGTTTGTTGGGCTGACCAGACTGCAGTAATTTGTATTGTGAATGGGCGTAATAAATGTTACGTGATTACTTGAAAATACTACCTGCATCCTAAGCATTCTTTCAGCAAAACAGTAAATGCCCACTGACTTTTCTTCCTTTTACTGATTCTGGCCCTGCCCTTGGACTGGACAGAAACTTTACCTTGCAGATTTGGTACCAATAAACCAAACAGTATTAACAATGAGAAATGAAATTGGAGAAACTCAGCTTCCTGATAGACTGAAAGGACTCATGACCCAGGCAGGTATCAGGCATCAGAGACAAGTAAATAACTAGTCCCTGTGCCTGCCTACCTTTTTACTACAAAACTTACTGTGTCTGCAATAGAATGTTCAAAACTATTAGTGGCAGTCAGTTTATTTTGCTAGCACAGCATTTTTTTGCTAGCATAGCAAGACCCCCACTTACCCTGATTCTCCTCATCACTTGACTTGCTAATTTGCATATATATATTTTTTTAGTAAAATTGCCATGCTGTAGTGGCATCACTTACAAAAAAATTGAAAATAAACTAAATGCTTAGTACTGTTACGTAATCACTTTGAATTGAGATGTAAGCTTACACTGCACTTGCATCATGCCCCCCGTCACTTCTGTATTTCTCTGCTGCAGAGTCAGATGGGTCTAGGTAATAGCAATAATAAAGTCTTATTACTTTTATGACCTTGGTCGCAGGAACAGGAAAAAAAGTGATGACAGTTCCTTCCATGTCAAAGTCTATTCAACCAGTGAGTACGTCCTCTGCTCTGGTTCACCCATATCAGTGCAACAGTCATTTTGTTGACACCAATATGGGTGCAGGCAATGTGCCGCCTGTCATTTCTGCATTAGGCATTGCAGTTCCTGGGATGGAGAACAGCAAAAGCCTATCCTCGAAAATAGTCATGTTTTGCAGGGGACACCCCCCCCATAACTAAATATAACCTCCTTTAGGGTGGGCATGCTGAAGGGGGCAGAAATATTGTGGGCACAAAGGGCAGCATGACTGAAGGGTGATCTAAAATTGAAATTGCCCCATCATAATCGCCCTTATTGGGGTGCCCCAATTGCGGTGACAAAATTCAGTCACTGTTCTAATGGTATGTGCTCTGCTCCAGCTTGTCTTTTCTCATACCAGTGGTGTTAAATCTGTTGGCATGCTACTATCATAGACTCAAAAGCAGCTGCTTTCTTCAACAGTTCAAATGGGGGAGTCTTTTTCTCAATTGGCATTGCAACACACCGAACAAGGAGTGGGTAGACATGAACCTGGTTCACAAGTTGATGTTTAGAAAAAGAAATGTCTAAAAAAACAGTGCTTTCTACTGGCAAGAGAACCAGTGAAAAGACTACATCACAAGAGAGTTATTTTGAATTCATTTTTAAGTGATTTTTGTTTTATTTTATAGTTTTGTTTATTAAGATTCAAACACATACCCATTTTCTAAGTGCACTAATACAATTCATGGTGGACAGCATGGGCTATACTCACCCTTACAGGGTCTATAAGACCCAGAGCCTGTGGCAAGCCTTATTACACCCCTATGCAGGAGAGTATAGCCCAATACCATCCACCTTGTTGTGTATTATTGCTTACTCAACCCCTATCAACTCCCTCCTAGCTGCCAGAAGGCCCTTGAACCCTGAACCTCTATCACTTCCTCACACCAGGACCATTAAGATTTTAAACTGTTTGTTCCCACAGCGGCACTAGCTGCAAGCCTACATTTGCTATAATAAAACATTTATAGTACTATAGTTCCAAATCCCATCCTTACCCCCTTAATCCAACCAAGGTCAGTCACTACCTGTCTACTGCTTGGGTAGTCAATTGACTGATAACAGGGTTTTTATGTTCAAGTGCTACAGGACTCAGGTAAGTCTAAATGAGTCCCAATTTTTAGCAAGTCTAAATGAGTACTACTGCTGGCCCCATGGCACTGAGGGTTGAGGCACTGGATGCCACACCTTGCACCATGCCAGAAACCTGGGTTCAGGAACAGACTCAGATTGCTCAGGGGTCAGCCGAGGGAGGAAAGATTGAGCATCTGCAGGACTGCTCCCCTTCCTTGGTGGGTGGAGGGGAATAGCACTGTGCACTGTTGACTGACACCCAGTGGTAGCTGGGTGTTGGAACAGATGCACAGCCATGCCAGGGTTGGCCCATGTCCAGGATGATTGGTTGCCTCCGTGGAGGTGGAGATAGTCTCCCACCCATTGCATGGATGTAGGGTGCAGGAGAAAATGGAGGAAAACCGGGACTCAGCTGGACCCGTGATAGCCCATTTGCTCCTGTGGGGCCACCTCCAACTCTGGATTACTGCCCGGGGGGAGCACTCCCCCGTACTCCTTGCCCTGGCCTCACTGTGGTGGGGGGGGTCCATGGGGGTACTCCAGGGGTGGCCATGCAGAGTAATCAGGAACTGGATGACATATCCCTCTGAGGGAGGAGTCATAGCTCCTGTCGAATCTGTGGAGGCGCTGGGCAAAATAAACATACCTATAAAAAAAATGAGTACTACTCATTTCTGTACACTGTATACCACCAAATAGTGGTACAGTATGTGGGGGGGGGATGTAAAAGTCATAGCTATTTACTGCAATGTATATTATGGGAAGTATTCAGCTTTTACCTTCTCCTTCACTCAGCAGACAAATAAGTAAAATAAACCTGATGATTATGAAGTGGATAAGTTGTTTTGAGTGACCAATGAATTACCTGAGCCCTAGAGGGTGTAAAGATAAAGATACAGTCAAAAAAAAGATCATCTAGCCAGAAACAGCCTACTCAGACTACTGAGTAGTAAATGCAAAACCACTGGAGGGATGAGGGGGGCATGCCCCTCAACCTTTTGCTAAAGAATGAAATGACTGCAACCCTACAGTATCTTTATTTATTTTACTTATTTGTAACTTATTCACTGGAAAAGGCACACTGAGCTGACACTCATTTCAGCAAGTGTGACCCAGGGAGCAGAACAAATACAAGAGGTGAGATCACAGCAAGCAGAAAAAAAATACACTGTAAAAGTAGGATGCTATAAAATAATAAGATACAATATAATGGCAATATAAATAATGGGTCTTCCTTTTTACTGAAGGAAAACTGCTGTATTTTGGCATAATAAAGGAGTGTTTATTATGGCAAACACGCATATGATTTTCCCTCCATCTCTGCATGCGTCCTCCACAGCCCTTTCTCCCAAACTGTTGACCGCTGACCACCAACTGCCTCCTGTTCTGCAACAGATGGAACAGCCACTGGAACTCAGTGGTAAGTCACCACAAATAAAATAAGAAAAAACTTTTTCCCGTGTGCAGGGAAAAAAAAAACATGTTTAAATAAAAACAGCTGCGGACAGCACATTCGAACCAAAGTGGACCGTGGCTGCACAAGAGTCAGGGACGTCATTTCTATGTTTATTTTATATAATTGCTGTGGTCAAAAATGAAGACCCAGAAATTTTACAAAAGAAAATATGGGATGTATGGGATGCTGTGTCTAAACTCAAAGTATACACAAACCCTCGGGTTTCTCTCTCAGGGTTTGTGTAGCATCTAACCCCTCGGGTGTGTGTAAACTTCCTGTTACACACACCACCCCATACTTTATTCTGTATACTGTATAATAAGTACTGCAAGCAAACAGTGCAATGCAGAATCTGACCACTGTAAAAAAATGCAACAAATACATGTATGATATATAGAAATGGTTATATGCCATGTACATTTTGCAGTCAGCAATATAGAATTTAGTACATGTAGGAAGAGAGGTGCAGGTGAAATGCAGGAACATGGGGTAGGAGTAGCTGCCTAGTGAGCAAAAGGGGACTTAACCAAGGGTCCATGCAGTATTAAATAATAAGCGGGGTGGAGCATGGCTTAAGACAGGGGACAATAAAGGATGATGAGGGTTGACTGTATGTTAAAAGGTAAGAGTTGGTGGTCCTCTCAAGGGGCTAGGAAGGGGAAGGGAAGGGAAAAAATGTGGGGAGTCGAGAAGATAAAGGCATAGAGGGTAGGAAAAGGAGGGGAGGTTACATACAGGAGCAGGAAAAGTCCTGGAGGAGGGCTTTGACAAAGTGGATAAAAATGCAGAGGCAAAGAGCAGGAGGAGGTAATTCCAGAAAAGGGAAAGGGGACTTGGAAAGGCAAATTGCATGACTGAAATTTTACATTGAGAAATAGAGAATGAATGGGATTTAGAGAATTGTGATGAGTTGGATGAGAAAGGCTGAGGTAGATGGGAAGGGAGCAGAAGCAGAATTTGGATAGAACAGATGCAAAGTGGGAGAGGCTCAAGGACACATGGAAGATGAGGGAGAGATTGGAATAAAGTTAGCATTTAGAGCCATGAGGGCAGTTAAGAATAAAGCAGCAGAAAGAATGGAAAAGGGAGTGCAGTATGGGCAATGAAGCTATGGGGAAAGCATTGTTTACCATATCCACATAGTCAAACACCAGGAGGATTATCTTGAGGATGATCTCATGATTGACTGGGAGTAGAAGGCAGGACCTGTCACAGTACAGGGTGCCAAGCTTAGGAAGGAGTTTTCTGTAGATGGCAACAATATGAGAGGAGAAATTCAAGCTAAAATCCAGCCACACACTATGACAAAAGTAAAAAAGTATGAACATGGAGGACTTTGAAGGGAAACCATAAAAATGTATTAATGTGGGGGATTTTGAGGGGGTGGCCATCAAGAGTCATAAAGACAGAGATTTGGGATAGCATGACAAGTCTCTGCTTTCTGTTCTACCAAGGTCATGGAAAATGTTTTGGAGCATGTAGCAATAGTTGGTTTGAACGGAATCATCAATAGAGACTGTCAAAATCATGCAGTAATAAAGATTCCATTTCTGTCACCCAGACTCTAAATGGAAAAATACAGTATCATGGATGTACATTTGGATGTTCATGGTGACATAGACTGAGGGGAGGTCATTTAGAAAGATGGGAAACAGGATGGGTCCTACTGTAGAGCCTGGGGAATACATTTTATTCCCCTTGAAAAGTTTATTGATTTTTAAAAACATTACATGTTAATTAAATCATTAAATGCTAGGTTACTTACAACAATACCAGTCAGCTGAATTAGGTAGCTAACAGTTATGTTATTTAACATAAGTAATCAGGATGCATATGTCATTTACACATTTGTACGAAAAATAAAAACAGTCTAACTATATCATTTACTAGCACATAATTCTTGATCTTAAAGTTATCTGACACATGAGTTTGGTTAATTTTATCTTTATTTTTCCCCACACTGATAAAGGACCACTATGTACATGTCTAGTAATAGATAGCTAAGCTGTTCATTGTTTGCAATTGAAGACAGAAGTGTATACTATTCTGGTATGGTGAGTATTGTGGTTTAACCCCAAAATCTTGAAAGTCATTTAGTATCTAGAAGGGCTGCAAGAAGTCAGTTCAGTTTATCTCTGAAAATATTGAATGTTTCTGGAATTATCCCTAGGATAAAGAGAGTGGGGAGAATGTAATATACTTAATAATTCTGGAACAATGTTTATATTTGTAGTCAACAGTCTAAGATTGATGGACAACCCCATTAGAAATGCTGTACATCTGCATGATGTTCACCTATCTCCAACATGACCCATTATTTA
Organism: Neoceratodus forsteri; assembly: GCA_016271365.2. Classification (NCBI taxonomy): domain Eukaryota; kingdom Metazoa; phylum Chordata; order Ceratodontiformes; family Ceratodontidae; genus Neoceratodus; species Neoceratodus forsteri. The sequence goes on from CM028136.1 coordinate 417,444,862, forward strand.
GAATTCCCATTTCCTCCAGTCTTTTGGGTGTATAATATAAATAATGTAGACTTTAAAACTGTAACAACTTGCCGTGTACTGTATTGCCCTGCTTGCTCTGTTAGCATTGCACCATACAATGGAACGCTCATCTACTAATATTTCTGTTCCAGTCTCCTTTTCCCATTTCTCTGCTGCTGCTGATGTTAAGGTATTCATATTTTCAGTGAATAATTTATATACCATGCTTGCACCTTTCCTTAAGCCTGACACCTTGATTATTTGACTCCCTTCTTCACATTCCTCTTGCATCACATTTTGTTTTAAAACTACTTTGTTGAGGGCATTCCAGAGCTGAAGATAGCTGCAAAACTTAAATAAGTGCAGGTAAATTTTGTAAGGGTTTCAAATGACAAAAGTGCATTTGCTTGAGAGTCCATAATGTCCTCTAACATTCTACTCCTAGCTTACTCCATCCTGGAGCCATCAGTGGTCTGTTACTATAACCTATGAATGAAACATAGACTTTGACAGCAGATAAGGACCGCTAGGCCCATCTAGTCTGCCCATTTCCCTACCTACAGGATAGGCCGCAGATCCTAGTTAACCAACAGCCTATTTCTTCCTACCCCCCACAAGAATTGCCTTTTGTCTGTCCCATTCATTCTTGAATTCTCCCACAGTTTTAGACCCCACAACCTCCTCAGGAAGGCTGTTCCATGCATCCACTACCCTCTCTGTGAAATAATACTTCCTCACATTGCCCCTGAACCACTCTCCTTCTATCTTTAAATTGTGTCCCCTTGTTCTTGCAAGTCTCTTTTTCTGAAAGATGCTACCCTCTTGGACTTTGTTGATTCCACTGAGGTACTTAAAAGTTTCTATCATGTCCCCCCCCTTCTTTCCTCAAGGGTATACATATTAAGCTCCTTTAATCTCTCCTCATATGGCTTCTCTTGCAGACCCTGCACCATTTTAGTTTCCTTCCTCTGGACAGCCTCTATCCTGTCTATGTCCTTGCGGAGATGGGGTCTCCAGAACTGGACACAGTACTCCAGATGGGGTCTCACCAACTGTCTGTACAGAGGGATAACAACTTCCTGTTTTCTGCTGATGATGCCTCTCCTATACATCCCAGTATACCCCAGCCCTCCCTACTGCCTTCTCACATTGCTTGCTAACCTTAAGGTCATCTGATATGATTACCCCAGGTCCCTTTCCTTTTTTGTTGTTACTACCTCCCCACCCATTGTGTATTCTTTCCCCGGGTTCTTGTTTCCCAGGTGCATTATTTTGCACTTCTTTGCGATGAATCTAAGCTGCCATACTTCGGCCATTCCTCCAACCTTGCCAAGTCCCTTTTCATTCTTTCCACGCCTCCTTGTATATCAACCCTGTTGCAGATCTTTGTGTCATCTGCAAAAGCATACTTTTCCTTCCAGTCCCTCTGCAATGTCACTGATGAAGACATTAAAAGGACTGAACCAATACTGAACCTCACGGTACCCACTAGTAACCCCCTTTCTTCAGAGTGGACTCCATTTACAATTACCTTCTGTGTCCTGTTGTCCAGCCAATGTTTTCCAGGCTACCACCCTGGGTCCCACTCCCAGGCTGGTTAATTTGACTATTAATCTTTTGTGTGGACTGTGTCAAATGCCTTGCTAAAGTCTAGGTAGGCCATGTCCACAGCCCTCCCTGGTCTACTTTGGTCACCCAGTCAAAGAAATCTATTAGATTTGTCTGACATGACCTTCCTGCTGTGAACCCATGCTGCCTTGGGTCCTGTGCTCCACTGGCCTCTAGGTACTCAACTATTCTTTCGTTCAGAAGTGACTCCATCACTTTCCCTACCACAGAGGTCAGACTGACAGGTCTGTAGTTTCCTGCCTCTGTCTTGGTCCCACTTTGTGAAGGAATCACATCCACCTTCCTCCAGTCCTCGGGTACCACACCATCCTCCACGATTTATTAAAAGGGTAGCCAGTGGTTTCACTAGTTTCTCCCTTAATTCTTTTAGAATTCTGGGGTGAATTCCATCAGGACCCATTGCTTTGTCCACCTTCAGTTTTAGGAGTTCTTGCAGAACCCTTTCTTCTGTGAAAGGACTGGGATCGACCCCCCTATCAAGAGTGCTTCTGTTAATTGGATTAGGCACTTCCCCCTCCTCTTTTGTGAATACTGAGCAGAAATATTCATTCAGTATTCCTGCTTTTTCACTGTCCCCCTCTGCCCACCCACCGTTCATTCTATTCAGCCTCACTATCCCTCCCTTTGTCTTTCTACACTCACTGATGTACCTATAAAAGGTTTTATCCCCCTTCTTAACTGAGTTGGCTATCTTTTCCTCAGTTTGGGCCTTTGCTATTCTGACTTCCCTCCCTGCTTCCTTCTGCCTTAACTGGTACAGCTCTCTGTCCTGCTTCTTCTGTGTTTCCTTATACTTCCGGAATGCTATCTTTTTCTTCCTGACTTTCACAGCCACCTCTTTTGAGAACCATAGTGGCTTTTTCTTTCATTTTGATTTGTTTATTTGCTTCACACAAAGGCTTGTTGCCTCTGTGATGGCAGTTTTGATAATTCCCCATTGTTGCTCCACACCTCCTTCTAGCCTGTTTGCTAGTGCTTTTCTGAGGCACTCTCACATCTTGCCAAAGTCAGCCCTCCTAAAGTCCAGTACCCTCACTTTTGTATGGCTTGACTCTGTAGCTGAGTTTAACGTGAACCACACTGTTTGATGGTCACTTGTCCCCAGATGGCAACCCACTTCTAGATCTGAGATCCTCTCACTGCCCCGTTTGAGAGTACAGGTCTAAGATTGCTCCCTCATGAGTGGGTTCCAAAATAGCTGTCTAATGCCTGTCACCTGTAGGGCATCAAGAATGGCCCTGCTCTTGGATGTGGCTGCAGCAAATGTGCTCCAGTTAACATCTGGCATATTCAGGTCTCCCATCAACAGTATCTCCCCTTACTCTGTCATTCTAGGAATGCCTTCTATCATATCATTGTCCATTTCTTCCCCCTGACATGGGGATCTGTACACAACCCCTGTGCGGATTGTGGTGCACTTTCCAGTCTCCAAGGTGACCCACAGTGCCTCCTCTCCTCCTTGTTTACTCTTTTGTTCAGTTGCTTTTATCCCTTCCTTTACATAGAGACTACTCCTCCCCTCTTCTCCCCTGCCTGTCTCTCCTGTAGGTTATGTACCCTGGTATGTTAACATCCCAGTCATGGTTCTCTGTGTACCATGTTTCTGCTGACTACAATATCCAGGCATCCCTCTTCCATTAAGACCATCAGCTCAGGGAGCTTGTTGCCCAGACTACGGGCATTGGTACTCATTACCCTCCATTTCCTGATGGCCTTACTCCCTTTTGCCCCATCCTGTCCTTCTTGCCTTGTCACTTTCTCCATTACCCCTGCCTTCTCCCTATTGACACCTCTATGTTGGTGTTTGCTGCACTTACTACCGTATTGATTATTTGGGGGCTAGGATTTTCTTGCTCCTTTCCAGTGCCTCCCCTTGGCTAGTTTAAAAGCTTGCCAATGAAGCATTTAAACCTATCACCTAGGATCCTGGTTCCCTCCCGGACAGATGCAGCCCATCATGCCAGTATGGCTTGCATCACTCCAGGTGGACCCCAGTCCCCAATGATGCTAATCTCTGAGCTCCACACCAGTTTTTCAACCACTGATTGAATCCCATGGTGTGGAACACCCTAGCCTCTCCATGCTATAGATGGCAGCACCTCTGAGAAGGTTACCGTGCATGCTACTTGACTAAGGCCCTTCCCCAATTCCACAAACTCTTCCTGCACTTCTCTAATCCCTTTCTTAGCCAGGTCATTTGTCCCTAGGTGGACAATGACATCCAGCTCCCTCCCCTGTGCAGCTTCTCCGGCAATCCTGAGGATTCGCTCCCTGTCCCTCCAAGCCATGGCACCAGGCAGGCACCTTACCTCCCTCTCCTCTTCCTCCCCCAGTTCTACCTTCCTAACAATGGAGTCCCCCACCAGGAGTTGCTTCCTTCCCCTGCAGGGTCCCCTGCCACCCTCCTGTGGGTCTCCTTTGTGGAGGTTCCCAGCATCCTCCTTGGTCTCCACTGTGGGTGCCTCCATAGAGGAACCACACTTTGCCAGAATGGCATGGGAATTGTGGAGAGGTACAACTGGAGGGATGCGCCTCTGTTCCACCACCCTCACCCCCTCCTGAGCTCACTGTGGTCCAACGCTCCTCTTTCTTGGCAACCTCTGAGGCAACGGCAGTGGCACTGGTGGTCCCTGGATGGAAAGGAGGTCCCACAAATCTGGCCAACTCAGCCTGGAGATGAGCAACCTCCTCCCTCAGCCCAGAGAGTGCCTGCAGATGGGACAACACCGCATCCTCCAGAACATCTCCAGGAAGACTGCTGCTCCACAGCCACTGCACTGCACCACTCCAATCATGTCTTATTTCTGGCCCCTTAACTGTTTGCAATCCTTACTCTTTCCTCTGTTTTTTTCTCTCTCCTTACTTTCTGCCTGTGTGCCCTTTAAGCCCTGATTGTCCTGTTCTGAGACAAGAATATCCTATATTTCTCAGTAGACCACTTACTTGCTCAGAGGCAGACCTCCAGCAGCTAGAGGGGCCGGAGAGCTACTCTTGCCCCTTCTAGGATGGTGGGTCCTTGTGGTTCTGTGATCACTCACTTCCTGCCCCTAAACAGGAAGTTCTGTTGTCAGTCAAATCCTGTGCCTATAAAAATAGAACTAGCTTTGGGTGGGGAGTGGAGGGAAGGAAGGAGGGCAATATAGTCCCAGCAGAGAAGTTCAGTCACACAGCAGTCCTTTCTCCTGGTGTCTTCTGCCAAGCTATTAGCTGAAACTTTCTAAGGCAGTCTTTAAATGTAGCTTCTAGTTAAGCCACTCCCCCTACTTACCAGATCTTTCTACAAGTAATTTAAACCTCACAGCAGTTCAAGTCCTTTCAGTCACCTGAGATTTACACCTAGATAACTCTTTAGATACCCATTTAGTTCAGTTAACCCAAACACACACTTTTTTTTTGTATGTTAGTTTTTTTACCCTAAATTAAAGGTCCAAATACAAAAGTTCTTCTACTTTAGTCCCAGCAGAGAAGTTCAGTCACACAGCAGTCCTTTCTCCTGGTGTCTTCTGCCAAGCCTGAAGGAGGTGGACAGGACGCTGTCACAAATTTTTACTTTTATTCACTGACTGTTGCTGTTCTGTGAGCTGTATTTATGAGATGCATAAGTAACTAGTCTTTTTAACTTAAAGCCAATGAGTGGGCTAGCTCTCACACTCCCACACTTCCACTCTCTGGATATCCTCCTGTTCACCGGTGCTTAGTGGAAATGGAACCTGGGGAGTAGGCTGTAAAGAAAAAGGAAGAGGAGAGGTTCTTGGGTCCCATGAGAGTGAACCTTGCTCAAGGCATCTATTTTTTGTATGCTGTGGTATGCTACTGAAAATCATTGCTGGTTCATTTATTTATTTAGTTTTTAGTTTTTTTAGCACTCACTCTGTGCTGCACTTGGTAGTATTTTTCTTTTTAGCTAGCGGCATTCGGTCCCCCCCCACGACTGCAAAAAGTGAAGTGTTAAGGATTTCTTGCACTAAAGCTTCTACAAATTTCACTGAAACTCTCTCAGAATAAACAGCAGAGTGAGAAGTATAAGAACAGGCTCTGGAAGTTGGAAGACAGAGGCATTTTATTTTTATTTCAGCCACTTGAGACAGTGGAAAACTCTCCTAAAAGTACCAATTTGAATATGTTATTTGAATCACAAAACTGTTCAGTGCATTTGGCGCATCACTTGATGAGGTTTTAATCCACTGTAGTGGGAACTAATGTGCTTCCAGTAATCACGATTGAAGGTGATAACCTCCCTGTTAGTTTATTTCTTTCTTTTTGAGTGACTCACTTAATATTTAACTAAGCAGTGATCCACGGGCTCCTAATTTTTACTTAACCCTTTTCCCTCGTGGTGCATGTGACTCTCATGACTCCTGTGATCTTTAATTAACTAATTAGCTCTTGTGAATATAAAGACCCCATTCTTTTTCTGCTCTTCATTCTGAGCAAACAGCGGAACAGAAGCAACACCAGTGGCTGAGATAAAGTTACAGCAGCACTTTCAGTAGTTAATATACTATTGTAGTGATATAATAAGATAATGAATAAGAAAATGGAGGTGGTGAATTGTGGTTATGCTTGCACTATAAATGACTAAGACTAAGAGATAATCCTTCGTCTCTTACTAAACTTAAATTAAATTTAGTCTCTCAGTTATTTTTGAGACCGGGCAGTACTTTTTCTGCCGATTTTTACCTGCCGGTTCTTATTTTCATAACTTATATTTTATCTCTTTAGATCAAGCTCATTTTTCTCCATTGTTGCAACATTTCCCTCTGATGTATGTGCATTTAAGGACTCTGTATCCTGTGAATATTCTATCAAGGAATCCGGGAATAGAGTGATTTTCCCATGTTCTGTTTTAACTTTTTAGGATTTGTTTTAACTTTTAGGATCTTATTTAACCAGTTGGAATTAATACAAGAAAGTAAGTAGAATTCCTAAAACAATTTTTTTTTATGCAAGGGTTTTTCCTCCTCAGCATGCCAACATACTTCTGTGCTCCTCCAGCTGCTAGTCACCACATCACCTCTCAGCATCTCCCAAGTTCTGTATCCCCCAAGGCTTACCCCCCATGATGGTGTGGAAGGAGGGAGGGCCATCCCCCCTTCCCAAGCACAATCCGGAGTGGGCCTGAGAGTTCCTAGAGGTGGCAGTGCCAGAGTACTGTAGGGGCTTCATGAAGCCAGCAACCATGTTTCTCTTTTTCCTTGAGCTCTTCACCTTGCTGCCACCATGAACATGCATGCATGGAGGTGTGCGCATGTCACAAAGCCACATTTCTTGCTACCTGTGACTCTGGTACTACCCCCTATCCTCCACCAGGAGGCAGCCAAGGAGTGAGATGATGTGCCCACCCTTCCCCGGAAGAGGAAAGCAGTCATCAGGTGCTCGATCCTCTCCCTCCCCTGCTAACCCCCAGTGGCCTGTGCTCATCCCCGAACACAGGCGCTGGCATGGTGCGAGGTGTGGCATCCAGCATCTCAACCCTCAGTGCCACCAGGCCAGCATAAACTAAATTGTTTTTAAGATCTAAGATCTCAATATAGAAAAGCATTTTAGAGATATGTTGCATAATTTAAAGTTGTTGCTTCTTTTTAAGCACAGACAGAAAGTTATCATATATTTCAGCAGACATCGTTCTAGAATATATCATTATACTTATTATTAAACTTGTAAAGGTAATTCAATTTAATTAGACCTGTCCTCAAAGATTTCTTCTTTGGACTGTCATTTGTCTTTTCTTAAATTTAGTGCACTCCCTGACAGCCTTTTCTCATCACTGCTGCATTTGGAATAGGCCCCATTTCCTCACTTCAAGATATTTGGTCCCATGTGAGCTGAGATTCATTGAAGCTTTTAAAGAAGCTTCAGAAAGAATTTCTAAGATAATGTTGTTTTTTCTAAAAACTATAGTTCTAGTAAGGACATTTATTAATATTTTTCTAGATAATAATTTTGTGAAGTAACAACTTTTCTATTTTAACTATACAGTAAGTGGTAATTTAGGGAATTGATATTAATTTATAATAGGCTAATACATTATTATAAAAAATACAAAATCACACATGCCCCCACAATGCAAAGCATCATGGGCTGCATATGCAAATCACCACAGAATGTTATGCTGGTCCAACTTTAAGCAGAATTGCATGGTGCCAGAGGTTCTTTGTCTTTTAATACATTATTACTTGACTGTATGTTTTTGTCTTGTTGCAAGATTCCTTTTTATTTTGAATTTTGTTTGAATTTAAATTGCTAAAATATTTAATAATTCTTCTACTGCACATTACACATTGTTCACATATAGTTGTATATGACTGTATGTTTTGTATTTTCTGTATTTTACAAATATGGTGATCACAAGATTGCAAAGAGTGGCACAAGGACATTGCTTTCCACATTATAGCAACTCTATGTTAGATGTTAAGGGTAAAATAAAGTCCAGGATGGAAGCTGCCAAACAAATAAAAATTAAAAAATACTGATCATTTAAAATTAGAGGATTATGTTGCAGAGAAAAAAATCTCCATGCCAAAATTAAGATCAACAAGATCCCTTCTAGCTTTTTTTCTATTATTTATTTATACTCCCTGGGAACCTGGCAGGCTCCCTCAAAGAAACTCAGGCTCCAGCTCTCCATTCCCCGGCCGACTTCCCCTACAATCCCCCATGGGTTCCCCCTCCCATGACAGGGCTGAGGCAAAGGGGCACCAGCTTTACCCAACCCCCAGAGTGAACTCTACATACTCGGGCAGCTGGGACAAGCACAGGAGAGCCATAATGGAGCCTGCCAACTCCAGTTCCACCATTTTGTTTTCTTCACTCCCCTCCCCACCAACAGCATATGTTGGAAATGTGCCTCCTGACTCTCATCTCCTACAACCACTGCCAGAGGGAGATTGGTGAGCTGGATGGCAATCCCTCCCTCCCTGAGAGAGGAGAGCAGTCCTCTGGATGCTCAATCCTTCACTCCCTGCTGATCCCCAGTGTCTGGGCTCATTTCCAATCTCAGGTCACTGGCCTGGTGTGAGATGTGGCATACAGCACCTCAACCTCCAGCACCACCCGACCGGACAATCCCTTCTAGCTTTACATGTAGATTTCAATGTAAATAATGTAAATAACAGTTTACAAAACATTTCTAATTTTATTTTTGATGATGTAACAGATACTACAGAGGGTGGTGAAATTATAGAGTTGCTCAAAAAGAATAGTTATTTAATTTTACCTTCCAGTCCTGGGGCACCCACCCTGTCCTCAGAGAGATGCTGAAGAGCTCTGCCAGGGGTTTTGCCAGGACATCCACAAGTTCCTTCAGCACTCTGGGATGTACTTCATCCGGGCCCAGTGCTTTTTCCATCTTAAGGGGCCTGAGGGCTTCCCTCACTCTCTCTCTGCCATGATTTCCACCTTTGCTACCTCGTCCCCCTGCTTTGCCTTTCCCCCACCTGCCAGTGATGCCCCCCTCTCCCCAGACCCGTCGATCGGTATGAACCCGCCCTCCTCAGTTTCACCACCTCCTCCCATGTATGATGCAGCCCCACCATTTTCTTTGGTGAAAACTGAGGCAAAGTACTCATTTAGTACCTCAGCCTGCTCCCCCAGGTCTTGTGCCCATCCCTCCCCTGTTTTAACCCTGCTAATCTGCCCCTTCACCCTTCATTTTTCCCCAATGTATCTAAAGAACCCCTTGTTCCCTCTCCTAATTTCCCTGGCCAGGTTCTGCTCCTTCCATGCCTTAGCCGCCCTCACCACCCTAGTGGCCCTTATGGCCATCAGCTCCTACTCCCGTCAGTCTCTTTCACTCCTTGAGCACTTGAATTGCCTATAGACCGCCTTCTTTCCCCTCACCACCTCCTGAACCTCTCTGGTCCACCAGCAGGGTTTTTGGGCCCTACCACATTTTCATCTTACTCTTACGCAGGTGCTGGTAGCATCCTACACCCCCCTCCTGATGATTTCTCACCTGCTGTCAGTGTTCATGTCTGGCCCAATCCCATCCAAGTGCACCTTAAGGATCCCTCCCATTTCCCTGAAATCCACTCCCCTGAAGTCAGTTACATCCATCTTTGTGCAGCCTTCTACCCCTCCTAGGTTCAGGCAGAACCAGACCGTGGCATGGTCACTCCCCACCAATGGGTCCCTTACCTCCAGGCCCCCAATCTGGTCATTGTCTGCCAGGACCACATCCAGTATCCACTTCTCCCTGGTCAGTTCCCCCACCTGCTGAGTTAGGAACACTTCCTGAAAGACATCCTACAACCTCTGTTCCCTGGCCACCTATGATGTCATAGTCTTCCAGTCTGTTCCTGGCATATTTAAGTCCCCCAACACCACCACCACCCCCTTCCTCTTCCCCAGTCTGCAATGTCTCCCAACATCTTCCACCAGACTCTCCTCCAGTTCCTCCGCCAGCACAGGGGGTCTATACACCACTCCAATTTTTACTGTCTTGCCCCCCCTTGTTATCAAGGTGACCCAAATTGCCTCCACAGTTCCCTCTGCCTCCTCCACTCCTCCTATGACAATGCAGTTTTTGTCTATTATTGCTACCCCTCTTCCCCTTCCCTCCCCCATGTCCTTCCTGAACATGGTGTAACCCTCCAGGTTCAGGTCCCAGTCATGCCCTGTGGTGGCCCAGGTCTCAGTGACTGCTGCCACATCCACCTCTCCCTCAGTTAGCATCATATTGAGCTCAGGCATTTTATTGCCCAGCTCCTGGCATTTAGCAGGACTACCTTCCACCCTTTCCTTATACTTCCATTTCCCCTGCTCACATTCCCGTGGGGATTCTGTCTTCCCCTGGTCCGCACTTTACCAGTCGGCCTTTTCCTGCATTCACCCAGCTCCCAAGGGGGGTGGAGACAGAGTTCCTCCTTTATCAGACCCCCCTCGACAGCCTTTTCTCCCATCCTCCCCCTTACAGTTTAAACCCACCTTTCACCAATGAACCCCTCTATTTTCAACTTAAGGATTTCCATCCCCTCTGAATTGAGATGGAGCCTATCTCTAGCATACAGCCCCTTATCCTCCCAGGTCTTCCCCCCAATGCCCCATCAACCCATATCCTCTGGCCTCATACCACTCCCTAATCTTTCTTTTGTGTTCCCCACTAGCCCTTGGTACTGGCAGGATTTCTGAGAAGGAAATCATGCATCCTATGCAATGACAGATCCTGGCCAGCTCCCTGAACCTTGCCTGCATCTGTAGCTCACTACTTCCCCTCAATGTCATTGGTACCCAGGTGGACCAGTATGTCCAGGGAACCTCCACAATCCTTTGCCAGCTGATATACCTCATGCTTGGCCCTGTGCACTGTTAGTTCAGGTAAGCATTTTGTTCTAACTGGCAGGCTTCCCCCTCCCTATCCCATCTGATACCCTGATCATGGGAATCACCAACAGGAGCACTCTGACTGTCTTCCTTTTTCCATTCCTCCCTTCCATGTTCCTCATTCTTTCTACCGCCCTCCCCAGCCAGCTCCCTTGCTTCTCCCTATCTGGGTGCCACCTACCACCCTCCTTATTTACCCTGGCCACCCCCTCCTCCCATCCTATGCTCTCCTCCTCCTGAGTATCCTTCTGTACCCCACTTCCCCCATCATTGCTCATGACTGGTCCTTCCCCCCATCTGCTAAACTAGCCTGGCTCATCCTCCCTTCCTTCCCGCCTCCGTTCAGCCCCTCCTTGCATGTCATGCTCCCTTGGCCTAAACCCTCAGCTCCCTTTACTGTATCCTCCTTATACTTCTGGTCCTTCTCCTTGCCCTTTCCTCCCAACTGGTCCTACTCCTTGTGCTTTCCTTCCTCTAACCCCTCCTCCTCCTCCTGCTCTGATCCCCTGCTCCTCCGTTTTCTCACATTCCAAGTTCCCCCCTGTTCCTCCTGCTATCCAGTCCCTGCCTCCTGCCCCCCACTCCCTTTCCATCTCTAACTGCCCCTGTCATGGTTACATTGCCCCCCCTCATCCTCAAGCAGAAGAAGAGAATTGAAGCGGTTACTGAGCCTAAGGTCTGATCCACCTCCCCACCTTGCTTCCTTCTGTCCAGCCCCAGCCATCTGCCTACTTCTCTGAGAATGTCCTCCCTTTGGCCCCTCTCTGTGAGGGTCCCCAGATACCTGCCTGCTTCCTTGATAGAGTCCTCCTTTTGGGCCCCCTCTGTCAGGGTCCCTATGTGACCCCAGAGTACTCTTCTGCCCTCCTTTCCCTATGCCCCCACCCCTAGTGGTTGGTGCAACCCGGTGGGAGGGCCCCTGCCCTCTTCCCCAACCATACCTCCCCCTCCCCCCAGCTGCCTCCTAACCCCCAACCTCCCCCCTAAGCTGTGCCAGCTGGTAGCACACTGGGCAATAACCAAACTTCCAAGCCCAGTGCAGTATCATGGCTGCACCACACCCTGTGCACCCCACCACTCTCCCAAAGATGCCTGCCCTAATGATGTGTGGTCCCATCCCCCTCCAAGTAGGTTTCCTTGGGTGAGCCACCAGGTTCCCCACTAGTCCAAGATATACCCTTCCCCACTAATAGGGTCTCCCACTAATCCTAGATACAGTCCCATAGTAAATGGGTACCCCTGTTACTAGGTGCAGTACTACACAATAAACTTATAAGGGAAGTGTACAACTCTCTAAGCTCCTCTCTGTCAGCCTTTAAACCCAACCCCCAGTGGCTAGAACTACATGAGCTGCACCTGAAGCCTTGTCCTCCAATTGCAGGGCAGGTGTTCCCCTATAAATGAGCTGAGCTCTGGGGAGGAAGGGGTGGGGGAAGGTGGGAATTGGGCCTACACCTGACTCTCATGAGAGTGTCTCAGCCCTGGCAACACACTCCCAGCCCTCTTCTGTTTAAACTCAGAAAACTCATCAAACTCAGAAAACAGAATTACCTCAGAAGCTTCTGGGAGTGTAGACAACACCTCCCCCTCTACAGACTGAATCACACACTTTCAGCCCTCCTCTGTTTAAACTCAGCAATCTCAGAAAACAGAATTTCCTCAGAAGCTTCTGGGAGTGTAGACAATACCTCCCCCTCTACAGACTGAATCACACACTCTCAGCCCTCCTCTGTTTAAACTCAGCAATCTCAGAAAACAGAATTACCTTAGAAGCTTCTGGGAGTGTAGACAGCACCTCCCCCTCTACAGACTGAATCACACAATCTCAGCCCTCCTCTGTTTAAACTCAGCAATCTCAGAAAACAGAATTACCTCAGAAGCTTCTGGGAGTGTAGACAGCACCTCCCCTTCTACAGACTGAATCACACACTCTCAGCCCTCCTCTGTTTAAACTCAGCAATCTCAGAAAACAGAATTACCTTAGAAGCTTCTGGGAGTGTAGACAGCACCTCCCCCTCTACAGACTGTTAAAGAATAGATACGAGGCACTAACTCAGCTGAATGATTGCCTTACTTTTGAGTACACTGGGTCATTGCTTTCACAACTTGAACAAAAATAGGAAACTATCCTAGATCTAACATCTCTCAAATATTCTACTTCAACAATGAATGCATGTGGAATACAGGAAGTCACTACTAATACTATTAATATACTATCATGGAATATTGCAGGTTATATTTCTAAGCTTTCAGGCATACAATTTAAGGATTTTATCACTAAGCATGAATTTATTAATAAACAAGAATCCTGGCATACATTGGACATGAATGAGGATATCATGATAAATGGATATCATATTTTTCAATACTCAGCTCAAAATATTTCAAAAATGGGGAGATGCTCGGGGGTCTTCTAACTTACATTAAGGTTCATGCCAAAATAACAATTCAGCATAGCATTTTTCAATACCCAACACAAAAAAAAAATTCAAAAATGGGGAGACCCTCAAGGGGTCTTCTAACTTTCATTAAGATTCATGTCAAAGTAACAATTCAGCATAGTATTTTAACTACTAGTTACTTACTACTGGTATTGGAGATATGGAAAGAGATAATACTGATTATTAATATCTATAACTCACTTAACACATCTCCAATATATGATATTAACTTTTTTAATAAGATTATCGTAGATGTAGAGGAAGTTAATAAAATACATAATGATCCAGAAATAATAATTGCAGGTGATTTTAACATTAGATTTGGATGTGATAATATGATGGATACATCTTTCAAACAGATATTAGCTGAGATGTATGGAATAGACCCTAGAAATACAACAGACAAAAAAAAATACATATAAAAATGTGCATATGAGATTACTCTTAGATACAATAAACTTAATAATACCTAATGGGAGATTATCATCAGATAAATACTGTATGGTGCTTCAACTATTATTATAGGTACATACAATGGTGAATCTATAGTTGATTACATACTTGCTTTGCCTTTTCAGTATTACAGACATTTGGACCTTCACGTACTACCCAGACTGGAAAGTGAGCATTTTCCTCTTGTTTTAAAGAGAACAATAAATGGAGAAATTTGAAGGGGTGAGCAGGAACAAGTAGAAATTATAAACAAAAAGAAAGTAGTAAGATGGAATCAGATTCCCAAAACTGAACTAGAGGTTAAAATAATTAAATGTTGACAATTAATTAATCAAATTCAAAGTACAGAGATTGACCCAGTAAAAACTTATGATAATATTATGCATCAATATGAAAATATCTTATTACAGTATAAAACTAACAATAAAACAGATAAAATAAAATAGCAGAATTGTGTCTATAAAAACTGTACGCTTGAGAAAAAACACTTAGCTAAGAGGATGAGATATGTAAGACAGCTTCCATTCAAAGAGAACTTTAACAATCTGAATAAACACAGGAAAGCATATAGAAATCACATTTATAAACAAAAAACTTTATGTCAGAAAGAATTATGGGAAACATTTTTAGATACAATATATAAAAAAGATGGCAAAACTTTCTGGAAAGTAGTAGCAGTGAGAAAAAGTAACTATAAAAGTCAATATGAAGCTTCAATTACTGCTACACAAGGGGAAGCTTATTATAGAAATATTTTTTTATAAGGAACAAAATATGTCTCCTAAATATTCCAATCAGATAGACACAGAACTTATTTGGGTTATACAACATGAAACTCTCATAGCATTTAAAAGTTGCAAATCTAATAAATCACTAGGTCCAGATCACATTTCTGTAGATTTCTATAAAACTGAAATTGAATGGTGGATTGACACACTTACATATTTATTTAACAAATATATAATGTACCACTATACTTCTGATTTGTGGAGAGGGAGCTACATTATTCTGATTTATGAAAAAAGGGATACAAATAACCCAGTCACCTATCGTCCAATAAGTTTAATTGACAATGTGTTTAAAATATATTCTAAAATATTGTTAAGTAGACTTCAAGATTAGGTTATTAAAAACAAAAAATGTTCTCCACTTCAAGCAGGCTTTCAAAAAGGCAATGGGACATCAACTCAGATATTTATATTGTTGCACATTATCAAAAAGTATTGTAAGATAAAAAAAAAGTGTTTATAGATTGTATTGACTTCTCAGCAGCTTTTGACTGCATATTCAAGGAAATACTTTGGCATAAATTGGAAGAAATGGGGACTGATTCAAATATTTTAATTTTAATTAGGAACATCTATTCTAAAACATAGATTAGAGTCAATATAATAATAACCATGGTGACTTTAAAGACAAGATCCAGATAAATACAAGTGTCAAGAGTGTGTCCTCACGCCGACTCTTGTCAATCTCTGTGTAAATGACATTTTGGTAAAACTTAATGGTCCAACTTACCATGTTCCAAAAATATTACAATATTCTGTACAAGTACTTGCTTATGCGGAAGATCTGGCCCTCATTTTGACATCTAGATTAGGACTGCAAAGAAGTCTTAATAAATTAGAAGAATTATGTAAAACTCTACACTTAACTACAAATATTTAAAAGATAAAAACTATTGTTATTGGTACACAAAGAAAATATAAAAAGCTGTATTTAAATGTGTAACCATTGGATTATGTGAAGCAATTTACATATCTGGGAGTTACTATATCAAACAACATGTCTTTGACAAACCATATCAGGAATGTAACCTCAATAAGAATAACAGCATCAGCTCTTCCATGTTTTAACAGAATCTATGGGGGTATGACAATCGAACCAATGATAAAAGCGGTTAATGCCAAACTAATTAGTCAAGGATTATATGCCACAGAAATTTGGGAAAACACTAAATTAAAAACTTTGCGCTGGGCACAAACTGTTTGCACAGATTGAACATGGGATTAACGCGGGTCCTCTATATTCAAAAGGCCAAATAGTACATATTAACTGCATTAGCACTGGGCAAAATCATAATGTATGCAAGGGGCAAACTGAGGGTGTGTGTACATGTATACAGGCGCAATGCTATATTCAGCAACTAGCACTGCACAAAGTGGTTTTGCACGACTTAGCGCGACACTTTGCTCGGTACAAATTACCGCCCAGGAAAAGGTAGTCTTAGCCCTGGGCAATCCAGTTATGCATGACATTTTGGTTTTATGTGGTGTTTGCGTGACTTTTGTGTGGCTTTGTGTGACCCTAACAAATAAGTATAACACATAGAAAAAGCCAGACATAGAGCAAACATGCTACTCACTGATGGCTTCACAATGGTGCCACCATCTGCCACCAGTCCTGACCATGCCAGGCAGTAAGTGATGACCCGGCCCCCAGTGAACACCATGGCAGTGTGGCCATCTGGCACACACCTGCAGACACACCTCTGTGGACACCAACAGATGCCAGCACACACATGCAGCACTGTGAGCATGGAGGGTGTTGAGGGGAGGGTGTATGAGTGGTCAGGCTGTGCCACAGACTGGGTGCGGCCACAAGGCTGGGACACATTATGCACTGCACATGGGCCAGTATTGGGAATACCCCAACACCAGTGTGCCTGTCTGATCATACTTGCCCCCTCAGCCACATACCACACAGCTATACAAACACCACAGCACTCACAGCCGGCCATGTATATGTCACAGTAAGCATCCCATGCCAGAGGTGTAGCATATGTGGGTCACACTGTCAGTAAACACCTGCAAATTGGGCCTGTCACTGTGTACAGTGCAGCGGTCATCACTGCCCTACACACCATAGGCATTGCTGTGTTCTCACATTACTGACCCCCTTGCTACTGTATTGTTTGCTGTGCACTGTAGCATGACCTACGGTGTGACAGTTGCATGCAGCACCACCACCACCTGTGCCTATGCTGTGTTGTCCCCTGGGTCACAATATGAAATGCTGTACTGTGTACATGTAGCCTGCAGCTACCATCATGCACTGCCAGACTGACCTACAGGTGGAGCTGTGGAACCCTGCAGTAATGCTGGGCAAACTGCATGCAAATCGGGGCATAATGAGATGCTAATCTGGATATTTGCCCAGAGACTACCTAAGTAGGCTCATTTGCATGTCAGTTTTGAACATGGCAAAGTTTAGCACTGGCCAAATGTGTTTGCACTGGGCAATTGGCTTAGCTCCACGCTAAACCCATGAAAACGTGTTAGTGCCGTGCAAACAGTTAGGGGAATATTATGCAGTTTTGCACACTGTACTTTCACATGTGCTGCTGCCTGCAGCTGTACTGGGTTCACGCATTTGTTGGCACACGCATTGGCCACATAGTTCACCTCTACCTACCTTCACGTTGCTGCGCACTGTGTTGCTGTTATGGTTTACACTTCCTGGTTACTATATTCAGAGCTGTCTTATTCCAGGGCTAAGTTTGCCCTGCACTCCCAGCCGAGTTTGCCTGGCTTCATTTGCATGCTATATTCAGAAGCTGTTTGCCCCAGGGAGTTTGCTCGCTGAGCAGGGATATTTTTGCCTTGGTGCAAAGTTTTGAATATCTGGCCCTAAGTTTCAAATTATAGAAGCTATAATTAACACAACCTATAAGAAAACATTAGGCCTCCTCAGATCCACTTCAAATTCACTTGTTAGAGCTCAGTTGGGTCAGATTTTGTTTACTGAAAAAGCACATACAAGATTAATCAACGTTTGGCTGAAGATTACATCAGCCCCTCAAGAAACACTGATTGCATCTTGTCTGAAAGAAAAAAATATCTATTTGACATAAAATAAAGAAGGGGTTGTTAGCTAATGTTTATCGACTGTTGGAGAAATATGATTTGTCTCATCTGAAATATTGGGCTGAAAGTTGTATTAAAATTACATAAATTACATAAAAATAGTAACTAAGACTCTTAATAATACAGCCAAAGAACAAAACCTAATAAAAATTAAACAACTCAGAGTCTTGAACTGGCAATCTAATAATACACAGGAACATTCATTAAAACAATATTTACTCATAACTAAAGATCTAGTCATAGACAAGCCTTAACAATATATAGGTATGAACTATTTCCCAGTAATGTTGTAAGTGCCAGGTACCATAAGCCTCAACATATCTTTGGAAACTGTCATTGCTACTTAACAGAGATAGAAAATCTGCATCACATAGTCATGAGATGCCGTTGGTATGAAAAAATAAGAAACAAATACTTGGCTAAACATTTTGCATCATACAGTATGCCTTCAAAATACTTTTTGGATCTTCTCTTCAATTCAGAAAATAAACAAATATTGACCGATTTAGCAATGTTTTTGGTTTCTGCTAAGAAAATTAGGAAAAGAATGATCCCAGAAGCATTGATTGAGTAATATCCTTAATTGAGCCTATTTGATGGATCTTTTCACTCATATATTATTAGATAGGAGATAGACGATAGGTTTCATAGGTAAGTACAGAGCGAAAAGTACTTGCATCCAGGGTGCTCGCCAAGTTAGTTAGCAAGGATCCAAGCATCTAATTTTAATTTAATGCTTTCCATTGATGCACTACCCACAACCTCCTCAGGTAGAGCATTCTATGATGCCACCACCCTTTGATTGTACCACATTTTATGTCTCCAAGGTCTGCAGTTTTCACTTTTTAACTGTAGTGTATGCAATCTAGTGCAGTACTGCTGTTCTCGGAATTCCAGCCCCAGTCTCTCCTACAAGTCATGATCCATAAGGGCTCAGAATATCATGCACATGTCACCCCTCCATCTTTGGTACTCCAGAGTGAACAAGCCCAACTCTTGCAGTCTCTCTTCATAGTCCTTTTCCACCATACCCCTTATTGATCTAGTAGCTCTCTTTTATATCCTCTTCATTTTGCCAATTACATTTTTGTGATATGGTGGCCAGACCTGAACCCCAAACTCCAGGACTGGTCTCACCAATGCTCCATACAGTGGCAGAAGGCCCCCCCTCGCTTGCAATATGTCTCAAAATGCAATTTAACACACCATTTGCCCTACTAATAATTTTATTACAATGTGAGTTGAACTGAAGATCATTTGTGATGGTAATACCTATATCCCTTTGTTCTGTAACTATCTTCAGTTTATGTTTGCCTAGGTGGTAGCTCTGCTGAGGGTTATGTTTGCCCAAATGCATAACTGTGCATTTATCTGGATTGAGTAGGAGATTGAATGTGCTGCACCATGAATCTATATAATTTAGATGCTCCTGCATATTTGACTGTGATGATGGGAATGTAGGTAGCCAGATCTGAACCCAGTAATAACTGTTTACACACTACTTTTCTGTTTAGAAACAGTAGAGTTTGTTAAGGTATAAAGCTTAGAAAGTATTTCCCCATATCTAATGTATCCAAAATTTGCACAAGTATGTATCTGTTATACTGATCAACTGCAGGACTGTCTTGTATGTAATTTATTTATTTAAAATCTTAGAATTACAAACTTTGAGTCAGAGACTCATTTCCAAAAGCTCCACGTCAATACACAATACAGACATAGGTATATACAATAGACAGTACAATACAATACACAATGCCAGGGCAGTTTGATGGCAAGGTTACAGCATGAAACAGTATACTGAGATGTCTAATACAGAGTTGAAGCTGTAGGCTATGGGCAACACAGTAAACAGTACAATGCAGGGTATAGTGCCAGGGCACTTTGATTTCTGGTTACAGCATGACCATTTTACAAGGATTTCCTGACCAGTTTACAAGGATGTCTAATACGTTGTTTTGGCTGTTGACAGTGCATATGATAAATCTAACAGTAAGAGGTCAGTTAGTGGCCAGAGAGTGAATTGGGAGACAGTACACTTGCCTACTAATGCTCGGCTGGAGCTGAGTAAATTGGGTAAGTTAGGGGAGGCAGGTAGTGCAAATTCTAGAGCAGTCTGTCAGAAGACTTTGTCCAAGTGCCTGAGTAAGAATTGCAGGTAATTGACTGTGAAAGAGGTTGTGTGGCCATTCTAAGTGACTGGTGAAGGCACTGGTGGTGGACTTAGAGTGTACAGGTGCAGGTGGCAAGGAGGTGAGTCTTGAGTGCCTTTTTAAAGGGAACAAGTTTTTGATGGTTAGAAACAGATGGTGGGAGGGCATTGAAGAAGGAGGGAGCCCTGACCAGAAAAGACCTCTGGGGCAAGTGTGGTTCTGACTTTGGGAATGGCCAGTGCATCTTTGGTCGAGCTGTGTGTGTACACTGTGAGGGAAGAGGAGATTAGGAAGGCAGATAGGCCTGGGGGGAGTCAAGCCAAGGAGGAATTTTTTTGGTCAAGAGGCAGGACTGGCAGTGGACCCTCTCATCAAAGTTCAGGATCTGGGCAATGGAATAGAGCATGCATGTGTGTGTCATGCAGTCTGCAGCAGTTAAGAGCCTGCAGGCTTTGTTAATGACCACTTTTATTTTACCGATAGCTGTTGCATCTGTGGCAGCATAGACCAGCAACCCATAGTCGATCAGAGACATTACTGAGGAGGTTATGGCTAGTCTCAGGGCTTCTGGTGTAAGGCAGTCCTTATGGTGATATAGGAGACCAATGCGTGCATTGGTAGCAGATGTGAGGGTGTTGATGTGAGAGTGGAAGGAGAGGGCAGAGTCAAAGATAACACCTAGATATTTATAGGACGAGACCTGTTCCAGGGTGTAGAGTGACTTTGCTTGAATATGCAATTGGGCATTTTTTAATTTGCTTTGGTGATGTGCGAAAAGTAGGGTTTTGTTTTTTTCAGGTTCATGACTAGTCTATGCTTGGCAAATCAGAGTTCAGCTTGGCTGAACGCATTTTGGAGTGAGGCCTGAAGGTCAGTTGGGTTGGTGTGGAAGGCACAGATGATGGCGTTGTCCGCCTAGAAGAGGATCTTTTCAGGGCTGGTGGTGTGAATTGTTTTCAAGAATATGCTTAAAAGCAGGGGCCATAGAATGGATCCCTGTAGGACTCCCAAGTGGATGGGACACAAGCAGGAGACTGCATTATTTATCTACGCACAATGGGACCTAGAAGACAGATAACTAGTAAACCAGTCCAAGGGCCCTTTTGAGAACCCCATTAGGAGGAGGGAGTTTAGTAGGGGGTGACCAACCATGTCAAAGGCCTTGGATAGGTCTATGAAAATGGCCCCTACGATGTGCCCTCTATCAAGAGCAGTATGTATGTAGTATGAGAATTCTAGCAGGGCCGTAGTGGTACTATGCCCAGCATGGAACCCATGCTGTTTTTTGCAGAGTAGGTCATGGGTTTTAAGGTAGTCAGTTAGTTGATCAGCCACAACTTTTTCTAGCGCTTTGGACAGTGAGGGGAGAATGGAGATTGGTCGGTAGTTTCCCGGCGTTAGGGGGTCACTGTCTTTGTGGATTGGTGTAACAACTGCATTCTTCCAGGCTGCGTGAAACTGACCAAGGCATAGGGAGCAGTTCAGGAGGCCGGTGAGTGGGGTAATCATCACGTTCAGTGCCAGACAGAGGAGTTTGATGTCAATTGAGTCATTCAGAGGGCTAGTACCGTTCAAGGCTTTGGCTAGGTATGGCCTTGCTTCCATGGTAGAGATAGCCCAGAGACAGAAAGGTGGCCATGGGTGGTGGGGGGGCAGGGGGGTACTGGGTCACAGAAGTTTGGGGGGAGAACGCAGCTTAGGTCAGTAAAGTTGTTGTTGAGTGTGTTGGCAATCTCCTTAGGGTCTGTGGTGACCAGTCCCTTAGATGCAATTTGGGACAGGGTGGCATGTATGTTTTTCTATTTAGGGACTTTATGTTGTCCCAGAACTTGTGTGATGAGCCCCAGGAGGCAGTTAGGGTGGCTCGGTAGTGTTCGGCTTTTGCCTTTCGAATAGCACAGGTGCAGCTATTCTGAGTAGCTCTGTATGCCTGCCTGTTGGCAGGTTTGCCTGATTCATTGGCCCTGTGCCAAAGGTTATCATGGCTTTTGAGCTGCTGGAGGACAGATGGAGTTATCCATGGTGTGCTCTGTTTTTTGGATTCTTGCCATTTTTAGAGAGGCAAAGATGTCACAGGCATGGGTGAAGGATTCCTGGAAGTAGCTGAGTGCAGCATCAATGCTGTGGGCATGGTATATGTCAATGGATTACACCTGTTCAAAGTATTTTATTGCTATATTGATGCATTGAAAAATTGGCTGAAAATTTATTTATGGATTATTTTATTTATTTATTTATTTTAATTGCATTTATATTATGACTGTATGTTTACTTGTGTAATGACTTTTATGTGGAACAATAAACTTGATTGATTGACAACATATGAATGAGTTATTCCATATTGACTGTTTAAGGCCTAGTGGGTTAAAGAGCATTAGATTTTTAATGATTGTCTTAAGTGCTTTGACCGAATTTGCTATGCATGAGTTATCTCTGAGATGATTTGATAACGGAAGGTAATGATCTGATACTATTTGCAGTCAAAATAATTGTTTCTGTATGGTCAACCTTAGTAGTGTGTCAGAAGGTCTATAACTGTTTAAAGGCAACATGGATTGTTTTATCACAAATGCCTTACGATACTGTTTCCACCAAAGCATCACAAATCCACCTTTTGAGCCCAGAGAACACCTAAGATTTTATTTTATTTATTTCTAATTTTTGACCAGGAAAGGCACACTATTCTAATATAGCTTGTTTCCAGGTGTGTCCCTGAGAGTTGAGTTGCATGGATCTGTTTTATTGACAGGGCGACTGTTGATCATAACACCTGGGAAATTCCCCTGTTCTTCATCGATAAGTGCTTCTACTTCCACCTGGACAGTGACCAGAGATGGGCAGGAGGGACCTTGGTTTCTCAACTCAGAGGATGGCACCTCACTAATGCAGCACCATCTTGTACTGCACTACGGTGTCAATTATGGGTAATACCTCAAGTGCCTGGTGTGGAGCTGGAAACCAGAACCATCTGATCTTCCAGACCCAGAGGCGAGCATTTGACTTTCTAAACCACTGACACCAACAAGGTGTAGGAAAGGTGAAAGTGCATCACCTGTTTGGACCAATTGGTGCCTGTCAAACAGAAAGAAGAGGAGAGGAGAGGATCCAGCTGACCAAAAGGCCAGAAAGACACACTTCTATGAGTTTTATGTGTATGAGGGATTGTGAGATAAGGTCAAATACTTTAACAAGGTTGACAAAGGTTGCATAAATGACTTGCTCTTGATCCATTCAGAATGGAGCTAGTAAACCATAGTAGAGACAGGAATATAGAGCAAGAGTTGTCCAGAAGTCAGACTGAAAAAGGGAAGAGAAAATGGGATGAGTCAAGAAAGGAGGAGAGCTGTGATAGGCCTAGCTAGTTCTGCTCTTTTGCCAGGGGAGGGAGGAGAGAGATGGAGTGGTAGTTGCCTAGGAAAATGTGTTATTCTTGTTTGACTCACTTCCAGTCTCCAGCATCTTAGCCTAGGCTGAAGGCAAGGTATAAAAGAGAAGAGATTAGGCCCAACATTATAGGTGAAGAGAAATGATGGAATGTAGGATCTAGGACATCAGCACTGCTACCTTTGGAAGGGTAAGCAGAAAGCAAAACAGATATTGTGGGTCCTACTGATGCTGTATAGAGGAGAAGGTGAAAAGGGTGTGTGGGAAGGAGAGAGAAAGGTGTGGAAGAAGGGGAAGGATGATTATCAGCAGGGAAGGTGGAGGATGAGGGCAGAGAAGAAAAGAACAGGGAGTAGGGTGACTGCACGAAAGATGCACACAAGATGAATTGCTGATTAAAGGAGGAGATGACCAGGGAAGGGTCAGAGATAGCTGCAGCATCTGATTTAAGGACCAGGCTGGTAGACTGTGGGTGGGGTCAATGACAGAGTAGATAACCCTTTGGAAGCCCGCAGGTAAGTTGTGTTATTCTTGACATTAGTGGCTAAGTAATGAGATTTGGCTTCCCTGATAGCTTTGGTGCTGGCATTATGGAGTTGTTTGTATCACAATACATTCTTGACTGAGCCAGAGGCCTTATGCATATCCCACACTGAGTCATGGGCCTTTAAGGAAGGTTTAATGTCTGCAGAAATCCAGAGCAGATAGGTGCCTTTGCTACCTCTGGAGACAGCACATGCATTTGTCCCAAATGGGAATGATTTTGGAACATACTAGACAAAGGGCATCTTTTATGTTAGTGGACACAGAAATAGGAGACCAGTCAACATACCAAAGGTCATAGAGCATGGTGTCCAGGTAGACAGACCTAAACTAACTGTTCCAGATGTGCATCAGAGGGGCTGCAAGGTGGTAGAACTGGCAGACAGAGTATACCATATGATTGTCACTGAGGGAGTCCAGGAGGATACAAGAATCCACTATGTGGTGCAGATGAGAGGACTGAACACAGTTTATTAGGGGGTGATTTGAGCCGTGGGGGTTAAGGCAGGTGGGCTCACTGTTGAGCTGAGTGAGTTGAGGGCTTTAATTTGTTGGGTAAATGTTTTTGAAGAGGGTGATAAACATCTAGTATTCAGGTCTCCAAGGATCATGAGCTCACTAAGGGAGTAAAGGTTAGAGAGAGGACAGAGGTTTGGGGGAGAATCAAGGCTTCTACTAAGGCAGCAGTAGACATCTTCAATAAATACTGAGAGGAATGCCAGCTTACATGGGATGAGTTCATATAACAAGGGTACAGCAGACAGACATACTTTATTACAGTTGAGGTTGAAAAACATACTTATGGCTACATCTCCAGAATGTTTACCATAGTCTTGCCTCTGGGTAGCATAGCCAGTGATATAGCCATCTATATCACTAATCCTATCTGAAAGCCAGAATGCAGAGATTACTAGAACATCAGGCTAGTATTTGGGTCTGCAGCCTAAGCTGGTCCAATTTGTACAGTACACCCCAAGTACTCATATAAATAATGCTCAAGCCCTAAGGGAGGTGAGGAGGAGAGCAGGAGGGGGGCCATGGCAGAGCTCAATACTGTGTCTCCCAGCAACAGAAACAGAAGGATGATGTAATCCTGAGGGAGTGGGATTATTTGTCATAAGGAAGGTGAGGGGTGAGGAGATAGGAGAAGGATGAGGAGAAATGGAGACAGCACTCTAGATTAATTCAAAGTTATGAGAAGAAGATGGGGAGAAGGAGAATACTGCTATTAAGGTTGTGGTAAGAGGTGAGAAGGGAAAATGGTGGGTTAGGGAAGGTGTAGGGAGTAAGAGGGGGAGGAGTGGAAGGAACATGGAGAGGAGGAAGAAGAGAGGTAGGCAAAGCAAAATATCACGGACAAGTAAAGGAAAGAACAGAAGGGAGTGAGGAGGAAATACAATAGCAATGAAGATGAGATATGTAGCAGATGGGGATGATGAGAATAAGTAGAGATGGGGAGGAAAAGATGGGGTGTTTATGGTGATGATCATCCAAGGGAGAGGAGGGGTGAGAAGGATTAGGAGAAGAGGAGGGTCAGGAAAGGGGAGAAATTAATGACAGGAGGAGAAACTCAGCTTGAAAAAGTGAATAGAGGAGACAAAGGGGATGAGTAAGGTAGTAGGCAGGAGTAAAGCACCAGTGTCAATTACATTGTGCCGATGTCATGTACAAACAAAAGTCTAAGTAAAAACAATTAAAACATATAATATCATTAAAATAGTTAAACAGCAAAAAAGTAGTATTAACTGAACCATGTGTTTATCTCAGGGAGGGCTTGACAGACCAATCTGATACAGTTTTTTTTTATTATTGGGTCACCAAGGCAATAGAAGGGGATAGGCAGTAGATATGCTCTACTTCAACTTCAGCATACCTTTGATTTGGTACCACATGGGAGGCTGCTGAAGATGTTGGAAGACTTAGGAGTGGGAAGTAGTTAGGTAGGTAGGTTATTGGCTAAGGGGGACATAACAGAGAGCAGTGGTTTACGGGACTAAATCAGGGGACAGAAAGATCATGAGTGGAGTGCCACAGGGATTAGACCTGGGACCTATCCAATTTAATCTGTTTATAAGTGACACTTGGGAGGTTATTCAGGGAAAGTTGTGTCTTTTCCTGAAGACACATAGCTATGAATCAGTGTAGATCATGAGGAATGGATGTGGGAGCTCTAGAAGGCTCTAGATCAACTAGAGAAATGGTCACTGGTCTGGCAGTTAAGGTTCAATGCCAAGAAGTGCAGAGTAATGCAGTTGGGCAGACAGAATCTGTGCACAGAATACTGGATGGAACGAGTAAGACAAAGTGCAACAAAGTATACAGAAAGGTATCTGTATGCTGGGTTGTATAGGGTGGGGTTTTGACAGTAGGTGAAACAAGGTGATTCTGCCACTGTACAGATCCCTGGTGAGCCTCATCTGAAGTACTGTGCCCAGTTCTGGAGCCCTCATTGGAGGAAGGACAATGACAGACTAGAATCAGTCCAGTGAAGGGTCTACAAGGTGATCCATGGCTAGAAGGGCAGATCCTATGAGGAACAGCTGGAGGCACTAAACATGTATTTGCTAGAGGCCAGGCAGGAGTGGGGGCACATGATTAAAACATATAAGTTTCACAGGGGTATAAACAAGGTAAACAGTAAGGACCCATTTTTAAGAAATAGGAATACAGTCACAAGGAGGCATGACTGAAGGTTGGTGAGGGACAAATTCAAGAGAAACTTAAGGAGCAGTTGACGCCTTTGAACAAACTTTGGAAAACATAATAGTTGAACACACTTAAGCTTGTATTTCACATATCTTCTATAAATTTCTCCTCTTCATTATTTGTTACTGAAGAAATTCCCACAAAAACAGGATCTTTATCCCTTAGAGCTCATCTGCCTCTATAACTTACTCCCTACTTGACATGATAAAGCTCTGTTGTGACATCATAGTCTGTTGCTATTGGAATAACAGTGATGTCATAAGCACAGTATTATGACATCA
This sequence comes from Neoceratodus forsteri, assembly GCA_016271365.2. Classification (NCBI taxonomy): domain Eukaryota; kingdom Metazoa; phylum Chordata; order Ceratodontiformes; family Ceratodontidae; genus Neoceratodus; species Neoceratodus forsteri. The sequence goes on from CM028136.1 coordinate 417,471,639, forward strand.
GTTTGGGAAGAAGCAATGGGAGCTGATGAATCCTCAGGGAATAACTCTTCTGCTTTCCTGAGTCTGACCTCAGTAATAAATAATGGAGGTAAGAAATACAGAGCTGATGAGAAATATAAGCTGCTTTGTGTTCAGATCTTACGTTCTTCAAAGTTCTTCTTGAGGCATCGGTGGCTCTTTAAAGAGCTGGCGACATGTTCAGGACAACTTTAACAAAACATAGTATTTAAACACTGTTCAGTTTGTACATCTCATTAGTTCTGTATTCCTCCTCCCCATTATTTAGTAGTGAGGTGATCTGCATGAAAAAAGGATCTTTGCTCCTGAAGAGTTCATGAATTCCTGCTGCTTTCTCCCTACCTGAAGTCCATAGAGTACTACTTGTACCCTCACAGTTACTCCCATGGTAACAGACTGTGATGTCACAGCAGAGAATTATGACTTGAAGTAGGGAGTAAGCTGTCATCATAGACTCATAGAAGCTTGATGGCAGAAAAGGACTAGACCAGACCTTCTAGTCTGCCCTTTTTTTTGCCTACACCTCCCCCTCCCTGCCAGCCCTCACCCTCCTCCTGATACTCAGCCCCCTATGCTTGTTCCATGCCCTCTTAAATTCTTCCACCGATTTAGCCCCCACTACTCTGGTAGTCTGTTCCAGGGCTCCACCACCCTCTCCGTGAAGAAACACCCTCTCATATTGTCCCTGTATCTTTTTCCTTGCAGTCTGAGGCTGTGCCCTCTAGTTTTGACCCCTCCTTCCTCTCAAGTAAACCCTCTTCTCCACTTTATTGAGCCCCTTTACATATTTAAAAGTTCAATCATGTCTCCCCTTTCTCTTCTTGTCTCCAGCATGTATAGATTCAGCTTCTTACACATCTGCTCATATGACTTTCCCTGCATACTCTGCACCATCTTGGTTGCCCTTCTATGAACCCTCTCCAACACATCTATATCCTCGTTAAGATATGGCCTCTAGAAATGAACCCCATACTCCAGGTGTGGCCTCACCATGGCTTTGTCAAGGGGCATTATTACTTCCCTCTTTCTGCTAGTAATGCCTCTGCCTAAGCATGCCAACATTCCATTGGCTTTTCCTGTTGCCCTGCTACATTGGATTCCTACCTTAAGGTCTGAGGAGACTATGATCCCCAGATCCCTCTCCTGTTCTGTTACTTTAATTTCCTACCCACCTAAGGTGTACCATGCTCTTCTGTTCCTACTTCCCAAGTGCATCACAGCACACTTCTTGGCATTAAATTTCAGCTGCCATATCCCAGACCATTTTTCAAGCTTCTTTAAGTCTTCCCTCATGTCCTCCACACCTCCTGGGGTGTCCACCCTATTGCATAAATTTTTGTATCATCAAACCCTCAAACCCTTAGCAATATCACTGATGTAGATATTGAAGAGAAGTGGACCCAAAACTGACCCCTATGGCACTCCACTCTTCACCCTCACTGTCCCGGAGTGCACCCCATTTAGCACCACACTTTGAGTTCTTCCTGACAGACAGGCCTCCTCCCAGCTTGTTATTTTCCCACCCAATCTCAGGCTTTCCATCTTGCTCACCAGCCTCCTATGGGAGACGATGTCAAAGGCCTTACTGAAGTCCAGATAGGCCACGTCCACCCCCTTCCCCCAGTCAATTACTTGAGTTACCCAATCAAAGAACTGAAGCTATAGAGGCAGATGAACTCAAAATAAACTCTCAGTGACAACAATCATGTATTCATACTCATTTCTTAGTAATACATTATGGGTAGGAGGAGAAATATATAAAATATAAATGGAATGCAAGCAGAATTGTACTTAATTATTATGTTTCTTAAAGTTTTCTTTCAGGCATCAGTAGCTCTTTAAGTAAGTTCTACTTCACTGAGAGCATGGCAGAACCATGGAACAAACTACTGGTGGAAGCAGTGGGGGGCAGCTACCTTAATGGGTTTAAACATAGTTGGAAAAGAGCAAGAGGACTCACAGTCCTCAGGCAGAGCAGCAAGGGTATGAGGGTTTGGGCAGGAGGGAGGGAGGGAGGGAGGGATACAGCCTACCTGGACACTAGGTAAGTGGGGTGAGATAGTATAATAAGGGCCGACTCGATGGACCTTCACTGTCATCAAATTCTATGTTAAAAGAGGATGCTAGTGATAAACAATATTATGTCACTAAGCTACAACTGGCAAGAACAGTGGAATAACACAATCTATGTTGCTTGCAACTTACAGTAAAGATTAAAGGGGAACAGTCAGCACAGACTACCTCACACCCAAGTGTGGCACTGGTCCCAATTTTCACTTTGTGTGCAAAAACAATGTCTGCAGTGCATTTTAGAGATTTTGCAAGCTCAGATCAGATGTTTGCCAGGCCCTCTATTCTCCCATAGATAGGAAGAGTCTTCTGTGATTGTATTTAGCCCCAGAAGGACAGTGGGATCAGCAAAAAAACAGAGCAGAGCTTAGAAACCTTTTTTTCTCCGTATATCGTAGCCTTTTACCGTCGGGGTTCTAGGGAAGGCAAGCTGGTGTCCTTCTGTGGAGAATCTTAATCCTCCCTGTTCTCAGGGCTTCATTGAGCATACCCCAGTGCCACAGTTTCTGTCCCCCCCATTAACCCAGGATCCCAGAACATGGTGGTGCATGCTCATGGAGGTGCACAGGCACCCCATGGCTCCAGTGATGACCCTTCCTCCCACCCGGCCTAATGCCTGGCTCCCTTTATGGCATGGCGCTACCACCTAGCCTCCACTGGGTGGCAGCCACAAGCCAGGAAAGCCCATGTCCCTCCCCAGGAGAGGAGAGCTGCCTTGCAGCAGCTCAATTCAGCTCCTCGCCCTCCCCCCAGCTGACTCCTGGTGACTCAGGTTTCCAGTTTGGGAAGAGGTAAGGCATCCAGCGCCTCAGCCTTCCATGCCACTGAGCTGGTCCTAGTTTATGAAAGCTTTAACATGCACTTCAGGCTATTGAAGCTCCCACTGCTGTAGCCCTTCTCTGATGTCTGCAAGGGATTCTGGAATTTGTAGTTACAGTAAATGTCAGCTTAGAAGTTGGCAAAAATAAGCCTGAAAACAGTAAGCAAAAAAAAAAATGTGGCTGGCTTGTCAGCACAGCAGTTGCACTAACTCTCCCAACACTGGTGACCTAGGTTTGGGAATGACCTTAGGTTGTTGGGGGCCAGCCGGGGGAGGTGGGTAGAGCATTCCGATGGATGCTGTCCCCCTCTGGGGGAGGAACACATGGGAAGCTCTTGCACCCTTTTCACCCTGCCACCACTGGAAGCATGGGCGGTGGGGCTTCAGGCTCTTGAAAGTCAGGGAGGCGAGGGTACCATTAGGTGCTTGGCTGCAATGTGCTTCTGCACGTTGT